>JAYESD010000002.1:1229433-1844150 GCA_036927565.1 Tuctoria greenei | reverse complement strand
CCGGAAGATGAAGGCGAAGCAACTCCGGAAGCTCAGATGGAGTGTTCTTCTTGAGGAGTGGTTCCCACAGCCCCGAGAGCTGCTTGTTGACAGTCGCTTCTGGACTGTCACCCATGCGTCTCTCTATGAGACTTACAAGCGCCGGGGGCACAAGCTCTTTCAGCACAACCACCTGGACTGGAGGCAGCTTGCAGTGGCAGCGGAAACTGATGTCCGCCCCTTCTTTGAGAGGTACAGAGGCTTGGTGGAGCTACTGGACTATGAGCGGAGTGCGTATGTGGAAGAGTGGGTCCGTGTCTTCTACGCGACCCTGTACATCTCAGAGGGCAGAAGATCAATTGCCTTCATGTTCAATGGTCAGCACTACCATCTCACGAGGCAGACTTTGGGGCACATCCTTGGCTTGGACCTGCACGACACTAGCATACACGAGAAGGTCTATGGGCAGGCAGATCCACCGAGGAGGCCACTTACTGGAGGGGTAGCACCTCAGCTGGACGAGATCCGCTCCTTGTTTGGCCCCACATTCTCTCCAGATCAGCCGAGAGTCCCAGCACTCCTGACCCCAGCTGCGCGCATTGTGCACCTCGCCTTGCGCCGCACGCTCCTGCCGAGGTCAGGTTACTTAGAGGGGTTCACGAGTCTCCAGCAGACCCTCCTGTTCTACATCATGAACGGGATGGACTTTGATATAGTGGATATCATTATCTGCGAGATGGAGGACGTTATTACAGATGGAGTGGGCATGTTGAGGCAGATGGTCTATGGGCACTGGATCAGCTTTATCTGCTCTATGGTGGTGCCAGAGGGACATTCAGCACAGACCCGGCTTGCTGACGAGAGCGTGACCCGCTTCGGTCACTACCGTGCGTCCGCTCCTGGAGACCGCCGTCTTGGTCGTCCAGTTGAGCGCCAGGTCAGGGCCCGCTTGTCTGAGGAGGATTGGTCTGACCTCGAGAAGGAGGACGAGAGACTTGCTGAGGCCGAGGCTCAGGGGGAGGACTTACAGCACGTTTGGTCCGAGAGCGACACAGACGACAGTGTCGAGGAGTACTTCCCTCCTCCTCCACCTTCACCGAGGCAGCACGACGCCGAGGCCGGAGGATCAGCTGCTCCGCCACCGACACCACCTCCTGTGTCCGAGGCGCAGGTCACGCAGCCGTCTGAGCTGACGTCGCTTCTTCAGCAGATGATCGAGCAGCAGCGGCAGGACAGGCTCGCTGCTGAGCAGGCCAGGGCAGAGCAGGCTGCGCGGCTCGCAGAGCTTCAGAGGCAGCAGACAGAGATGCAGCTAGAGATGGCCCGCCAGAGGCGCGAGGACACGGACCGGTTCACGAGTCTGGTGGACCAGATGCACCGGAGGACACTGGACCAGCAGCAGCAGACCTTGCAGGCGATGATGGGTATCCTGGGGTTGATCACCAACCTCTACCAGCAGACCGGGATAGCCCTTCCGCCACAGCACACCGGTCTCAGTCAGCCTCCAGCAGCACCTCCTCTGGCTCCAGCCTCAGTTCCAGCACCGGCGTCGCCGATCCCGAGCTACAGCATGTCTCCACTGCTGGCTTCGACGGTGCCGTTCCAGTTCTCGCCTCTCCCGGTCGTGCCTTCTCCACCAGCCGCTCCAGCTCCAGCTCCAGCGGACCCTCCAGCAGCTCCAGCTCCAGCCACGTCAGCACCTCCGGCTCCTCCCGCTCCAGCACCAGCTCCGGCGACGTCCCCCTCGAGCAGCTCCGACACCGCCGACGTCGACCGCTTCACCGTCGCCCCGAGAGCTCCGGAGTCCTAGGTACTCCTCTTCCCTTTTTGGTGTCTTGATGCCAAAGGGGGAGAAGAGTTAGAGTTAGGGGGAGTGTCTTGGGCTTAGGGGGAGTGCTAGTTATCCATTTGCTTTCAGCCTTGTTATTTGCTTCTTTTGAAGACTTGATTGTTATCATTTGCTACTATTTGTAAATCTGTATGCTACTTGACTCTTATGATTTATATTTGATCACTGTTTGAGCCTTCGAGCTCCTTGTGTTGCATGTTGTTCCAATTACATTTCTTTATGAGCATTGCGTTTGCGTTTCAAATTCCATTACTTTTATGCTCTACTCGTTGTGTTGTCATCAATCACCAAAAAGGGGGAGATTGAAAGCATCTAGGCCCCCACGAGGTACGGTTTCGGTGATTAATGACAACCGTTAATTACCACTAATGAGTTTGTGGATGCGAGGTTTCATGTACAATGAATCAAACGTCGATCAATCACTCATAAATGTCATCTACTGCTCATTGGATGCAAAAGGAGACCCCTCAACGAACTAACCTAAGGGGTTAATCGGAAACAAATGAGGAACTCATACAACGACGCAACCTTATCAAAATTGGCAACACAAGAAGCTTCATATCCATCAGAAGAGCCATACAAACAAGTGTTCAAGAGGTCACAAGTCCAAAATCCAAAAGATCAGTCCAACTCAACTCGAAGGAAACAAATTGTACACACCGGATCATCCGGTGATCTGAAGAATGACTGCATCGGTCGATTTGGACTCAACAGAAGAAGAAGACCTCAGAATGAAGTACACACCGGATCATCCGATGTGTATCAAGTGAACATCGGATGAATACAACAGTAAGCAAATTTTCTGAAGTGTTCTGAAGGACTGAACACCGGATCATCCGATGCTGAAGGCAGATGCACATCGGTCGATTACAACAGAAGCAAATTATCAGCTCAACCAGACTGAAGATCTATTCATCGGATCCTCCGATGATGAAGGAGGTGAAGCATCGGTCTAATAACGGTCATTTCTGACAGAATGACGTCAGCTAATCTAATTAGACCGATGCTCATAAAAGGGGGTCATCGGATCATCCGATGTACACAGAAAAAGTAATCAGCCCACTTTTCCAACGGCTAATTCGGTTGGGCTGAGTATTTAACCCCCTCCCACCAGTCATTTCGGCTAGGCTGGACAACAAGAGCACCACTACACATTCCCCAAGTGTCCAAGACTTAGAATACTCATTTTCACACTCTTGTAACCCTTTCACACCTCAAGATATAGGCTAGTTCCTCTTAGAGTTAAGCTTGTGTGCGTCCTCTCTGGGTGAGTGGAGACTCTAGAGTAGGGAGAGCCGTGAGAAAGTGCATTCTTGGTGATTGCGCTCACCTTGTATCAAGAGGAGAGTGAAGAGATCGCTCCGGAGCTTGCCGAGACCATTGTGGAAGCCCGGAGGATCGAAGTTGTACAAGGCTTGAGCTCCACCTTGCCAAGGATGGCGAACGGAGGAAGTTAGTGGATTCCCTAGTCTCGGTGACTTGGGAGTGGCGATACCCTTAGGTGGGTGCCACAACGTGGACGTAGGTGGATCCTAGTGATCTCACCGAACCACGGGAAAAATCGACGTGTCCCCGTGTCTTCGAGCGTTTGCATTCCTCCTCCCTACTCCTTTACGATTACGCAATTCTCAATTCCGCACTTAATTCTCTTAATTGCACTGTTGGCTTGCTTAGAGAATTAGATTTCACTTAAGCTTTAAATTGACTTAAAAATTTGAACTAGCCCAATTCACCCCCCCCCCTCTTGGGCATTCGATCCCTACAGCCTTGAAAATTGAACCCCTATTGATCCGATGAGGGATGGGCTAGGGCATCGGATAATCCGATGATAAAAGAACAAAAACATCCCATATATTTCCTTTGACCAAACAAACAATTAACTAGAAACACATGTCTTAGGACTTTTTGGGCAACCCCTTACCCCTCAAGAAGCTAATATGCCAATAGCTTGGCTAGACCTTAATGCAAATGGAACACCGAGAAAAATGGAGGAAAATATCCAAATAAAATGTAAGGCCCATGCTTTGTGAGGTAGAGTATGAAGACTTCTATCTCTTTGAAGCATGATCCTCTAGGCATTAACGTACCTAACATTTTGTTCTTTCCACCTTATATGAGTTGAGATATTGCATTTCAAACAAGTCTCCTTCTCATGAGGTGGGTTCCCCTTTGTGACAATCTACCATATGCAATGCCAAACAAATTATAGTACAAGAGATTAAATGAGTGCAAGTTTATATGGCAGGGATCATGCAAGGCATAAAATAAATCTATCTTGCCAAGTTTGGACCTTCCAAAGGCTTCCTCAGGGAAAACTACTTCTAGCTTACCCCTATCCTTTGGGAGTTAGACAAGACCTATATGATATGCATCCTTACATGAACATGGCAACTTACATGACGTTAGATGCATCTAGCACATTTAATTCACTTCTAAGTCTAGAAAAGGTTTTCTCATCAAGTGGTTTTGTGAAGATATCCGCCAATTGTTCTTCGGATCTAACACCTTGCAAAGAGATGTCTCCTTTAGCCTCATGATCCCGCAAGAAGTGATGGCGAATATCAATGTGCTTAGTGCGGGAGTGTTGAACGGGGTTTCTAGCTATCTTAACCGCACTTTCATTGTCACAAAGGAGAGGCACACAACCAATTTTAATTCCAAAGTCCAAGAGGGTTTGCTTCATATATAGAATTTGGGCACAACATGCACCGGCCGCTATGTACTCCGCCTCCGCGGTGGACAAAGCCACAGAATTTTGCTTTTTGCTCGACCAAGATACTAGGGAACGCCCAAGTAAGTGGCACCCACCGGAGGTACTCTTGCGATCCACACGGCATCCGGCAAGGTCCAAATCCGAGTATCCCAAGAGATGGAAACTAGCATTCTTGGGGTACCACAAACCTACACTTGAGGTATGCTTGAGATACCGAAGTATCCTAAAGACCGCCTTCTTATGCGATTCTTTAGGTGCCGCTTGAAAGCGAGCATACAAGCACACACTAAACATAATATCGGGCCTAGATGCGGTAAGGTACAACAATGAACCAATCATGGAGCGGTAGTGAGATTCATCAATAGGTTTACCGTCCAAGTCCGCGTCGAGATGACAATTTGTTGCCATTAGAGTACTTCTTGTGCTACAATCTCCCATTTCAAATTTCTTCAAGAGGTCCTTGGTGTACTTCTCTTGGTAGATGAAGGTGCCCTCTTGAAGTTGTTTGATTTGAAATCCAAGGAAGAAGTTGAGCTCTCCAATCATTGACATCTCAAATTCCCTAGACATCATGGTGCCAAACTCATGGCTAAGAGATTTGTTAGTTGAGCCAAAAATGATATCATCGACATAAATTTGACAAATGAATAAATCCCCGTCGATTTCCTTGGTGAAGAGTGTAGTGTCCACCCTCCCGATCTTGAATCCTTGCATGACCAAGAAATCCCTTAGACGTTCATACCACGCCCTAGGTGCTTGCTTGAGCCCGTAGAGCGCCTTGTGTAACCTATACACATGGTTAGGATTCCTCGGATCTTCAAACCCGGGAGGTTGCTCAACATAAACAAGTTCTTTAATATAGCCATTGAGAAAGGCACTTTTAACATCCATTTGATAAAGCATTATATTGTGATGTGAAGCAAAGGCAAGGAGTATGCGAATAGCTTCTAACCGAGCGACCGGAGCGAATGTTTCTCCAAAGTCTAGTCCTTCAACTTGTGAAAAACCCTTGGCCACAAGTCTTGCCTTGTTGCGGACCACGACGCCATTCTCGTCTTGCTTGTTCCGGTATACCCACTTCGTACCGATGACGTTCTTGTCCTTGGGTCGCTCCTCCAACACCCAAACTTCATTGCGGGTGAAGTTGTTGAGTTCTTCTTGCATGGCCATCACCCAATTTGGATCTTGGAGTGCTTCCTCTATATGAGTGGGTTCTACACACGAAACAAAAGAGTAGTGCTCACAAAATGAAGCGACATGGCGAGAACGAGTACTTACTCCCCGTGACGGACTTCCGATGATTTGATCAATCGGATGCGCCTTGGATATGCGTCCATGCCTCATAAGTGATTGTGGTACACTTGGCGGTGGTGAAGCATCTTGCGCGTCTTGTGGTTGGACTTGATCTTGGACTTCTTCTTGTTGTTGGTGTTGTGTGGCTTGTGAATCTTGCATTGGCAATGGATCATCTTTCTCTTCTTCTTCTTCATCAACTTGAGGCGCCATGGAGGTGTTGATGTTGGAGCTTGATGCTCCCCCTTGATCACTGCTCTCCTCAACTTCGGGCTTGATGTCTCCAATGGTCATGTTTTTCATGGCTTCTCGTAGAGGCTCATCATCTATATCATCATGACCAAAACTCTCCTCTTGGGAGCCATTAGTCTCATCAAACTCAACATCACAACTTTCTTCAACTAACCCGGAGGTTTGGTTGAATACTCGATATGCTTTTGAGTTTGACGCATAACCAAGAAAGATACCAACATCACACCTTCTTTCAAACTTACCGAGCCTTTTCTTGCGGTAGATATAGCATTTGCACCCGAAGACTCGGAAGTAGGAGATGTTGGGCTTTCTCCCAATGAGGAGCTCATATGGGGTCTTTTGGAGTAGTCGGTGAAGATAGACCCTATTTGCGGCATGGCACGCCGTGTTGATTGCTTCGGCCCAAAACTTCTCCGACGTGCCATAGTCATCAAGCATTGCTCTAGCAAGGGTGATGAGAGTCTTGTTCTTCCTTTCAACGACACCGTTTTGTTGAGGGGTGTATGTGGCCGAAAACTCATGCTTCACGCCTTCACGATCACACTACTCCCCAATGTTGTAGTTTTTGAACTCGGTGCCGTTGTCACTCCAGACCTTGATGATGGGAAGTTGAAATTCCCTTTGAGCACGTTTAGCAAAGGTCTTGAAGATTTCCAGAGTTTCACCCTTATCACCTAGAAACAAGGTCCAAGCATATCTAGAATAGTCATCAACAATAACAAGACAATCGAAATTACCACCAAGACTTTGATATGTGGACGGTCCGAAGAGGTCCATGTGGAGTAGTTCAAGCGGCTTGGAGGTTGACACCATTGTCTTCATTGGGTGGTGTGAAGCAACTTGCTTCCCGGCTTGACAAGCACTACAAAGCTTGTTCTTCTCAAACGTGACATCCTTCACGCCGGTCACCATCCCAAGCTTGAACGACTTCTTAAGCTTGCTCATCCCAATGTGAGCAATGCGTCGATGCCATAGCCAACCCAAGCTTGTCTTAGTGAAAAGACAAGTGGTCAAGCTAGCATCCTTGTTGGAGAAGTCCACCAAGTAAAGATGTCCATGCCGAAATCCTTTGAAGATTAGTTCTTTGCTTGATTCACTAGTTACTACAACACCATTCTTGTCAAAGGTGCACGTTAGTCCAATATCACATAGTTGTGCAATGGAAAGTAGATTGAAACTAAGTGACTTAACATATAGTACATTAGAAATGGACAAATCATGCGAAATAGCAATTTTACCTAAACCAATTACCTTCCCCTTTGAGTTGTCACCAAAGGTGACTTGTTCATGATTATCGGGGTTCTCTATGGTGGTGAACATACCATCATTGCCGGTCATATGTTGAGTGCACCCGCTATCGAGTACCCAATGCTTTCCTCCGGCTTTGTAGTTCACCTACACACATGAAGTTAGTTTTTGAGTTTAGGCACCCAAGCTAACTTAGGTCCTTGTATGTGTGATACAAGTGATTTTGGGACCCAAAGTTGCTTGGGGAGCTTCCCCTTCATGCCCTTAATGTCTTTGCCGATGAACCTTGCCTTCACCTTGCCACCTACTTTGCTTAAGAGATAGTGATAATCATGGAAAGTAGATTTGTAGTTAGGAGGCAATTTGGGAGAAGGACGGTTGGGAAGAGGACACTCCCTCGTGTGGTGTCCGGTGACCTCACAATGTTGGCAATAGGATCCAACTTCTTTGATGAAGCTCGTCCTAAGCTCCGGTGAGGGCACCTTCCCTTTGTTGAGCACCGGGAAGGATCCAAGTCCTCTCTTGTTGAAGCCTTTGGCTTGTTGGTAGAGGATTTCCTTGTGCTTGTCCTCCCCCTTGGAAAGTCTCACCACACTAGTGCGGAGACTTTCAATTTCGTCCATCAATTCCTTCTCCCTAAGGCTTGCTTTCAAAGGCAAAGACTTATCCAAAGTATTAGTGGCATGTGAAATAGTTGATACTTTGCCATCAAGGGTTTCCCCTTTTTCATGTTTTTCATTTTTTGTTCAATTGCTTCATAAGCAAGGTTAAGCACTTTATGTTCTTGAACCAAGTCATTGTGCTTTCCCAAGAGTGCTTGGTTTGCTAAGTCAAGCTTGTCGGTACCCTAAAAACCATACACCCCCTGAGGTTACAAAGATCTCAAGGGAAGGACGTCTACTCAAATTGAAGACCCTCGGAGGCCCACTTGTCAGACATAACCGGACCTGCTTCTCCAACATGGTTAACCCCTAGGTTGCCACGTGTACTGCCAGACCGGAGCTACTACCCACAAGGGTGAAGCTCCGGGCTAGGTACCGAAACGGCACCTCCGGACTTAACCCCTGACCGAGAGAAGCTCTGGACCTGACACGTGCCAGGCCACCCCGGAGCTTCCCGCTTCCTACAAGCAAGCTCCGGAGCTGCCACATGTCCAAACGTCGGAGTTGGCCGCCTCAAACCTCCGGAAGACATTGTAACGACTCCGGATCTTCAAAGGATAGCCGCGGACTTCAAGACCCGATTAATTGTCATTAATTCCATGTTAATGACACTTAATCGGACAATCTTAACACCTGTAACGGCACTGTCGGAGCCCGTTACAGGGTTATTAACAACAATTAATCGTGTATCAATACTAGTAACCGCCGGGGCCACATGTCGGGCCAGGCTAACTTGTAACGGTTTGTCCTTGTACTATAAAAGGACAGACCGACGATACACGGAGGAGGCTCTCGAACACTCTCAGGCACACACGCATTGACGTGAGCTTTCATTCATAAACTAATACAACACCACACACCCGTGGAGTAGGGTATTACGCTCAGGCGGCCCGAACCACGTAAACCACTGTGTCTCTCGTGTCCAATCGAGATTCACCTTCTTGAGTCTCCGCACGCCCACACCGAACTACAAACTCCTTCAACACTTTAGTAGTGTCAGGAGATCTGCCGACTCCAACAGTCGACAGTTGGCGCGCCAGGTAGGGGCGCCTGAGATTTTCAAGAATGGTGAATTCTGCGGCTGGATCATCCAACGGGCAACCTGCTGCTCAGGCTGTCGGGGGCAATCCCTCCAACATGCAGCCACCAGCAGGAGCCTCAGCACCAGCAGGAGTCACACTCCCACCACCACCATCTTCTCCGGCAAGACGTGCCGGGCAACATGATGGTGCGCCGGCGTCACATACTGCGCCGACAAGTCATGACAACCCAGAACACGCGCTCCATGCAGCGCGTGCTCTTCTCCAGCGACCACCACCTCCGGATGCATCTCGAGATGCCATGGAGCAATGGAGGGCTGATGTTGAGCATTTGGTCGCAGCAGCGGCCGAACGCCTCAATAACCAGGGTCCTCCTCCTTCAGGGCGAGCCCTGTCGCAGCGACGGACGTTGTCTGGAAGACTTGGTCCACATGTCTCCAACAACCGAAGACGAGCTGCGTCACAGCAAGTGACGTCGTTGCCCTCTGGGGCACGACGCACCCATACGGTATCTCGGCTTTCGACACACGACCTCCGGGCGGAGCTTGATCGCCGATACCGCCAACAAGATGGCCGTGTCCATATCGAGCGAGCTCGAGAAAGACGGGATGCTCAAGACCTTTCTACTCTGGAAGGAGTAGGAGGAGGCTGTTCCGCCCTAGCCATGCACCTGCGCATGGTTAGATGGCCACATAAGTTCCGGCCACACTTGCCGGAAAAATTCGACGGGACTGTCAACCCCGTAGAATTTCTGCAGATATACTCCACTGCAATCTTAGCAGCTGGAGGAAATGAGGCCGTAATGGCCAACTACTTTCCAGTGGCCTTAACTGGGACCGCCAGGTCCTGGTTTATGAGCCTTCCACCCAACTCTATCGACAGTTGGGAGGAGCTGTGCCGTCAGTTCACTGCCAACTTCGGGAGTTCATACACCCGACCGGGCACTGAACTAGACCTTTTTGCGGTCGTGCAAAAAGGGGGAGAATCTTTGCGGTCATTCATCCAGAGGTTCTCTCAGGTACGCAACACAATCCCTTCTATCTCAAGCGCTTCTGTCATTGTGGCATTCAGATAGGGTGTACGAGACAAGAAGATGTTGGAGAAGCTGGCGATCAAAGAGATCACCAGCATCACGGAGCTCTTCAGCTTGGCAGACAAATGTGCCAGAGCTGCGGAGGGCCGTGAAATGCACTCCAAACCAGCCTTGGAGGATCACAAAAAATCCTCCAAAGAAGAAGCCGCTACCTCCGGGAGTGGCAAGAAGAAAAAGAAGACCAACAGCAAGAAGAAGCCGTCGGCCGGCACATCCAACGTTGCAGCCACTGCAACTCCTGGTGGCCGGGGGCCACGCCCCGAGAAGCGACCTCGACCGTCTTCCGAAGACGGCGGCAAATCCAAAATGTGGTGCCCCATTCACAAAACGGGCAGCCACAGGTTGGAAGACTGTCGGGAGGTCCAAAACCTTGTCGAGCGCTACAACAAGCGCCGGGAAGGGTCTCCTTTCCGACAGAGGGAGGGAAAACAGAAGGTTGACGAAGCTCCGGCTGAAGAGGAGTTAGGGTTTCAGGACCCCAAAAAGGTCCTGAAAGCCGTCTACACCTCCGTCGACGATGACTCCGACGTCTCCGACAACGAGCGTCGGAAAACCATGAACACCATCTTTGGTGGATCATGAGACATCATTTCTCGTCGTGTCATCAAGACTATGCGGCAGGATATGGCTGCTGTAGCTCCTACAGCTAGACCGGAGCCACATCGAAAGTGGATGGACACACCCATCACTTTTGATGCTTCGGACTGTCCTCAAAGCATGGTCAGAGCTGGCCAATTACCCTTGATGGTATCTCCCACCATCAACAACATCCAGCTCCATCATGTTATGGTGGATGGAGGTTCGGGGCTGAACCTTATAAGCTTTGAAGCTTTTACCAGACTTCAGCTTCGACCTTCGGATCTTCAGCCCTCTCGACCATTCTCCGGAGTAGGTCCGGGGGCCATTACCCCACTCGGAGCTATAATTCTCCCCGTTACCTTCGGGACATGGGAGAAGTACCGCACCGAGAAGTTGGTCTTCGACGTCGCTCAGATCAACTTACCATTCAACGCCATCTTGGGTAGACATGCCATATACAAATTTATGGCAGCTGCTCATTATGGATACTTGGTGTTGAAGATGCCAACACCAGCAGGCGTTCTCCGGATTCGTGGAGATCGCACCGCCCGAGTAACTGCTCTGGAGGAGCTCCATGCTCTCACCACTGCGCAAGAGGAGGACTCCAGACAGGGGCAAGCTCCAAAACCTCCGAGCATTCGGCAACGAGGCTCAACCTCTGCTCCCCGTGTGCAGCCAAGCGGCGACACCGACATCCCCGTCAAAGTCGTCCAAATTGGTTCCGATGTCACTCAAACCACCCGCATATCGGGTGGGTTGAATGACAAATAGGAACTCGCGCTCATCACTTTCCTTCGGGCTAACATTGACGTATTTGCTTGGCAACCGTCACAAATGCCTGGGATCCCCAGGGAAGTGATTGAGCGCAATCTGAAGATTTACCCCGATGCTCGGCCTGTGCATCAGAAACCTCAAAGCAATCTGTAGAGCGACAGAACTTCATCCGACAAGAAGTGAAGAAGTTGCTCGAAGCCGGATTTATCCGAGAAGTCTTCCATCTAAAATGGCTGGCGAACCCAGTCGTTGTGCCCAAGGCCGGCGGGAAACTTCGGATGTGCATCGACTACACCACACTGAATAAGGCATGTCCAAAAGATCCATTCCCACTACCTAGAATAGATCAGATAGTGGATTCCACCTCCGGGTGCGAGTTACTGTGTTTTCTAGACGCATATTCTGGATATCATCAAATCAGGATGTCTAGGGAGGATGAAGAGCATACTTCATTCATCACAGTGGATGGATTGTATTGTTACACAGCCATGCCGTTTGGTCTCAAGAATGCAGCTTCAACTTTTGTACGAGCTATGTACAAAACTTTCGAAGAACTCATCAGAGACATAGTGGAAGTGTACGTCGATGACATCGTGGTCAAAGTCAAGAACAAGGAGTCCCTCTTGGACACCTTGCAGGCTGTCTTCGACAAGTTGCGGGCCACCCGCACGAAGCTAAACCCAGACAAGTGCGTCTTCGGGGTTAGTTCCGGAAAGCTTCTTGGTTTCCTGGTAAGTCACCGGGGCATAGAGGCTAATCCGGCGAAGATAAAAGCCATTGAAGACATGCGGCCACCAACCCGCATCAAAGACGTCCAAAAATTAACTGGATGTCTAGCAGCCCTCAGCCGGTTCATTTCAAGACTGGCGGAAAGAGCACTTCCCTTCTTCAAGTTACTGAGGAAGTCCGGACCATTCCAATGGTCTGAAGAAGCAGAGAAGGCATTCCAGGAGCTGAAACAGTTCCTCACCACCCTACCAGTCCTGGTAGCTCCGAACCCTGGTGAGCCTTTGTTGCTTTACATTTCAGCTACTGACGAAGTCGTCAGTATTGTTCTGGTTGCGGAGAGACCGGAACTACCCAATACTCAGGAATCCAAGCCCCTTCGGGAGGGTCCGGAGGTTCCTGAAAGCGGGTCTGGGTCCCAGCTCCCAGACTCAAACCCACAAGAAGCCACTTCAGAGGACCCGAACCCCTCTAAGAGGGTCCAGGTCATTTCTGAAGAAGCTCCGGGTTCCTCCACCCAGAACCCGGAAGTCCCCGAAGAGAGTCTGGACCCCTCCAAGAGGGTCCGGATCAATGAAGAGGAAGCTCCAGACCCCTCCGGGAGGGTCCGGACCATTCAACGCCCGGTATACTTCATCAGTGAAGTGTTACATGATGCCAAGACTCGATACCTAGAGGTGCATAAACTGCTTTATGCAGTTCTTATTGCCTCAAGGAAGCTTCGACACTATTTCCAAGCTCACAAAGTCTCGGTGGTGACCTCATATCCACTTCGAGCGATCCTGCATAATCCCAATTCAACTGGGAATATTGCAAAGTGGGCAGCGGAGTTGGCTGAATTCGATCTTGAATTCATTCCGAGACAAGCAATCAAGAGTCAAGCGTTGGCAGATTTCGTGGCAGAATGGACTCCCTCTCCATTAAACCCCGGGGGCCCCAGCGAGCAGAAGACGGAACCTCAAGTTCCAACCTTCACTAAGCCTCACTGGACCCTTTACTTCGACGGCTCCATGCAGAAGCAGGGAGCCGGAGCTGGAATCCTTCTCCTCGCACCAACTGGGGAGAAGGTGAAATACATGGTACACCTTGACTTCAAGGCAACCAACAACATGGCGGAGTATGAAGCACTCATCTATGGATTAAAGGTGGCACTATCATACGGTGTCAAGCAATTGCTGGTCAAAGGAGATTCACAACTCGTCATCAAGCAGGTGAAGGGTGAATGCTCCTGCAATAATCTCCAGCTGGCTGCTTACCTCCTTGAAGTCCAGAGGCTTCAGAAGGACTTCGAAGTCCTAGACCTTCACCATGTTCAGCGTGCTCACAACGCTGAAGCTGACGAACTCTCGACCAAGGCGTCAACTGGAGCTTCGGCTCCTGATGGAACCTTTGTCCGGAGGTTGTCAAAACCCACAGTTCAGCCTGCCGAACTGAACGAAGGGGGCGAGATCAGCATCCCGAAGCTGACGGTCCCGATGGCCCTATTACCATGGCAGCCATCAAGGGTCGTAGGTGCTGCCGGAAGCTCCGAGCAACCCAGCACGCAAGACTCAAATGCTCAAGTCAGTTCCGATGCATGGATCTCGGAGATCCGGAGCTACTTGAAAGACAACATCCTTCCTGACGATGATGTATCCGCTGATCGGGTAGTCAGATTGGCTAAAAGATACACGTTGGTAGAAGGGGATCTCTACCGGCGCGGTGCCAACGGCATCCTAATGCGGTGCATCACAAGGGAAGAAGGCTGCGAGCTCCTCGCAGAAATCCATGGAGGCGAGTGTGGGAACCACGCATCTTCCCGCACGCTGGTCGGAAAAGCCTTTCGGCACGGCTTCTACTGGCCTACAGCGCTCCAGGATGCCACTGAGCTGGTGAAGAAATGCAAAGCATGCCAATTTCATGCAAAGCAAATTCATACACCTGCTCAGTCCTTACAAATGATACCTCCCACATGGCCTTTCGCTGTGTGGGGGATGGACATCTTGGGACCCTTCCCTAGAGCCGTCGGAGGTTACAAGTTCCTGTACGTCGCCATCGACAAGTTCACCAAGTGGCCGGAAGCAACTCCCGTTGTGACGATCAACAAACAATCTGCAATCAATTTTCTACAATCCATCGTGAGCAGATTTGGAGTCCCAAATAAGATCATCACTGATAATGGGACTCAATTCACGAGCTCCGCATTTCAAGGATATTGCGAAGACCTCGGCATACAAGTTTGCTACGCTTCCGTAGCTCATCCTGCCAGCAATGGACAAGCCGAGAGAGCAAATGCAGAGATCCTTAAAGGACTCAAAACACGCACTTATGAGCGCTTGAAAAAGCACGGAGCCAATTGGATCGAAGAGCTTCCGCCCACTCTATGGGCCAACAGGACTTCTCCAAGTCGGGCAACCGGAGAAACACCCTTCTTTCTGGTGTACGGAGCTGAAGCGATCCTTCCTCCGGAAATCACCTTGGGTTCCCTTCGAGTCCGGACCTTCGACGAAGTCGCGCAGGACCAGCTCCGGCGCGAAGACCTAGACCTCCTCGAGGAGGGAAGGTGCCAAGCAGCTGTTCGGAATGCCCGATACCGCCAAGCTCTACGGCGCTATCACCAGCGGCATGTACACAACCGACAGCTCGAGGAAGGCGATCTGGTGCTACAGAGAATACTATCCAGAGAAGGGCAAAACAAACTCTCCCCCGGCTGGGAAGGGCCCTTTCGAGTGATCAAAGTATCCCGTCCCGGAAGCGTTCGCTTGGCTACCGAGGATGGGACACCTCTCCCAAATCCTTGGAACATCGAGCACCTCCGTAAGTTCTGCGCTTAAATCCACGGAGGTGAGTCTTAAGTAACTTGAAATGTATGTTATAGAGTCATTGTACAGAGTCGGGTAGTTCCTCCGGGAGAGGAGCCGGACCTTTCCCGAAAGGTTTGAAAAGCTCATGCAACACTTGACACAGTCTCTGGACTAAAAGTGTGGCTAACTACCCTGGGTCAAACGAGAAACCAAACACACTTAGCCTGGTTCCGTACCCTAAGAGTGTACTTGTTTCCCCTGTACCCGGACCTATAATGAAAGACATCTTCATGTGAAATAGACTCCACGTGCATTCATTTTTGCATAGGCTCGACATTTTTATTTTTCTCTTTCTTGTCTATAACAGAAACGTGCAATTCTTAAGAAGTTCTAGTTTGACCGGTTTACATACGATTCGAGTTGAATTGTCAGATTTTTTGGATTTAAATATCGTCTGTGGCCAACTCGCCTGAAAGCCGCCAAGCCATTCTAGGGCCGGAGTGCGCTATCGACTTAGCCTGGTCAAGCACCCTAAGTACGCCACTCTACCTACATCCCGGCAGGCCAAAGTAAGGTGGGTCCATGGACAATTGGATCTAAAAGAAAAGACAATTCATCCAGTCGTATTAAAAATCGTGTTCAACTTAAAATTTTCTTAAGAACCGTAAGCCGCGACGAAGTTATAGACAAGGAACAAATTTTACTATTTTTCTTGGCTTAAGTGTGCAGAAAAAATGAACCCTACGTTGATGGAGAAAAACCGGAGCTAACCAAGCTCCGACTCCCACCAGGGCGTCAACCGTCGGCGTTGACTAAAAGATGGTGAGAAGACCCCGTCACTGGAGTCTGTTGCCAACAAACTAAGTGTGGCAAAGGTCATTGCCGGAGCTGCTAAGCTCCGACACCTTGGAGTATTAACTACCGACGCTCAACGTGTTGATAGAGGCTATTGCCGGAGCTACTAAGCTCCAGCGATGGACAGTGCCGGAGCTTCTAAGCACCGACAACTTCAGGGGACCTTCACTATCAAAAACTTCGGACCTAAATTCCACAAGTTCGAAGCAAATTCGTCTTCAACAAAACTCAACATCCTTTTGGTACATGTCCACAATCAAATTGTGCACATCTACCAGGGGGCCAAGTGAAGATAAAGATGTTGAAGACAAAAAATGAAATTCGCAAAAAAATGGGGATTTCATTTCATCTGAAGACCGGAGATTACATCTGGAGACAAGGGATTACAAAATTGAGGAAGAAAAGAAGATACAAGTAAAGGCTAAAAGAGACGGTCCTAGACCCTATGGAAGAACTCGGCGACCTTCTGGGCGACCTCCGACACGCGGGCTCGGGTAGCTTCGCCTTCTCCTTCGACGGGGCCTTCAAGCATCGGGTCCAGAGGAAATCGAGGGTTCCGGCTGGTGTAGCACGTCAACACATATTCTGTGACGTTCCTAGCCAGGGATTGCCCCTCGACCTCCAGCTGGTCCGCGATGACGTCGCCCACCTTGGAGAGCTTGCTGCCTGCGGTGCTCAACGCTTGCAACGCAAGGTCCGGCTCCGGCTCCGGATCATCCGGGTGCACGGGGCTGAAACCCATCGGCGTCAGCGCGTCGTCGGCCTTGCCCAGGAACTCCCAAATCTGCAGGGAGTCTGCCTTCCTCAAGTTCTTCATCTCTTCCAGGGATCTTTGGGCCGCCGTCAGCTCCGAATTCTTGCGGGCGAGGCGCTCAACTTCTTTGGCGTTTTGCTGGATCTTCGCAGCAACCCGCTTCTCAAGTCTTCCGAGCTCCTCCTCCCGGAGGTGGATCTTGTTCCGGCGGTCGACCAGGTCCTTCTCCCTAGCCTCCACTTTCTTCTCCCGGGCGACAAGGGCACACTCGTATTCGTAGAGTTCCTGCCCCCGCACTCAGGCCTTCTCCTCTTCCTCGAGGCAGCGCTCTTCCAATTTCTTAGTGCGCTCCTCGAGGCCCTTGTCCGCCAGAGCTGTTTTCTCGGCGAGCTCTTCTTCCCGTCGCAAGACGTCATCCCGTAGCTCTAGGAGTTTTTGCTCCTCGTCCTCGAGCCGTCTTTCCCTCCCTTCAAGTGCCTCTCGACGCTTGATGAGTGCGGTGCTGATGGCCTCGAGCTGATCAAACCGAGCATTGGCCGCGTCGTTAGCAGCCTTAGCTCGGTCGTGGAACTCCCGGGATTGAGCATCGAGGGCGTGAGTCATGCTCTCCCTCTCGTCCAACAGCTTACCCCAGAGCTCCAGGCGGATCTTCTCCTGCTGGATCCACTCCTTGTCATCCGCAAGCCTCGACTGCGCCAGCTTAGTCTCGAAGTGGAGCCGATTACGCCACCGCCTAAGGGTTCGGCGCTCCTCTTCAAGAGCCTTGCTGTCGTGGAAGAAGGCCAGTTGGACCTGACGTAGACTGGAGCAGGCGTTGTCGATGGACATCGACAGCGAGATGGGCTCCGGACCTGCTAGGATCTCTTCCGCTGGTTCCAGCGGGTCTTCACATACAAAAATTGGGTCCCACTCTACGAGAGCGGAACCCTGAGCTTCCAAAGCGCTAGGACCTTCCTCCGGGATGACCTCAGTCGCCATCGAAGAAGGTCCCGCCGCCAAGTCTTCATTTGCCCCCTCAGGCTGGGGGCCGGCGACTTCGTTCAGGCACTCTGGCTCTGCCACAGGTACCATCGACGTCGTCACCTCCGGAGCAGGAGACACTACTGGCTCCGGCCGGGACACCTCTTCTGAGGGAGGCTCAAGCTCCCTCGCCTCTTCAGCCGCCGGCTCTATGACCGGCGCTCCAACGATCACCGGCTCTGCGGCCGGAGCTTCGGAAGTAACCGGGTCAACTGCCGGAACTACTTCGACTTCCGGCTCGCATGCCGGGGCTTCAGCCACCTCCGGCTCAATCGCCGGGGCTTCAGCACTTTCCGGCTCCGAAGCCGGGACTGCTACTTCCTCCGACTCAACAGCCGGAGCTTCTACTACTGCAGCACCAGGACCCGGGGCTTCCACTTCCGGGACGGGTGCCGCTGGCGCATCTTCATTCCCGTGGTCCGGCGCTACCACGAGAACTTCTGGAGACGAGTCGAGGTCCATGACCACGACAGCCGGCGCCGGAGCTGTCGCAGCCTCCGCTTGGGACGGCACCGGGACTGGAGCAGGAGCCCTCGCAGCCTCAGACACTGTGGCTGAGGGTGGAGCTTCACTCCCCTTCTTGGGAACGCTGCAGATGAAGAACGAAGAAATTGAGCAAACAGATGCTACAATTAAAAAGTTAATCGAGGTAAAAAAGAAAAATTACCTTGGGAGGCTCCCGCACCAGCTTGCGCGGAATCTCTTTCCCGGACGATCCGGGCTGGCCACGGTCGGCGTAGGAGCTCCGGGAGGACTCCCAGGACTTGCCACAGCCGCGGGCGTTTCCCGGGTCGGAGCTCTCCTTGACCGGGAGGAACTCCTGGACCTGGAGGCCCTCACCGCTCCAGATGTCGGAGTCGCGCGCCCGGATCTAGCACCACGGGAGGGATCCACCACGGGGACAGTCGCACTCCGGGAGGATCCCACCGCCGGAGCAGTAACATTCCGGAAGGACCCCACCACGGGGACAGTCGCCACGGCGGCGGAGGATCTTCCTTCCTGAGGAGGGGGAACCGGGGGGAAGTGGCAGGCCCGACGGACCTTCCGTCAGCATGTCGCAGCTTTCTCTTCCGGCTCTCCGGCTCCTCCGCCAGCTCTTTGCCCTTGCCGATGACCTCAGCTCTTGGCTGTGGGACAGGGGCGGAGCCGTCTCCGGACAACCCGGGGATCGCCAACCGGGTGGTTGATCTTCTCTCGACGACATCAAGGTCGTCAAGCGCGGGCATCGTCCGCCGGAGCTCCCTGCTGAACTCAACTTCCACGTTCAGAGGGAGGAAGGCCGGCGGCGGAGTCAAGTAATCTCCGTCAACGTCGATGCCGTGCTGGAATTTCTTGAGGTGAAACTCCAAGGTCTTCCCCACCATGCTGGACTTCAACCCGGTCTCAACCCGGTCCTCGTCCATCACGCTGTTGAGGGCCCAGGCGAGCTTCTCCCTCCTCTTCAGCGGCGCCCACCTGTTGGACAGGAAGTTGCAGAACACCGCCTGGGGAGTCAATCCTCCCTCCACACATCGGCGGATCCTGGTCAGGACAGGGTCGAAAGCTTCCGCCAGCACCGGAACTTCGCTCCATACCGACGTGTCAATGCCGGGCAGACCGTCTAGCACCTCCAACCGCTCATGCTCCTCCACCCGGACGACTATCCAATCTTTCTTCCAGTCATCCCACTTCCCGGAAGGGAACGACCGGAGGTACTTGAATGGGCACTTCTTGCGCTTCACGAAGTAGTAGAAGCCAAGATACTCATCGCTTCGGCCGGTGGTTTGGACGGTGAAGAAGGTTCGGAAGAGCTCGATGCAGGGAGGGATGCCCACCCACATCTCGCAGAAGTGGACAAAGACAGACACAAGGAGAATGGAGTGAGGGCCAAGGTGGTACAGCTGCAGACCATAGAAGTCCAGCAGCATCAAGAAGAAAGAAGAAAACGGTGGGATCAGCCCCACCATGGCGTACGAGGAAAAGTACACCATCTCGCCAGCGTGCTCCTTCTCAAAGGGGAGCTCTCCGCCGGCGCGGAACGAGCGGTTGAAGAAGTCCGAAGACCACCCCATGAGGGCCCGGACCTTCTTCAGATCGCTGTCAGTCTTCAAGCGACTCTCACACAGACCCAACTCCATCGCAGCACAGCTAGGCAAGAGAAGAGGAGCAAAGCACGAGTTGGGAGTTTGAGCGCAAGAACAGATGGAAGCGTAAAGAACTCCCGACGGTGCGCTTTCCTTCTTAAGTAAGCCCTCGCAACGCTTGGATGGAAACTGCAGGGGAGTCAAGGATACTACTCAAGAATTCAACCCTGCCGATGACAAGAGGGCCCAGGACCACCCTGACGATCAAGTCGAGGCTCTTACCCAGGCGAACAGTTGTCATCACGAGGCGAGAAACCCAAAGGCGGCGACCTGACAAGGCGCGCGGAACCGATACGGTTTTCGTATCGGGAACTGGCGACCTTCAATTGCGAGAGATCCGCACGTCAAAGATCTTATCTGCCGCCTAAGGTGCGCCACGCGTCGGGATATAACCATAAAGCCCCGCCAACGGCACCTCCGAAGACCCTTGAAGACCCAGTTCAAGAGTCGCGAGTATGGACCCACCTCCGACGGAATGACTTCACCCCGGTGACTTTCCCCGGAGGTAGGTCCAGGGGGCCACTGTCGGTACCCTAAAAACCATACACCCCCTGAGGTTAGAAAGATCTCAAGGGAAGGACGTCTACTCAAATTGAAGACCCTCGGAGGCCCACTTGTCAGACATAACCGGACCTGCTTCTCCAACATGGTTAACCCCTAGGTTGCCACTTGTACTGCCAGACCGGAGCTACTACCCACAAGGGTGAAGCTCCGGGCTAGGTACCGAAACGACACCTCCGGACTTAACCCCTGACCGAGAGAAGCTCCGGACCTGACACGTGCCAGGCCACCCCGGAGCTTCCCGCTTCCCACAAGCAAGCTCCGGAGCTGCCACATGTCCAAACGTCGGAGTTGGCCGCCTCAAACCTCCGGAAGACATTGTAACGACTCCGGATCTTCAAAGGATAGCTGCGGACTTCAAGACCCGACTAATGTTCATTAATTCCATGTTAATGACACTTAATCGGACAATCTTAACACATGTAACGGCACTGTCGGAGCCCGTTACAGGGTTATTAACAACAATTAATCGTGTATCAATACTAGTAACCGCCGGGGCCACATGTCGGGCCAGGCTAACTTGTAACGGTTTGTCCTTGTACTATAAAAGGACAGACCGACGATACACGGAGGAGGCTCTCGAACACTCTCAGGCACACACGCATTGACGTGAGCTTTCATTCATAAACTAATACAACACCACACACCCGTGGAGTAGGGTATTACGCTCAGGCGGCCCGAACCACGTAAACCACTGTGTCTCTCGTGTCCAATCGAGATTCACCTTCTTGAGTCTCCGCGCGCCCACACTGAACTACAAACTCCTTCAACACTTTAGTAGTGTCAGGAGATCTGCCGACTCCAACAGTCGACAAAGCTCATGATGATCATGCTTGATTTGAGCATTCTCCTTCTCGATTTGCTTGACATGTGATTTGAGCGTGTCATGCTCTTTAAGTATGGTTACATACTTGTCATGCAAATCGAGCTTTGCACTCTCATGCGTGGCACAAGCTTGTTCAAGTGCCTTAACCTTGCTCTTCTCCCTTTTTATGATGACATGGTATTCATTAATCATAGATGCTAGTTCATCGGGGGAGAGCTCATCATCATCATCGCTAGAATCGTCACATACCTTAGTGTTACCTTTATCCATGAGGCACATAGGAGGTGGACGAAGAGGTGAGTTGTCTTTGTCGACGATGGCAAGGCCCGCCAAGTTTTCTTCATCTTCACTCTCTTCGTCGCTTGACTCTTCATCCGTGATCCACTCATTTGCCTCGCACATGAAGACTTTTTGAGGCCCTCTTCTCTTCTTTGGAAAGAGCTTGGTCTTCTTGCCCTTGTCAAATTTCTTCTTTCCAAAGGAGCGCTTGGGTTTGACCTCTTCTTCATCTTCATCACTTTCTTCTAGCTTTCTATACTTTCCTTTGTGGTTGTCCTTCCTCTTGTCGGGTCTTGGACAATCATACGATATGTGGCCTTGATCACCACAATTGTAGCATGTCTTGTTTTCATCTTTTCTTGGGACGAAGGCTTTCTTCTTTGGATCAAAAGAGTATCCATTCTTTGCGATTTTGGAGTTTAGACGTGAGAATTTTCTCATCATCAACGCAAGCTCATCATCGTCATCTTCGCTTGTTGCTTGCTCTTCTTCGCTTGAGCTAGGCTCAACCACTTTCTTTTTCTTGGGAGTTGTCTTCTTGGTTGAAGCCTTGAGAGCAATAGTTTTTGACGATGACTCCTCCATCATTCCAAGTACACTCATCTCATGAGCATGAATTTCTCCAATGAGCTCCGAGACTTCAATGTTGTCAAGTGATTCCTTTTGGAGCATTGAGTTGATAATGTTGTACTTGGGCTTGGGTAGAAGCGTGAGGATCTTGCGGTTGATAAGTCCCTTACCAAGAGAAGCAATGTCAAGTGCGTTAATCTCCTCAATGAGCACATTTAAGCGAGAAAACATTTGGTTAACATTCTCATGAGGAAGCATTTTGAATTCATCATACTTGGATTTTAGCAAGTGATATTTGAGTTCCTTAACACGAGATGAGCCCTCATGAATTTCAATTAAACATGCCCAAATTTCACAAGCTTTCTCTTTACTAGCAATTCTAGCAAAAACGTCTTGACTTATGCATTCATAGATGGCATTTCTAGCCTTAGCATCTCATTTTAGTTGATCACCAACATAATTGAGATCTCCAAATCCCGCATGGGTCGCTTCCCAAACTTCGGGAGCAATAGCCTCTAGGTAGGCACGCATGCGTGCTTTCAAATAGGCAAAGTTCTTGCCCTCGAAGGTGGGAACCGAACCCCCATTCTTGGCCATTTAAGCTCTCTAGCGGTGAAGCTAGAATGATCCTATGAGCAACCTTGCTCTGATACCAATTGTAAGGATCGAAACGCCCAAGAGGGGGGTGAATTGGGCTTTCTTTCAATTTTTAAAGCAATTAAGATTAACGACCTCAAGCCCAATTCCCTATGCGATTAAACTATGCAATCAATGTAAATTAAAGTTGCGGAATGAAGATTGCATAAGTGTAAAAGGGGAGAGGGATGCAAACGCTCAAGGGACACGGAGTTTATCCCGTGGTTCGGTAAGATCACAAGGATCTACCTACATCCACGTTGTGGCACCCACCGAAGGGTTTTGCCACTCCCAAGTCACCGAGACAAGGGGGTTCTTCACTATTCTTCTCCGTTCGCCAACCTCGGCAAGGTGGAGCTCAAGCCTTGTACACTTTGGAATCCTCCGGGCTTCCACAATCTTCTTGGCAAGCTCCGGAAGTCGCACACACCAAGGGACACTCCCTTATGGCTCTCACTACACTAGAGACTCCAATCACCAAGAGTGGAGGCACCCAAGCACTATCTCTAGCTAGTTCTAGCCTATCTCTTGGTGTACAAATGATGAGCAAATGATGTGAAAGTGGTAGCTCTATTGCTTGAATGCTCTAGGATGTGTAGAGTATGTCTGGGCTTCAAGTCATATCGATTTGACAGGTTGAAGGGGTATAAATAGCCAGACTCCATGAGATAGCCGTTGGAAAAGTAGGCTGACATCACTTCTCTGCGAACACCGGATGATCCGATGTCTCCCCTTCAGTTAACATCGGTCAAAGCCAAATTAGCTGATATCACTGTGTCAGATATGACCGTTGTTAGACCGATGTTGATCTGTCTTCTCATCGGATGATCCGGTGGCTCTTCCTCCAGAATTTTGCTTGATCTTGAAGCTTACTGGAGTGATCAACCGATGTGTGTAAGTCTACACATCGGATGATCCGGTGCTTCACTTGGTCCAACAGTGTTGCAATCTGTGATGATGGACCGATGTCACTGAGCCACCCACATCGGATGATCCGGTGAGTTCTTTGCTCTGAGGTCTTCTTCTTCTGTTGACACAACTCGACCGATGCAGTCAACTCAAAGACCATCGGATGATCCGGTGTGTTCAACTTGTTGACTTCGAGTTGTTTTGAGTTGTTCTTTTGGAATTTGAACTTGTGACCTCTTTGACACTTGTTTGAAATGTTGTTTTGATTGTCTTCAAGCATTGAGTGATATCAAGTTAGAGCTTTCACTTCTTGTCTTCATATGATTTGATTTGATCTCATTCGTTGATTTTATATGGGTCTCCAATGTAATTTTGATTTCATTTGATTGAGTGTTATTGAGACCTTGCATTCACAAATTCATTAGTAATATCGAATGGTTGTCATTAATCACCGAAACCGTACCTCATGGGGCCTAGATGCTTTCACACCGGATCATCCGATGTGAAGGAAGTGGCACATCGGTTGAATACAATAGAAGGGATGATCTTTGAGTGATTCTGGAGAAGTACACACCGGATCATCCGATGATCAATCCAAGTGTACATCGGTCCAATCCAACAGAAGCTATTATTTCTGGACCAAGTCTGAAGATCTACTCACCAGATCATCCGATTATGAAGAGGATGTTACATCGGTCGATCAACGGTCATATCTGACACAGTGATGTCAGCTAATTGAAATCGACCGATGCTCAATAAAGGGGTGCATCGGATCATCCGATGTGAACAGTAAAGTTAATCAGCCTACTTTTCCAACGGCCAATTCGGGAAGGCTGGCTATTTAAACCCCTCCAACCAGTCATTTCGACAAGTCTTGATCACCAGAGCCTCACTACACATCCTCAAGCAATCAAGACCAAGAGCAACCACTTCCACACCTCAAAACCACTTGTACTCCAACTATAGGCTAGATCTAGCTAGAGAAAAGCTTGTGTGCGTCCATTCTTGGTGATTGGAGTCTCTAAGCTAGTGAGAGCTGTAAGGGAGAGTGTCTTGGTGACTCCTCTCACCTTGTAATCGTTGGAGGAAGAAGAGATCACTCCGGAGCTTGCCAAGGCATTTGTGGAAGCCCGGAGGATCACCCTTGTACAAGGCTTGAGCTCCACCTTGTCGGAGATGGCGAACGGAGGAAGATAGTGAGATCCCTTGTCTTGGTGACTTGGGAGTGGCTATACCCTTTGGTGGGTGTCACAATGTGGACGTAGGAAGATCTTTGTGATCTTACCGAACCACGGGAAAAATCGCCGTGTCTTCGTGTCTCCGCGGGAGTTTGCATCCCTCTCCTTACCCTCTACTTTTACGCATTTACTATTCCACAACTTATCTCTTTTGAATGCGTAGAATTCTTGCATAGGGAATTGGGCTTCAACTCTTAAGTTTTTAATTGCCTTAAAATTTGAAGAAAGCCCAATTCACCCCCCCTCTTGGGCGTTTCGATCCTCACACTGGTTCTTCTAAGTCATTAGCAAGTACTCTTATAAAGAGACTTATCGATGAAAAGTATTATGGAGGTGATGTGCGAGAGCACATTTTAAGGATGACAAATATGACTTCAAAGTTTAAGCCTATAGATTTGGGGATTAAAGATGAGTTCATTGTGCATCTCATTTTTCCTCTGTTCTAAAGGAATTTGAGACTTTTGTCATCAATTATGACTCTCAACCTGAACTACTGAATATAGAAAAACTCATGGCTATGTGTGTTCAGGAGGAAGAGAGGATTAAATCTCTTCATGATAATGATGCTATTAATTATGTGAAGGGAAAAAGTAAGGCTAAGAAGAATTATTCTTCTAAGCAATTTTTTAAGTATCATGTTTCTTCTCACCATGATAAAGATAAGAGTGATCGGTGTCACTTTTGTTTAGACAAAGGTCACCATCAAAAGGAATGCATAGACTTCCTTAAATGGTGTTGTAAGTGACAATCAGTTTTCCTCACATCAGAATAAGAGTAAGAGAATCGATTCCGAAATGTTTTCGAAATTATGGCATTGTTGCTTAGGCCATATTTCGAGGGAGAGAATTGATCAATTGGTTTCACAATCGATTCTTCCTCATTCGGATTTTTCAGATTCAGAAGAATGCATAGACTAAGAAAAGTAAGAAATTGTGCCATATGCAGTGTGGGAATTTAGAATTAATCTGTACGGACATTTGTGGTCCATTTCCTGTAGTATCTGTTGATGGTTTTGATTCGTTCATAACCTTCACGGATGACTACTTCACGGATGACTATTCTCGCTATGGCCATATTTATCCAATTAAAACGCTTTGAAGCGTTGGATAAATTAAAGATATTTAAAGTCAAAGATGAAAATCAACACAACAGTAAGATAAAAGTGGTAAGATCTGATTGCTTTGAAGCATTGGATAAATTAAAGATATTTAAGACTGAAGATGAAAATCAGCACAACAGTAAGATAAAAGTGGTAAGATCCGATCGTAGTGGTGAATACTATGGTCATCATACCCCTATGGCCAAGTTCCTGGACCATTTGCTCGGTTCCTACATGAAAATGGCATAGTTGCCCAGTATTCAACACGGGGCGAGCCTCAGCAAAATAAAGTAGTGGAACGGTGCAACCGTACGCTAATGGATATGGTAAGATCCATGTTAAGTCAATCAGATTTGCCGGTTAGCTTATGAATAGAGGCATTAAAAACCGCTATTCATGTGCTAAATCGGATCTTTAGTAAGTTAGTGTCTAAAACACCGTATGAGTTGTGGACAGGACGTAAGCCCTCATTAAGTTATATGCATATATGGGGTTGTCCCGCTGAATCAAAAAATGTTTAACCCAAATATTGGTTAGTTGGATTCTAAGACAGTAAGTTGCCATTTTATTGGCTATGCAGAAAAGAGTAAGTGATATTGTTTCTATTGTCCAGAACGATATTCTAAGTTTGTAGAAACAAGGCATGCCGTCTTTTTAGAGGATGCCATGATCAGGGGGAGTACGGTAAGACGAGAAATTAATCTTTAAGAGAAGTGGGTTTCTATATCCACTCCTATGATTCAAGAATCATATTTCTCATTACCTATTGTTGTTGAATCATCAATGTCTATTGGTGAAGATTCAACACATGTTGTTAGTTCTATATTGACAACGGAATTATTAAGAAAGGTTGAACACTCTCAGCCCGTTGTCATTAATAATGAAGAGCAACAACAGCCTCAAAATAAGGATAATGTGCAATTAAGAAGATCTCAAAGAGAAAGAGAATCAGCCATTTTGGACGATTATGAGATCTAAATTAAGTGAGGCAATTCAAATGGAGGGTGATCCCACCACATTTGAATAAGAAGTCCTCAAACATCTGAATGACGTAAAGTCATGGAGGATGAAATGAGGTCTATGGAAACAAACAAAGTCTGGAATTAGTTGAGATTCCTAATGGAGCCAAAACAGTAGGCTGTAAATAGGTCTACAATACTAAACGTGACTACAAAGGGAATATTGATAAGTTTAAGTCCAGACTTGTTGCAAAAGGTAAGGATTCGTTCAGAATCATTATGGTATTAGTTGCACATTACAATTTAGAATTACATCAGATGGATGTCAAAACGGCATTTCTCAACGGTGATCTATATGAGAACGTCTATATGACACAACCGAAAGGTTTTGTTGTTAAGGGTAAGGAACATATGAGGTGCCACTTAAGAAAGTTCATTTATGGACTTAATCAAGCATTAAGACAGTGGCATCTCAGGTTCAATAAGACAGTAAGAAAGTTTGAGTTTAAACAAAATGAGGAGGACAATTACATTTATGGTAAGTTTAAAGACGGGAAATTTATTTTCCTCGTGATTTATGTAGATGATATACTACTTGCAAGTAGTGATGTCAATCTACTATCAGAAACTAAGAAGTTCTTGTCCTGTAATTTTGATATGAAAGATCTTAGTGAAGCATTCTATGTACTGGACATAGAAATTCACCGAGATAGAATAAAAGGGTATTAAGTTTAGCACAAAAGGCATATTTAAGGAGTGTACTTGAAAAGTACGGTATGCATGAAAATAAATTTTTGTCTGCTCTAATGAGTCAAGGTTGGTAAGTATGGAACCAATAAGAGGTCGACCTAATAAGAATCGGTTCCAAAACTTCTTGCTGTCAGAAGTTTTAAGTTTTGCTCAATTCCTAAGTTACCTCGACAAAGTTTAAGTATCGGGTTAATTTTGGCATAAGTAAGTTCAATCCAGATGACTGGATGGAAATAAGTATTACTTGCAGTTCTGCAAGTATCAAGGTCTCATGGTAAGTTAAGTATAAGATTAAGTCATTGGAATAATAACTTAGTAAGACTCAGTTTGTGCGAGATGTGTAGTAAATCCACATCAGTAATCAACACTCGCACATTTGAGCTTTATTGTGGAAAAAGCTCCTAATTTAGGGTCATTGCGTCATGTGTGATGCATACCAATATATTATAAATGAGACCACTGAGTAGACACAGTAAGTAAATCCGAATTGTTAGTGGTTGACAGCATTAAACCACTTAAGTTTTTTGTACTCTAGAGACAACAAATCATATGTGATGCCAAACACATTGACATAAGGTATGTGTTGTAAAAGAGTAAATCCAGGATCATATTAAATAATGATTATTGAGCAAATTAGTACCAAGCAAATGCTTGCGGATCCGCTTACAAAAGGTCTTCCACCCAACATGTTCAGTGAACACGTGGCTAGCATGGGTTTAAGGAAGAACCTATGATCACTGGATATTTAGGGGCTAAATAAGAGTAAGGTTCATTTTTAAGTGTGAGATATATTGTGGTCCTCGAGTCCAACAATACGTAAATGGTTGTTGTGATGCGTTGTGCCCTATATGTCGAGCATGAAAAAGTGGACACTAAGTTTAGTATTAAGTAAGTTGGTAAGTTTCAGTTTCGAGTTCAAGGGGGAGAATGTTAGCACTACCGGACTAGTCCGGTAGTGGACGGACTAGTCCGGTCTGGACTAGTCCGGTCCGTACTAGTCCGATATAAGACCAGACTAGTCCGATGTTATCCAGTAAGGACATCGGACTAGTCCGGACCTTGACCGGACTAGTCCGGTTTTTTCAGTTAATGTCAGTTTGAACTCGAAAATAACATGTGTTCTAATTGAAAGGACACAACCCACCGACAATTATGTTCCTGATCTGGGGACTTAATTGTCTCTAAGGGTGGGAGGCCCCCTCTTGTGTCTCTTGGTTATATATAAGGAGAGGGTTATGTGTATGATAGATGTGGTGTTGTGAATACACATTAAACACAAGAACTCTCCCAATTCTCAGAATCCGATCAAT
The DNA here is from genome assembly GCA_036927565.1 of Tuctoria greenei. Classification (NCBI taxonomy): domain Eukaryota; kingdom Viridiplantae; phylum Streptophyta; class Magnoliopsida; order Poales; family Poaceae; genus Tuctoria; species Tuctoria greenei. Next base: position 1,815,270 of record JAYESD010000002.1, on the reverse strand, counting down.
AATATCAAGAGAAGAACAAGGGGAAACGCCTCCCGTCGTCGTTCTACTTGCGGCCTCGTCTTATTGGCTCGATGGCCGCATCGTCAAGCAACAACAGAGATGGAAGAGAAGGTATTATTGATGTTCTTGTGCTATTTGAGAGATAACACTTGGTGTTCATGTTGTATTCGGATTTCTCCATGTAATTCGAGATGAGTTAGTGACTATTTGATCTTTGGGCTCCCTTTTCGTTTCTAACAAAACACTCTAAAGATAGTAGTTGGCAGTCTAAAGCATAGTTAGCGGCATGCTAGCAGCAGAATAAATTAAGACAATAAATTATTGGTATTCTTCATCGGTCTCATTAGCCTAGCGCTGCTTGACTTGCTTTTTTTTTTTTTGTGGCAGCAACAAATCTAGCTGTAAGAGTGCACTAGATTAAGCTGCTTGGGCCTTGGAGTACAAATAAGCCAATATACAAGTCCCAGATGCAACCTAATATAACCAGGAAACCAGCTGTGTGCACACTAAGTTATACTGTTACTAACTTGGCATCATTTGGTAAAAAAACTCATTGTTACAAGTGTAATAGAGCCGAAATATGACTCCGTTGCAAGACTAACCCATCGTCGGCATAGATTGCCACATGCATGCTCTGTGGTTTTTATACAATCAATGGTTGTGGACGGTACTGCAGGGATCAAGCAGCTGGCAGCACGTCAGATCATATACATGGTTGCTTGGGCCTCTCGTGAGAGAAAATTAACGGCCATGCTGCTTTGCCTGAGCATCCAATTAGAGGCAGGTACGTACTTGCTTATAAGATGATATATGGCGCTACTCTGCAAGTGGAATCGTTACCAGTGCTAATGTACTCGCCACTTTGAATATTTTTATGTATATGTGGGGTAGTGTCTACGCAGCTTGGGTACAGCTACACGTGATGCAATGAATCTGTGTCACTAGATGCATCGATCCTGAAAAATAAGGTCAATTAAACTACGCGCGCAACCAAAAAAAAAGGGAACTGCTCATGCCAAAAAATATCAGTGATGGGCTTCCATTTTTTTCAGAAAAGGGAAAAAGATTCCGTCCAAGGACACAGTGCAAGCTTTTCGATGAATAAATTTGGGAAATAAAGCAAACAGAGTTTAATAATTGTATTACACAATGAGCTAGACTTTCTTGATTAATCAGCACCCGGTTTCTCACAATGTCTAACATAAACGGACATAATGATGCTCTTATGAAGTCAACCCAACGAGTTTGTCCCCATGGGACGGGAACAAGACGATGTGTTTCTTGCTTCTTTATCTCATCTCGTCTTAGATTGATGATTCATACGGCCTCAATCTCTACCACGGTACTCCCTCCGCCCCTATGAACTTGTTGCTTTGTAATTCAAAAATGAACTACAAAACGACAAGTTCATAGGGACGGAGGGAATACTTATTAATATTTAACCATTATTTTCATTGTAGGTTGTATGTAGTGTCAGTAACATCTCAAAACATAAAACACAACGATGACGGGAAATGTAGTAACTCTATTTTTAAATATACGACGTTTTGAGTAAAAATTAAATTAAATTAGTTATCTTAAACATTATATTTTAAGAACAGGTAGTATAAAACATATTGCTGGCATATGAATACAATGAAATACTCTGTTGAGTTTGAAATAGATAATAGTAAACCAATTGATTCAAAAGAGTACACGTACAAAAAATATTGCGATATGATTGCTGTTACAGTATATGTATATTTAGATTATAGATGACCAATAGACCGTGCCAGCTCGGCCCGGCACGAACTCGATCGGGCTCGGGTCTGGAAAACGTAGGCCCGCCACAGCCCGACAGAAGACTCAGGTCGTGCCGTGTAGTGCCGAAGCCTAGGCCTAAGCACGACCGACCCATGTTTAGTTGTGTTGGGCCGTGTCGGGCCCATCATGGGCCACACGTGTCGGGCCGACACGAAGCCTGCGTGTCTCCACGAACGGCAGGCGAGTATGGGGCGGCCGGCGAGGGCCGCGACTGGGACGCCGACGAGGGTTGCGACAGGGAGGTCGGCGCGAGCGGCGATGTAGAGGGCGGCGCGGAGGCGCCGACCCAGCGAGCTAGAGTTGGAGAGGGAGAGTAAGGCAGAGAGACAAAGGGAGTCGAGCGGAAGGACGGCTGGCGCGAGGATTGATGAGTAAAGAATTAAGGTTTGCAGTGTTAGCAAGGTAAACGGGGTGGGCCCGTGCCGTGCTGGACCGTTCGTGCCTGTCGGGCCAAAGATCGGGCCCTGTCGGGACTCCAATTTTCGGGTGGTGCCAAGCCGGCACGTTGGGCCGAACTCTGAGCCCAGGCACAACATGCCAGTGCTATCGGGCCGGCCCAAACCCGCTTCCCTCGGGACCGTGCCGGGCCACTCGGGCTTCGGGCTGGCAAAAAAACCGGCCCATTTAACCATCTATAATTTAGATGACAAGACAACCCACAAATCAGAGTCTTAATTCGAAAGGCGTCCCCACCCGCACAGGAACAGCCGCACGAGCGGCAGCCGACTCCCCCCATCCCCAAGATCGCGCGCGGGCACGAAGCGGCGATCGGAAGTTCACTGCCCACCACCCCCGGCGCCATATAGAAACCTGGCCGCCCCCGCCTCCGCCGTCGCGTTTTTTTAATCCCTCCCTCGTCGCTTCTCACCGCGGCCACCAGTCCACCAGCACCACCATCGGGACGGCGACCGGATCGGCCGGAGACAGATGATGAAAAGAAAACAATGCCGGGGGAAGGGGGCCGTCGCGCCCCCTCTCGCGCTCGCACGCACGCACATGGCCACCCCTGCCCCCGCGGGCGCGATTCCTTGCATCCGCTTCCGCCACCCCCGCGCAATTTTATACTATTACCGTCACATGGCCGCTGCGCCCCGCCCGGTCGCGGCCATTAGATCTTCCTCCGCTTCCTCTTCGCCTCCCTCCCTGCCTGCTCTGCGTCGCGTCGCATTGAGCTCACTGCCTCGTCCCAGCTGCCTCCCGCTCCGTGCTGTTTCTCGTGGCCGCGGCGGGTCGCTACGCGGACGGAAGGCCGTGTCCTCCGACTCCGGGGAAGCCCGCTTGCTGTTCCTTCAGGTGAGTAATGTGATCCTGTCTCCCTTTGGCCCGGGGTTTGTTGATCGGGAACGCCGGTCTGGCATTTCGCCAAACGGGTGTCTGGCGTAGTACGATTTCGTCGGGCTGTTGGGCTCATGGCGTCCTTTTGGTGCGTCTGTAGCTTGATCAAGTGATTCCTGAGCCCAGGGATTTGATCCTGAGCGTTCCTGGATCACTGGCTTTTGCTGGCATTTCGTCGAACGGAAAGCAACAGTAGAACAGTGGCGCGGAACAAGGTTGGATTGGATCCTACAGGGATCAGGCCTCAGTCACGAGCTTTGCGTGTTCTTTTGCTTTCTCGGTTCCTTCGTCTGCGGGCCGTTCTTTGGTGGCCATGTGTTTGACTTTGTGAGCTAGCTCTATGCTTGAGTTGATTCATCCATCGGTCTGATCTCTTGGAGAGTTCAGTGCAGTTGACTACTGGCTTGGGAGACTTGCATCTCTGTGGTCGTGAGTCATCTTGTTCAGTAATTCAGCACCGCGTTTGGTTTTATTGATAGCTGACACAGTGCAGAATCTTAGATTCGGTTCTGGGCCTTTTTTTTTTTTACTGTTCTTTCCTTGATCCAAAAATGGTACCCAGCATGTCTTGAACAAAGGGAAGGTTCCACCTTCATGGCTCAAACTTCTGTTACAAGCTGAGCTTCTTGTCTATTTTATGTACAAACAGTATCTAGCATTTAGTTTTTAGAGCAACGCTGAATTCCTCTTGGCAGCTCTATCACACAGTTAACTTGAATATGTATGTTCTTTTCTGTCGATTATATTTTTCTCTCAAGTCAACCTTTTAGTTCCTTTGACAATTTGATTTGAACTGGGGATTTTTTGGTTGATTTATCTACTATCATGTAATGTCTTGCAAACTGGATGCATGTGCAGATAAGAAGCAGCTTCTGGTTATATCATTTTGTTGCTGGGGACCAGGATCATTGAAATTCAATCAAGGATTATTTTTTGCCAGCCAGTCTGCCACATCATCATTTCAGTTCTACAATCAACAGATGTTGCGTATAATTTCAATGTGACTGGGTTACAACTGTTCTGATTATTGACAAAATGGGGGACGAATACCTGGCTGAGCCCGAGGATGAGGTTACACCGTCAATGTGGCCTGAGAATATAGGAGATAAACACCAGACACAGTTCAAAATGGAGAAATTTAGAAAGGACCAAGACGCTTTCGAGGATGTTAGGTTTGATAAGAAGCCTGTTCATGTGGATTTTCAGCGGCTTATGGAAATGGCTAATTCTGAGAACGGTGTTTCTAATAGGCAATACTTTATCAAGCACTGGGAATATAAGAGAGCCAATGCTGCTCGGCTTCTGGAGGAAGAGCTTGGCCTTCTCTGCCAACAGAGGAAAGAGCTCGAACAAAACAAGCAACAAATCTTGGAGGAGGAACGATTTCAGGATGAGAGCTATTATGCTGTAAAGCGGCATGTACCTATACTTGATGAAGTCTATGAAGATGAATGGAAGCGTCCGAGCAAAAAGAATGATGACCTTTCTCGCAATAGAGCGCCTAAAATATACGTGAATAAAGACAGTGTATCCTATTGGAAAGAAAGGGCAATTCAATTGGAGAAAACACTAGAAGAAAGCATTCAACGGGAGCGTTCATTGGTTGAAAAGTTGGAGGAAAATATAAAGAATCTACAGTCACACACACCTGCAGAGGAGTTCTCTGGAATGCTAAAACGTGCTGATTACTTCTTGCACTTGGTTCTTCAAAGTGCTCCTATTGTTATTGCTCATCAGGTTCATCTATCTATCACACCAAGCTTTTATTTGCACGGAGATAGTTTCTCAAAAAAAAAAAATAACATTTTTTTTTTGAAAGACCAAAAAAAAGGAACAATGTTGAACATTCAACTTGAACTTCTAGCACAGAATATAGGTAAATCAATTGATTTTTCTTTTATTTTCAGGATGCTGATTTACGGTACCGTTTCATATTTAATCACTATCCAACACTTGCTGATGAGGTAATCTGATTTTAGTTGATATATATACCTTGCCATTGTTGTCTTCATGATTCATGTTTTACATCCCTCTTATCTGAAACTTTGCCATTGTAAATTCCAGTATGCCATGACTTATATCACTGATAAATCAGCGATGCATGGCTACTTGATGCTCCAGTACTTTTAATAAGTTGTAATCTTAATTCTCAACTAAAGCATATATTTTTTATCAGGATGTTATTGGTAAGACAGACCACGAGATATTGTCAGGTGAAGGTGTAGATGAGATGAATAATGCCAAGCGAGAGGTTATGGCCACTGGTATAGCAACTAAAAGAGAATTTGCTTTTAATACACCAATGTTTGGAGCGAAGACATTTGTGACATACATTGAGCCAGTTTTCAGCAAAAGTGGGGAAACAATTGGTGTGAATTATGTTGCAATGGACATAACAGATCAGGTGCCTTGAGGAATTTAATCTCTATTATTGTCTGTCTTCGATATTTTTCCTTCTGAATATCTGAGAACTCTAAGATATTACGATTGTCTGGGTTCCATTCTATTACTAACTGTATGATTCTTTGTTTCCCTCGGTTTTAGTGTGCAACAGTACACTTACATTCCTCAGTTCCAAGTTGATGGATAATATTATACTGCCATTACATGAGAATATGTTATTTTCTATACATTTATGTTGTAATTGTAGGATATTCTTGTTGGCTTGTAACTAACTGTCATACTAAATGACTTTTCAGTTACATTTCACATCTATAAGTGTGATTTTTGATTTTCATATTAAACCTTAGTGATCACACAAACTATTTTTCGAGGGTATTTTTCACAACATGCATTTCCCATAGTCACATGGCATGCTATTTCCAGCCATTTAAGAAATTCACTTAAAAAAGTTATGATCTACATTTTATTTCATGTTATTGAACTGCAATCCATCTACTTATTTGTACATTAGGTCAAAAGAAGAGAGAAAATGGCAGATATAAGGGCGAGGGAAGCTGTCCAAAAGGCCAAGGAAACAGAACTTAGCAAATCCATTCACATAACAGGTCTGCATCTTGTTCTTTGAGGGGAACAGGTCTGCGTCTTGTTACTATGGCTTTTTGATGCATTTAAGATAGAATGTTATACTGAACGCCACTTATTTCATGCTGCAGAGCAAACAATGCGAGCAAAACAAATCCTAGCGACCATGTCCCATGAGATCAGATCTCCTCTTTCAGGTGTTCTTAGCATGGCTGAAATTCTTGCAACAACCAACCTTGATAAAGAACAACATCAGTTGCTAGAAGTTATGTTATCTTCTGGAGATCTTGTATTGCAACTGATCAATGACATTCTTGATCTTTCCAAAGTGGAGTCAGGTATTACAGATCACATAATACTTCAGTGAATTGAGCCATTTATGTTTTCCTTGTTTTCAAGTGGTTTGTAGGAGCTTCTAGATTAAACACTTGCTATAGGGACATAAAGTATGAATTGGGCATTGTTTCCCATGTTGTACATGTAAATATTGGAATGATATTCTCTAAGAGCGTGGTGGTTTGATAATTGCTTCAAACCAGTTTGGTTCTGCATTACTGTTTGTTGCTCTGATTAGTTATGTTTCTGTCATGCCCTCTGTGACAATTGAAATCTTGTTTACGCCTTCATCATTTCAGGAGCTATGAAGCTAGAATCTACAACATTTAGACCAAGGGAAGTAGTTAAACATGCGCTCCAAATTGCAGCAGCTTCGTTGAAGAAGGAGTTGACTCTTGAAGGGAGCATAAGTTCTGATGTACCAGTGGAGGTAAAGAGAAAATAAAGTGATGTAGAGATAGTTTGCAACTTTAAGGACCCAGATGGCTTCAAAATGATAACATTTATTTCATGAACTGATTTTTAATGTATTGGTGTAGGTCATCGGTGACGTGCTAAGGATTCGGCAAATTTTGACCAACTTGATCAGGTAAAGGCTTCATACATTACTAAGGCCGGCCAGCATAAAGGCAAAAGGGCTTTACATAACTCATTTACCTGTACATAATGTAAAATATGTGTACTTGATCGGACACTATTTTGTATTCATTTTCAGCAATGCAGTGAAGTTTACACATGAAGGGAAGGTTGGAATAAATCTTCAGGTTGTGCATGATCAGGAACCAGGATGCAAAAAAGAACATGGGAAAGTTCATAAGAGAGCCTATTCTGGATGCCCAATTACCACCACTGCAGAAAATTCTGCTGCCTCTCCAAGAAACTTTGATAAAGATATTTTTTGTTGCTCGAAACACGAAGAAGCTTTTCAGAATGGCATTCCAACATGTGAAAACCTCAAGGTGGACGGTGAGGGAGAGGAAGTTGTTTGGCTTCGCTGTGATGTGTATGACACCGGGATAGGAATACCAGGTCTATTGTCGCATTTGTTTAATATTTCATGCATGGTCACTTCCGCTTACACCATTTTACAGATAAATCTTAATATACTTAGATATGTTTGTTTTTCGAGACCCCACAATGTGTGGGAGCTTCCGGCACTGGGTACGCCCTTTTTTTACTTAGATATGTTTGTTTTCACTTCTGATTATTTCAACGTCCTGTCACCTGCAGAGAAGTCCTTACCATTACTGTTCAAAAAGTATATGCAAGCCAGTGCTGATCATGCTAGAAAATATGGTGGAACAGGACTTGGTCTTGCAATCTGCAAACAGTTGGTATGAATTTTCAGTTGCCATATAAGGCATAGCAATACAATTGTGTTCATTTATTTCTGAACCAGAACAAATATGCATGCATTTTTTCTGTATGAGAACAGTTATGCATACTTACAACAGTAACACCTGCAATGTTAGCTGTAAGGTGTATCTCAAAGCAGTTTTTTATAGTAATTGTAAAAGTATGTGTAACTTTTTCTTGATTTTTCATGATCATCCAGGTGGAGTTGATGGGCGGTACACTAACTGTGGTCAGCAAAGAGAATGAAGGATCAATATTTACGTTTGTGTTGCCCTGCAAAATCCCCATAAAAGAGGAGCACAGTGATGATCCAGATGAAGAGTGTGGTTCTCATAATGATTTAACTAATAGCGATATAGAAGGTTCTTTTGTTTTCAAGCCACAAGTGCGTTCTCTTCTATCCCCTGGAGTTTCAATAATGAATAACACAAAGTTATTCGGTGGCAAGATTATGTGCTGTGATCCACCAAACATATGTGATGATCATAAACCGATTTCCAATGGCTTCACATCAAGGGAGCAGAATTTTGCAAACTGTATGCCTAATGTTCACCGATCAAATGGTCCTAGTATTAAGAGCTCAACTGAAGAACATGATAATGCGGTCTTTGAACTGAACAGTCAAGCTGAACGGGTTTCCAGCTCCCGAGGAGACACAGTTTCAGTTGCAGGTGCCTGCATTCAAGAAACAAAACCATGCAAAGCTCTCGAAGAACAATCACTCCACAAGAAATCTAGGTTTTCTCCAAATGGCAACAAGGCAAAAATACTCCTAGTTGAAGACAATAGAGTCAATATAATAGTAGCTAAATCGATGCTCGAGCAGTTGGGCCATGGAATAGATATTGTAAATAATGGAATCGAAGCGATCCGTGCAGTACAGCAGCATCAGTATGATCTTATTCTGATGGTACAACTACAAATATTATTCTTCATTTTACTTCACTAGTTTAGCCTTATATAGTTGTTACTTTCTTCTGAATTCCCTCAACTCACCATCTTCTATCATGCAAAGTAATAATACCCTAAAGATGATATGCTTGCATCAGATTTCCAGCTAACAGCAGCATGCTTTATACGAGCAATGTGTGAAGTGTTTTAAAAGATAAAAATGCTTTCTAACTGGAGTAATAAGCAAGAATGGAGGTAAATTGTAGGCAAGGGTTTTGTCAACCTATATAATAGTTCAAGGCACTTCCTTCAAATTTGATCGAAGCATCATCAATGCTGTTTATTGTATTTGTTCTCATCTCACCAGTAAACCAATAGAAGTGTCAGTCTAGGCGGTCATGGATGACAAAAAATGATCTTAGATCATGGCAGAACTTCATGGTCTTATATCAATATTAGTAATGTCAGGATCGTTTTACGAACCCAAGAGAAGCTTTTTTATGATATATATTTGAATAGTGCTTCTACTCTAAATTCTGCTGGTGTCTACTCAACAGGATGTTCACATGCCACAAATGGATGGCCTACAAGCCACTAGGCATATCCGTTCTTTTGAGAGTACTGGCTGCTGGGACGCTTCTGTAAAGCCTGAAGACAATCGGATGATAGATAACTCAGCTATTTTATCAGGTTGTGCAGATTCAAAAAAGCAAGGGCAGAGGGTTCCTATAATTGCAGTAAGTTTTCCTTCCCGTGATTCCGATTCACTGTTACCTTAGATCTATGTCTCGGATTTACTTGTAACTTATTTCACATTGTTGCCATTTTCTCGATCATATGCAAGACATAATTTCAAATGATCATATTTGAAAAATAGTTGACGATGCTCCTCAAGGACACACCTTTTATTTTCTTCAGAGATTTTTTTTTGAGAAAGGATTTTCTTCAGAGAATTAACAGTCATGGAAATATTACAATTTAATAACATACACAGATTTTATCCCCAGTTAACAATAGAAATATTGTTTTTCTCATACTCTGCAACTTTTGATGGTTTCGTTGGGAATTTAACTGTTTCCTGTAATATTGCTAGTTTTTACTTTCTAAACTGGCCCTAAGCATGTTTGTTAAGGATTTGGGGACTTCTGAGTTTCTTACAATCTTGTTATCCTTGAAACTTCACTTTTTTTCTATTTAAGAGCTAATGTATGGAATTTCATTGTAGATTAAGAATGTAAATAATAAGCACTAGGAGGCTATAATTCTTGTTTCCGTGAGACGTTGGATGGCCTATTAATCTTCTGATGCTTTGCAGATGACAGCGAATTCGTTCTCAGAGAGTGCCAATGAGTGCCTTGCCGCAGGCATGGATTCCTACCTATCTAAGCCAGTGAACTTTCAGAATATAAAAGAATGCCTGCAGCGGTATGTGCCATCTTAATGACTAACCTATATTATTGTAAAGTAGGAAAGATAACCTGTAGCATAGGAAAGTTTTGTGAAATCATACCAGTCCTTCCTCTTGTAAATCAATGCATAAATCTATGCACAATAAATATGATGTATCATGTCTTGTCAATCATATTGCCTTACTATCGGGAGACAGAAAGCTCTTTTTTATAGAGCAGTGTGGATATGACCTAGCCTCGTCATTAAAGATCAGATTAAAAAAAGTTTCTACCAAAAGCCCTCACACATTATGACGTCTAGAGAAGATAATTTCTAAACAGTCTTCACCTTACTTATTTTGTAATAAGGCTGATTTGAAGTCAGGACTTCCAGATCAAGAGTGAAGAGACTTTATCAGTGCATCAGACCTCCATTTGTTGTACGAGACATAATTCCTGTATATAATTGTTATGTAGCTTCTTATCATTCACTAGTAGCAAGTACTAATCATCTATCTGTATCAGCCTATCAGGGGCAACACCAGTTTTTTTATTAAGTGACTTTGAAGGAAACTTGTCATATTATACTGTTGGTGACATAGTGAGGGAAGTAATCATCTATCTCTATTGAGATAGTAACATAGTGAAGGAATATATGTTTGTACTAAAAGCTCGCTTAAAAGAATACTCTTACTAGTAGAATAGAATATGTGAGACTCGAGTGTGATCATTCTATTAGGGCCTACTTCTTCCACTCATCAAATCTGTCACGCTAAGCTTAGCTAAAGTTCGCAGACGTAATCCACATGTTGTAGGTAAAGCTCCACTAAGCGCTGGATTAAGCTAGCTTATTGACGCTTAAGGATAAGAACGTGGCTTTTAAATTGAAGTAACTGAGAACTTGTGCTATAGCCTATAATGTAAGTTGCATGTAATTCACCTGCTTTCCTAAATGGATCCTCATCTGGTTCAAATGAATATGTCAATAATATGTATATCTGTGTGTGTTTGTGTGTATAGCTAAAAATGTACAGTATGTATCAAATAAGTTAGCAGAAACATACATGAAACTTATGTTTTTTGTGCTCAATATTACTTGTGTCATACAGTACTTCCCTAAACCAACTGTTAATGGGTAGAGCATGTTTTAGCACAAGAATTTAATTTGCAATAATTGAGAGAAACATCAATTCCAGCAGGGTTTAAGGAATAACATGAATTAAATTTGTTAGACAGTTCGTGTACTGGGCTAGGCCCATTGTATCCAGCCCATTAGGGACCCATATTTGTACCCCAAAACTCTATCAATGAAACCCTAATTTTAGCCTCCAATTTGGTATCAGGGTCTCTCCCTCCCTCTCTCCCTCCCGATGCACCAGCCGCCGCCGCCGCCCCGGGCGGACGGCGCGCCGCCGCCGCCGTCGGCCCTGGCCACCCGGCCGCCGCCGCCGCCGCCCTGCTCCCAGCCGCCGCCGCCGGCTCCCTTCCCCCCCTTCTCTTCTTCTCCTCTGTGGATGGCGCCGCCGCCGCCGGCTCCCGTGTCGCCGCCGACCGCCGCGCCGCCGCCGGCTCCCGTGTCGCCGCCGACCGCCGCGCCGCCGCCGCCGGCTCCTGTCCTCCCCGCCGCCGCCGTGGGCGCGCCGGCCGCCGCCGCCGTGGCCGCGCCGGCCGCCGCCGTCCTGGCCGCGCCGGCCGCCGCCGTCCTGGCCGCGCCGGCCGCCGTCGTGGCCGCGCCCGCTGCCGCTGCCGGTGGGCCAGCCGGCTCCCGCCTCCCCGCCGCTGCTGCAGTGGCCGCCGCCGCCGCCGGTGGTGCCGGCGCCCGATCTGCACCCGGCACGCTGCCGCCTTGGGTTGCTCCTCCACACCCTCGGGCCCCACCGCCGGTCCATGCCGGCGTTGTCCCTTCGCCGCCGCCGTGGTGGTCCCCTCCCGCCGTTGGTGCACCACCACCGCCACCCGGGACTGTCCCGCACGACGGCTCCGCGTCGTCGTCCGTTCTCCTCGCCGATCCTCGCGGGTTGTCTGCCCAGCCTTCCGCGCCTCCCTCTGGTGTCGCTGCTGCCTTGGCGGCCTCGCGTGAGCGTGAGCGGACTCTTGCTCTTGCCCTGGAGCAGGAGCGAGCGTCCATGGCGGCCCTCACTCACCAGCTCGAGGAGGAGACACACCCGCAGTGGTTCCTCTCTCGTGAGACCTCCCCCGGTGATGGAGCGGCGCACAGCACCTATGCTGCGACCCTGGTTGCCGGCCTCCATGCCCAGGCTTCCGGCGTCTCGAACATCCGGACGCTAGTCCCGGTTGTTCTCGGCTCCGACTCCACCACCTATGCCCGCTGGCGTAACCTGCTTCTCCTCACGTTGAGACGCTTCCGTCTTGACGACCACGTCATCCGGGATGACTCCCCGTTGGACGACAATTGGCTTGGCATGGACAGCCTGGTCCTTGCCTGGATTCTCGGCTCTCTTTCTGATGAGCTGGAGGACCTGGTGAGTCGACGCAGTGGTGGCACGGCGCGTCAGGCCTGGCTCGTCATCGAGCAGCACTTCCAGGGGAACCGTGCGACCCGAGCTCTTCACATCCGGGCACGGTTCGCTACTACCGTTCAGGGGGACCTCTCGGTCTCTGCCTACTGTCGCCAGATGAAGGGCATGTCCGATGCCCTTCATGACCTCGGTGACCCTGTCCCGGAGACTTCGCTCGTTCTTCAGGTCCTGCAGGGCCTGAATGAGCGCTACTCCCACCTGCGGACGGTGATCCTCCGTGAGCAGCCTCTACCAACCTTTGATAAGGTTTGGTCTGACCTTGAGCTCGAGGAGATCACTTCCGCAGGCACTGGCGCCTCCTCGCCTGCCACAGCCTTCTACGGCTCTGGGCAGCACTCCCGTCCTGCCTCCGGAGGACCACCCTCGCGCCCACCTACCACTCCAGGGGCTCCTGCCAACCCCGGGGGTGGTAATCGTCGCCGTGGTGGTCGTCGGCGCGGGGGTCGTGACAGCTTTACTGGTGGTGGAGCTGCCTCTACGCCGCGTGTTGGCTCTGCTCCGGGTGCTACGGGTTCGGGTGGTCTGCCATCTTGGCCCACACCCTATAACCCGTGGACTGGCCAGATTGCCATGTGGCCTGGACCGTCTCCGGGTCTTCCTCCTCCACGTTTGGCGCGCCCTCAGGCTGCTTACGTGACCACTCCCGCGTACGGCGGCACTGCCTACTCGGCCAGTGGACCGTGGACTGCGCCCACTGGCGGGTCGGGCTACCCTATGGCTGGACCCTCCGGTCACTGGGGCCTGAGTTCTGAGTCCTCGGCGCCACACTTCACTCCTGACGGGTGGGACCGCCAGTCACTGGCCTCCTCCTTCAGCACGATGGCCCTTACTCCGCCAGGTGCTGACTGGGTCGCCGACTCCGGAGCCTCGTACCACACCACCCCCGACGCTGGTATACTCTCTTCTTCCCATCCTTCCCGCCCTTTTCATCCTTCATCTATCGTTGTTGGGAATGGGTCTGTTCTTCCAGTCACCTCAGTAGGTGACTTGGGCTCGTCGGGTTCTTTCCAGCTTCGTGATGTTCTTGTTGCTCCTGACATCATTCACAATCTTCTTTCTGTTCGTCACTTTACCACTGACAACCATGTTTCTATTGAGTTTGATCCTTTTGGTTTATCTGTGAAGGATCTTACTACCCGACGTCTTCTTCACCGTTGTGAGAGTTCGGGGCCCCTGTACACGTTTCGTCTTCCCGCTTCCGCTTCGACGTCACCTTTTGCCCTGGCTACGACAGCTTCTTCCACGACTTGGCACCGTCGGCTTGGCCATCCTAGTGCTGATGTCATGTCTAAGTTGTCTAGTAGCTCAGTGATTTCGTGTACTAGGGGTACTCATGAGTCTTTGTGTCATGGTTGTCAGCTTGGTCGCCATGTTCGGCTTCCATTTCCGCACTCTGTTACTCATGTTGAGCGGATTTTTGATTTGATACACTGTGATCTTTGGACTTCCCCTGTCATCAGTGTTTCTGGATATAAATATTACTTGGTGATACTTGATGATTTTTCGCACTACTCGTGGACTTTTCCCTTGCGTCAGAAGTCCGACACGTTCACCACTCTCTCTCACTTCTTTGCTTGGGTGTCCACCCAGTTCGGCCTCATTATTCGAGCCATCCAGTGCGATAACGGACGCGAGTTTGACAACTCCGCGTTCCGTGACTTTCTTCTCTCTCGCGGTGTTACGTTGCGCATGTCTTGCCCGTACACTTCTCCTCAGAATGGCAAGGCTGAACGCATGATTCGTACCACTAATGATGTTATGCGTTCCCTGATGTTTCAGGCCTCCATTCCTGCTCGGTACTGGGCTGAGGCACTCCACACCGCTACTCTCCTCATTAATCGCCTCCCTACGAAGGCGATTAGAGCCCCCACCCCTCACTTCGCCCTTTTCGGCACCACTCCCCTCTATGACCACCTTCGAGTGTTCGGGTGCACTTGCTACCCTAACCTTTCCGCCACCACACCCCATAAGCTTGCGCCCCGTTCCACCCGATGTGTCTTCCTTGGATACTCCCCTGATCATAAGGGGTATCGGTGCCTTGACCTTGCTACCCGTCGTGTCTTGATCTCTCGTCACGTTGTTTTCGACGAGTCATCCTTCCCCTTCTCCGCTTCGTCCTCCGACTCTGTTGTTGAGTTGGATTCCCTGTTTCCCACTGACCTTGAGGCCGCGCCCATCCAGCGACCTTGTGTTTTACCCCCTGCAGGTCACCCACGCGCCAAGGAGCGCGCGGCTCCAGCGCCCGCTGTGCCCCGCGCGGCCCCGGCGTCCCTGACGCCGCCTGTTGCGCCCCGCGCAGCCCCGGCGTCTCTGACGCCGCCTGCCGCGCCACGCGCGGCCCCGGCGTCCCCGACGCCGCCTCCCGCGCCACGCGCGGCCCCGGAGTCCCCGACGCCGTCTACCGCGCCACGCGCGGCCCCGGCGTCCCCGACGCCGTCTACCGCGCCACGCGCGGCCCCGGCGTCCCCGACGCCGTCTACCGCGCCACGCGCGGCCCCGGCGTCCCCGACTACCGCGCCACGTGCGGCCCCGGCGTCCCCGACGTCGCCTCCCGCGCCACGCGCGGCCCCGGCGTCCCCGACGTCGCCCCCCGCGCCACGCGCGGCCCCGGCGTCCCCGACGTCGCCCCCCGCGCCACGCGCGGCCCCGGCGTCCCCGACGTCGCCCCCCGCGCCACGCGCGGCCCCGGCGTCCCCGACGTCGCCCTCCGCGCCACGCGCGGCCCCGGCGTTGCGTTACGCCGACCCTGCCCTTGTCTATCAGCGACGAGTGCGGGTTGGCGTACCGGCCCCCTCCCACCCGGAGCCTCCGGTGTACCACCCCCCACTGCTCCACCGAGACCCTAGTCACGTCCACCCGATGGTGACTCGTCGGGCGGCTGGGGTCCTCCGACCGGTGGAGCGGTTCTCCGGAGTGGTCCTCTCTTCGTCGACCTCCTCACCGCCTGCCTCTCCGGCCGTTTCACCCATCCCCTCTTCTGTCCGTAGTGCCCTCGCCGATCCGCACTGGCGTCGGGCTATGGAAGAAGAGTATGCGGCCCTACTTGCCAACCAGACCTGGGACTTGGTTCCTCGTCCTGGCCGTGGCAATGTTGTCACGGGCAAGTGGGTGTTCACGCATAAGCGGCGGGCGGATGGGTCCCTCGAGCGGTATAAGGCTCGGTGGGTTCTTCGCGGCTTCACTCAGCGGCCTGGCGTCGACTACGACGAGACTTTCAGTCCCGTGGTGAAGCCGGCGACGGTTCGGACCGTCCTGTCGCTGGCTCTCTCGCGTTCTTGGCCTGTCCACCAGCTGGACGTCAAGAACGCCTTTCTCCACGGCACGCTGACGGAGACGGTGTACTGCTGTCAGCCGACAGGGTTCGTCGATTCAGCTCGCCCAGACCTGGTCTGCCGGCTGAACAAGTCCCTGTACGGTCTCAAGCAGGCGCCCCGAGCTTGGTACAGCCGGTTCGCCTCCTTCCTGGCCTTGCTTGGCTTCGCCGAGGCCAAGGCGGACACCTCGCTCTTCGTCTACAGCCGTGAGGGGGACACAGTGTACCTTCTTCTCTACGTCGATGACATCGTCCTCACAGCGTCCAGTCCGGTCCTCCTTCAGCGCACGATCTCCGCCTTGCAGCGGGAGTTCGCGATGAAGGACCTGGGCCGACTCCACCACTTCCTGGGCGTGACGGTGGAGCACAGACCGGGTAGCTTGTTCCTCCACCAGAGACAGTACTGCTTGGACGTCCTCCAGCGAGCGGGCATGGCTGATTGCAAGCCGTGCTCCACTCCGGTGGATACCCAGGCGAAGGTTTCCTCCGCTGACGGTGCCCCTGTCGCTGACCCTACAGTGTACAGGAGTCTTGCAGGTGCTCTCCAGTACCTCACCTTCACCAGGCCGGACATCTCCTACGCCGTCCAGCAGGTGTGCCTTCACATGCATGATCCGAGGGAGCCGCATCTCACTGCGGTGAAGCGGATCCTTCGGTACCTGCGCGGCACCCTCGACTACGGCCTTCTCCTTCGGGGTGACTCAGCCTCCGAGCTGGTTGTCTACACCGACGCCGACTGGGCAGGATGCCCAGACACCCGTCGGTCTACCTCTGGCTACGCCGTCTTCCTGGGCGGTAACCTCGTCTCTTGGTCCTCGAAGCGGCAACCTGTGGTATCCCGCTCGAGTGCCGAGGCGGAGTACCGCGCCGTGGCAAACGGGGTGGCCGAGACCTCCTGGCTCCAGCAGCTCCTTCAGGAGCTCCACTCTCCAGTCACTCGGAGCACACTGGTGTACTGCGACAACGTCAGCACCGTCTACCTCTCCACCAACCCCATCCAGCATCAGCGCACGAAGCATGTGGAGATCGATCTCCATTTTGTTCGTGAGCGGGTTGCTCGTGGCGAGGTTCGGGTCCTCCACGTCCCGACGACGTCGCAGTTCGCCGACATCTTCACGAAGGGCCTCCCTTCATCGGTGTTCTCCGAGTTTAGATCCAGTCTCAACATCTGCCGTGGCTAGATGTTGGGACTGCGGGGGGGTGTTAGACAGTTCGTGTACTGGGCTAGGCCCATTGTATCCAGCCCATTAGGGACCCATATTTGTACCCCAAAACTCTATCAATGAAACCCTAATTTTAGCCTCCAATTAAATTGAACCTAGGATACAATTTGTTATTATGCCTTAAGAATATATGATTACGCAGATTGTTCTGATGCGCGGCGAAAAGAAAGCTACGCATCTGGTGGATGTATAAATTACTTGGCTAGGTTAATTTATAAGTATACAGTAGGATATAACTAGCTACCACCGCGATTAGGACACATCTGCAACGCTCCCCTTTGTTGCTACCAGCATATCTCTGTCTCTGCATTAATTTAGTTGTCAAAGGAGCTAGGATGATGCTTACGTACGTGCTAAACTATATCATTAAAATTCTTTTCGTTCTCGTCTGGAGTCTGCCAATAACTAGTGCACAAGCAATCATTCTTTTGTACAGTTGTAGATGGCCTCTCCCTCCGCCAAACGCATGCGCAAACGAACATGCAAAGCAATCAATGAGTTCGTGCAAATTATGTGCCTTGTAATTTGATTAGGAAACAAGTGTAGCACTAAATATATTATTTTCATCATCAAAAGCAAAGTGATAAGCCTTTGCTTTTCGGGAACAAGTTCAGACCCATGGCAAGGATACAGAGTATATGAGAAGTTTATCCCAGTTGGGAGCCAGTTCACTAACCAACAAGTTATTCTGCCATCGGGACAAGAAAGCATCCAACTTATCTGCTTAAGCACCAACATAACCTAATCAGGGTCCATACTCTCATGCTGCACCCACAGAAACCCATTTCCCTTTGGTCTTTTGTTTTCACCTCTCTCTTGGCACCATTCACAAGCAGCATACAGTCTCCAACCTGTATAAATAGCTGTCGTCCCTCTCACACCATTCCACAGCTCATCCAAGAACAATCACTCCTCTCCTGATCTAGCATCACCAACAACAAGAAGAAGACGAGCGAGCTAGCTAGTTGGTGCAGGACTGCACGAGTGCAGCTAGCTCAACTTCGAGGCGATCCACGGATCCAGCGTAATAATGAGGCCAGGAGCAGAGTTCCCCAGCCACGGCGCGCCGACGGCAGCAGCGCCAGCGAACGGGACGGCGCCGCACTCCCCGTGGCAGTCCCCGGTGCCGTACCTCTTCGGCGGGTTGGCGGCGATGCTCGGGCTCATCGCCTTCGCGTTGCTCATCCTGGCCTGCTCCTACTGGAAGCTGTCTGGGTACCTCGACGCCGGCTCGGGCACCGACCGCGACAGGGCCGGCGGCTCGGGCGCCGATGGGGATCATCAGAAGGGCGCGGCGGCCGGAACGGCCAGGCCAGCGGCGGGTTTCCAGGAGCACGTGGTGGTCATCATGGCCGGCGAAGAGAGGCCCACGTTCCTCGCCACGCCGGCCGCCAGCCACGCCTTCGTCGAGCTCGGAGCAGCCGCGACGTCGGTGCCGGGCTCGTGCGGTTGCTCCGGCTCCGAAGAGAACAAGAAGGTGGATGTCTACGACGGCGCTAGCTCACACCCCCGGCTCGAAGGCGAAGCCGCGAGCAGCTGGAGCCACGAAAGCAGCACCAGCACGACGGTGCTGCAAGAAAGCTCGCAATAAAAACTGCCGTTGTTTGGTTTAGTTTTTTTTTTTGCTCAGTGATCTCTGTTTCTTCTCCTCCTTTATTTTTTGCTGGTGTTAGATTTAGCTGACACGTGTAGATTCTTGACGTGGTTACTTTGGTTTGGGTTAAATCAGTGAAGATACGAAACCTCAATGTGAGTTTTGCTGGATGGAAATGGAAATACGCTCTGCAATCAACCCGTGGCTAGACTTTCCCATTGTCTGAAGAACTTTATATACTCACTCTATTCCAAATTACTTGTATTTTTTAATTCAAAAATAAACTAGAGAGTGACAAAGTAATTTAGAATAGAAGTATTTATGTAACTTACTAAATTTCAAAGCTGGAGCAAAAGCTGCTACAGAAACAAATTCAGATTCAAAAACTGAAAAAGTTCTTTTGAGCAGAGGGGCACGTCCGATCATGATGCAACGGCCCATTTATCGGCACAAGAAGACACTAATGATTCTTTTGTGTGTTAGCTTGCTGAAGCAGTCAGCCGAAACAAGTAGCAGAGGCTCGAAAAGGGATATGGAATTACGGTCAGACAGGTAGTTGAGATGCTGATGGCCGTGTCGGCCCAACTGGTAGTAGCAGCATCCAAGCATGATGAGTGTAACAGAAAGCTCAAAGAACATAGTATCCCGTAAAAAAAAAAAAACTCAAAGAGAATGCAGATGGGATCCATGACCCCCGTGCGTTACTGATGTGTTCCCAGGATGATAAACTGGGGCAGTGTCAGTCAACTGCAGAGTAACTGGGCCTGTTCCTTTTACCTGAGCCGTTGAGATCCGATCCGACGGTGGCAGAGGCACATGCAGTTACGTGCAGCTACCAACAGTGCTTCAGTTCGAGATCTACACAAACGCACCGTTCATGCATCACCTTCCCGTTATAGGCATTCTCGCCTCACTGGCTTCACCAATCGAGAGATTAAAGCACCCAAGATTGGAACGTCGTCTCTCATGGCGTGTCCCGAGCAGACTGCAGGCAGACAGACAGACAGACAGAGTGGGTCAGATCAGCGACGAGATTGGAACATCGTCCCTCAGTTCATGCTTATCTCCAAAAGCTCCAGCGGCGCCGCATATCGACGACTTTACTGCGGTTAGTCTAGCGTCCTCTATGCAACACTCATCGGCTTCATTTAACCGTGTGAATGAACTCGAGAATCCACTAGGTTGTGTGTTGGTGACCTGAAGGCCTGAACAACAGTGCTCAGGTTGGTCGTCTAAACGTACGACGACGACGACGGATCCTTCTACCCATTCGCCAGCTGAATTAGCATTTCAATTCCCGGAACGAAGGACGACAACGTAGCAGTGGAGTCGGCGGCGAGGACATGCTTGCTGCTGCGGTAAAGTCCCTGTTCTTCAGCGAGCATTTCCCCATCGCCATGATGCTGGGCCTGGCCGTCCTACTTTCATGCGTCGCAGCTTCGGTTCATCCATCTTACTCAACGCAGCTACGTACGAACATTTCCTCTATTAACGGCCACAGGAAATGGATTCGAGGTCCCTCTTTGGCGGCCGGGGATTCGGATTCCCGTTCCCAGATTCCAGCGTCCCTAGCTGTGCTGTACGGTTGCTGTCTGTTCATGGCACAGTTGCCACGGGCACCTGAAGTAGCACAGGGGGAATTTCAGGAGGGAGACTGCCTGCCTCTAGCCTACCTGATGATGGATGCTGCCGGACAAGTCTTGTAATTGCGCCGGATTTGATTCCATGAGAGCGGAGCGGATACTACTCCGGGCATGTCTGGATGGTATGATACGGTTGTGAACATTTACCATAAATTACTGTTAAATTCTAAACTAAAATGTTTAAATGTTAAGCCACAAATTAGCTAGTCAATACTTTCTTGAGTTATTGATGCATGAGCCCAGTTTAGCTGCAAAGGAATCTTACAGTAACTACCGCTACAAAGCAAATATTTCCTCCGTTCCAAAAAAAGACGACAAACTATGTGTCTATAGAAGCTCAAGCCCGGGCACATCAGATTTTGCAGACCCATGGCTTCTCACCAATTAAAAAAAAAACTGCAGATGCATGGGCTTTCATTGGGCCTTATCCGCGTCAACACTGACTCTTGGAAGCATTCAACTATCCATCGCCCCGTAATGTGTAGAGGCCGATGGGCCCTTGCATGCCGCCGTGTACAGCCCATCTGAGTCCGCGGCCTGCTCCGTTCAGTGTAGCATCGGGCTGCGGTGAGAGAGCGCGCGCACCATTTCCGCAGATCGGCTGGTCGAAACAGCGTAATCAAGTTAAGATCGTAATGGCATGCCAAAATTAATTTCAAGTAATTTAGATGATGGCTCATCATAATTCGTCACTCGCGCCCCTACTGCAATTTCTCGTGCAAAACATGCTAGTAGTAAGTAGTAGCAGCAGAGTAATACAAATGGTACTTGCATCTGTAGCGTACGTATTCGTAAGGCTAGCTCAAAAAAGTGGAGTACATATGGGATTACTAGTCGTCCCCTCTACATCGGGCGGTACAAGGTAGGCACGGCCGCGGTGGCGTGCCGTGGCGGATCAAGCGCGGTGCTGGGTGTAGCGCGCGGACCGAGCCAGCTAGACCGTATCAGAAGCTCGGCACGACGCTGTAACCGAAGTCCAGCATGTAGGAAGACGCCGTCGGCACGGCGGCCTCGGCTTCGGCCTCCGCGTCGTCGGCGTCGGTGTCGGTGTCCGTCCGCTTCGCGAAGCGGCCCTTGATGCGCGGCCTCGTCTCGGCGTAGGCCTTCCGCGACGCGTACCGGATGGTCTTCTCGAACCGCCGGTTCTTCCGCTTCTCACGGTACCGCATCAGCCTCGCCTCCCTCCCCTCACCCGTCACCGGCCGTGCCACCGCCGCCGCCGCCTCCCCGCGCTCCGCCGGCACCACCTCTGCTGCGTCCGCCGACGACACCTGCTGCATATATACCGAGCCGAGTTCATCAGTTCATGCATGCACCACATGGATCGTCAATACGTGTGCCAACGAAATAAAGTGTGTGGGAGCTTTGGTTGAGGTCTCTATTACGCTGTGGTTTGGAGGAGTCGCGGTGTACGGCATGTAGGCATGAAGATTTGGCCGGGTGAAGTCGAGCTCGAAGCTCCCGTGTCCGCCTCCGACGCAGAGGGCATCCGGCACCTCGCCGACCTCCGACGAAGAGCCCTGCAAAAGAACCGGCAAGGTTCATGTTAGAAGACATCGATCTGTGAGTTTCCATGACTTGTTAGTATTTGTATCCCAACGCAAGGGCATACGCTGTGCGCGAGCGAGGTAGCCGTGTAGGCGCTGTAGGAGGACGGCTTGACGCCGATATTGCCGCCCGTGAAGTCCAGCTCAACGGAGGCGACTCCGTTGGGGACGACGCTGTCGGCGTGCTGGAAGCGCGGGAGCTCGACGTTGAGGTAAGGGTCCAGGTCGGAGAAGAGGTAGTCCAGCTTCAGGTCCTTGGCCTCCACGTTCAGGTTCAGCGTGTGCTGCTGCTGGTGGTGGTGGTGGTGCTGCTGCTGCTCGGTCGCCTTCTGCTCCTCGGTGCCGAACAGCATGGACTCGACGGCGGCGGCCGAGCCGATGGCCGCGATGGGGACGCGCGTGTGGCGCCGCGCCAACGGGTTGGCTTGGTGGATGTCGGCGTCGCAGGCGGCGCAGAGCACGGCCGCGTCCGCCTTGCACGTGACGGCGGCGGGGGCCAGCTCGCAGACCTGGCACACCCACACGCGCTCGTCGTTCCCCGCCCCCGCGTGCGCCGCCGGCCGCGCGTCGACGCACCGCTGGCCTTCCGCGCCCCAGTACTTGTGCAGCTCCATCGTGTTCACAGGCGGGCGCGGTCCCACCTGGCGAGGCAAGCTAAAAGCTCAGCTCGGTTTGGTCTGGAAATGGCAACGGCGCGTGCGGTGGGGGCGCGTAGGGGAAGGAGGCAGCAGGGCAGGGCAGGCTGGTGCTGGTCACTGGTGATGGCGCGCGGTACATGTACTGGTAGGTGGGAGACGGTGACGTGGCTTGGGTGGCACACGTGGTGGGCTGAGAACCAAGCGAAATCGGATTGAATAATACATTTTGCGATTTCGGCGGGGAGAGTGGGCCCCAGTCGTCGATTTGAGCATGTGACAGAGATATCTCCGTCGACTAGGCCGGTGCGGGGTTATCCTTTCGCATTGGATGAATGGATATGAGGATCCAAATCGCAGACGGTGATGCTAAGGGATAACGGCGGTCCCCTGCTGCACATCACTTCTTGTGTTAAGACCGTTGGCAGTGGCGGCATACTATAAAATATATTAGATACATTGTTTCACTCTAAATTTAAAGTACGTACTGTAAAAATATAAAAAGAAGAATAGTATATAGAGTATGTTTTAGAGGACATTGATGCAGATAGGCTAACAACAAGCGGCGGTCACTCTCAGTGAAGGGACACAATTTGTGTTTGGAGCTACAACATAAATAAAATAGCTTCCTCCATTTAATCTTCCATGGTACTACCTCCAGACCGTAAAAAATGACGTTTCAGACAAAGAAACGAGGTAAAATAACCTGCTGCCGGTTGTCCTACGACAAACTTTTCAAGGGAGTACTATAGTTAAATGTTGGACCACCACTACCATAATCCATTACCCGTTCTAGCTAGTGATACTTTTGTCATAGGTTATCCTCGTAAGTCAAAATATACCATACATTAGAACAGACATAGAATCTTGAGAGCTTAATTAACTAAAGGTGTTCTGATTTCTGAAAGCAATGGCCCTTCCGGTCACGAGCTGCAACCTCACCGCTTGCTAAAAACTGAAAAAGACAAAGATTAGCTTTACAGGTTTGACGCCGTTCACCGCACCGTTAGAAAATTAGCTACCGAGATCAATAATTAGCCGGTGATTGGCCGCCTGTCAAAATCAGGCGATCTTTCTCTGCCACCCAAACAGATCTTGGGGCTGAATCAAATGTTGAAACTACCCTCCCGTGGTCCTTGCTATTTATGTTTAACAACAACAACAAAGCCTTTGTCCCAAACAAGTTGGGGTCGGCTAGAAATGAAACCCAATAATTTTGAAGAAAAGTAATAGAAAATAAGATGAAAGTAAAAAAATCTACATTTTATTTATTCTAGAAATGGGTTAAAAAGAAAAAAAGATAAGAGTAACAAATTATGAATAAACTAAGATTCTGCCACATGAATTGCTAATTTCCATGCAGTCCTATCATGAGCCAAATATCTAAGTATGTCCCACTCCTTTAAATCTCGTGTCACCGCCTCCTGCCATGTCAACCTTGGTCGACCTCTACCCCTCCTAAAATTTTCTTCACTCTTTATAATCCCACTGTTAACCGGTGCGTCTGGAGGTCTCCGTTGGATATGCCCAAACCACCGTAGGCGATGTTGGACTAGCTTCTCCTCAATCGGTGCCACCCCTACCCTATCACGTATTACTTCGTTCCTAATTTTGTCTCTTCTTGTGTGACCGCACATCCACCGTAGCATGCGCATCTCCGCAACACTCATTTGTTGGACATGTTGCCTTTTAGTTGGCTAACATTATGCTCCATACACCATCGCAGACCTGATCACCGTCCTATAGATTTTTCCTTTCAATTTTTGTGGAACTTTCTTATCACATAAGATTCCAGATGCTTGTCGTCACTTCATCCACCCGATCTTGATCCTGTGGCAAACATCTTCGTCAATATCACCATTGCTTTGTAACATTAATCCTAAATATCAAAATGTGTCCCTCCTAGGTACTACTTGTCCTTGTAAACTAACATTATCATTCTCGCACCCGACATCACTAAAGTCGCATCTCATATACTCGGTCTTGGTTCTACTAAGTCTAAACCCCTTAGACTCTAAGGTCTGCCTCCATAGCTCCAATTTCCTATCAACACCATCCCTAGTTTCATCTACGAGCACTACATCATCAGCAAAGAGCATACACCAAGGGATATCCCCTTGTATATCCTTCGACACCTCATCCATCACTAAGGAAAAGATGTAAGGACTTAAGGCTGATCCTTGGTGTAACCCTATTGTGATAGGAAAAGTGTCGGTCTCACTATCTCTTACGCGCACACTTGTCACCACATTATCGTACATATCATTGATAAGGTTAATGTACTTTGTTGGGACTTTGTGTTTCTCTAGTGCCCACCACATGACCGGTTTTGGTACCTTATCGTATGCCTTTTCCAAGTCAATGAACACTAAATGTAGATCCTTCTTTTGCTCCCTATACCTCTCCATAAGCTGACGGAGTGAGAAAATCGCCTCCATAGTGGACCTCCCAGGCATAAAACTAAACTGGTTTTTAGTGACATTGGTCACTTTCCTCAAGCGGTGTTCGATCACTCTCTCCCAGAGCTTCATAGTATGACTCATGAGCTTAATTCCTCGGTAATTAGTACAACTTTGAACATCTCCTTTATTTTTGAAGATGGGTACTAAAATACTTTTCCGCCACTCTTCAAGCATTTTGTTTGACTGAAAAATGCGGTTGAATAGTTTAGTGAGCCATACTACTGCTACATCCCCTAGACATCTCCACACCCCAATGGGGATATCATCGGGTCCGTGGGCCTTTCCTCCTTTCATCCTTTTTAGGGCCTCTCCAACCTCGGACTCTTGTATCCTCCGCATGAATCGTCTGTTGATGTCATCAAATGAGTTATCCAACTCGAACCTAATACTCTCATTCCCATCTGTCGACTGTTGGAGTCAGCAGATCTCCTGACACACCTAAAGTGTTGAAGGAGTTCGTAGTTCGGTGTGGGCACGCGGAGACTCAAGAAGGTGAATTGCGGTTTAACACTAGAGACACTAGGATTTACGTGGTTCGGGCCGCCTGAGCGTAATACCCTACTCCACGGGGATGTCGATGTTGTATTGGCTTATCACGTATGATCTACCGTCTGTGTCTTCCTTCCCCCGTGTATCGTCGGCCTGTCCTTTTATAGTACAAAGACAGGCCGTTACAAGCTACCTGGCCCGACATGTGGCCCTGGCGGTTACTAGTATTGATACACGATTAATTGTTGTTAATGATCCTGTAACGGGCTTCGACAGTGCCGTTACAGGTGTTAAGATCGTCCGTTTAAGTGTTATTAATATGGCATTAATGACATTTAAACAGGTCTTGAAGTCCTTGGCTCTCCTTTGAAGATCCGGAGCAGTTACAAAGTCTCCCGGAGGTTAGAGGCGGCTTGCTCCGATGTTTAGAAACGTGGCAGCTCCGGAGCTTGCTGCGGGAAGCAGGAAGCTCCGGGGCTACTTGACACGCGTCAGGTCCGGAGCTTCTCTCGGTCAGGGGTTAGGTCCGGAGGTGTCGTTTCGGTACTCAGTCCGGTGCTTCCCCCTTGTGGGCGGTAGCTCCGGTTCGGTAGTACATGTGGCAACCTAGGGATTAACCATGTTGGAAAAGCTGGTCCGGTCATGTCTGAAAAGTGGGCCTCCGAGGGTCTTCAACTCAAGTAGTCGTCCTTCCCCTGAGATCTTTGTAATCTCAGGGGGTGTACGGTTTTTAGGGTACCGACAGTGGCTCCCTGGACCTACCTTCGAGGAAGGTCACCGGGGTGAAGTCGTTCCATCGGAGGTGGGTCCACCTTTGCGACTCTTGAACTGGGTCTTCAAAGGTCTTCGGAGGTGCCGTTGGTAGGATTTTACAGTTAAATCCCGATGCGTGGCACACCTCAGGCGGCAGATAAGATCTTTGGCGTGCGGATCTCACACAATTGAAGGTCGCCGGTTTCCGATATGAAAACCGCATCGGTTCCGCGCGCCTTGTCAGGCCGCCGCCTTTGGGTTTCCCGCCTCGTGATGACAACCGTTCGCCTGGGTGAGAACCTCGACTTGATCGTCGGGGTGGTCTCGGGCCCCCTTGTCATCGGCTGGGTTGAACTCTTGAG
The DNA here is from genome assembly GCA_036927565.1 of Tuctoria greenei. Taxonomy (NCBI): domain Eukaryota; kingdom Viridiplantae; phylum Streptophyta; class Magnoliopsida; order Poales; family Poaceae; genus Tuctoria; species Tuctoria greenei. The sequence continues at coordinate 1,788,615 of JAYESD010000002.1, read as the reverse complement.
TAGTATTTTCGACTCCCCTGCAGTTTCCATCCAAGCGTTGTGAGGGCTTACTTAAGAAGGAAAGGGCGCACCTTCGGGAGTTCTTTACGCCTCCCATCTGATCTTGCTCTCAAACTCCCGACTCGTACTTTGCTCTTCCTCTCTTGCCTAGCTGTGCTGCGATGGAGTTGGGTCTGCGCGAGAGTCGCCTAAAGACCGACAACGATTTGAAGAAGGTCCGGGCCCTTATGGGGTGGTCCTCGGACTTCTTCAGCCGCTCGGTCTGTGCCGGCGGAGAGCTCCCCTTTGAGAAGGAGCGCGCTGGCGAGATGGTGTACTTTTCTTCGTACACCATGGTGGGACTGATCCCACCATTTTCTTCTTTCTTCTTGATGCTGCTAGACTTCTATGGTCTGCAGCTATACCACCTTGGTCCCCACTCCATTCTCCTTGTGTCCATCTTTGTCCACTTCTGCGAGATGTGGGTGGGCATCCCCCCCTGCGTCGAGCTCTTCCGAACCTTCTTCACCGTTCACACCACCGACCGGAGCAACGAGTACCTTGGCTTCTACTACTTCGTGAAGCGCAAGAAGTGCCCGTTCAAGTACCTCCGGTCGTTCCCTTCTGGGAAATGGGATGACTGGAAGAAAGATTGGATTGTCGTCAGGGTGGAGGAGCATGAGCGGTTGGAACTGCCAGACAGTCTGCCCGACATCGACACGTCGATATGGAGTGAAGTCCCGGTGCTGGCGGAAGTTTTCGACCCTGTCCTGACCAGGATCCGCTGATGTGTGGAGGGAGGATTGACTCCCCAGGCGGTGTTCTGCAACTTCCTGACCAACAGGTGGGCGCCGCTGAAGAGGAGGGAGAAGCTCGCCTGGGCCCTCAACAGCGTGATGGATGAGGACCGGGTTGAAATCGGGTTGAAGTCCGACATGGTGGGGAAGACCCTGGAGTTCCACCTCAAGAAATTCCAGCACGGCATCGACGTCGACGGAGATTACTTGACTCCGCCGCCGGCCTTTCTCCCTCTGAACGTAGAAGTGGAGTTCAGCAGAGAGCTCCGGCGGAAGATGCCTGCGCTTGACGACCTTGGCATCGTCGAGAGGAGACCAACCACCCGGGTGGCAATCCCTGGAGTGCCCGAAGATGGCTCAGTCCCTACTCCACAGCCGAGGGTTGAAGTCATCGGCAAGGGCAAGGAGCTGGCGGAGGAGCCGGAGAGTCGGAAGAGGAAGTTGCGGCATGTCGACGGAAGGTCTGTCATGCCCGCTGCTTCTACCTTGGCTCCTTCTCCCCAGGGGGGAAGATCTTCTGGTGCCGTGGCGACTGTCCCCGTGGTGGGGTCCTCCCGGAACGAGACTGTTCCTGCAGTGGGATCCTCCCGAAGCGCTTCCGTCTCCGTGGTAGAGCCCTCCGGTGGTGCTAGCTCCGGGTGTACGACTCCGGCCCCCGGGGCAGTTGGAGTCTCCAGGTCCAGGGGTTCCTCCCGATCGAGGAGGGCCTCGACCCGGGAATCTCCCGTGGCTGCGGCGAGTTCTGGGGGGCCTCCTAGAGCTCCTACGCCGACCCTGGCCAGCCCGGAACGTCCGGGAAAATGGTTCCGCGCAAGCTGGTGCGGGAGCCTTCCAAGGTAATTTTTGATGTTTACCCTAGTTAACTTTTTAGTTGTAGTGATTGTTTGTTAATTCTCTTTATCCATCCTCTGTAGCGTCCCTAAGAAAGGGAGTGAAGCTCCACCCTCGGCCACGGTTTCTGAGGCCGTGGGAGCTTCCGCTCCTGTCCCGGCTCCGCCCCAGATGGTGGCTGAGGCTGCGACAGCTCCGGCGCCGGCTGTCGTGGTCATGAACCTCGACTCGTCCCCAGAACTTCCCGTGGTAGCGCCGGACCACAAGAGTGAAGACATGCCGGCGGCACTTGTCTCAGAGATTGAAGCTCCGGGTCCTTGTGCTGCAGTAATGGAAGCTCCGGCTGCAGAGCCGGAAGAAGTAATAGTCCCGGTCTCGGAGCCGGAACTCGTTGAAGCCCCGGCGATTGAACCGGAGGTGATTGAAGCTCCGGCGTGCGAGCCGGAAGTCGAGGTAGTTCCGACAGTTGAGTCGGTTACCTCCGATGCACCGGTCGCTAAGCCGGTTATTGTTGGAGCGCCGGTCGCAGAGCCGGCGGTTGAAGAGGCGAGGGAGCTCGGGTCTCCCTCAGAAGAGGTGCCCCGATCGGAGCCAGCAGTAGCTCCTGCTCCGAAGGCGACGACATCGATGGTACCTGTGGTAGAGCCAGAGTGCCTAAACGAAGTCGCCGGCCCCCTGCCTGAGGGGGCGAATGAAGACTTGGCGGCGGGGCCTTCTTCGATGGCGACTGAGGCCATCCCGGAGGAAGGCCCTAGCGCTTTGGAAGCCCAGGGTTCCGCTCTAGTAGAGTGGGACCCAATTTTTGTATGTGAAGACCCGCTGGAACCAGCGGAGGAGACCCCAGTAGGTCCGGAGCCCATCCCGCTGTCGATGTCTATCGACAACGCCTGCTCCAGTCTACGTCAGGTCCAACTGGCCTTCTTCCACGACAGCAAGGCTCTTGAAGAGGAGCGCCAAACCCTTAGGCGGTGGCGTAATCGGCTCCACTTCGAGACTAAGCTGGCGCAGTCGAGGCACGCGGATGACAAGGAGTGGATCAAGCGGGAGAAAATCCGCCTGGAGTGTTGGGAGAAGCTGCTGGATGAGAGGGAGAACATGACCCATGCCCTCGACGCTCATTCTCGGGAGTTCCATGATCAGGCCAAGGCTGCCAACGACGCGGCCAATGCTCGGTTCGAGCAGCTTGAAGCCATCAACGCAGCTCTCATCAAGCGCCGAGAGGCACTCGAAGGGAGGGAGAGACGGCTCGAAGACGAAGAGCAAAAACTCCTGGAGCTGCGGGATGACATCCTGAGAAGGGAAGAGGAGCTTGCCGAGAAAACAGCTCTGGCGGACAAAGGCCTCGAGGAGCGCACTAAGAAGTTGGAAGAGCGCTGTCTCGAGGAAGAGGAGAAGACCTGGGTGCGAGGGCAGGAACTCTACAAATACGAGTGTGCCCTTGTTGCCCGGGAGAAGAAAGTGGAGGCTAGGGAGAAAGACCTGGTCGACCGTCGGAACAAGATCCACCTCCGGGAGGAGGAGCTCGGAAGACTTGAGAGGCGGGTTGCTGCAAAAATTCAGCAAAACGCCAAAGAAGTTGAGCGCCTCGCCCGTGAGAATTCCGAACTAACGGCGGCCAAGAGATCCTTGGAAGAAGTGAAGAGCCTGAGGACAGTGGACTCCCTGCAGATTTGGGAGTTCCTGGGCAAGGCCAACGATGCGCTGGCGCCGATGGGTTTTAGCCCCGTGCGCCCGGATGATCCGGAGCCGGACCTCGCGCTGCAAGCGTTGAGCGCAGCAGGCAGCAAGCTCTCCAAGGTGGGCGATGTCATCGCGGACCAACTGGAGGTCGAGGGACAATCCCTGGCGAGGAACGTCACAGAATACGTGTTTACGTGCTACACCAGCCGGAACCCTCAATTTCCTCTGGACCCGGTGCTTGAAGGCCCCGTCGAAGGAGAAGGCGAAGCTACCCGAGCCAGCGTATCGGAGGTCGCCCAGAAGGTCGCCGAGTTCTTCCATAGGGTCTAGGATCATCTCTTTAGCTCCCGCTTGTATTTTCTCTTCTTCCTCAATTTTGTACTCCCTTGTCTCCAGATGTAATCTCCTGTCTCCAGATAAATGAAATCCCCAAATTTTTGCGAATTTCATTTTTTGTCTTCAACATCTTTATCTTCTCTTGGCCCCCTGGTAGATGTACACAATTTGATTGTGAACATGTACCAAAAGGATACTGAGTTTTGTTGAAGACGAATTTGCTTCGAACTTGTAGAATTTAGTTCCGAAGTCTTTGATAGTGAAGGTCCCCTGAAGTTGTCGGAGCTTAGAAGCTCCGGTACTGTCCATCGCTGGAGGCTAGTAGCTCCGGCAATAGCTTCTATCAACACGTAGAGCGTCGATAGTTAGTACTCCAAGGTGTCGGAGCTTAGTAGCTCCGACAATGACCTTTAGCAACACTTGGTAAGTTTGCAACAGACTCCATGTACGGGGTCTTCTCACCATCTTTTACTCAGCGCCGATGGTTGACCCCCTTGAGGAGGTCGGAGCTTGGTTAGCTCCGGCTTTTCTCCATCAACGTATATTTTATTTTTCCTGCACACTTAAGCCAAGAAAAACGATAAAATTTGTTCTTTGTCTATAATTTCATCGCGGCTTACGATTCTCAAGTAAATTTTAAGTTGAACGCGATTTTAAATACAACTGGATGCGTTGTCTTTTCTCTTAGATCCAACTGTCCATGGACCCGCCTTACTTTGGCCTGCCGGGGTGTAGGTAGAGTGGCGTACTTAGGGTGCTTGACCAGGCTAAGTCGATAGCGCACTCCGGCCCTAGATTGGCTTGGCGACTTTCAGGCGAGTTGACCATAAACGATATTTAAATCCAAGAGTTCTGACAATTCAACTTGAGTCGTATATAAACCGGTCAAACTAAAATTTCTTAAGAATTGCACGTTTCTGTTATAGACAAGAAAGAGAAAAATAAAAATATCGAGCCTGCACAAAATGAATGCACGTGGAGTCTATTTCACATGAAGATGTCTTTCATTATAGGTCCGGGGTACAGGGGAAACAAGTACACTCTTAGGGTACGGGACCAGGCTAAGTGTGCTTGGTTTCTCGTTTGACCCAAGGTAGTTAGCCACGCTTTTAGTCCGGAGACTGTAACAAGTGCTGCTTGAGCTTTACAGACCTTTCGGAAAAGGTCCGGCTGCTCTCCCGGAGGAACTACCCGACTCTGTACAATGACTCTATAACATACATCTCAAGTTACTCAAGACTCACCTCTGTGGAATTAAGTGTAGAACTTACGGAGGTGCTCGATGTTCCAAGGATTTGGGAGAGGTGTCCCATCCTCAGTAGCCAAGCGAACGCTTCCGGGACGGGATACTTTGATCACTCAGAAGGGCCCCTCCCAGCCGGGGGAAAGTTTGTTTAGCCCTTCTCTGGATAGTATTCTCTGTAGCACCAGATCGCCTTCCTCGAGCTGTCGGTTGTGTACATGCCGCTGGTGATAACGCCGTAGAGCCTGGCGATATCTGGCATTCCGAACAGCTGCTTGGCACCTTCCCTCCTCGAGGAGGTCTAGGTCTTCACGCCGGAGCTGGTCCTGCGCGGCTTCGTCGAAGGTCCGGACCCGGAGCGAACCCATGGTGATTTCCGGAGGAAGGATTGCTTCAGCTCCGTACACCAGAAAGAAGGGTGTTTCTCCGGTTGACCGGTTTTGAGAAGTCCTGTTGGCCCATAGAGTGGGCGGAAGCTCTTCGATCCAATCGGCTCCGTGCTTTTTCAAACGCTCATAGGTGTGCGTTTTGAGTCCTTTAAGGATTTCTGCATTTGCTCTCTCAGCTTGGCCATTGCTGGCGGGATGAGCTACGGAAGCGTAGCAAACCTGTATGCCGAGGTCTTCGCAATACCCTTGGAATGCGGAGCTTGTGAATTGAGTCCCATTATCAGTGATGATCTTGTTTGGGACTCCGAGTCTGCTTACAATGGATTGCAGAAAGTTGATAGCAGATTGCTTGTTGATCGTCACAACTGGAGTTGCTTCCGGCCACTTGGTGAACTTGTCGATGGCGACGTACAGGAACTTGTAACCTCCGACGGCTCTTGGGAAGGGTCCCAAGATGTCCATCCCCCACACAGCGAAGGGCCATGTAGGAGGTATCATTTGTAAGGGCTGAGCAGGTGTATGAATTTGCTTTGCATGAAATTGGCATGCTTCGCATTTCTTTACTAGCTCAGTGGCATCCTGGAGCGCTGTAGGCCAGTAGAAGCCATGCTGGAAGGCTTTTCCGACCAGCGTGCGGGAAGATGCGTGGTTCCCATACTCGCCTCCATGGATTTCTGCGAGAAGCTCGCAGCCTTCTTCCCTTGTGATGCACCGCATTAGGATGCCGTTGGCACCGCGCCGGTAGAGATCCCCTTCTACCAGTGTGTATCTTTTAGCCAATCTGACTACCCGATTAGCGGATACATCATCGTCAGGAAGGATGTTGTCTTTCAAGTAGTTCCGGATCTCCGAGATCCATGCATCGGAACTGATTTGAGCATTTGAGTCTTGCGTGCTGGGTTGCTCGGAGCTTCCGGCGGCACCTACGACCCTTGATGGCTGCCATGGTAACAGGGCCATCGGGACCGTCAGCTTCGGGATGCTGATCTCGCCCCCTTCGTTCAGTTCGGCAGGCTGAACTGTGGGTTTTGACAACCTCCGGACGAAGATTCCGTCAGGAGCTGGAGCTCCGGTTGACGCTTTGGTCGAGAGTTCGTCAGCTTCAGCGTTGTGGGCACGCTGAACATGGTTGAGGTCTAGGACTTCAAAGTCCTTCTGAAGCCTCTGGACTTCAAGGAGGAAAGCAGCTAGCTGGAGATTATTGCAGGAGCATTCACCCTTCACCTGCTTGATGAAGAGCTGTGAATCTCCTTTGACCAGCAGTTGCTTGACACCGTATGACAGTGCCACCTTTAGCCCGCAGATGAGTGCTTCATACTCCGCCATGTTGTTGGTTGCCTTGAAGTCAAGGTGTACCATGTATTTTACCTTCTCCCCACTCGGTGCAAGGAGAAGGATTCCAGCACTGGCCCCCTGCTTCTGCATGGAGCCATCGAAGTAAAGAGTCCAATGAGGCTCGGTGAAGGTTGGAACTTGATGTTCCGTCTTCTGCTTGCTGGGGCCCCAGGGTTTGATGGAGAGGGAGTCCATTCCGCCACGAAATCTGCCAATGCTTGACTCTTGATTGCTTGTCTTGAAATAAATTCGAGATCGAATTCAGCCAATTCCGCTGCCCACTTTGCAATATTCCCAGTTGAATTGGGATTATGCAGGATCGCTTGAAGTGGATAAGAGGTCACCACCGAGACTTTGTGAGCTTGGAAGTAGTGTCGGAGCTTCCTAGAGGCAATAAGAACTGCATAAAGCAGCTTATGCACCTCTAGGTATCGAGTCTTGACATCATGTAATACTTCACTGATGAAGTATACCGGACGTTGAATGGTCCGGACCCTCCCGGAGGGGTCCGAAGCTTCCTCTCTATTGATCCGGATCCTGTCGGAGGAGTCCAGATTCTCTTCAGTGACCTCCAGGTTCTGGCTGGAGGAACCTGGAGCTTCTTCAGAAATGACTTGGACCCTCTTGGAGGGGTCTGAGTCTTCTGAAGTGACTTCTTGTGGATTTGAGTCTGGGATCTGGGACCCAGACTCACTTTTAGGGACCTCCGAACCCTCCCGAAGGGGTATGGATTCCTGAGTATGGGATAGTTCTGGTCTCTCCGCAACCAGAACCATACTGACAACCTCGTCAGTAGCTGAAATGTAAAGTAGCAAAGGCTCACCAGGGTTTGGAGCTACCAGAATTGGTAGGGTGGTGAGGAACTGTTTCAGCTCCTGGAATGCCTTTTCTGCTTCTTCGGACCATTGGAATGGCCCAGACTTCCTCAACAACTTGAAGAAGGGGAGTGCCCATTCCGCCAGTCCTGATATGAACCGACTGAGGGCAGCTAGACACCCAGTTAACTTTTGGACGTCTTTGATGCGGGTTGGTGGCCGCATCTCTTCAATGGCTTTTATCTTCGCCGGATTAGCTTCTATGCCCCGATGACTTACCAGGAACCCAGAAGTTTTCCGGAGCTAACCCCGAAGACACACTTGTCTGGGTTTAGCTTCGTGCGGGTGGCCCGCAGCTTGTCGAAGACAGCCTGCAAGGTGTCCAAGAGGGACTCCTTGTTCTTGACCTTGACCACGATGTCATCGACGTACACTTCCACTATATCTCTGATGAGTTCTTCAAAAGTTTTGTACATAGCTCGTACAAAAGTTGAAGCGGCATTCTTGAGACCAAATGGCATGGCTGTGTAACAATACAATCCATCTACTGTGATGAAGGAAGTATGTTCTTCATCCTCCCTAGACATCCTGATTTGATGATACCCAGAATATGCGTCTAGGAAACACAGTAACTCACACCCAGAGGTAGAATCCACTATCTGATCTATTCTAGGTAGTAGAAATGGATCTTTTGGACATGCCTTATTCAGTGTGGTGTAGTCGATGCACATCCGAAGCTTCCCGCCGGCCTTGGGCACAACGACTGGGTTCGCCAGCCATTTTGGATGGAAGACTTCTCGGATGAATCCGGCTTTGAGCAACTTCTTCACTTCTTGTCGGATGAAGTTCTGCCGCTCTACGGATTGCTTACGAGGCTTTTGATGCACAGGCCGAGCATCGGGGTAAATCTTCAGATTGTGCTCAATCACTTCCCTGGGGATCCCAGACATTTGTGATGGTTGCCAGGCAAACACGTCAACATTAGCCCGGAGGAAAGTGATGAGCGTGAGTTCCTATTTGTCGTTCAACCCTCCCGATATACGGGTGGTTTGAGCGGCATCGGAACCAATTTGGATGACCTTGACGGGAATGTCGGTGTCGCCGCTTGGCTGCACACGTGGTGCAGAGGTTGAGCCCCGTTGACGAATGCTCGGTGGTTTTGGAGCTTGCTCCTGTCTGGAGTCCTCCTCTTGCGCCGTGGTTAATGCATGGAGCTCCTCTAGAGCAGTTACCCCGGCGGTGCGATCTCCGCGGATCCGGAGAACGCCTACTGGTGTTGGCATCTTCAACACCAAGTATCCATAATGAGCAGCTGCCATGAATTTGTACAGGGCAGGTCTACCCAAGATGGCGTTGAATGGTAAGTTGATCTGAGCGACGTCGAAGACCAACTTCTCGGTGCGATACTTCTCCCGTGTCTCGAAGGTAACGGGGAGAGTTATAGCTCCGAGTGGAGTAATGGCCCCCGGACCTACTCCAGAGAAAGGTCGAGAGGGCTGGAGATCCGAAGGTCGGAGCTGAAGCTTGGTAAAAGCTTCAAAGCTTATGAGGTTCAGCCCCGAACCTCCGTACACCATAACATGATGAAGCTGGATGTTATTGATGGTGGGAGATACCATCAAAGGTAACTGTCCAGCTCCAACCATGCTTCGTGGATAGTCCGAAGCATCAAAAGTGATGGGTGTGTCCATCCACTTTCGATGTGGCTCCGGTCTAGTTGTAGGAGCTACAGCGGCCATATCCCGCCGCATAGTCTTAATGACGCGACGGGAGGTGATGTCCCATGACCCACCAAAAATGGTGTTCATGGTTTTCCGACGCTCGTTGTCAGAGACGTCAGAGTCGTTGTCGACGGAGGTGTAGACGGCCTTCAGGACCTTCTTGGGATCCTGAAACCCTAACTCCTCTTCAGCCGGAGCTTCGTCGACCTTCTGTTTTCCTTCCCTCTGTCGGAAAGGAGATCCTTCCCGGCGCTTGCTGTAGCGCTCGGCAAGGTTTTGGACCTCTCGGCAGTCCTCCAAACCGTGGCTGCCCGTTTTGTGAATGGGACACCACACTTTGGGTTTGCCACCGTCTTCGGAAGACGGTCGAGGTCGCTTCTCGGGGCGTGGCCCCCGGCCACCAGGAGTTGCAGCAGCTGCAACGTTGGATGTACCGGCCGACGGCTTCTTCTTGCCGTGGGTCTTCTTTTTCTTCTTGCCACCCTCGGAGGTAGCAGCTTCTTCTTTAGAGAGTTTCTTGTGATCCTCCGAGGCTGGTTTGGAGTGCATTTCACGGCCCTCCGCAGCTCTGGCACATTTGTCTGCCAGGCTGAAGAGTTCCTTGACGCTGGTGATCTCTTTGATCGCCAGCTTCTCCAACATCTTCTTGTCCCGTACGCCCTGTTTGAATGCCACAATGACAGAAGCGCTTGAGATAGAAGGGATTGTGTTGCGTACCTAAGAGAACCTCTGGATGAAGGATCGCAAAGATTCTCCCCCTTTCTGCACGACCGCAAAAAGATCCATTTTAGTGCCTGGTCGGGTGTATGAACTCCCGAAGTTGGCAGTGAACTGATGGCACAACTCTTCCCAACTGTTGATAGAGTTGGGTGGAAGGCTCATAAACCAGGACCTGGCGGTCCCGGTTAAGGCCACTGGAAAGTAGTTGGCCATTACAGCCTCGTTTCCTCCAGCTGCCAAGATTGCAGTGGAGTATATCTGAAGGAATTCAGCGGGATTAACAGTCCCGTCGAATATTTCCGGCAGGTGTGGCCGGAACTTCTATGGCCATCTAACCATGCGCAGGTGCATGGCTAGGGCTGAACAGCCTCCTCCTACTCCTTCCAGAGTAGAAAGGTCCTGAGCTTCCCGTCTTTCACGAGCACGCTCGATGTTGACACGGCCATCCTGTTGGCGGTATCGGCGATCCAACTCCGCCCGGAGGTCATGAGTTGAAAGCCTAGATACCGTATGGGTACGTCGTGCCCCGGAGGGCAACGATGTCACCTGCTGTGACGCAGAACGTCTTCTATTGTTGAAGACGTGCGGACCAAGTCTCCCAGACAAAGTTCGCCGTTGCGGCGGGGCTCGTCCGGAAGGAGGAGGTCCCTAGTTGTTGAGGCGTTCGGCCGCTGCTGCGACCAAATGCTCCACATCGGCCCTCCACTGCTCCATTGCATCTCGAGATGCGTCCGGAGGTGGTGGTCATTGGAGAAGAGCACGCGCTGCATGGAGTGCATGTTCCAGGTTGTCATGACTTGCTGACGCAGTCAGTGACGCCGGAGCACCATCACGTTGTCCAGCACGATTCGCCGGAGAAGACGGTGGTGGTGGGAGAGTGGCTCCTGCTGGTGCCGAGGCTCCTGCTGGTGGCTGCCTGTTGGAGGGATTGCCCTCAACAGCTTGAGCAGCAGGTTGGCCATTGGATGATCCAGCCGCGGGGTTCACCATTCTCGAAAATCTGAGGCGCCCCCCTACCTGGCGCGCCAACTGTCGACTGTTGGAGTCGGCAGATCTCCTGACACAGCTAAAGTGTTGAAGGAGTTCGTAGTTTGGAGTGGGCGCGCGGAGACTCAATAAGGTGAATTGCGGTTTAACACTGGAGACACTAGGATTTACCTGGTTCGGGCCGCCTGAGCGTAATACCCTACTCCACGGGGATGTCGATGTTGTATTGGCTTATCACGTATGATCTACCGTCTGTGTCTCCCTTCCCCTGTGTATCGTCGGCCTGTCCTTTTATAGTACAAAGACAGGCCGTTACAAGCTACCTGGCCCGACATGTGGCCCTGGCGGTTACTAGTATTGATACACGATTAATTGTTGTTAATGATCCTGTAACGAGCTTCGACAGTGCCGTTACAGGTGTTAAGATCGTCCGTTTAAGTGTCATTAATATGGCATTAATGACATTTAAACAGGTCTTGAAGTCCTTGGCTCTCCTTTGAAGATCCGGAGCAGTTACAAAGTCTCCTGGAGGTTAGAGGCGGCTTGCTCCGATGTTTAGACATGTGGCAGCTCCGGAGCTTGCTGCGGGAAGCAGGAAGCTCCGGGGCTACTTGACACGCGTCAGGTCCGGAGCTTCTCTCGGTCAGGGGTTAGGTCCGGAGGTGTCGTTTCGGTACTCAGTCCGGTGCTTCCCCCTTGTGGGCGGTAGCTCCGGTTCGGTAGTACACGTGGCAACCTAGGGATTAACCATGTTGGAAAAGTTGGTCCGGTCATGTCTGACAAGTGGGCCTCCGAGGGTCTTCAACTCGAGTAGTCGTCCTTCCCCTGAGATCTTTGTAATCTCAGGGGGTGTACGGTTTTTAGGGTACCGACACCATCATTGAATAGTCCATTGAAGTAGTCCCGCCATCTGTCCCTAATTTCTTCCTCCTTCAATAGAATTTGGCCTGCCTCATCCTTAATGCATTTGACTTGGTTGAGATCTCTCACCTTTCTCTCGCGAAGTTTCGCCATCTTTTATATATCTTTTTCGCCTTCTTTTGTCCCTAGCCTCTCATATAGCACATCATAGGCCTGCCCTCTTGCTTTACTCACAACACGCTGAAAGCATCTAGGCCCCATGAGGTACGGTTTCGGTGATTAATGACAACCATTCGATATTACTAATGAATTTGTGAATGCAAGGTCCCAATAACACTCAATCAAATGAAATCAAAATTACATTGGAGACCCATATAAAATCAACGAGTGAGATCAAATCAAATCATATGAAGACAAGAAGTGAAAGCTCTAACTTGACATCACTCAAATGCTTGAAGACAATAAAAACAACATTTCAAACAAATGTCAAAGAGGTCACAAGTTCAAATTACAAAAGAACAACTCAAAACAACTCGAAGTCAACAAGTTGAACACACCGGATCATCCGATGGTTTTTGAGTTGACTGCATCGGTCGAGTTGTGTCAACAGAAGAAGAAGACCTCAGAGCAAAGAACTCACCGGATCATCCGATGTGAGTGGCTCAGTGACATCGGTCCATCATCACAGATTGCAACACCATTGGACCAAGTGAAGCACCGGATCATCCGATGTGCAGACTTACACACATCGGTCGATCACTCCAGTAAGCTTCAAGATCAAGCAAAATTCTGGAGGAAGAGCCACCGGATCATCCGATGAGAAGACAGATCAACATCGGTCTAACAACGGTCATATCTGACACAGTGACATCATCTAATTTGGCTTTGACCGATGTTAACTGAAGGGGAGACATCGGATCATCCGGTGTTCGCAGAGAAGTGATGTCAGCCTACTTTTCCAACGGCTATCTCGTGGAGGCTGGCTATTTATACCCCTTCAACCTGTCAAATCGACAAGACTTGAAGCCCAGACATACTCTCCACATCCTAGAGCATTCAAGCAATAGAGCTAACCACTTTCACATCATTTGTTCATCATTTGTACACCAAGAGATAGGCTAGAACTAGCTAGAGATAGTGCTTGGGTGCCTCCACTCTTGGTGATTGGAGTCTCTAGTGTAGTGAGAGCAATAAGGGAGTGTCCCTTGGTGTGTGTGACTTCCGGAGCTTGCCAAGAGGATTGTGGAAGCCCGGAGGATTCCAAAGTGTACAAGGCTTGAGCTCCACCTTGCCAAGGTTGGCGAACGGAGAAGAATAGTGAAGACCCCCTTGTCTCGGTGACTTGGGAGTGGCAAAACCCCTCGGTGGGTGCCACAACATGGATGTAGGAAGATCCTTGTGATCTTACCGAACCACGGGATAAACTCTGTGTCCCTTGAGCGTTTGCATCCCTCTCCCTTTTTACACTTATGCAATCTTCATTCCGCAACTTTAATTTACATTGATTGCATAGTTTAATCGCATAGGGAATTGGGCTTTAGGTTGTTAGTTTTTAATTGCCTTAAAATTTTTGAAAGAAAGCCCAATTCACCCCCCCCTCTTGGGCGTTTTGATCCTTACAATTGGTATCAGAGCAAGGTTGCTCATTGGATCATTCTAGCTTCACCGCTAGAGAGCTTAAATGGCCAAGAATGGGGGTTCGGTTCCTACCTTCGAGGGCAAGAACTTTGCCTATTGGAAAGCACGTATGCGTGCCTACCTAGAGGCTATTGCTCCCGAAGTTTGGGAAGCGACCCATGCGGGATTTGGAGATCTCAATTATGTTGGTGATCAACTAAAATGGGATGCTAAGGCTAGAAATGCCATCTATGAATGTATAAGTCAAGACGTATTTGCTAGAATTGCTAGTAAAGAGAAAGCTTGTGAAATTTGGGCATGTTTAATTGAAATTCATGAGGGCTCATCTCGTGTTAAAGAACTCAAATATCACTTGCTTAAATCCAAGTATGATGAATTCAAAATGCTTCCTCATGAGAATGTTAACCAAATGTTTTCTCGTTTAAATGTGCTCATTGAGGAGATTAACGCACTTGACATTGCTTCTCTTGGTAAGGGACTTATCAACCGCAAGATCCTCATGCTTCTACCCAAGCCCAAGTACAACATTATCAATTCAATGCTCCAAAAGGAATCACTTGACAACATTGAAGTCTCGGAGCTCATTGGAGAAATTCATGCTCATGAGATGAGCGTACTTGGAATGATGGAGGAGTCATCGTCAAAAACCATTGCTCTCAAGGCTTCAACTAAGAAGACAACTCCCAAGAAAAAGAAAGTGGTTGAGCCTAGCTCAAGCGAAGAAGAGCAAGCAACAAGCGAAGATGACGATGATGAGCTTGCGTTGATGATGAGAAAATTCTCACGTCTAAACTCCAAGATCGCAAAGAAGGGATACTCTTTTGATCCCAAGAAGAAAGCCTTCCTCCCAAGAAAAGATGAAAATAAGACATGCTATAATTGTGGTGATCAAGGCCACATATCATATGATTGTCCAAGACCGGACAAGAGGAAGGACAACCATAAGGGAAAGCATAGAAAGCTAGAAGAAAGCGATGAAGATGAAGAAGAGATCAAGCCCAAGCGTTCCTTTGGAAAGAAGAAATTTGACAAAGGCAAGAAGACCAAGCTCTTTCCAAAGAAGAGAAGAGGGCCTCAAAAAGTCTTCATGTGCGAGGCAAATGAGTGGATCACGGATGAAGAGTCAAGTGACGAAGAGAGTGAAGATGAAGAAAACTTGGCGGGTCTTGCCATCGTCGACAAGGACAACTCACCTCTTCGTCCACCTCCTATGTGCCTCATGGCAAAAGGTAACACTAAGGTATGTGACGACTCTAGCGATGATGATGATGAGCTCTCCCCCGATGAATTAGAATCCATGATTAATGAATACCATGTCATCATAAAAAGGGAAAAGAGCAAGGTTAAGGCACTTGAACAAACTTGTGCTAAGCTTGAGAGTGTGAAACTCGATTTGCATGACAAGTATGTAACCATACTTAAAGAGCATGACACGCTTAAAACACATGTCAAGCAAATCGAGGAGGAAAATGCTCAAATCAAGCTTGGTCATCATGAGCTTGACTTAGCAAACCAAGCACTCTTGAGAAAGCACAATGACTTGGTTCAAGAACATGAAGTTCTTAACCGTGCTTATGAGGCAATTGAACTAAAAATGAAAAACATGAAAAAGGAAACCCTTGATGGCAAAGTATCAACTATTTCACATACCACTAATATGTTGGATAAGTCTTTGCGTTTGAAAGCAAGCCTTAGGGAGAAGGAGTTGATGGACGAGATTGAAAGTCTCCGCACTAGTGTGGCAATACTCTCTAAGGGGGAGGACAAGCACAAGGAAATCCTCTACCAACAAGCTAAAGGCTTCAACAAGAGAGGACTTGGATCCTTCCCGGTGCTCAACAAATGGAAGGTGTCCTCACCGGAGCTTAGGACGAGCTTCATCAAAGAAGTTGGTTCCTATTGCCAACATTGTGAGGTCACCGGACATCACACGAGGGAGTGTCCTCTTCCCAACCGTCCTTCTCCCAAATTGCCTCCTAACTACAAATCTACTTTCAATGATTGCCACTATCTCTTGAGCAAAGTAGGTGGCAAGGTGAAGGCAAGGTTCATCGGCAAAGACATTAAGGGCATAAAGGGGAAGCTCCCCAAGCAACTTTGGGTCCCAAAATCACTTGTATCACACATACAAGGACCTAAGTTGGCTTGGGTGCCTAAACTCAAAAACTAACTTCATGTGTGTAGGTGAACTACAAAGCCGGAGGAAAGCATTTGGTACTCGATAGCGGGTGCACTCAACATATGACCGGCAATGATGGTATGTTCACTACCATAGAGAACCCCGACAATCATGAACAAGTTACCTTTGGTGACAACTCAAAGGGGAAGGTAATTGGTTTAGGTAAAATTGCTATTTCACATGATTTGTCCATTTCCAATGTACTATATGTTAAGTCACTTAGTTCAATTTACTTTCAATTGCACAACTATGTGATCTTGGACTAACGTGCACCTTTGACAAGAATGGTGTTGTAGTAACCAGTGAATCAAGCAAAGAACTAATCTTCAAAGGCTTCCGGCATGGACATCTTTACTTGGTGGACTTCTCCAACAAGGATGCTAGCTTGACCACTTGTTTTTTCACCAAGACAAGCTTGGGTTGGCTATGGCATCGACGCATTGCTCACATTGGCATGAGCAAGCTCAAGAAGTCGTTCAAGCTTGGGATGGTGACCGGCGTGAAGGATGTCACATTTGAGAAGAACAAGCTTTGTAGCGCTTGTCAAGCCGGGAAGCAAGTTGCTTCACACCACCCAATGAAGACAATGGTGTCAACCTCCAAGCCGCTTGAACTACTCCACATGGAACTCTTCGGACCGTCCACATATCAAAGTCTTGGTGGTAACTTCTATTGTCTTGTTATCGTTGACGATTATTCTCGATATGCTTGGACTTTGTTTCTAGGTGACAAGGGTGAAACTCCGGAAGTTTTCAAGACCTTTGCTAAACGTGCTCAAAGGGAATTTCAACTTCCCATCATCAAGGTCCAGAGTGACAACGGCACCGAGTTCAATAACTACAACATTGGGGAGTGGTGTGATCGTGAAGGCGTGAAGCATGAGTTTGCGGCCACATACACCCCCCAACAAAACGGTGTCGTTGAAAGGAAGAACAAGACCCTTATCACCCTTGCTAGAGCAATGCTTGATGACTATGGCACGTCGGAGAAGTTTTGGGCTGAAGCAATCAACACGGCGTGCCATGCCGCAAATAGGGTCTATCTTCATCGACTACTTCAAAAGACCCCATATGAGCTACTCATTGGGAGAAAGCCCAACATCTCCTACTTCCGAGTCTTCGGGTGCAAATGCTATATCTACCGCAAGAAAAGGCTCGGTAAATTTGAAAGAAGGTGTGATGTTGGTATCTTTCTTGGTTATGCGTCAAACTCAAAAGCATATCGAGTATTCAACCAAACCTCCGGGTTAGTTGAAGAAAGTTGTGATGTTGAGTTTAATGAGACTAATGGCTCCCAAGAGGAGAGTTTTGGTCATGATGATATAGATGATGAGCCTCTACGAGAAGCCATGAAAAACATGACCATTGGAGACATCAAGCCCGAAGTTGAGGAGAGCCATGATCAAGGGGGAGCATCAAGTCCCAACATCAACACCTCCATGGCGCCTCAAGTTGATGAAAAAGAAGAGAAAGATGATCCATTGCCAATGCAAGATTCACAAGCCACACAACACCAACAACAAGAAGAAGAAGTCCAAGATCAAGTCCAACCACAAGACGCGCAAGATGCTTCACCACCGCCAAGTGCCTCACAATCACTTATGAGGCATGGACGCATCTCCAAGGCGCATCCAATTGATCAAATCATCGGAAGTTCATCACGGGGAGTAAGTACTCGTTCTCGCCATGTCGCTTCATTTTGTGAGCACTACTCTTTTGTTTCGTGTGTAGAACCCACTCATATAGAGGAAGCACTCCAAGATCCAAATTGGGTGATGGCCATGCAAGAAGAACTCAACAACTTCACCCGCAATGAAGTTTGGGTGTTGGAGGAGCGACCCAAGGACAAGAACGTCATCGGAACGAAGTGGGTGTACCGCAACAAGCAAGACGAGAATGGCGTCGTGGTCCGCAACAAGGCAAGACTTGTGGCCAAGGGTTTTTCACAAGTTGAAGGACTAGACTTTGGAGAAACATTTGCTCCGGTCGCTCGGTTAGAAGCTATTCGCATACTCCTTGCTTTTGCTTCACATCACAATATAATGCTTTATCAAATGGATGTTAAAAGTGCCTTTCTTAATGGTTATATTAACGAGCTTGTTTATGTTGAGCAACCTCCCGGGTTTGAAGATCCGAGGAATCCTAACCATGTGTATAGGTTACACAAGGCGCTCTACGGGCTCAAGCAAGCACCTAGGGCGTGGTATGAACGTCTAAGGGATTTCTTGGTCATGCAAGGATTCAAGATCGGGAGGGTGGACACTACACTCTTCACCAAGTATATCGACGGGGATTTATCCATTTGTCAAATTTATGTCGATGATATTATCTTTGGCTCAACTAACAAATCTCTTAGCCATGAGTTTGGCACCATGATGTCTAGGGAATTCGAGATGTCAATGATTGGAGAGCTCAACTTCTTCCTTGGATTCCAAATCAAGCAACTTCAAGAGGGAACCTTTGTCTACCAAGAGAAATACACCAAGGATCTCTTGAAGAAATTTGAGATGGGAGATTGTAGCTCAAGAAGCACTCCAATGGGAACAAATTGCCATCTCGACACGGATAAGGACGGTAAACCTATTGACCAATCTCACTACCGCTCTATGATTGGTTCATTGCTTTATCTTACCGCATCTAGGCCCGATATAATGTTTAGTGTATGCTTATGTGTCCGCTTTCAAGCGGCTCCTAAAGAATCGCATAAGAAGGCGGTCTTTAGGATACTTAGGTATCTTAAGCATACCCCTAGTATGGGCTTGTGGTACCCTAAAGGTACAACCTTCCAACTCTTTGGATACTCGGATTCGGACTTTGCCGGATGCCGTGTAGATCGCAAGAGTACCTCCGGTGGGTGCCACTTGCTTGGGCGTTCCCTAGTGTCTTGGTCTAGCAAAAAGCAAAATTCCGTGGCTTTGTCCACCGCGGAAGCGGAGTATATAGCGGCCAGTGCATGTTGTGCCCAAATTCTATATATGAAGCAAACCCTTTTGGACTTTGGAATTAAAATTGGTTGTGTGCCTCTCCTTTGTGACAATGAAAGTGCGGTTAAGATAGCTAGAAACCCCGTTCAACACTCCCGCACTAAGCACATTGATATTCGCCATCACTTCTTGCGGGATCATGAGGCTAAAGGAGACATCTCTTTGCAAGGTGTTAGATCCGAAGAACAATTGGCGGATATCTTCACTAAACCACTTGATGAGAAAACCTTTTCTAGAATTAGAAATGAATTAAATGTGCTAGATGCATCTAACGTCATGTAAGTTGCCATGTTCATGTAAGGATGCATATCATATAGGTCTTGTCTAACTCCCAAAGGATAGGGGCGAGCTAGAAATAGTTTTCCCTGAGGAAGCCTTTGGAAGGTTTAAACTTGGCAAGATAGATTTATTTTATACCTTGCATGATCCCTGCCATATTAACATGCACTCATTTAATCTCTTGCACTATAATTTGTCTGGCATTGCATACGGTAGATTGTCACAAAGGGGAACCCACCTCGTGAGAAGGAGACTTGTTTGAAATACAATATCTCAACTCATATAAGGTGGAAAGAACAAAATGTTAGGTACGTTAATGCCTAGAGGAACATGCTTTATTGAGATAGCAGTCTTCATACTCTACCTCACAAAGCATGGGCCTTACATTTTTTTTTTGGATATTTTCCTCCATTTTTCTTGGTGTTCCATTTGCATTAAGGCCTAGCCAAGCTATTGGCATATTAGCTTTTTGAGGGGTAAGGGGTTGCCCAAAAAGTCCTAAGACATGTATTTCTCTTTGATTGTTTGTTTGGTCAAAGGACATATATGGGATGTTTTCGTTCTGTTGTCATCGGATTATCCGATGCCTATGTCAATCTCTCATCGGTCCAATAGGTGTTCAATCTTCAAAGCCCAATTCTGTCTGAATTTCAAATGATCCGACGCGTTCATTCCGAAAAACATCGGTCCATCCGATGTTCACTCTTCTGGAGCTGTGGTCAATTCAACCGATGTTTACTTCCTCCAACGTCGGACCATCCGGTGTCAACTTCACTCTTTTGAACACCCTTACTGTGCTATTCGACCGATGATCAAAACCCTAGACGTCGGTCCATCCGGTGTCCAATGCACTTTTCTGGAAAACCTTACTGTGGCATTCGACCGATGCTTCTCATGTCCATCATCGGTCCATCCGGTGTTAATTTTTCGGCTAGGGTTTGGGTCCCACTATTTAAACCCGTACCGCCGCCTCTCCCCCGATCTCGACGCCACCCGTGCCCTCCCGTGCGCCGTTGTCACCCAGCCGCCGCCACTGCCGCCATCTCCGCCGCCGCCGCCGTCCATCGGCTCGCAGCGCCGCCGCCTCTCCTCACCACTCGTCGCCGCTCACACGCCGCTCCACCACCACCTCACGCGCCACCGCCGCCGGACGCCGCCGCCGCCCACCGGCCGCCGCCGTCCTTCGCCGCCTGCCGCCTCAAATTGCAGCGCCGTCGACGTGCCGCCTCCATCTTCGACCTCTCCACCACCATCGACCTCGCGGCCGCCTCTCCTCGCCGCCGTCGTTTCAACTTCGCACCCGGTCCCCGTTTGCTCTCCGTCGCCTAGGTTTGCTTCGTGCCGTGCGACGTCCATCGATGTTTTCGCCGTCCTTCCTCTCTTCGTCATTAACCCTAGCTCTCCATTGCTTTTAGATGGGTCGTGACCGCAAAGGAAAGGGAAAGGCGATCGCGGAGCCCGCCACGAAGAAGCGCAAACTGTCGAAGGATGAGAAGAAGGCCCTTATGGCCGCTCGCGCCGCCGAGGAGCATGAGCGTGGACGAGGGGGTTCCCTGAGGATCCGCGAGGCTCGTCCGAGGCAGCCTCCCGTGATCGACGACTCCGACGCCGAAGAGGAGCCGGTTGAGCCTCTCGTCCGCCGGCGCTCAGCCCGGACGCGTGGGGGTCACACCGAGGCTGCTCCTCGTCCGAGACCAACGGCTGCCGACCGTCGTGAGGACAGGGAGGCCGAGAGGGCCATCTACGAGATGGACACGGCCGTCCGTGTCGGTGAGGGAGTCCGTCTCACGGACTACCGGAAGATGAAGGCCAAGCAGCTACGCAAGCTTCGATGGAGCGTGCTGCTTGAGGAGTGGTACCCTCAGCCCCGTGAGGCTCTTGTGGACAGTCGCTTCTGGACTGTCACCCAGGCGTCTCTCTACGAGACCTACAGACGTCGGGGGCACAAGCTTTTTCAGCACAACTACCTGGACTGGGGGCAGCTTGCAGTGGCAGCGGAGACAGAGGTCCGTTCATACTTTGAGAGGTACAGAGGTTTGGTACAGCTGCTTGCTTATGAGAGAAGTGCATATGTGGAAGATTGGGTCCGTGTCTTCTATGCGACCCTGTACATCTCTGAAAGTTGCCTAGAGGGGGGGGGGGGTGAATAGGCTAATTGACCTGCAAATGACTCAATAAAACTAGATTAAATTACAGGGGGCGGACTAGTCCGGTCAGGGGGCAGACTAGTCCGGTCAGCCTGCGTGAATAACCCTAAAAAAATGTTTCTAGCAAGTTTTAGGGAATTTTCTCGTTGCTACAAGTGAGTATATGTTTAAGTCAAGTTGAGCAACAACCTACACAAGAGCAAGTCAAGTTTCCACAAGTTTGTAGCAATGCGGAGTATGAAACGAGACTACCAACCCTAGAACAAAGTAATCAATAGAATGAATGTGAAGAACACAAGGGGGCAAGGATTTTATCCCGAGGTTCGATTCCACACAAGGAATCTACGTCCCCGTTGAGGAGTCCACAAAGGACCGGGTCCAACAACCCTTCCCTCACCAAGTTTACCGCACGGACCTAACTTGGTTCTCCACTAATCACAACGGTGATTACAAAGTTCGTTGGGGCTTCTCACAAACTGAGGCTCCCACACCACAAAGGTGATCAACACAATAAAACAAACTCAATACACAGCCCACAAAGACTCAACGAGTGCAAGAGATCAAACCGGGAGCACAAGCGCGATGTTCTTCCTCTTCTCCACCTCACTAAACCCTAATCCACTCAAGAATTAGTTTTAGAGGGAAAGTAGGCAAGAAGGAGGCTTAGGAGTGCTCCAAGTTGGCTGTGGCGGCGCTAGGGTTTGAGTTTTTTCAAAGGTATTCGAAATGAGGCCGGGGGTCCCCTTTTTATAGGGGTCCCAAGCCCAATCTGCTGACTTCAGCAAAAGGGCGGACTAGTCCGGCCACTGGCCCGGACTAGTCCGGCCTAGGGGACCACTGACCCCTTTGTCAGGTCCCGACAGCTGACACACTATCGTCACGCTACCCGCCAAACTTCAAATTCAAACGGTCACTTCCAGAACGGACTAGTCCGGTCAACACCGGACTAGTCCGATCTCACACAGAGCCTTCTGCTCCGTGTGAAAACGGACTAGTCTGAGGACCACGGACTAGTCCGGCCCCTAGGGCGGACTAGTCCGGTCCTCCCAGACTTAGCCACAGAAGCACCTTTTCCTAGCCAACCCGGACTAGTCCGGCCCCACGGGCGGACTAGTCCGTTCTCACTCAGGACCTCTTGGTCCGGTCCAAAACGGACAAGTCCGTGATTTTGGGACTTCATCCCCAAAACCCACTCACAGCTACCCGGACTAGTCCGGTCACAAACGGACTAGTCCTATCTCGGTCAGACCCTTCTGGTCCGGCCGATAACGGACTTGGCCGGCCAGGGGCGGACTAGTCCGGCCTCCTGCACGGACTAGTCCGGCCCTACGGCCAGACCACTCATTCACTCATTTCTTTCATAGGTTTGACCTATAAACCACTTTGAGCTCCCAAACTTGATCTCAATGCACTTTACACACACACCCTCCTATTACTACGGCTAGTCTAACTCAATCACGCTAGAAACCCTAGTTTCTACGCTTCGAGTTGACTCCGTTTCCTTCCTTTTCCTTTTTGAGGGTTTGCGTCTCCGATTGAGTCTTCACCTGTGCTAAGATCACTTGAGCTCATTAGCGACTTAATTGTCGTCATCAATCATCCAAAACCCACGGGGAACCTAGATGCACTTTCAATCTCCCCCTTTTTGGTGATTGATGACAACACATTAAGTCCTTCACAAATAAGAGTATAAAGTTTTGGTTTTCATAACATGTGTGCGTATGAATGACTCCCCCTCAATGTATGCAACATGTAAAAGAGATGGAGAAGTTCTTTCATACCAACACACGTTATGGTGGGGTGCCTACGTGATGTGCTCAACAGTTTGTGACAAGACATGAATAACATCAATACATTCATAAGATTGACAATAAGAGCAATATATTGATAGTAAGCAACATTAACGAGTCTTGCACAAATTTAAACATCCAAGAGCATAAATATGTTACATGACAGTCATACATCACAAAACACACTTACATGACAGTCATACATCACAAAACACACCCACAAAAGGACTAAACTCACTAAACTCCCTTAACTCTCCCCCTTTGACATCAAGGCACCAAAAAGGAAAAGAAGGGGGAACAACTAACTAAACCTAGTCCTCATCTTCTCCACTTTCGCTCTCAGTGGCTTCGGAGTCTTCAATGTTTGCCTCTGGCTCTTCGTCGTTGTCGTCGTTGTCGGAGGATTCCCTTGCCGAGGGAGCTGCCCGAGAGGAGCTTCCATCCTCCTGGAGCTGAGCAAGCTCATCGGCAGTGAAGACGGGGAAAGGAGTGATCTCCCCATCACTCTCCTCAGGAGATGACATTGGAACTTCAAGCTTCTCACACACCGCCTTGAGATACTTTTCTTGGCGCTTGTGTGCCCTCTGAGCGCGAATCTCTTGCTTCCGGCACGAGGTGAAGATGGCCTTGAAGCATTTGAAGAACGCACTCATGGACTGAGGCGGAGGCGGAGACGGAGGCGCCACTGGGCGAGACGGAGGATCAGCATTCTTGCGTCTTGGAGGCACCGGCACATTTGGCGGCTTCTGGGGGCGCAGAGGTCGGTGCGATACATCCTTGACAAAGGACACGCCCGACACCTTCTCAATAAGGCACATAATGTAAGGGGCATACCCGCACGCCCTGTTGGGGGTATGCGAGATGTTGAAGATGTCGTCGAAGATGTAGTCGACGAGATTGAACTTCTCTTCCCCATCAATCAGAATGAGCAGGTTCCTTAGGTTTCCTTGAATGACCCCTGCATCACCGTCCTTGGGTGAAATGGTCCTCCTAAGTATCCGGTTCATGATGCTGTAGAATGGCTTGATGTTCCGAGCTAGTCCGGCATCAAACGGGAGATGGCTTGGATACATGTAAGCCAGCTCCTCACGATCCACTGCCTTGAGGTTCGAGATAATGATCTCGTGGTCCATGTGAGCCTCAAGACCAAGGATCCTTGCAAACTCAGCATAGGTGACAGAGTATTGTTCACCATGGGTCATCCAAATTATCCTCCTGTCACCTGAGCTTGTGAAATAGATTGTGGAGTAGAATTGGAGAATAACTTCCACATTCCAATCATATTTGAAGCCCATGATCTTCTTGAGATCATGGCGCTCGGCAGCTTCAATCACGGCATCAAAGGTCGAGTGCTCCTTCTTCGCCATATAGTCCCAGTCCACCCACTGAGCCTCTATCACTGGTTTCTTCATTTGTTGGTAGACTAGCCTGTAATAGTCACAGTGGAAGTCACACCAAAACCTGGGATCAGCTGTGCTCCTTTCAAATTTATAGACCTTCTCGGTCCTTAGCCTTCGGGCCTTTTCAGCCCCTTTGTCATGGAACACATTTGCCGACAGTTCCTTTTGCCGGTTGGGATTCCTTTCCGGTGTGTGGACTTCAAGGGGGCCAATAGAGGTGGCCTTCCCCTTTTCCTTGATCACAACCCCACCAGCAGCCCTCTTAGCTGATATCTTGACTGCGGGGTTCTTCTTCTTTGGCTCGATAGGAGCCGGAGCTTTTCCCTTCTTCGGGTCACGCTCGACCCTAGGGACAGCCTCTTCTTGGGCTGGCTCCTTGCCCTTAGCCTTCCCGCCAAGAGTGACGAGCTTCTTCCTCTTTGGGGCATTGGCCTCAGCGGCCTTGGAGTTATGGGCCTCCCTATCCTCTCTTTTCTTCTTTCGCAGCTCATTCAGTGATTCTGCGGTGGCACGGGCAATGGCTTCATCCTCATTGTAGATGCTCGCAGCCACCTTGGATGCTTCGAGTGCCTTGAGCTTTCTTTCCTCCTTGGCCTTCTGCGCCTCCATTAGCGCAGCCTTAGTCCGAGCCTCGGCAATTTGGGCCTTGGTACGCCCCTCGAGGTTGACACGCGGAGGAGAGCGCTCGGAGTTCGACATTCTGTGCAAAGGATGGAGAGAGGAAGATATGAGCCTAGGAAGAAGAAGTATTGCCGAAAAGATCTCAAGAACCAACTAGAAGTAGGGTTTGCCCTGTGCAAACCGGACTTGTCCGCCCCAGGGGCGGACTAGTCTGCCGGCCGGACTTGTCCGCCTGGTGGCCGGACTAGTCCGGGTTACACAGGAAGAACCCTAACCCTAATCGATTCATCGAAAAATTTGTGAACCAATGCGCAATACTCCTAGGCTATGATCGCAAGGGTGTATAGAACAACATTAATGAAGGTGTTCCTATCAAAAACTTGAAGAATCAAGAGTGGGGCTAGTTTTTGAGGAACGGTGAAATACCTTCAAAAATCCGCTTGAGTCGTCGAAATCGGCGTGGATCTCGAAGGTGGAGCGCGGGGAAGTGATCCCTCACTCCCAAGGACTTCGATGCGCGGATTGGAGTTGAGTTTTGGTGGTTGGAGCGCAAAATCGCCGATTTGGGGGCGGTTGTGCGCGCGTGGAAGCTTGAGAGTCAAGTGAGAGAGAGAGAGAGGGGGTCCGGGCCGCCTGGGGGTTTAAGTCCCCAAGGGCCGGACTAGTCCGATTGAGGGGCCGGACTAGTCCGGTCTGCGGACCAGACCCAGACTAGTCCGGGTCCGGACTTGTCCGGTGGAAGGCCGGACTAGTCCGGTGTGCGGACTAGCCGCGGACTAGTCTGACCCGGACTTGTCCGGCCATAGGGGCGGACTAGTCCGGTCCAGCTGGGCTGAAAAACAATATATTTGGGTTTTGCCCATAAAGATAAGTCCTTTTGGACAGATATAGCAAGGAAAACATGACAAACATGATTATGAGTCAATAAAGAACAACTTATGAACATTTTCATGAAGAAAATAGATTTCTCAAACAAATTTGAGGAGAAATCGACATAGAGAGGAGTTTTTCGAAATGTGGCTCAAAATATATGAGGAATGTGGTTTAAGCCACGTTCCGAGAATCCAACACGTTGAGCTCACTTCTTAGCTCACAGAAACGCTTCTCGTCAAGAGGCTTGGTGAAGATGTCCGCAAGTTGATGTTCCGTCCTCACATGCGAAATATCATTGTCTCCCTTCATTGAGTGATCTCGCAAGAAATGGTGTCGAATGTCTATATGTTTGGTCCTAGAGTGTTCCACCGGATTATGGGCTATCTTGATTGCACTCTCGTTGTCACACAAGAGTGGAATTTTACGCAGGTTAATCCCATAATCCCCAAGCGTTTGTCGCATCCAGAGAAGTTGTGCACAACAACTTCCGGCTGCAACGTATTCAGCTTCGGCGGTGGAGAGAGCAATAGAGTTTTGCTTCTTAGAGGACCAAGACACAAGAGATCGACCTAAGAATTGGCACGTACCCGATGTGCTCTTCCTATCAACTTTGCACCCCGCATAGTCCGCATCGGAATATCCGATGAGGTTAAACTTGGATCCTTTGGGGTACCAAAGTCCTAGGGTAGGTGTGTGTACAAGATATCTCAAGATCCTTTTAACGGCGGTCAAATGACAAGCCTTGGGTGCTGCTTGAAAGCGTGCACACATACACACACTTAGCATGATATCGGGCCTAGATGCACAAAGATAGAGAAGTGATCCGATCATAGACCTATATAGCTTTTGATCCACACTTGGACCGTCCTCATTTAGGTCTAGGTGTCCATTTGTCCCCATAGGGGTTTTGATGGGTTTTGCTTTGTCCATGTCAAACTTTCTTAGAATATCTTGAGTATACTTAGTTTGACTTATGAACGTCCCTTCTTTGAGTTGTTTCACTTGAAATCCTAGAAAGAACTTCAACTCACCCATCATGGACATTTCAAACCTCTCCGTCATTATCTTGGAGAACTCGTCACAAAACACCTTATTTGTGGAACCAAATATGATGTCATCCACATATATTTGGCACACAAAAAGATCCTCGTTGAAGTGCTTTGTGAAAAGGGTATAATCCGCTTTTCCTATCCTAAAACCATTCTCAACTAGAAAGTCTCTTAGGCACTCATATCAAGCTCTAGGAGCTTGCTTGAGGCCATAAAGGGCCTTTCGCAATTTGTACACATGGTTAGGATAGTCTTGGTCTTCAAATCCCGGAGGTTGCTCTACAAAAACTTCTTCCTTGATTGGACCATTTAGGAATGCGCTCTTAACATCCATTTGGTAGAGCTTGAAATCATGATGAGTAGCAAAGGCTAATAGTATCCGAATTGACTCAAGCCTAGCTACGGGGGCAAATGTCTCATCAAAATCCAATCCTTCAACTTGTGAGTATCCTTTTGCGACAAGTCGTGCCTTGTTCCTAGTTACCACGCCATGCTCATCTTGTTTGTTGCGAAACACCCACTTGGTTCCAACAACATTAGCTTGAGGGCGCTTGACAAGCTCCCAAACCTTGTTCCTTTCAAAGTTGTTGAGCTCCTCTTGCATGGCAACTACCCAATCCGGATCCCTTAAGGCATCTTCAACCTTATGTGGTTCCAAGGATGAGACAAAAGAGAAATGCTCACAAAAGTTTGCAACACGTGAGCGTGTTGTTACTCCTTTTGTGATATCTCCTAGAATGTTGTCAACGGGATGGTCCCGTTGAACACTTTGATGAACACGAGGATGCGGGGGTTGACCTCTTGAATTACTTGGTTCATCTTCTTCACTTTGGTCTCCCCCTTGATTCATGCCTCCCCCTTGATCTTCATTCTCATTATCACTTTGGGGAGCATCTAGAGGATCTTCAACTTGTCCAATGGGGTTTTGACCTACTTCATAGAGAGGATGGTCACTTGAACTTTGAGATGGTTCTTGTGGGCGAACATCTCCAAGTGCCATTTTCCTTAGAGCTTCTAGTGGAGGTTCCTCTTGATCAAGGGCATGTTGATCAACCTGCTCCACTTGAGAGCCATTGGTCTCGTCAAACACTACGTCACATGCTACTTCAACAATTTCGGAGGATTTGTTGAACACACGGTACGCATGAGTGTTTGAGTCATATCCAAGCAAGAAACCCTCATCGGACTTTGAAGCAAACTTCGAAGTCCTAGGCTTCTTGTTGAGGATATAGCACTTGCTACCAAAGACCCGAAAGTAAGAAACATTGGGTTTCTTACCAATGAGAAGCTCATAAGGAGTCTTCTTGAGGAGGCGATGAAGGTACAATCGGTTCACGGCATGGCAAGCGGTGTTAACCGCTTCCGCCCAAAACCGGTCCGATGTTTTGTACTCATCTAGCATCGTCCTTGACATCTCAATAAGCGTCCTATTCTTTCTTTCGGCTATGCCATTTTGTTGTGGAGAATAGGGAGCGGAAAACTCATGCTTGATGCCCTCCTCATCTAGGAACTCTTCTACTTGCATGTTTTTGAATTCGGTGCCATTGTCACTTCTTATAGCCTTTATCCTCAAGGTGAACTCATTTTGAGCTCTCCTTAGAAATTTCTTGAGGACACCGGGAGTTTCACTTTTATCATGCAAGAAGAACACCCAAGTATACCTTGAAAAATCATCAACGATAACTAGACCATACTTGCTGCCACCAATGCTAATATAGGCAATGGGTCCGAAAAGGTCCATATGGAGTAACTCCAAAGGTCTAGTTGTCGTCATGACATTCTTAGAGGGGTGTTGAGCTCCTACTTGCTTTCCCGCTTGGCAAGCACTACATGGCCTATCCTTTTCAAATACTACATCCTTTAGGCCACGAACATGCTCACCCTTAAGGAGCTTTTGAAGGTTTCTCATTCCAACATGGGCTAGCCTTCTGTGCCAAAGCCATCCCATGTTGGCTTTTGCCATTAAGCATGTGTCAAGTTGAGCTTTATCCGCGGTGAAGTCCACAAGATAGAGCTTTCCCTTGAGCACTCCCTTAAAGGCTATCGAGTCATTACCTTCTCTAATGACACTCACTCCCTCACTAGTAAACACACATTTATATCCTCTATCACATAGTTGTGATATGGATAGGAGATTATAGTCTAGAGAATCAACATGCAAGGCATTTGATAAAGTATGTAATGAGGAGATAGAAATTTTACCGGAGCCAAGGATTTTCCCTTGGCTATTGTCCCCAAAGAAGATTCCTTCACTTGGGTCCTTATTCTCCTCATACTCTATGAACATGCTTCTCTCTCCGGTCATGTGGTTGGTGCATCCGCTATCCAATACTCATTTCGATCCACCGGAGGAGTAAGCCTACAAAACAAGTTTTATGCCTTTCTTTTAGGTACCCAAGCGGAGTTGGGTCCTTTGACGTTAGTGGTTAGGCATTTTGGCACCCACACGCAAGGCTTGGGGCTCTTGCGGAGTGGCCCAACATATCTAGCAAACACCTTGCCGTGTTTGTTCTTCTTCAACACATAAGATGCATCAAAATCATGAAATAAATGATGCGGTTCAGATTTAGGCAAGTTTTTGCTAGAGGGTGAGTTCTTTTCATTTTTAGTTTGGGATGAACTCCCCTTAACAAAGACAATCATGTCTTTGCCATACTTGGAGGTTTTGGCGTTATGCCTTGCACCTCTAGTATAGCCAAGACCATCCTTGACATGGGGTGGTCTTGTGTTGGTGAATGCACTTCGTGCATATGCCACCTTTTCCTTGTCAAAGATGGCACCCTTAGGTGCTTGTTTGCCTTGTGCTAGGTTGAGTTCATCCTTAAGTTTAAGGATCAAGTTGGAGCACTTGCAAGGTGATGTTGCCTTGGATGAGGATTTTGAGGGGGTTGAGCTCTTGAAGGAAGAGGCTACATTGTTCTTGAGTGACTCAACTTGAGTCTCAAGGATCTTGTTAGCTTTTGACAAGCTTCCAAGTTCATCCTTGAGCTCAATCGACTTCTCCTCAAGACTTGAACACGTTTTCTTGCAAAGAGCAAGTTCGTGTTCCAATGCCTTGCTCTTCTCTCTTTCGAGCTCAAGGAGCTCATCAAGCTCTTGACATCTCTCCTTCTCAAGGATGAGCATGTCCTCTTGTCTATTGATGAGATCCTCCTTCTCAAAGATCTCATCCATAAGCAATTTCATCCTTCGTAGGGTGCTTTTACTTATGTCCTTAAACATACTTTCATTTTCACTAGCGCTATCAAAATCATCATGTGAGGAAGTTGGGGAGGAAGGATGAGATGTTACCTTTCTCTTTCCTTCCCTTGCCATAAGGCAAGTAGGCTTGTGGTCGTTGTTGAGGTTGGGGAAGAGCTTGCCTCCCTTGGAGTTCCTCCCGATGGCTATGGTGGCCATCTTCTCCTCTTCTTCTTCGGAGGAGGACTCATCGTTAGAGTCCCACTCCTTCCCCAAATGGGCTTGTCCGGAGGGCCTCTTCTTCTTGAAGAATCTCCTTTCTTGAGGCTTCCCTTCCTTCTTCTTCTTCGTTTCTTCGTGTGGGCAATCAGCGATGAAGTGCCCATACTCGCCACAGTTGTAGCAAGACCTTTTTGATTTGGGCCTTGCTCTTTCCTTTCCCTTGCCCTCATAGTTGTGCCCCCCTTTCTTCCTCCTCATCATTCTCTTGAATTTGTTGATGAAGAAGGCCTCTTCCTCATCGGTGTCGAGGCTCTCCTCATCACTTTCTTCTTGCTTCTTTGAAGAGGGCGTTGCCTTGAGTGCAACGTTCTTCATCTTGGAGGCGGTGAACTTTTGGAGGTCGTTGTAGAAGAGCGCCTCCTTCTCCATGATTTCATGGTTGATGATCCTCCCAAGGACCTCCTCCGGGGTCATTTGAGTGAACCCCGGGCTTTCCCGAATCATGGAGCACAGAGAGACGTTCCTAGGCATGAATGACCGGATCATCCTCTTCACCACCTCGTGGTCGGTCCACTTGGTGCAGCCATATGATCAGCTCTTGTTGATCAGCACCTTCAGCCGGTTGTACATGTCTTGGGGGGATTCACCATCCAAGATGGCGAATCTCCCAAGCTCTCCTTCGATGAGCTCGATCTTGGCCTCCTTGACCACTCGGTTTCCCTCATGCGCCGTCTTGAGGGTGTTCCATATGTCTTTGGCCACTTCAAGGCCATCGACACGGTTGAACTCATCTCTAGAGAGAGATGAGATGATCACACCCGCAGCTTGAGCGTTGCGGTGGATGAGGATGGCTTGTTCTTGAGTTATGTTGTCCTCATCCTTTGGAATCTCCACCCCGGTCATGACAATTTGCCACAACGCTGGGTTGAGTGACACAAGGTGGATCTTCATGTTGTGTTTCCACATACCTTAGTCCGTTCCATCGAATTGGGGAGGTTTCCCCAATGGGATGGACAGGTAGTGGTTGTTGGCGGCAAGGCGTTCATAGTTGAACCCTTGCCGGTTGTAGTTGGCTCCGCCACCACCACTTGATTGGTTTGACGGATCAATCTTGGAGATGTTCAACTTCTCCCGGAGCTTCGCTTTGAGTTGGCGAGTCTCCTCATCGTCCGTTGGCTTATCTTGATAAGCCAACGTCTCCTCACGGGTCGCCTCGTAGTTGCTGCTCGATGCATCGTCATTCACCACTCCAGCCATCTCTCCGAGTTGTTAGACTCTTTGTGGAGAGTCCGGCTCTGATACCAATTGAAAGTTGCCTAGAGGGGGGGTGAATAGGCTAATTGACCTGCAAATGACTCAATAAAACGAGATTAAATTACAGGGGGCGGACTAGTCCGGTCAGGGGGCGGACTAGTCCGGTCAGCCTGCGTGAATAACTCTAAAAAAATGTTTCTAGCAAGTTTTAGGGAATTTTCTCGTTGCTACAAGTGAGTATATGTTTAAGTCAAGTTGAGCAACAACCTACACAAGAGCAAGTCAAGTTTCCACAAGTTTGTAGCAATGCGGAGTATGAAACGAGACTACCAACCCTAGAACAAAGTAATCAATAGAATGAATGTGAAGAACACAAGGGGGCAAGGATTTTATCCCGAGGTTCGATTCCACACAAGGAATCTACGTCCCCGTTGAGGAGTCCACAAAGGACCGGGTCCAACAACCCTTCCCTCACCAAGTTTACCGCACGGGCCTAACTTGGTTCTCCACTAATCACAACGGTGATTACAAAGTTTGTTGGGGCTTCTCACAAACTGAGGCTCCCACACCACAAAGGTGATCAACACAATAAAACAAACTCAATACACAGCCCACAAAGACTCAACGAGTGCAAGAGATCAAACCGGGAGCACAAGCGCGATGATCTTCCTCTTCTCCACCTCACTAAACCCTAATCCACTCAAGAATTAGTTTTAGAGGGAAAGTAGGCAAGAAGGAGGCTTAGGAGTGCTCCAAGTTGGCTGTGGCGGCGCTAGGGTTTGAGTTTTTTCAAAGGTATTCGAAATGAGGTCGGGGGTCCCCTTTTTATAGGGGTCCCAAGCCCAATCTGCTGACTTCAGCAAAAGGGCGGACTAGTCCGGCCACTGGCCTGGACTAGTCCGGCCTAGGGGACCACTGACCCCTTTGTCAGGTCCCGACAGCTGACACACTATCGTCACGCTACCCGCCAAACTTCAAATTCAAACGGTCACTTCCAGAACGGACTAGTCCGGTCAACACCGGACTAGTCCGATCTCACACAGAGCCTTCTGCTCCGTGTGAAAACGGACTAGTCTGAGGACCACGGACTAGTCCGGCCCCTAGGGCGGACTAGTCCGGTCCTCCCAGACTTAGCCACAGAAGCACCTTTTCCTAGCCAACCCGGACTAGTCCGGCCCCACGGGCGGACTAGTCCGTTCTCACTCAGGACCTCTTGGTCCGGTCCAAAATGGACAAGTCCGTGATTTTGGGACTTCATCCCCAAAACCCACTCACAGCTACCCGGACTAGTCCGGTCACAAACGGACTAGTCCTATCTCGGTCAGACCCTTCTGGTCCGGCCGATAACGGACTTGGCCGGCCAGGGGCGGACTAGTCCGGCCTCCTGCACGGACTAGTCCGGCCCTACGGCCAGACCACTCATTCACTCATTTCTTTCATAGGTTTGACCTCTAAACCACTTTGAGCTCCCAAACTTGATCTCAATGCACTTTACACACACACCCTCCTATTACTACGGCTAGTCTAACTCAATCACGCTAGAAACCCTAGTTTCTACGCTTCGAGTTGACTCCGTTTCCTTCCTTTTCCTTTTTGAGGGTTTGCGTCTCCGATTGAGTCTTCACCTGTGCTAAGATCACTTGAGCTCATTAGCGACTTAATTGTCGTCATCAATCATCCAAAACCCACGGGGAACCTAGATGCACTTTCAATCTCTGAGGGCAGGAGGTCAATCAACTTCATGTTTATAGGACAGCGTTACCACCTCTCGAGACAGACTTTGGGGCAGCTTCTTGGTTTGGACCTGCACGACACCTGCGTGCACGAGAAGGTATATGGGCAGGCAGATCCACCAAGGAGGCCACTTACTGGAGGGGTAGCACCACAGCTTGACGAGATCCGGTCCCTGTTTGGCCCCATGTTCTCTCCGGACCAGCCGAGAGTTCCAGCTTTTCTGACCCCAGCTGCGCGCATTGTGCACCTCGCTTTGCGCCGCACGCTCCTGCCGAGGTCAGGATACTTGGAGGGGTTCACTAGTCTGCAGCAGACCCTCCTGTTCTACATAATGAACGGGATGGATTTCGACATTGTGGACATCCTCCTGTGCGAGATGGAAGACGTGATCACATATGGGGTTGGCATGATGAGGCAGCTGGTCTACGGGCACTGGATCAGTTACATATGCTCTATGATGGTGCCTGAGGGGGATGCAGCACAGGCCAGGCTTGCTGACGAGAGTGTGACACGGTTCGGACATTACCGTGCCCCTGCTCCTGGAGACCGCCGCCTTGGCCGTCCAGTTGAGCGCCAGGTCAGGGCCCGCTTGACTGAGGAGGATTGGTCTGACCTCGAGAAGGAAGATGAGCGTCTGGCTGAGGCAGAAGCTCAAGGTGGAGACTTGCAGCACGTCTGGTCCGAGAGCGACACAGATGAGAGTTTCGAGGAGTACTTCCCTCCGCCTCCACCCTCACCGAGGCAGCACGACGTCGAGGCAAGAGGATCAGCTGCTCCGCCACCGACACCACCTCCTGTGTCCGAGGCGCAGGTGTCACAGCCGTCAGAGCTGTCGACACTTCTCCAGCAGATGATCGAGCAGCAGCGGCAGGACAGGCTCGCTGCTGAGCAGGCCAGAGCAGAGCAGGCTGCTCACCTGGCACAGCTGCAGCGGCAGCAGCAGGAGCTCCAGCTGGAGATCGCCCGTCAGAGGCGAGAGGATACGGACCGGTTCACCAACTTGGTCGATCAGATGCACCGCCGTACCCTCGACCAACAGCAGCAAACCCAGCAGGCCATGATGGGGATCCTAGGGTTGATCACCAACCTTTACACTCAGACCGGGATCGCCCTTCCTCCACAGCAGCCTGGACTGGGACTGGCTCCAGGTGTTGCTCAGGTGCCTACTACTCCTATCCCTTCGATCAGTATGTCACCACTTCTGGCACCCAGCGCACCAATTCACTCACCAATGCCGGCAACGACTCTGTTCCAGCAAACGCCAGCGTCCGTGGTGAGCGCTCCACTTCCTCCAGCTCCACCGGCACCTCCAGTACCTGCTTCCTCTCCTCCAGCACCGGCAGCGGACCCTCCAGCTCCCTCCGCTCCGGCAGCTCCTACGACCGGCGACTCCAGCTCCGACGACTACGACGGTGACCAGTTCGTCTTCGCACCCAGCTCTCAGGGTTTGTAGGCTTTCTGATCCCTTTTTGGTGTCTTGATGCCAAAGGGGGAGAAGAGGTAGAAGAGTCAGTGGGAGTGGTAGTAGTAGTCTCAGGGGGAGTGTGTGTTTTGTCCTTTGTATTCGTGCTTGAGTACTCTTTTGTAATTTTAATTAAGCACTCTTCCGCTTGTCTCATTTGCTTATGGTTTTAATCAATTGAGCTTTTCGCACCATAAATTTCATTTGCTTTTTACAAGCTTAATGTGTCTTATCTTGTATTCATTGCATATCTACTTGAGTATTGTATCATCAAATTCATTATTATTGCGCTTTAAATTATTGTGTTGTCATCAATCACCAAAAAGGGAGAGATTGAAAGCATCTAGGCCCCATGAGGTACGGTTTCAGTGATTAATGACAACCATTCGATATTACTAATGAATTTGTGAATGCAAGGTCCCAATAACACTCAATCAAATGAAATCAAAATTACATTGGAGACCCATATAAAATCAACGAGTGAGATCAAATCAAATCATATGAAGACAAGAAGTGAAAGCTCTAACTTGACATCACTCAAATGCTTGAAGACAATCAAAACAACATTTCAAACAAGTGTCAAAGAGGTCACAAGTTCAAATTCCAAAAGAACAACTCAAAACAACTCGAAGTCAACAAGTTGAACACACCGGATCATCCGATGGTTTTTGAGTTGACTGCATCGGTCGAGTTGTGTCAACAGAAGAAGAAGACCTCAGAGCAAAGAACTCACCGGATCATCCGATGTGAGTGGCTCAGTGACATCGGTCCATCATCACAGATTGCAACACCATTGGACCAAGTGAAGCACCGGATCATCCGATGTGCAGACTTACACACATCGGTCGATCACTCCAGTAAGCTTCAAGATCAAGCAAAATTCTGGAGGAAGAGCCACCGGATCATCCGATGAGAAGACAGATCAACATCGGTCTAACAACGGTCATATCTGACACAGTGACATCATCTAATTTGGCTTTGACCGATGTTAACTGAAGGGGAGACATCGGATCATCCGGTGTTCGCAGAGAAGTGATGTCAGCCTACTTTTCCAACGGCTATCTCGTGGAGGCTGACTATTTATACCCCTTCAACCTGTCAAATCGACAAGACTTGAAGCCCAGACATACTCTCCACATCCTAGAGCATTCAAGCAATAGAGCTAACCACTTTCACATCATTTGTTCATCATTTGTACACCAAGAGATAGGCTAGAACTAGCTAGAGATAGTGCTTGGGTGCCTCCACTCTTGGTGATTGGAGTCTCTAGTGTAGTGAGAGCAATAAGGAAGTGTCCCTTGGTGTGTGTGACTTCCGGAGCTTGCCAAGAGGATTGTGGAAGCCCGGAGGATTCCAAAGTGTACAAGGCTTGAGCTCCACCTTGCCAAGGTTGGCGAACGGAGAAGAATAGTGAAGACCCCCTTGTCTCGGTGACTTGGGAGTGGCAAAACCCCTCGGTGGGTGCCACAACGTGGATGTAGGAAGATCCTTGTGATCTTACTGAACCACAGGATAAACTCTGTGTCCCTTGAGCGTTTGCATCCCTCTCCCTTTTTACACTTATGCAATCTTCATTCCGCAACTTTAATTTACATTGATTGCATAGTTTAATCGCATAGGGAATTGGGCTTTAGGTTGTTAGTTTTTAATTGCCTTAACATTTGAAAGAAAGCCCAATTCACCCCCCCCCTCTTGGGCGTTTCGATCCTTACACACGCCTAGCATTTTTCTTAGCCTCTTTATACTTCGCCATGTTACTTGCACTTCTCTCATGATGCCAACTCTTATAAGACTCCTTCTTCTCCTTAATAGCTTTTTGTACATCTTCATTCCACCACCAAGTGTCTTTATCTACAAGTTTCTTACCTTTTGTCCACCCAAGCACCTCCCTAGCCGTCTTCCTAATGTAAGTCGCCATCTTCTCCCACATACTATCTGCATCTTCCTCTTCGTTCCAAGGTCCTTCTGCGATCATCCTCCTTTTGAATGATTGTTGCGCTTCATCCTTCAACTTCCACCACTTTGTTCTCGTGGTTTTAACACCTTTATCTCGTGACACACGCACGTGAAAACGAAAGTCGGCTACCACAAGTTTATGTTGTCGAACAACACATTCTCCAGGAATTACCTTACAATCTAAACATGCCCCTCTCTCCCTTCTCCTGGTGAGGATATAGTCGATTTGACTAGAATGTTGGGCACTAGTAAAGGTCACTATGTGAGATAGCCTCTTTTTAAATAGAGTGTTAGCTACCAATAGGTCATAGGCTACGGCAAAGTCTAGGATATCCTTACCCTCCTGGTTTCTATCGCCACACCCAAAACCTCCGTATATCCCCTCAAAACCTACGTTAGTTGTACCTACATGAGCATTGAGATATCCTCCTATGAAGAGCTTCTCGCTTACCGGTACACTACTAACCATATCCTCCAAGTCCTCCCAAAATTGTCTCTTAGTGCTCATGTCAAGCCCAACTTGTGGGGCATAAGCACTAATGACATTCAAAATAAGGTCCCCCACAACTACCTTGACTAGGATGATCCTATCCCCTCGTCTACAGACATCCACTACTCCATCCTTGAGGCTCTTATCTATTAGGATGCCTACGCCATTCCTAGTTCCCGTCGAGCCAGAATACCAAAGCTTGAAACTGGTATTCTCAACCTCTCTCGCTTTTTGACCTGTCCATCTAGTCTTTTGTACACAAAGAATGTTTACACGCCTCCTAATCGCAACGTCCACTAACTCTCGTAGCTTTCCCATCAAGGATCCTACATTCCAACTACCCACCCGAAACCTAGTTTCCTCGGCTAGCTTCGTTACCCTTCGCATCCGTCGAGGAAGATGCAAAGACCCTTGCTCACTTAATACTACATTCGGGCGATGATGTAGCGCGCCACTAAGGTGATGGCGATCCGGCCCTCGCTCATTTAACACCACATCCGGGTTCTGATCTGGCGAGCCACTAAGGCGGTGGCGACCCGGCCCTCGCCCACTTAACACCATACCCGGGTTCCGGTATGGCGCGTCGCTGAGAGGGTTACGCCCCAACGAATTTCCAATGAGTTTCATTTCCATGAGAATGGCTAAGTTTAGTTGCTGGCTCGCCAAGCCTATCACAACCCCCTCATCCTTTACCCGGGCTTGGGACCGACTATGTCATTACAACATAGGCGGAGTTTATTTATGTTTAAGAGAAATAATTTAATTTATTGTGAACTAAACTTTTTATCCTAGACGTTATATGTTTCAGAACGGAAAGAGTATAATATAATGTGCAGCAAATATATTGCTGCTCATTGAAACATAAAATTGCTTCCTCCTTGTGGTGGTACATTTTTAGGTCAAGTACGGTATGGTCACTTGAAAAAAAAAACGACAGGCTACCATTGTGAACCTAAAGCAGTTTTTCTTGTACATGGTGCTCTCTTTATTTTGACGCAATTATCCCGTATAATAAAAGTCAACGGTGCTACAAAACCAAGTCCCCAGGATGAAAAAAAATCCTTAGAAATGGAGAGAGAGCTTTCCTTTTAAGTTTGAAAATTAAAATTTGGGGATTTCTGTACCAGGATAAGATGGACAGTTTGGTAATTCGGTAGATAAAACGAGCAAGTCGAGCTCAAGGATCTTGACCCATAGCCTGACGTGGACACGTCGACTCGCGACATCGTCAATTATCGCAATGCCAGTTGGCAGGTGACGAACCGGATGTCGTCATCTCGTGAAGCTGGTGATCCGCTGTGGCTGTCTCCCGTGTGACCTTGCTTTTGAATCCCATGGCCACTTTCATCGAGGCTCAACTGCTTAACTATGACATCTTTTAGCTTACGAGGCTTGATTTTCTCTACAAATACCGTTATTTGAACGGGCTCACTCAAAACCACAGAAATACATACATTTATTTTGCAACATGGTGAGACTGCTGTACATTATGACGCCGAGCATGTCATTAGAATTTAGAAGACCAAAGTGCCTCAAGGTGGTATACTGTTCGTTGGAGCACACAGGATCTGGGTAGGGCCGACATCAACTATACGGGAACGCGATTGGTTGTGCCGCCAACATCTCGCGCGGGCCCACCTCCCCGTGCTGTCAAGCTTTCATCACGTGATGGACATGGAAAGGTTTGGGTCTCTCACACGCTATAAGCCCATGATGCGAAATCCCGTCATAATCTGCGACGGTCCATGCTCGGAATTTTCCAGAGGATTTGTTCTGCGGCATGGCCAGTCGACAGGACACTTCGTCAATGCTTACAAGTGGACTTGTTGGTCCTCTAGGCTTCTCAAACGCGTTCCAATAGGGCAGATCCTAAGCAACATAATGATGCTGTTATTCAAATTGAGTTGCCGTCCACAGTTCAGATCACAAAATTTGCAGCAAATTTATGCGGCATGCGTCTTCCGGTTCCTGGAACTCTCAAAATTACTTCACATGTTCAGGATCCTGTTTGGAAACCCCTTTCTTTTTTTACAAATTTGAAGTGAATGCAGACAACCTTCGTTCTTATTTCTTTTTATTTATTGTCCAAATGTATCAAAAGAGGGACCCCCCCCCCCCTAGAAACACCCCTTGAATTACTTTACAAATCAAAAGTTCGACCAGTCATATTATCACAAGGGAAAAAAAAAAACACGACGAATCAGTAGCTGAAGAAGATGCTCAGCCAAGCATCTCCCCGTTCCCCGGCCGGACTGCTCCCAGCCAAGAACTCAGCGCAAGGCTGGACCGGACGTCGCCCTCGGCCGCGCGCGTGCAGTGAACGCGCGTGGCGTGCGCGAACAGCATCCGGCTTTCGTATCGCGGATACGCCTGCCTCCAAGCACACCGGTGCATGTTAGTACGTCCAGCATTACTACCAAGGAGCGAGTTCCGTGCACTGCTTCTTCACCTCCGACTCGATCGGCGGACTGCCAAGATTTTGCCTTCCCACTTGGCCGTGCGCGCCCACGACACGATCGGCCGATCGCGTCGTCGCCGTCACGGCAGCCTTTTGTCGACTGTGCAGCGCACTCGCCTCGCGCCGATCAGTGTACCCAACATTCCTTTCCCCAAAGGGGAGCAACGGCGACGGTGCAAAAGCAGGTGAACGGATTATGAATCGCAGTCCGGTGATGGCGAAGCTCGGTGAAGTCCCGATCGGATCAGTGGCCTGCGAGCAGCAACGGAAAGGAGAGGCGTGGCTCGCGGCAGGGTTGGACGATGGTGGACCAGCTGATCCGCTGGTGATCGGATATGAGCAACACATGGTGAACCGCTGATGGCTTTCGTAAAAGGAACTGCAGATTTGGAATATTGGTCGGTAGAGCTGTTCAGATGTAGGAACATGCATCAATGCACGAGTCGTCCTTTCCTTGTCAGTGGAGGCGAGGGGTTCATTTGTGTTGTTCACCTAACAGATTTTGATCTAAACAATGCAGTTGTATCGCATGTCATGCACAAATGCTGTAACATTTGATTTGGATGCATAGTCAAATACTCTACGGTTTCAGGAATGTAAAACAACAAGTGGTTCAGAAAGTTGGAATGTCTAAGAATTGTATTTATTGAATGTACAAAAAAGAATGTCATTCTGCCCTCAATCTATCTACCAACTGCTTGGAAAGATCAATCTCATGCTAATATAGACCGTATGTTATTCTGCGTATCTATCTACTATCCCTAAAGCTTAAGAAAGACAAACTCCACGAGAGACGGTATTTCGCCAATCAATTTTAGAGCTTCCTTCTCTGGCTCCTCATCAAGTCCAATAGCCATTATCGCCTCCTTTCCTGGAGCAGTCCTTCCGACACTCATAAAGTTCACATTTACATTCATATTTCCCAAAATTGAGCCCACTTTTCCAATGATGCCTGGCTGATCGACTTGGCAGCATAGCAGTAGGCTGCCCTCTAGGCTAACATCGACATCGAAAGACCCAACAAGAGTGAGATGGGGTGTTCCATCCTTAACCTTGCCCTCCACTCTGATATCGCCTTCATCAGATAAGGCTCCAGCAAACTTGGACTCTACATTGGCAAGGTGGACCTGGATAGAATCCAGAGGTACTTCCGGTGAACCATCAAGAAAATTTCTCTCCTCAACAACCTGAAGGCCTCTTTGCTTGGCGACATAGTCTGCATTGACAATGTTAACGAATGCTATTGAAATTGGTTCGATTATGCCTTTGGTGACCATGGCACGAAGAATTCTTGTGTCCAAGTCATCTGGGTCTCTAGTTGATGAGTAGACAATTTTGACTCCCTTAATCCCGCTCCCACCTGCTACGAGTTGCACGACAAGTCGGCCCAACTTCTCAGCGAGGACAAGGTAGGAAGATAACTCTGATAAAACCTGTCGGAAGATATTAACTATTTAAACGCGAGCATAATGCATAATCATACTGAAAGGACACTACTGCAAATAATTCATTCCTAGGTAATGAAAGTACCTCATCAGGGACCATTGGAGCATTTACAGCAGTAGCAGCCAGATCTCCTCTAAGTGCGCCAATAACAGCCTCTGCAATTTCAACCGCCACACCTTCCTGTAGCACATAAAGTAAAGAGGATAAGCTAGTATGATATGTTGAGGTACGAATAAGCTTGTTAGGAAACCAACCTGGGCTTCTGTTGTGCTCGCTCCTAGGTGCGGTGTGACGGTGACATTCTCATGGTGCACTAGCTTGCTGTCCTTTGGTGGTGGCTCCTCAGTAAATACATCAAGTGCAGCCTGATTCAACCCCCACAGCAATCAGGAAAAAGGCTAAAAGATCTCTCTCTTTTAATTTTTGTGAAAACACATTGTACAGTGAATAATATTATCTGATGCTTAGTGACAATTGCGTTACAGAAATATGCTTGTCAGCATTATGATGAATAATGGCCATGCTGAGAGAAATTACCTGCGCAACTATTCCATTGTCAAGTGCTCTTAGCAACGCGTCTTCATCAACTACTCCACCCCTTGCAACATTGACAATTCTAACACCCTTTTTCATTTTTGCAAAAGTTTCGTCATCGAAAATCTTCGTTGTGGATGGAGTAAGAGGCATGTGCAGTGATATGAAGTCTGCCGTAGCGATGGCCTCGTCAAATGATACAAGATCTACACCAATTGCCCGGGCTCTATCAACAGGAGCATATGGGTCATGGGCAATGATGTCCATCCCAAGTCCTTTTGCACGTCGTGCTACTTCTGAGCCAACCTTTCCGAAGCCCATAACAGCCAGTGTCTTCCCCACCAAGGATACACCAATAAATTTGCTGCGTTGCCATTTGCCTGAATTATGCAGAATTTAACATTCAGTACTAATATATTGTGCACAGCACAATAATGAAACAACAATACAGAAGCATTCTTCTATCCGTCAAATGAATTTGTAGGTCATGACATACATTCTGACTCAGCTCACTTCAGATGACACAGTTTTGAAAAAGATCTGCCAATGGAACAAGTCTGGAACGTATCAACACTAAACAAAGAAAAGAGCAAGGATAGAATGACAATATTATCTGGTAACTCAACAATGCTTGATATGGCTTCACATGGTTGAAATTTAAAGCAGCTAACCACTTGATACAAACTCTGTTGATTGCTGGCTAGCAGAACTATGGCCTGTCAGAAAGTGCAGTTTATTCATCAGAACTAGGAATTCGGCTCATCACAATAGAGAGGCCTGTGGTATGTACAATGCTCCCTGGAAAAATTTTCATAAGCCTAAATATGCTTCAGAAAACCTACAGCTCCTATTAATGCCTAATGGCAATAAAACATTATATGCAAAATATTTACAATACTGTGGTTTGACAACAATAGAACCAACAATTGATCTTAGTGTTTGCAATGCAACCCACTTTAATCAGTATGAAGTAATTGATTTGTTCCATAAGCACACAAGCTTCGTATATGACAGTAACACCGTCAAGCATACCTCTCACTTAATCACGCCGTTGGTGCCACAGATTAACAGTATGCACAAGTGTTAGTTGAACCTCACCCCAGCATCGTGCACAACCTAACCTTTTTCTAAAGAACGCAGTTGTAGAGGCGCGATGCAAGCGAAGCTACCATTCCCGGTCACGTAATGACAATCGTGTCTGTATATTGGTGTCAACATGTACTACTACATTTTAGTATTCTAGAGCAAGCAGTATGCATCGATCATAAGAATATTAGTGGTAGAAAAGCGCATTGCACAGTTCCCTTCAATAGGAACAGGCGCGCACACTGTTTCGATAACCACCTTATCGGGATTTCAAAAGGAAAATCTGTGGTTGGAACTACACCGTCGTGGTACTGCTATCGCGCACACTTTTCTTCGGAAAAACGAGGGCGGGGCACGTACCGGCCTTGAGCGACGCGTCGGCCTGCGCGACATTGCGCGCCATGGAGGCGAGGAGCGCGACGGCGTGCTCGGCGGCGGCGACGGTGTTGGCGGTGGGCGCGTTGACGACGAGGCAGCCGGCCTCAGTGGCCGCCTGGAGGTCGACGTTGTCGATGCCGACGCCGGCCCGGCCGACGACGCGGAGCCGGCCGCGCGCCGCCTCGATCACCTCCCGCGTGACGCGCGTGGCGCTGCGCACCACCAGCGCGTCCACGAGCGACACCTTGGCGCGGAGCTCCTCCGCCGTGAGCTCGTAGGAGCAGTCCACGTTGGCGAACCCGCGCAGCAGGTCCAGCCCCGCGGGGCCCAGCTTCTCCGTGACCAGCACCGTCGGCCGCCCGCCTCCCCCCGCCGACACCGCCGCCGCCGCCGCCACTGTCCTCGCGGCGGGGGACGGCGACGGCGCCGCTGCGAGGATGGCGCGGGGGTGGACCTGGCGGGAAGGGAGGAACGGGAGGGCGCGGTGGGTCGTCAGGGATGCGGGCCCCGTGGCGTCAGGAGGTCTCGTTGGCGCCGCTGCTGCGGGGAGGAGGAGGAGGCGAAGCGGCGTCGCCAGGGCCATGGTGGGCTTCGATCGTGCAGCGTACCACAAGCCACAGAGAGAGTGTGTGATTGGCGAGCGGTGAAGTGGACTCGCTGCGGATCGCGCGGGTGTGGTCGTGTCTGTCCTGGTCCTAGCGCCGGAGACGAGAGCGTGCCAGCGTTCTCGTGGTTTGCTTCGTTAGCCGTTGACTGTGTCGTGGAGGTCATTTCTTCTGGATTCTTCGCAGAATCTGGTTTTGTATTGAGAAAATCTATAGAATTTTCAAGAATCAGCTTCACAGAAAAATCATTTTAATTGTAACTTCAGTTTTCTTGACAATGAATCTCTTTTTGTAAAGATGAACTAAATAGACCCTCAGTGAAAAGCGTACCAGTTAACAACAACGGGTAGCAAAGAGGCCCAATCCCCCTTTTTTCTCATTGCATGAAATCCAACGAGGCCCAGCCGGACCCTTCTGGCCGGGCCGAAATCGGGGACAAGCGTCTTCGGTCCGGTAAGTCTGTTTCACCCGGCGCCTCATGACGAACAGTAAGCCTATACGAACTCAACTGGGCTAGAAGCCTAGAACCGTCCCCCCCACACCCCCGGCCCAGCTCATTATCTGAACGTCACTCAGCGTGACACGGCACACGTCGTCGATCTCCACGAAGACCGAGAAAGCCGCAAACGGCCAAACAGCACATGGGGCACCGATGCGCACGCAGCCTGGGACAAAATAAAACGCACGCGCCCACACGGGCGTTTTGTTCGCTCGTGCAAGGTTCAATCATCCGATCGAACGGAACGGAGATAATTATGTGACCAGGTAGGCACCGCACAAGTGGGCTTCTGATTCCTGCTTGCTTAAGGCTGTGGAGGTGTGAAAACAAGGGTAATAAATGATTAAGCACCCGCATCATCGCGCCTGTTGCATGCCATAGGCCGTCCAAGTTGGGAGAAATGATCAGCAAGTTGTTGATTATCTCCAGATGATGCGCGCAATTTGCACGAATAATCCCTTTGCAATTTGCAGGCGTGTTGTACAGCAGAGGATCGAAGAAAGAGGTGTGGAAAACCGGTTGTTCAGTTAACAACGTG
This sequence comes from Tuctoria greenei, assembly GCA_036927565.1. Taxonomy (NCBI): domain Eukaryota; kingdom Viridiplantae; phylum Streptophyta; class Magnoliopsida; order Poales; family Poaceae; genus Tuctoria; species Tuctoria greenei. Next base: position 1,744,120 of record JAYESD010000002.1, on the reverse strand, counting down.
TGAGCGGAACTCGCAACTGGGGGGGGGGTGATCAGCAACTTGTTAATTATCTCCAGATGATGCGCGCAATTTGCACAAATCCCTTTGTAATTTGCAGGCATGCATAGCAGAGTCTGGAAGAAAGGTGCGGATAGGGGTGGACGTTCGGGATTAATCGAAATTTCGGATCGGATAATTCGAGTTTTTTAAAATGTGGAATTTGAGAATAGCTACTCGAACTTGTACCCAAATTTTCGGTTACCCGACTATTCGGTACCCGAAAATTCGGGTTCGGTTCAGATTCGGAATTACCCAAATTACCCGAACATTGATATAACAGTTCAAAATGGGTAAAAAATACAACAATCAAAGCAACAACAATACTGACATTCCAACGAGAAATAAATATTTCATCATGACAGTACACTTAATAAAAATAATATTGGTCTTCAACAAGTTAAAATAAAATTTACAGCAACAAACTAACAATGACCGTGCTCTGTACTCTGTAACATCACACGCAATGAACAAACTTGACTTAGACTGAATCTAGATAAGAATTGAAAACCTGAACAAATCAAGCAATGTATAAATATTTGATATACGTGTTAGCAGTAACTAAAAAAATCTGAAAATGGCAATATTTCATTTCTTGCTGGTTTGTGCCTAAAAGTTTAATCGGGTAATTCGAGTACCGGATCTTATTACCCGAAATTAATTCGGGTTTTAGGATTTCTTACTCGAAAAAGGCAATCGGGTTTCGGTTTTCGGGTAATTCGAGTACCGGATCTTATTACCCGAAATTAATTCGGGTTTTAGGATTTCTTACTCGAAAAAGGCAATCGGGTTTCGGTTTTCGGGTAATTCAAGTTCAGGTTCGGAATTTTTCGGGTTCGGTATTCGGGTTCGGGTCTTTTGCATGCCCACCCCTAGGTGCGGAAAGGGTCCAGTTGTTCAGTTAACATCATGTGAGAGAATTTTGCAACTGGGAGGAATGATCAGCAACTGGTTAATTATCTCCAGATGATGCGCACAATTTGCACCAACCCCTTTGCAATTTGCAGGCATGCTTAGCAGAGTCTGGAAGAAAGGTGTGGAAAAGGGTCCAGTTGTTCAGTTAACTACATGTGAGAGATCTTGGGTGTCTGGACTGGATGGGACTAACTAATGGAGGCAGATGGCTAGCCAAGACGTGGGCTGGATTTCGTTGGCTGGCTAATTTAATCTCTTTTTGAGACGGTTCCGCCGTACGCATCCGTAGACGTTTAGTATTGCCTACGGTTTTATATTCTTGTAGTAAGACAAGCTAACTAGTACGAATTTGCACTAATTCTTATCCATATCTCACTTACGAAATTAATTACAAAAATATCTTATTAGTAAAACCCTTGCATTTTAATAAAAAAATTGAATGCTCAAATCGTTTATATAAAAAGGTCGAAGTAAGTACACTGGAGTATACTACCTTCGTCCCAACTCAACTCTATTTTAAAATTTGGTCAAATCTACTTTTGACCATTGATTTATGTTATTTTGATCAAATTTAACAATATAAGATTTGTACTTTTAGATTAATCATGAAAAATATTTTCATAATATACAATTTACACGTTATTGAAGTTAATAGAATCTATAGAAATTATTGGTCAAAGTTAAGTTTGACTAAACCTAGAAATAGAGTTGAGTTGGGACAGAGAGGGTATGTTTTAACTTACTACTCTCTCGGTTCCTTTTATTTAATGTTAATTAGTTCAAAAATAAACCGACAAATATCAAATAAAATGAAAAAGGAGGGAGTACCTACAAACGTTGCAATGGAGCAGTACAAGCGGCAGGACCACCGCTGCTTCAGCGCAGGCTCCTCCGGATTGACGTTTTTCTGCCCGTAGCCCCAGCCGCAGGCCCCCGTACGCGCACGTCCGCCACTCACTCACTGACGCCGGCATGGACAAAAGCTTAAACAAAGCTTCGGCACCCTGTCACTGGCGCCAGCATTAACAAACTAGACGGGCTCAGATAGATGGATGGATGGATCACCGGCGACAGCGCCCACACGCGCCACAAGCCACAGCCAGGTAGTAGGCGCACGCACTGACACCTGAGCAGCGAGCTCATCCCCAGCTTGGCGTGACCGTGCACACGCTTTGTTTCCCTCCCGGGCACTCACGGTCACGGCTCCTCACTTCACTTGGGCCCCAGCTGCTACCCATGCCGCTATTTCGTTTCGACTCCAACCGGAAGCAGCCGAGCGCTGCGCAGGAAGACGTCCGCCATGGTTGCGCGATCGAAAGGGTGTCCTCTTTTTTTTTTCCAAAAGTTTGTCATTTTTTACTATTTCTTTTGTAAAAAAACAACAAACTTTTAAAAAAGAAGTGAGTACTTCTATTCTCCTTGCGTTTCGCGGTGGCGCTAAATATGATACGCTTCCGAAACGATTGGCGCCGCGAACATTGTCCCCTCAACCGACGGGCCGATTTCTGCATTGGTTTCGTGTACTCTCTGTTACTAAATATTTCTCATCTTTTAATTTTATTTTTGAACTGAAAAGTAACAAATTTTTAAGAACAGAAAAAGTACGTTTCTACTTGCTTTTTTGCTTCATGAGAAAAAGGTACTCATAGGTAATACAGTTGCGGTCAATTTCAGTTTCACTTCACATCATCTGGATCCGCTGTTTCAGCTTCCTCTCGTACCCCAAGTTGCGTACAGGAATACAGCACAGTGATATACGAATATACATACGTACATTACAGGTGAAAAGAAAAAAGATATCTACCGCAAATACTATAAGCATCCTAGAAGCAGAAAAGTGCTTCAAGCACCTCATTCGCGCTCGCCGATCTGGTTTCTTTGTTGTTTTTTTTCGTTCTTCAAAAAACCACCTCCATTTAAAAAAAAAAGAAAACAACCCGATTTGCCTTGGCTACCAACCAAGCTGCACTGCTCACTCCCGCGGGTGTCACGTTTCACTAAACAAGTGCGCGTTGTACGGGGATTCGCCGGCGAGGTGACTAGTGGTCCCGTGGGCGCGCCAAGCTGAACTGTGCCGTATCTTCTTCGGCAGCCGATGTGGATGTTCCACCCGAGAGAGTACGACGGCGCGCCTCATCAGTCATCAGGCGTAGAGGACCTGCGCGTTGCAGGGCGCGAGCCCGGCGAACTCGGCGGGGCCCTTGACCACCTCCCACACCACCACCTCCTCCTCGCCGCCGCGGACGCCGGCCACGGTCCCGACGGCGACGTCGAGCCCGGCGCCCACCACGTAAATCCGCCGCCTCCCGCCGGCGAGCTCCCCGACCTCGCCGGAGACGACGTGCGGCCGCCGGACCTCGGGGGGCACCCCGCCGCCGGCCACCATCCGCCACTCGTCCCGCGCCTCGTGGTACCGCTTCAGCCTCCACTCCCCGTACTCGGCCACGATGTACATCCGGCCGCCGGCGACGGCGCAGGAGCCCGTCCAGCCCTCCCGCATCCCGCGCGCCATCTCGCCCCACGAGTCCGCGGCCGCGTCGTACACCGCGCCGCGCGGCGCGCGCTCGAACGGCCACGCCCACCCCTCCGTCACGTACAGCCTGCCGCCGGCCGCCGCGGCGTCGTACCGAGCCACCGCCGCGCCGCGCCGGGCCGCGGCCGGCGCCCAACGGCCCCCCCGCTCCGGGTCGAACACCTCCGCCTCGCCGTCCTCCCCGGCCACCACCACGCGCCCGCCGACCTCCCCGGCCGCCATGTACCCGCGGGGCGTCCGCATCGCCGCCGCCTGCTCCCACCCGTTACGCGCGGCGCTGTACAACGCCACGCTCCGCAGCTCCTTGTCGCCGCCTTCCTCCACGCCGCCGATCACGTAGATCTCGCCGCGGCGGGGGAGCCCCACCACGGCGAACGACCCGGCTGCGGCGCCGCCGGGCACCGGCGGCAGCAGGAGCCACCGCCTCGAGAAAGGGTCGAGCGCCTGGCATTGGAGCCGCCGGGAGACAGGGTCGAAGGCGAAGGCGAAGAGGAACGGCAGGGAGAACGACAAGGACGCCGCCGCCTCGGTCCCCGCACCATCACCCGCCGGGATAAGCAGCGGCTTGGCCGGCGCGTCGGTGAGGAAGCGGTTCCAGGAGGACGAGACAGTGCGGAAGAGGCGGTGGTACAGAAAGGGCAGGTGGAGGAGGCACTTCTCGGCCACCTCCTCCGGTAGCCCCGGGATCATCTCGACGGCCTCTTCCCCAATCGTTTCGCAGGCGTCCAGCACCTGCTGCTTGCTCAGGAATGAGAAGCTCATGGTAGCTGGATTTTGTGATCGAATTTGGTGCGATTCGCTTCGCAGTGGGTTTGGGGGGTGCTGTCAGTTCGATTGGTTCGTGTTCGGTTGGTGACGGGAGTGAGTGGTGTGCCGCATTTATATAGGGGTGGCTCAGGACTCTGGAGCGCGGGGAGCCGGTGCGCCGAGCCGCGCTGAGATCCTCGGCATTACAAGCTTGTGTGTGGAACGTGAGGCCGGACCAACTATGTCAGTGACCACCAGTAATGCAGAGGATCTCCATTCCACGGAGTCGTGCGGCTTTGCTCAGCTGGCCTGGCCCGCGGTCCCGTCTGCGCACTGCTGTGCTGCACCAAGTGGTCTTAACGATTCAGAGTTTCGGATCGGGTGTTGATAGGACGACGCTGTACGGTTTTTTGACCGTCTGGTTCTGCCTCAGCGATCTAGATCTACTAGTACTAACTACTCCAGGTATTCTCCGCACCAGGATATATTATAGCCTATCCAAATACACAAAAGCTCGATATAGAGGTGAAGATGATCATGCACCTCTTTGTGGGTTATTGAGCCGTAAAAAGAGTGAACTCTCAATAATTTCCTGAGCCAAGTCGTACAAGCAAACAGTGGTGTCCTCCCAAACGAGTGTAAGTCGCTATACCCAGCCGTCCAGTTTTTTACGACACAATTCCACACGGATGTTAAGTTGTTAAACAAGCATGCACGAGGAGAGTACCGGTTTGTCGATCATGTTCCATTCTGTCGACTGTTGGAGTCGGCAGATCTCCTGACACTACTAAAGTGTTGAAGGAGTTTGTAGTTCGGTGTGGGCGCGCGGAGACTCAAGAAGGTGAATCACGATTGGACACAAGAGACACAGTGGTTTACGTGGTTCGGGCCGCCTGAGCGTAATACCCTACTCCACGGGTGTGTGGTGTTGTATTAGTTTATGTATGAAAGCTCACGTCAATGCGTGTGTGTCTGAGAGCGTTCGAGAGCATCCCCTCGTGTATCGTCGGTCTGAAGTGCGTGTTTTGAGTCCTTTAAGGATCTCTGCATTTGCTCTCTCGGCTTGTCCATTGCTGGCAAGATGAGCTACGGAAGCGTAGCAAACTTGTATGCCGAGGTCTTCGCAATATCCTTGAAATGCGGAGCTTGTGAATTGAGTCCCATTATCAGTGATGATCTTATTTGGGACTCCGAATCTGCTCACGATGGATTGTAGAAAATTGATTGCAGATTGTTTGTTGATCGTCACAACGGGAGTTGCTTCCGGCCACTTGGTGAACTTGTCGATGGCGACGTACAGGAACTTGTAACCTCCGACGGCTCTTGGGAAGGGTCCCAAGATGTCCATCCCCCACACAGCGAAAGGCCATGTGGGAGGTATCATTTGTAAGGACTGAGCAAGTGTATGAATTTGCTTTGCATGAAATTGGCATGCTTCGCATTTCTTCACCAGCTCAGTGGCATCCTGGAACGCTGTAGGCCAGTAGAAGCCGTGCCGAAAGGCTTTTCCGACCAGCGTGCGGGAAGATGCGTGGTTCCCACACTCGCCTCCATGGATTTCTGCGAGGAGCTCGCAGCCTTCTTCCCTTGTGATGCACCGCATTAGGATGCCGTTGGCACCGCGTCGGTAGAGATCCCCTTCTACCAACGTGTATCTTTTAGCCAATCTGACTACCCGGTCAGCGGATACATCATCGTCAGGAAGGATGTTGTCTTTCAAGTAGCTCCGGATCTCCGAGATCCATGCATCGGAACTGACTTGAGCATTTGAGTCTTGCGTGCTGGGTTGCTCGGAGCTTCCGGCAGCACCTACGACTCTTGATGGCTGCCATGGTAACAGGGCCATCGGGACCGTCAGCTTCGGGATGCTGATCTCGCCCCCTTCGTTCAGTTCGGCAGGCTGAACTGTGGGTTTTGACAACCTCCGGACAAAGGTTCCGTCAGGAGCCGGAGCTCCAGTTGACGCCTTGGTCGAGAGTTCGTCAGCTTCAGCATTGTGAGCACGCTGAACATGGTGAAGGTCTAGGACTTCGAAGTCCTTCTGAAGCCTCTGGACTTCAAGGAGGTAAGCAGCCAGTTGGAGATTATTGCAGGAGCATTCACCCTTCACCTGCTTGATGACGAGTTGTGAATCTCCTTTGACCAGCAATTGCTTGACACCGTATGATAGTGCCACCTTTAATCCATAGATGAGTGCTTCATACTCCGCCATGTTGTTGGTTGCCTTGAAGTCAAGGTGTACCATGTATTTCACCTTCTCCCCAGTTGGAGCGAGGAGAAGGATTCCAGCTCCGGCTCCCTGCTTCTGCATGGAGCCGTCGAAGTAAAGGGTCCAGTGAGGCTTAGTGAAGGTTGGAACTTGAGGTTCCGTCTTCTGCTCGCTGGGGCCCCCAGGGTTTAATGGAGAGGGAGTCCATTCTGCCACGAAATCTGCCAATGCTTTACTCTTGATTGCTTGTCTCGGAATGAATTCAAGATCGAATTCAGCCAAATCCGCTGCCCACTTTGCAATATTCTCAGTTGAATTGGGATTATGCAGGATCGCTCGAAGTGGATATGAGGTCACCACCGAGACTTTGTGAGCTTGGAAATAGTGTCGAAGCTTCCTTGAGGCAATAAGAACTGCATAAAGCAGTTTATGCACCTCTAGGTATCGAGTCTTGGCATCATGTAACACTTCACTGATGAAGTATACCGGGCGTTGAATGGTCCGGACCCTCCCGGAGGGGTCCAGAGCTTCCTCTTCATTGATCCGGACCCTCTCGGAGGGGTCCAGACTCTCTTCGAGGACCTCCGGGTTCTGGGTGGAAGAACCCGGAGCTTCTTCAGGAATGACCTGGACCCTCTTAGAGGGGTCCGGGTCCTCTGAAGTGGCTTCTTGTGGGTTTGAGTCTGGGAGCTGGGACCCAGTTCCGCTTTCAGGAACCTCCGGACCCTCCCGAAGGGGTCTGGACTCCTGAGTATTGGGTAGTTCCGGTCTCTCCGCAACCAGAACCATACTGACGACTTCGTCAGTAGCTGAAATGTAAAGCAACAAAGGCTCACCAGGGTTCGAAGCTACCAGGACTGGTAGGGTGGTGAGGAACTGTTTCAGCTCCTGGAATGCCTTCTCTGCTTCTTCAGACCATTGGAATGGTCCGGACTTTCTCAGTAACTTGAAGAAGGGAAGTGCTCTTTCCGCCAGTCTTGAAATGAACCGGCTGAGGGCTGCTAGACATCCAGTTAATTTTTGGAAGTCTTTGATGCGGGTTGGTGGCTGCATGTCTTCAATGGCTTTTATCTTCGCCGGATTAGCCTCTATGCCCCGGTGACTTACCAGGAAACCAAGAAGCTTCCCGGAACTAACCCCGAAGACGCACTTGTCTGGGTTTAGCTTCGTGCGGGTGGCCCGCAGCTTGTCGAAGACAGCCTGCAAGGTGTCCAAGAGGGACTCCTTGTTCTTGACTTTTACCACGATGTCATCGACGTACACTTCCACTATGTCTCTGATGAGTTCTTCGAAAGTTTTGTACATAGCTCGTACAAAAGTGGAAGCTGCATTCTTGAGACCAAACGGCATGGCTGTGTAACAATACAATCCATCCACTGTGATGAATGAAGTATGCTCTTCATCCTCCCTAGACATCCTGATTTGATGATATCCAGAATATGCGTCTAGAAAACACAGTAACTCGCACCCGGAGGTGGAATCCACTATCTGATCTATTCTAGGTAGTGGGAATAGATCTTTTGGACATGCCTTATTCAGTGTGGTGTAGTCGATGCACATCCGAAGTTTCCCGCCGGCCTTGGGCACAACGACTGGGTTCGCCAGCCATTTTGGATGGAAGACTTCTCGGATAAATCCGGCTTCGAGCAACTTCTTCACTTCTTGTCGGATGAAGTTCTGTCGCTCTACAGATTGCTTCCGAGGTTTCTGATGCACAGGCCGAGCATCGGGGTAAATCTTCAGATTGTGCTCAATCACATCCCTGGGGATCCCAGGCATTTGTGACGGTTGCCAAGCAAATACGTCAACGTTAGCCCGGAGGAAAGTGATGAGCGCGAGTTCCTATTTGTCATTCAACCCACCCGATATGCGGGTGGTTTGAGTGACATCGGAACCAATTTGGACGACTTTGACGGGGATGTCGGTGTCGCCGCTTGGCTGCACACGGGGAGCAGAGGTTGAGCCTCGTTGCCGAATGCTCGGAGGTTTTGGAGCTTGCCCCTGTCTGGAGTCCTCCTCTTGCGCAGTGGTGAGTGCATGGAGCTCCTCCAGAGCAGTTACTCCGGCGGTGCGATCTCCACGAATCCGGAGAACGCCTGCTGGTGTTGGCATCTTCAACACCAAGTATCCATAATGAGCAGCTGCCATAAATTTGTATAGGGCAGGTCTACCCAAGATGGTTTTGAATGGTAAGTTGATCTGAGCGACGTCGAAGACCAACTTCTCGGTGCGGTACTTCTCCCGTGTCCCGAAGGTAACGGGGAGAATTATAGCTCCGAGTGGGGTAATGGCCCCCAGACCTACTCCGGAGAATGGTCGAGAGGGCTGAAGATCCGAAGGTCAAAGCTGAAGTTTGGTAAAAGCTTCAAAGCTTATAAGGTTCAGCCCCGAACCTCCATCCACCATAACATGATGGAGCTGGATGTTGTTGATGGTGGGAGATACCATCAAGGGCAATTGGCCAGCTCCGACCATGCTTTGAGGACAGTCCGAAGCATCAAAAGTAATGGGTGTGTCCATCCACTTTCGATGTGGCTCCGGTCTAGCTGTAGGAGCTACAGCAGCCATATCCCGCCGCATAGTCTTGATGACACGACGAGAAGTGATGTCCCATGATCCACCAAAGATGGTGTTCATGGTTTTCCGACGCTCGTTGTCGGAGACGTCAGAGTCATCGTCGACGGAGGTGTAGACGGCTTTCAGGACCTTTTTGGGGTCCTGAAACCCTAACTCCTCTTCAGCCGGAGCTTCGTCAACCTTCTGTTTTCACTCCCTCTGTCGGAAAGGAGACCCTTCTCGACGCTTGTTGTAGCGCTCGGCAAGGTTTTGGACCTCCCGGCATTCTTCCAGCCTGTGGCTGCCCGTTTTGTGAATGGGGCACCACATTTTGGATTTGCCGCCGTCTTCGGAAGACGGTCGAGGTCGCTTCTTGGGGCGTGGCCCCCGGCCACCAGGAGTTGCAGTGGCTGCAACGTTGGATGTGCCGGCCGACGGCTTCTTCTTGCCGTTGGTGTTCTTTTTCTTCTTGCCACTCCCGGAAGTAGCGGCTTCTTCTTTGGAGGATTTTTTGTGATCCTCCAAGGCTGGTTTGGAGTGCATTTCACGGCCCTCCGCAGCTCTGACACATTTGTCTGCCAAGCTGAAGAGCTCCGTGACGCTGGTGATCTCTTTGATCGCCAGCTTCTTCAACATCTTCTTGTCTCGTACACCCTGTCTGAATGCCACAATGACAGAAGCGCTTGAGATAGAAGGGATTGTGTTGCGTACCTGAGAGAACCTCTGGATGAATGACCGCAAAGATTCTCCCCCTTTTTGCACGACCTCAAAAAGGTCTAGTTCAGTGCCCGGTCGGGTGTATGAACTCCCGAAGTTGGCAGTGAACTGACGGCACAGCTCCTCCCAACTGTCGATAGAGTTGGGTGGAAGGCTCATAAACCAGGACCTGGCGGTCCCAGTTAAGGCCACTGGAAAGTAGTTGGCCATTACGGCCTCGTTTCCTCCAGCTGCTAAGATTGCAGTGGAGTATATCTGTAGAAATTCTACGGGGTTGACAGTCCCGTCGAATTTTTCCGGCAAGTGTGGCCGGAACTTCTGTGGCCATCTAACCATGCGCAGGTGCATGGCTAGGGCGGAACAGCCTCCTCCTACTCCTTCCAGAGTAGACAAGTCTTGAGCATCCCGTCTTTCTCGAGCTCGCTCGATATGGACACGACCATCCTGTTGGCGGTATCGGCGATCAAGCTCCGCCCGGAGGTCATGTGTCGAAAGCCGAGATACCGTATGGGTGCGTCGTGCCCCAGAGGGCAACGACATCACTTGCTGTGACGCAGCTCGTCTTCGGTTGTTGGAGACATGCGGACCAAGTCTTCCAGACAACGTCCGTCGCTGCGACGGGGCTCGCCCTGAAGGAGGAGGACCCTGGTTGTTGAGGCGTTCGGCCGCTGCTGCGACCAAATGCTCAACATCAGCCCTCCATTGCTCCATGGCATCTTGAGATGCATCCGGAGGTGGTGGTCGCTGGAGAAGAGCACGCGCTGCATGGAGCGCGTGTTCTGGGTTGTCATGACTTGCCGGCGCAGTATGTGACGCCGGCGCACCATCATGTTGCCCGACACGTTTTGCCGGAGAAGATGGTGGTGGTGGGAGTGTGACTCCCGCTGGTGCTGAGGCTCCTGCTGGTGGCTGCATGTTGGAGGGATTGCCCCCGACAGCTTGAGCAGCAGGTTGCCCGTTGGATGATCCAGCCGCAGAATTCACCATTCTTGAAAATCTCAGGCGCCCCTTCCTGGCGCGCCAACTGTCGACTGTTGGAGTCGGCAGATCTCCTGACACTACTAAAGTGTTGAAGGAGTTTGTAGTTCGGTATGGGCGCGCGGAGACTCAAGAAGGTGAATCACGATTGGACACAAGAGACACAGTGGTTTACGTGGTTCGGGCCGCCTGAGCGTAATACCCTACTCCACGGGTGTGTGGTGTTGTATTAGTTTATGTATGAAAGCTCACGTCAATGCGTGTGTGCCTGAGAGCGTTCGAGAGCCTCCCCTCGTGTATCGTCGGTCTGTCCTTTTATAGTACAAGGACAAACTGTTACAAGTTAGCCTGGCCCGACATGTGGCCCCGGCGGTTACTAGTATTGATACACGATTAATTGTTGTTAATAACCCTGTAACGGGCTCCGACAGTGCCGTTACAGGTGTTAAGATTGTCCGATTAAGCGTCATTAACATGGAATTAATGACAATTAATCGGGTCTTGAAGTCCATGGCTATCCTTTGAAGATCCGGAGTCGTTACAATGTCTTCCGGAGGTTTGAGGCGGCCAGCTCCGACGTTTGGACACGTGGCAGCTCCGGAGCTTGCTTGTGGGAAGCGGGGAGCTCCGGGGTGGTCTGACACGTGTCAGGTCCGGAGCTTCTCTCGGTCAGAGGCTAAGTCCGGAGGTGCCGTTTCGGTACCTAGCCCGGAGCTTCACCCTTGTGGGTAGTAGCTCCGGTCTGGCAGTACACGTGGCAACCTAGGGGTTAACCATGTTGGAGAAGCAGGTCCGGTTATGTCTGACAAGTGGGCCTCCGAGGGTCTTCAATTTGAGTATACGTCCTTCCCTTGAGATCTTTGTAACCTCAGCGGGTGTATGGTTTTTAGGGTACCGACACATTCCATTAACTGTGGACCAAGCAGGCATTGCGTTGTAGCAATTCAAAGCATTTTTGGCTGTATCGATGCATGCCTCTAAGTGTCAAGAAAACAGAACAAGTTCAGTCACTCGGATGCGGTTTGGGTGAGACAGCCGACGCCTCTCTGTGACAATGTGTCACCAACATGGTGATGATGACGCCCACGCAACGCCAACTTGGCTCTGCACGCGGGTCCCGCGAGGTGCGCGCACCCGTTACCCGTATGGCCGTAGGGAGAAACTACCGGGGCCCGGCCGGGCTTGTTCGCAAACGAAAAGGAACCCACGGGATGCGGCGTGGATGTAGGCCCATCCGTCCCGGTATGGATTTTTTTTTCTCTCGTCTCAAATACAGTAATAGTTTTGAAAGAAGCCATATTTTTCTATTATTTGGTTGGTCGTAGAAATGAATACTCCCTTCGTTTGTTTTTATTTGTTATCAGATAGATCATTTTTAAACTAATTAGTGACAAATAAAAAACTGAGGAAGTAGTCAACAGTATGGTTCGCCCTGACCGGACAGGATTAAGATGATATGGTCATAAATGAGTTGATACAAGTTGGTTGTTTGACTAGCTGTAAGGAAAGCTATATGAATTTATTTGGTTAGTTGTACGGGATGGTACATGACGTGATTTGTTACTAATAAAATATATTATTTATATTAAATTCAATTGATATTAACATTGTTGTATTATGATCACAAAAATCGTTGCTAATTATTGTTAATAAAAAATCTTGATAATACCCATTAACCATATAAAATACTAATAATCCTCCATGACCAATATTGTTCATATAAGGTGACGGCAGACGGACGGCGGGTGTGCGATGAGAGATAGGTACTGTAGGTCACCGGAGAACAGAGTTGTCATCGGAGACACAAAATTACACAGACCAAGTGTGTCAGTGTCCACGAGGTGCATCTGTTTTTCCATGACTTCGAGTTGAATGGATGAAATTCGTACCGTATTGTGCATCCACGTGAAGTACCAATGTGATTTAGAAGCAAAACCTTCTAGTAGGTGTTGATTGCTGTCATTGTAACAGCTACACGCGAGTTTCTTCGAGCTACCAAGAACAATCCATGCTATACTACCTCCGGTGTTGAAATAGTTGTCGTTCAGACAACTAAAACTAGTTCATTTTAGTTCATTTTCTTTGTCTGAAACGACAAATAAAAAAGAACGGATAGAGTATTATTTTTCAGTGAACTTCCAATTACGTTTGTGCGGACTGGTCGATCCAAGCTGCAGCGTCCAGATTCCTCATGGTAACGACGAACCGGTTTCACCGTCCACATCGAGCATAATAAATCCTGGTCAAAACAGGAATTACGCGCGGACGCGAGTACCGTGCGCGGGTGAGCAGATTCCGCGCTCCTTTTGGCGCGAGCAAGACTATGTGCGAGTCTCTCCGACCGCGAATCGTAGTCGTCGCCGTCGCAGCTGCCAAGAGATGCGCGCGATTGGTGGGGCGATCAACGCCACCGGCCGCCGGGATTTGACGGGAGCAGTGAGAACGATGGTCTGGCACGTAAGCTAATCCTCAGTAACTGCAGCTGGCCGGTGGACCCCATAGTCCACGGGTCCACTTGTCTTACTGCAGAGGATTTCAACTGGTCTGGCACCAGGTTTATTGAACGGGGTGAGGTCCGGCATAGGCGTCTGTCTTGACGCGGACAGAGCCTGGTGAAAACTGCACCGCCACCGCCGCCGGTGACTCACGTGTCGGATGTGTGGTGCATTTACACGGTGTGTGGGGATGAGGACGTTGATGCTCACGGACTGCAGCCTGGTAATGGAAACGATAAGGATGATCTGGAGGCATGCGTATGCCCCAAAGTGACAGTCGCCTTCGCCACCAGTAAAACACCCTGAAGCTACTGTTGTACAAAATCTTGTCAGCGACATCGAGAGAGGCTGCACTGCAAGTAGCAGATGGCACTTGGCCAATGGCGATCATCAAATCCCACTCAGGCCTCGTTTGGCTGCCGTGGAAGGTAACACACGTGTGCCACAATCCCAGCGTGGATTGGGTGGATCCTCTCCCACCACCCAATCCACTCTCACCGTGGAAATTAATCTCCAGTTTGCAATACACATTTGGGAATGAAGTGGATTAGTAGTTTTTTACTTAGATCTCTAGTAGCTAAAACAGAATGACACCATTTCATATTCTTTGCATATCCAAGTGTGGCAAATTTAAATAAGCATTAATTTTGACACAAGAAAATTATTGTAGAAAATTAAAAGAGAAAATTAGAAATAAATAGTGATAATGCTGGCCAGGCACAACAAGTGACCTCTATAGTCATCAAAATGTTAAATTTCAAACAGGTAACATTTCTTACAATATGGACAATAATACAACTGTTGCATATAGACAAACTAAATAAAGATCTAAATTTGCACAATGTGACTATTTTTAAATAGCATAACATCTTTCAAATTTCTATTGGTCTCGCCCATCAAATAACCTGAACTGCTGCACACTCCCGATCAATGCTACAAAAACAAAGATGTAAAAAAACATATTAATAAAGACAATAGTTTTATATATATATATATATATATATATATATATCGCAGTGTGATCAAACATATTAGTAAAGAAATATAGTAGTATAATCTAAAGAAACGTATTACTAAAAACTTCTGATCTACAAAAGGTTTCTAATCAATGTTCGAATAAAAATGAACAACAATCTACAGAATATGTTGCCATTAACTATCCTGCAACTTTCCTTTTTGCAAAGGACGCTGGGGCACCCAATATCTGAATCTAAACCACGGGAAGCACTTGCTTTCTACAGCCTTGGCTTGTCAGTCTAAACTATCACGGGAGGTATAGTTCTGTGTACAGGCACACCGGCGATTGTTTAAGCAAATTAAATAGTGGTCACCACGTCAATAAAGTTGATGACCCATACGATGACATGCAAAATTTGCTGGTAAGTTCTAGTCCTGTTTGATGCAATATACTGTTCATACATCAACTGCTGAAATCACGTGTGTTTATTTTGATTCAGTTACCTTATAAACATGCATCACATGTAAGCTATACTATCATGATCCTAATATTTCATGCTATGAATCAGCATATAGACGAACTTACTAGGCTATATTACTTCAGAAATATACGAGATCAGCTGGCAAATCAATAGATTATGTGTAGGGGCATTCCTGATGAACAAGCCATATATTGACATACACAACAGGATGGGATAACTAAATTTTGTGAATTGTCTTTTAACTTGAACATGAAACCTAGGCAACTATAACTATAGAAAACTTCATCATTGGCCACTGCAGTAAATATAGTCAAACCTAATGTAAACAAAGTAACTAATCACTACAAGATTAGAAGATAAAATGTTTATCCCCAATGCAAAAGAGAAAAGTCAGCTGCCCAAACTCAATTACAATTTCAGAACCACCGATTGTTGTGCCATCCATGCAACAAAGAATAACAGATGGCCTATTAGCCAACGGCCATCAAAGACAACCTTCTAGAGGAGGGACTAGGGATGCAGGAGGAAAAAGTGAAGTACCAGGTAGTCTGAGATGACGCTCGCGGGGGCTCGTCACGCTGGGTAGCAAATGCTCGTTGTTCATGGATCTACAGCGCATAGACAAAGGAATCAACACAGAATAAACACTAAACGAAGTGGGAGTGGAAGGAGAAGGAAGGGACGCACACCGTCGCCATCGTTCGCTCGGGGAAGGGTAGGGAACTAGCGATCTGCCGTCGCCTCAGTTGGTCTGGAGAAGAGCAGGGTGCCGCAGTCGGGGTAGAGCCGCTGCCGCCATCAGGGGCAGAGCCGCCGCCGCCGCCGGGGATAGAGCCATCGTCGCCGTCGGGAGTAGAGCCGCCGCTGTTGGGGGGTAGAGCTGCCGTCGCTGTTGTCAAGACTCGGGAGTGGAACAGTCGAGTTGATGTGGCGTGGCGGAGTTGACGATTCCCGGCCCGCGGACGAGTTGCTGGATTCCCACGCCGTTTCGAGTGGATTGGGAGTGGGCCGGTCAGATACACGACTCACCCAAATGCATTTTTGGTCCATGACGTGTTTTTTTTCAGAAGTGTATCTGGAACCACTAGTGACGTGGATTGGGCTCGAATACACTCCAATCCCGGGCCTTCCAAACAAAGCCTCAAACGGTGAAAGAGCAGGGCGGCGCGCGCGGTTGGTAGGGCAGAGCACGAGCAACCATGGCGCTTCCAGCGCGTGCTGCCGGCTGCCTGCCTCCGCTCTCCTTTGTTGCGCGCGTCTCAGACGAGGCGGCACCTGCCCCACTCCAGACTGCCGGTGAGCGCCTCGTGCCGTGCGCAGCTGAGTTCGCGAAGTAAGCGGAGCGCGGTATGGAGCTCGGTGTCGCGATGGCGACGGGCCACCGCGCCTGGCGGTGCGAAACGGGACGGGTTCGACACCGTTCGCCTTGCGCGTGTCCGTTTCATGTCCCTTCTCCGCGGTGCATCACATGATAC
Organism: Tuctoria greenei; assembly: GCA_036927565.1. NCBI lineage: Eukaryota > Viridiplantae > Streptophyta > Magnoliopsida > Poales > Poaceae > Tuctoria > Tuctoria greenei. The sequence continues at coordinate 1,728,020 of JAYESD010000002.1, read as the reverse complement.
TAACGTCCGCGACGGATCCGTCGGCCGGACCGGGCGCCGTTCGAGACGAACACGCAACGTATCATGCAACAGCTCGGGAGGTGACGTGTCATGTTTGCAGCCATCGAAGCGCCAAGAGGCCTTGTCCGGATGCTCTAATGGACCGCTTTGCATGCCACTAATGTGTGGAATATTGTGCGTTTACCGCAGCTGCTTCTCGCATCAATTGGCATATCATGGATATCTCCATCCGGACATTCCGTTTGCACCGGGTTGGGTGGTGCACTGGGGTTCAGCAGCAATTCTGGTTGTCGCTTGTCAGGAACCGCGAGACGGGACTGATCGCCCGATCGGATCCTGCTCGATGCGGAACACGGTTCGCTTTGGTTGGTTGACGGGACATGGAATCGCATTCCTTGCCATCGCTGAGATTGAGTGAAGCTTTTCCTGATTCCTCCTGAGCTCTCGGGCTGTGAAATAAGCTCGTCCTGTCCACTGGGAAGAAAAGAAAAGCTACCTTTAGTCGGGCATGCCGTCGTATCAAATATCTTGGCGATGATAGTGACGGACAGGCATGCATGATGTAGTGTAAAATCAGATATCGTTTGCCTGACACGCATGTGGCTATATTATCCACCTGCGCAGTGCGCACCGAGCCGAGCTTGTCCGCCTCCTCTCTGTCAGACTTCCGGCCGGGGGGAAAAGTCTGCCCAGCACAGCATGTGCGACGTGCAGTGCCCTTCCGTTTGCAGTAACAGCGCGATGCCATGGAATCGACGAATCGTAGATCTTGTCTGGCGCGCAGAACAGAGCGTTCTGGTTTCAAAACTGTTGAATTGTCGTTTGTGCACCGTGATTGATCTCGTTCTACAGTAATCGCTAGCTGGCATGACGAGTCGAGTCGTGGCGTGTTAGCAGCCGCTGCTACTTTTTGTGCTTGGTTGGAGGCAGTTTTGCAGCTGAATGCACGTCAAACTAGCAGGATTTTCAGTCCAGAAGGATTGCTCTACCAAGATCAGGCAACGTGCTGTGAACATCTTTCCATCTCTGCTTTATGCTTGATTGCCGTATGAAAATTCGGGCAGGTGGGTTCGTGCCAAATAATTATCGGGAGTACTCCCTCCGGTGTACAAAATATTGTCGTTTTGGACATGTTCTCGCATATCAAGGAAGCATTAAATAGATTTCTTTCTTTTATAATACAACTCTCCTTAGTGGTCCGAGTGGTCTTCTTCACGTTTTTCCAGCCAATCTGATGCAAGTTTGATTCCTAGGTACACGCTATCCCATTTTTTACACTATTTTTCATGGCATGCAGTGTAAAACGACAATTTTTTGTGCACTCTTAGCTCTAGTGTAGAACGACAATATTTTGTACACCGGAGGGAGTAGCTGCTACCGCATAAAACGTGAGCTGACGTAGGATTTAAAATGTAAGTCCCGGGCAGCTGCAGCACCGGCGCCAAAAAGGCGTGGCAATTGCCGCATCCGCAGAAATAAATAGACTAGTGTATAGCGGCCCGCAGAATCAGTACCTGCTAATAGTACTTATTTAATCATCAAAGCAGCCATCTCACAAAAACAATCCATATCCCGGCCGTGTCTCACGCCTTGATCTAACAGGATCATTGCAACACTCCCACAATGCCATCCTACTTCTTTTATTTTTGTAAATACTTATAAACGAGCTCGCAGCATCAGTTGGAGCAAGTTGCCTGAACCACATGCATCGTGGATACCTTTCAGTTATGCAAGTTGCTTTCTGACTCCCCTACTGACTGTTCACAAGATTGAGGGTGGATCAACTAAAATAAACACGCTCGCGCGCCGCTCGCAAGGGCACAGAGCTCTGTCCTTGATCCCAGTCGAATATTGCAGGCAGCAACAGAGCAAGTGATGAGACAGCTTGTTTGGCGCAGAGCATGCATCCCCTGCCTACTTGTTACTCATCGATCCTTTTTTGGTGGGAGAGAGGTAAGAAGAAGAAGCGGAACGTTCTGTTTCTGCTGCTTTAACAACTTGCCACAACGCCATTGTCTATTTAAAACAGCTAGTGTCACTGCTTGTGTCCAACTCTTATACTATTCCTCCGTTTAGTAGACGAGGAAACCATGCGTGATGCACGAGGAAGCTATTATAATGAACTGGTTCATCAAAAAATCTCCGGTCTCCGCCACGATCTAGTGACCGGACAGGAGCAATATCATCAGCCGTGCTGGTAGCGTACGCATGTGGAGGAGAAAATTTGCGAGAAAGAAATCGACGAGGACAGGTCTCGGTACCGGTAGCCGGCGGCCGGCAGCAGTTGCGTGTGGTTCGAGACGGACGGGAACATTCGGTACCAATGATGGAGGCACGCGACGTGGGGATGATTGAGAGATCGATCGATAGATCCTCACCTCTCGCGTCGTTCGTTCTCGAACGGCACCCGACGGATACCCGCGATCTCAAGGCAGAGTTTAATACTCGATCGGTCGAACGGTGGGCGACGTCACGGGCGTTTCGACCTCATGTCCGTCTCGACTAGAACGAGACGAGTATCGGGCGCTGGATTCTCGGTGGGACAGTGGCGGACAGTTCTGCTGCTTCTACGATTCGCACCGCCACACATGGCGGTGTCGGCGGCGCGAGAGGCGGCCGGGACCGAGGAGGAGCAGCACCGCGAGAGAATCCACGGAAGTGCAGGACGCGCTGCTGTGGATCAGGCGTGCAGTGCAGCGGCGAGAGACCAGAAGGGGTTACTCTTTGTCTTTGTCATTCGACGAGGGTCCGTCCAACGATACCATTGCGGTTTTTTTTTAAAGAAAACCCCGCATGAGCCACGAGCACGATACAGTCCCCAACCCCCCTCTCGCCCTCTCTCATCCGCTCGCCCCCTGTTCTCATTGCTTAGTGGGCCGGCCCACTCTCAGGTCATGCCGGACCGGTTGCATCTGCTGAACTTTTTATGTTCCAGTCCGCAGAACAGAGAGCAGTAGCATGAAAAGAAACCTCACAATGCTAGTTTGAGAAGATCGCGCAATCGAGGCCCAACAGTGGGTGGCAGTTCGTACGAGTACGGTTGTCGGGTTGTAAATGCCGGCGAGCCATTAACACGAGCGAGCGAGCGAGCGATGGAGATCGGTGTCTGGACTGAGACGCATTCAATAAAATGGCCACCGGTCGGTCCAACATATATTTCAGAGCTTCAAGAAGAGGACCAACACGTCGTCGTCGTCTCTCACTATTCTCTTGGCGGGGGCCGCGATTCAGTTGGCTGCTGGCTTTCCTTGGCGTGCGTGTGTTCTACGTCGCGTTCTCGGACGAGCGAGTTCGTGAGTGCTCTTGTGCAGGAATCAGTTTCAGGCTTTCGCTTGCCAACTACTAGTCGTATACCCCCTCCGTCCCCATGAACTTGTCGCTTTGTAGTTCAATTTTGAATTACAAAGCGACAAGTTTATGAAGACGGAGGGAGTACGTACTAGTAGATTTTTCGCTGTCAGAAAAGTTAAGGAAAGGATAACGTCTTCAGATCGATTTGCCATCATATGCTACTCGCCCCATACGGTACCGAGACAATTGAATAAGGTTACTTTTGAATTAAAGGAATGTCAAATGAATTTTGAAGAATAGGATTTGTAAATGATTTTTCTCTACATGACTATTTGCCTCACAAGGAAAAAAAGTACTTTCGATAGGAATAGATTCCTTTCCTAAATTTTGTAAGAAACCTAACATTAGCTTGAACTTTTTTCTTCTTTTCTGGCTCATGTTACAGGTTCTCTTGTTTTTCCTATGATGCTGCCAAAGTGTTTCTCATCTCAATTCTTATATTTTCAATTCATATAGAATTGTAAAGACATACAATTTTAATTCATATGTTTTTTCTATTCTTGTGTTTTTTCATTTCTTCAATCGAAAGGAGCCTAAGAGATTTATGATTAATTCAAGTGAAAAATGTTTTGGTCGCCTCTCCTTATCGGTACAGGTACATGTTACCATCCCGAGGAACAGATTGTGCCTTTCTCTCTCTCTTTTTTATATTGGGAATTAAGGGGGCCATGATGCAATCAATGCTCTCAGACCCCAATACATTTGTTACACAACAAAACATTAGTTGATGATAGCGTCAACTACTTGTAGATTGAGGTAGCATATCCTTTTCATGGTCAGAGATTGCGCCACTATTATCTGCACCCATCGTTGATGAAAGTGTCAAATGTTTTCTCCAGCACGGAACCGGCCGTTCAAGTGGCGCACCTCATCATCTACTGATCTCTGCGTGTCCTACCCCAACTCCATGGTTGACTGCGATTAATATTGCTGCGCACATCTGGGATTTTCTGGTACGTAAGAGTCTCCGTTAGCGCTACACCAGCAAAGACTGCAAATACTCCATGGTTCTGCCGTCAACCGTTCTGATAGCAATAGCAACTCAAGGACCCCCTGACGGCCAGACCTGCAATCAGGCCTTAGCTAACCAAGTAGATTCATTCAATTCTTGTTGTATCACTTGGTTGATTAGTAGTAGTACTCCGTACTTGGTAACGCAGCAGTACTGAATTCCCTTGATGGGCGTTAGTAAGATTTAAGCAAAAAACACTGAACATACTGTTTGGTACAAATAGTTAACTCTGCGTAAACGGGAAACAACAAAAAAGTGGGACAGTGAATTTAGGTCTCCAGCTGCTATCATCAGAGAACGGAAATGTCCCGTTCCAATGGCAGATGAACTTAATAAATGAAGCGAATTGAATCAAATCAGTGTGTGGTACTCCTACGGCAATACGTCGTGCTCCGGGCAGTTGGATTGCTGCTGCTGGAGGCTTCTTAACGCCGGTTACACGACATTGATGTTGCATTTAGTCTGAAAGAGATGCATGTTTCGTGTGCGTGAACTGTACTATCTGACACTATCCCAACGGCCGGTGCCGAGTCCAAATGGCGTGACACGAGGCCCGTGAAATTATATTACACAGGTATGGTTAATTAATGATACTTCTTTCATCTTTGAAAATTTATCATTTTGTAATTTATTTTAAACTACGAAATGTTAGATTTTTTAGAACAAATAATGACCAGTCACATCTTTCGCGTTCCATTAATTTACCGGGTCCGCCGGGCACCAACACGTTCGGTACCCGAAAAGATTGTTCGCGAGCAGAGCAGAGCAGGCACGTCACGGTACGTGTCGTGGATCCGTGGCGAGCCCACGCGACGCGAGCTGTGCGCGGCGCGCGCCTATAAGACACGGCCGTCCCCGCCGCGCGGCGTACCCCATCACGCGCGAAAGATACTTAACTTGGCGCTAGCTCTCCACACCCATCACCATTCACTTGCAGCAGCAGCACGGGCTTGGGTACGGGTGTGTCCGACGGCTAGCTAGATAGAGAACGATGGCGGTGGCGACGGTGTCGGAGGTGAAGGCGGAGGGCGTGCTGCGGGGCGCGTGCGCGGCGCTGGCGGCGGCGGCTGCGCTGCTGGTGGGGCTGAGCACGCAGACGGAGACGGTGCTGCTCGTCAGGAAGAAGGCCACCGCCAAGGACGTGCAGGCCCTCTGGTAAGCTACGTAATAAGCATCGCAGAAGCCGGTTCTTCTCTATCTTCTGCCTTGTTGCTGTGCCGTGAAAATATCTGCGAGCAGCACTCGCACTTGGTTCTGTTCTGCGCCGTCACGCGTTCTGCATGGCATGGTTATATGACGCGTGCGTGTCTCCGTGCGCAGGGTGCTGGCGATGGCGGCCGCCGCGGCGGCGGCGTACCACCTGCTGCAGCTGCTCAAGTGCTTCTACCTCGGCCGCCGCTTCGCCGTGAGCCCCTGCTGCCGGAACAGCTTGGCACTGGCCTGGACCTGCCTTCTGCTCGACAAGGTAACCCTCAACAACTACCTCCAACTCTGTTGTACAGTTGTACTCGATCTCTTTCGAAAGGAAGGCTTTTAGTTCTCCTTTCGTGCGAAAGAATCTTCACTTTCCGACTCATAATGTCGAAAGCTGAATAATAACAATAATCTTATAATTTAACTACGGCATATTTCTATGGTGAAATTCAATATGGAAAACGCATACGAATTGCATCCCTGGCTGTTGATTATTTCCTACTTTTGATTGAAACGTGCATGGTTCTTAAAGTTTTACACAATATTATCTGGAATAGTATTCTATTTTAATTTGTATATAATCTGACAACATGAACAGAGTTTGAAAGGGACTTACTGCTCGAGTCATGTCATCTACCACTTTCTCAAACGGTTTTCACTAATGATATAGCATACTGAGCTATCAAATATTATCATGTTTACTTAAAGGAATTTGAATTAAACGATTTGATCTTAGTACTGTTGCATTACTCTTTGTTGCCTGTACCCTAGAGCACACGGCACTCTGCTCCCGTACTATCCGTTCTCATACTTGAGAATTATAAGGACGAGTATGGAGATGTGATAGCGTCTGTTGCATCTGCATCGCTGTGCTGTCATTTAAGCACATCATGGTCGTCATCAATTTGGTGGTTCCATGCGATGACCGGCCAGAAAATCATGCTTCAGCATCCGTGCATTAAGATTTGAACAGGGGTTCGCGTGTTGATGTGGTTACCGATTTATTCCCACCTACGGAATTGAAAATGACCCGTGAATCATCAAAATCTACACTACAGTTCTTTTTTTTTAAAAAAAAATACGAGTACTCCGGTACTGCCCACGTAGGTGTATACATATAGTTGCATATGCAGCAACTGGCTTTGACACCTCTGTGGCTGTTGCATGCAGGCGTGCGCATACACGACGTTCGCGACGACGGTAGCGGCGGCGCAGGCGTGCATGATCGCGCTGGAGGGCGAGCACGCGTTGCAGTGGACCAAGCTCTGCAACATCTACACCCGCTTCTGCGAGCAGATCGCCGGCAGCCTCGCCCTCGCGATGCTCGCCGCCGCCGGCACCGCCGTTGCCTCCGCGGTCTCGGCGCGCAACGTCTTCCGCCTCTACCCTTCGTCGTCGCGGCCCTACGCCGACGCTCACTAGCTCTTGGCGGCCCACTGCGCTTCCGCAGCAAAAACTAACAACAACGAGCCAATAAGAAATGCAGGCCCAAATGAAGGTAGCTTGGGGTCGTCAGGAATGTACTTATACAGTACTCCTTATCAGCTAGTTTATTTTTAAACTAATCAGTGATAATTATTTCGAAACGAAGGAAGTACTACTATTAGTATGTGCTCCTGTGTATCTGTATGTATTTAAGTGTACTCATATAGGTAATAATACACCATCTCTTATGTGTAGTTCCGCTAAAAGAAAAAAAAAACTGGAATCCTCTCTTGCTCTTCGCAGCTTCTGAAAGAGTTCATTAAAAGTAAAATAAAAAAGGAATGGCAGGCCTGTACATGTTCCAGTCAAGATTTATCAACCTGAATTTTGACCATCCATCGTTTAATGAAGCAGTCCGAATCAACTACAATACAATCAATACTTTGATGTAATCGTATAAAAATTAAATCTAAATCACACGATCTCCATTCAATAGTTATTACATTTTTACACTTAAACTCCTACGCCTACTAGTAGTGTTTGCACTGAGTTTATATTATTTGAATCACACGATCTCCATTCAATGATTATTGCATTTTTACACTTAAATTCTCCCAACTAATAATAAAAATTCAGCAACCTTAAATTCAATGGTTTTCACTTTCAATTGCCAACAACAACAAATCCATTCACATTTTTCAGATGCGTGCAGTACCACACTCTCTCTAAAGCAAACATGAGAAAACAAAAAATTTCAGATGCGTGCAGTTCCAATCACTTGCAGCAAGCTAGAGTGGTCCATCCTACAAGAACCGGAGCACGCATGCCATCCCCACGGCCGCCGCCGCAGCAGCGGACGACCACCAATTCGTGGCCTGCACCGCGTGACCGTGGGACGGTGCTGGCGCCGGAGCCTCCGTGGTGGTCTCGTCCTCAACGCTCGGTGCATTCGCCGACAGCCGCGGCGGCGGCGGAGCGGGGCTCGGAGCGGTAGCCATTTGCCTCATCATCGGCGCCGGCGGCGACGGCGACCGCGGTCCGGTGGTGAGGAACCCCCGCGGCACGATTAGGTTGCTGATCTGGAGCACCGACACGTTGTAGGGCTTCGCAGTCACGGCCCGCTTGAGCCTGGCGGTCACCAGCGAGCCGGGCGCGGCCGAGACGAAGAAGACGGCGCCGCCGCGGGGCGCGGGCGTCGCGGTGATGTTCAGAAACCCGGCGCGGTCGCGCGCGGTGCCGGTGGTCTGGAACAGCGTGGTGACCTGGGTGGGCTTGCCCCGCGGCAGCGCCGCCAGCTTCGCGGCGTCGAGGTAGTCGAGCACGACGTGGACGGACACGAGCTCCTTGACCGCGGCGTGCGGGAGCCGCCTGCCGCCGCTGTGGCGGAGGAGCCAGTCCACCGCCGCGTTGTCGGTGACCAGCAGGGTCACGGAGTTGCGGCTGTTGACCTCGTTCGCGACGCGGGTCTTGGAGAGGAGCAGGTTGAAGAGCTTGAACTCCGGGTAGTGCCCGAGTATCTCCGTGACGTTGAACGCGTTGCCGGCATCGGCGGCGGCGTCGCTGGCCGCGGGAAAGAGTAGGCCGAAGACGACGAGGAGCGCGAGCAAGGAGAGGTTGGGAGCCATGCACGCGCCGATGCAAGTACACGTCATGCACTGAACAGTGTTTTGGTTTAGGTGATCCAGCACACTGCTATATATAGAGGTGTGGGCCGGGGAACACTAGCTTTGCCACGTCGATCAACGGAGACAGATTAAAGGACAGGAGAGGTTTAAGGTTCCAACAGTTGGAACGGACAACGGAGGATTGGGCTCACTCTGACAGTCTGACCACTTCTTGAGGCGTTGGCTTGATGCATGTTCCCTTAACTACGGGGAGTGTTTGATCTTATTCAGTGGTCGAGACTAATTAGCTAATGGTTAGAAGGGCGACGGCCATCAGATGAATCAGATCGATCCATTCTCTTCTTAGTATAATTAACAGGGTTTCTAAAAAAAAGATCGATCCAGTCGTCCTCCCATGTTGACGATGTTCGGTTGGACACCTTCGCTCATGGCACGTACTGTAGATGGGATCTTGACCGAGGTGGCTTTTGAATGTTATATATGCCGTTCGCAGACCTTTTATCCCATTATTTTCTAATACCTTCGCTCAAAAGATTACAGATCATACTACAAAAATGCAACCAAATGGGCCTAGAAGGCCCAGGAGCAGATCCAGGCCCAATCAAATCTGAAGCGCAAGCTGCTGGACAAGAAGCAAGGTCGAGTTTTGTGACATCACGATTCAGCTTACGCCATCGTCGTTGCCCATAGTTTCATTGTATAATCTATTTTGAAACGTCAGGTCGTCAACAGGCGTAGTACGTATACCAGCAGTGACGGTGGCAAGCATGGCCGTGAATAAGGATTCACATGCAGCGACGACGCAAAGACACCACGTGCGATGATAACTAATTTTAATATGAAAAAAAACCACCAATTCGAAAAGAAATCATTCATCAAACGTAGACACCTAGGCCAGACCAGGTCACCGACCCATCTAATCCATGAGAACCTTTGGTAGAACTGGTCAGTACTACAGGAATCCTGACGATTTGCGACGGTCAGGGCCGTCGCAAATAAGACAAAAACTGTCGCAAATAAGTCTATTTGCGACGGCTCGCAGCTTTCGTCGCAAGTTATTGCCCGGGGGCTGGTGCGCCCCGCACCTGTATTTGCGATGGCCCAGCCGTCGCAATTTAAAGCCTATTTGCGACGGTCCGGCCGTCGTAAATAAGTTCACCTGGCAGGGCTCTACGTATTGTCCTCCAGGACCCACTTGGCTATTTGCGACGACCTAGCCGTCGCAATTAACGCTTATTTGTGACGGTCAGACCGTCACAAATAGCAGAGACTTAATTGCAACGACCTCGAACCTTAATTGTGACGGTACTGTATAAAAAGTCGTCGTAAATAAAGTTTTTTATTTTTTTAAAAAAACAGAAAATACTACCCGGCTCGATGGCCAGAATCACAAAACAGAAACAATATATCACATACAATATATCACACATAAACATCATCCGAATCACAAACAACATTCTTGATACATCTCACATGATCATCAACAAAGCAAACAAGGGCTCACTCGCCCGTCTAACCTCCGTAGTCACCTCCGAAGCCACCTCCAAAGTCGAAGTCGAAGTCGCGCCTCATTCCAGGTGGCGGTAGCGATGACGACGGCGTTTGTGCAGTCGTCGCAGATCCCTGCAATTAATAAAACTTAGAGTTAGAATATAAATATATCAACATCTCTCTCCCTCCCTTCCTCTCCCTCTATCTCCATCTAGATCCCCCTCTCTTACTCTTTTTTCATTTCTCTCTCTATCTCAATCTATCTTTCTCTCTCACTATTTCTCTCTATTGCTATCATTTTTCCTCTATCTTCCTCTATCTCCATCTACATCTCCCTCCCTCTATCTTTCTCCCCCTCTATCTCCCTCTACATTTTCCTCTCTCTCTTCATTCCTCTCCCACTCTATCTAACTATCTCTCACTCTTTCTTCTATCTCTCTCTTTCTTCTATGTCAATCCTTTTCTTCTATCTAACTATCTCTCTCTTTCTTCTATCTCAATCTTTTTTCTCCATTTTCCTCCCCCTTCTAACTCCATCTCTCACTCTATGTGAATATCTCTCACTGTCACTCTAATTTCTCGCTTTATTTTCGTTAAATTGAGATAAAATTAGAATTGTTAAGTTAACATAGAAAATTACCTCACCCGCAGAAAAAGGATCGTCTGGAAGGACCGGTGGTAATAGCGGTAGCTGGATCCCCAGACCTTGCGCCAGAGTCATGGCCTGTCATTGCAAATATTAAATGTTATCTATTAGTATGTCATTTACGCTGAATTATTGAGAATTTTAGTTTTTATTTTGTTGCCTCCATCGCTTCCCGCGTCTGCGTCAACGCTGTTGTCGTGGCCTCTATCACGATCCTTTGGCGTTCCGCCTCCCTCCTTTCCTCCTCCTGTTGCCTGAAATTGTCTTCTACAGTTTGTCAGAGGGACTACATCTCAATGTCCCTATGCGAGACGCGATGACCTGTCGTGCCCACCGAAGAAGCCTGCGTGGAGCTGGCTCTTGCAGGTCTCCCCGCCATTGAGTCGACAACTCCGTCGAATATGGCGAGCCTATAAAAAAGAGAGTCAGTAATATCAAATTGAAATATCTTGAATACTTTGAATTGAAAATGATAAAATGACTTATAAACTCACCTTCCGTGTGCTTTTCCACCTCTGCTTGCATGCGCGGCTTGAGGATCGATTGTTTCACGTTCCCAATCGAAATCTTCGCCGTTGTCGACTGTTGGAGTCGGCAGATCTCCTAACACTATGAAAAGTGTTTGAAGGAGTTTGTGGTTCGGTCTGGGCGCGCGGAGATCTAAGAAAGTGAAATACGATTTGGACACGAGTGACACGGTGGTTTACGTGGTTCGGGCCGCCTGAGCGTAATACCCTACTCCACGGGTGTGTGTTTGTTGTATTAACTTGTGAGCTTCCGAGTGTTCGAGAGTTCTCTCCTGTGTATCGTCGGTTTGTCCTTTTATAGTACAAGGACTAACCGTTACAAGTCAGCCTGGCCCGACATGTGGCCCTGGCGGTTATTAGTATTGATACACGAGATTAATTGTTGTTAATAACCCTGTAACGGCTCCGACAGTGCCGTTACAGGTGTTAAGGCTGTCCGATTAATTATCATTAACGTGGAATTAATGGTAATTAATCGGATCTTGAAGTCTGCGGCTGTCCTTTGGAGATCCGGAGCCGTTACAACGTCTCCCGGAGGCTTTAAGCATCTAGCTCTGTCGTGTGGACACGTGGCAGCTCCGGAGCTTGCTTGGGAGAAGCGGGAAGCTCCGGGGTGACCTGGCACGTGTCATGTCCGGAGCTTCTCTCGGTCGGGGGCTACCTCCGGAGGTGCCGTTTCAGTACTTGGCCCGGAGCTTCACCCTTGCGGGTAATAGCTCTGGGCTGACAGTACACGTGGCAACCTAGAGGTTAACCATGTTGGAGAAGCGGGTCCGGTCACGTCTGGCGAGTGGGCCCCCGAGGGTCTTCAATTTGAGTTGATGTCCTTCCCTTGAGATCTTTGTAACCTCAGGGGGTGTATGGTTTTTAGGGTACCGACAGCCGTGTATCTTCCTAGCCCCCTTCCCGTACTTAGCCTGCAAAACAAGGAAACCGTGTAAGTTCAACAATACATATAAATATATTTAATATGAATGTTTTCTAAACTTACCAATCGCTCAGCTGCAGCCTGACTGCACTCCTGAGGCTGAGAAGGGTCCCTGTGACCTCTGTTCCAAATCTCAGCAGGGGTGAGCGGCACACCCGTCTCGCGCTCCTATCAATACGTGTTAGTACGAACAATATATTATGAATATATAAACATAAATTACATACATTTACCATGCTTTTAGCTAAACGCAAGTGGTTATGTTGCCCGTGTCTGCTCTTCCCCTCGACCCCTCTACACTCTCGAGCATTCTCGGACTTAGCTTTAAACTCATTGCTAGCCCAGTAGCGATAAAGGGCCTGAAATGCATCAGTCCGACCCTGCAACCAGCTCACGTGGCCCTGCACATAGTTGGAAGTCGTTAAAAATACCATCGAGAAAATTATCAGAAAAAAATACTTACTACACCTCACATATCTGCGCGTACTCCTCATTCGTCAGACGACCGTACTCCTCATTCGTCAGACGACCGTGAGTGCTCCATCCGAAAAACATGGCGTATGCCGGCAAATCATGGACGGACCACAAATAAGCAGCTCGAAGATTGAATTTCTGCTTCTTGTAACTGTCGTACACTTTGACTCTTGTCCACAAGACTTTCAATTCTTCGATCAGCGGTTTTAACATCACGTTGTGATGTGACCCGAGATGATCAGGTCCAGGTACAACGAGACTGAAAAACATGAACTCGTTCTTCGTACAAAAAGCACATGGAAGGTTGTACGAAATGAAAAAGATGGGACAACATGAGTATGGCATGGCGTTCGTACTGAACAATGAGAATCCGTCTGTCGCTAATCCGATTGAACATTCCTCGCATCACGAGAAAAGTCTGGATCAAAACAGTCTAGCGCCTTCCATGCATTACCGTTGGACGGATGCGTCAAGAATTCTTTGTTCTCACGTTTACCTTCTTTGTGCCATCTCATGTGTCTTGCAGTTCTTTTTTAAAGAAACAACCGCTTCAACTGAGGTGTCACAGGCAAGTAACGAAATTGCTTATGTGCAATATGTGTCATCACATTATCGCCATCGTCATTAACAACTTCGACATACCTCCATTTACCACATTTCAAAAACACCTTCTCATTGGCGTGCTCATTCCAGAATAGCATGCAGTTGTCTGGGCACACATCGATTTTCTCATACTTCATATCAAGACCATATATCTTGATTTTGAATGATACATATCTGGTGGCGCATTGTGAGATTGTGGAAGGATATCGAAGATCAATTTTATGAGATCATTGTAGCAGTTGATGGAAAAAAAAGTACCTGAACTTAATTGCCATAAATCTGGTCAAGAAAGCAAGTACGGTCACAACCGTGTGTTCATGCAACAACTATTGTGATTTCTCCAGCTCCTCGAAGAACTTCTCTGCCTCATTTGTAAGAGGATCCTCTACTTCCAGAGCTTCTAGCATCTCATCCATCTTATCAACCTCTGTTATATCATCATCCTCATCCACTTCGGCTATGACTTGAGAATTAGTCTCGTCGTGAAAGGTCAACACATTATAATGTGGAGTGAAACCGTTTCGACATAAGTGAAACGAAAACTCCAATCTTCTCAAAAACTTGGTGTTCCAGCATTTTTTACATAGGCACCGCACCATATCTTTCGTTGACAACGAAAATGCTCGATCCAAAAATTGTACTAACTTAATAAACCACTCATCTGAGTGACTACCAGTTCTGCTCTTCCAGCCAGTATACATCCAACTGCGATCTTCACCCATGTTTGGCTCTGCAATTTAACGCGAATTATTATTATTTCATTGTTATGTTATGTCACGGCCCTACAATCTAGATAGATAGATCCTAAACCCACCTAAGAGTGACCGAGGGGAGCGTGCTCGTGACGAGACGCGTGATCCGGATTCGAACGAAATTTTGGCAGCATAACCCCGCTGTTCTCCACTACACGCCCAAAAATGGTGCAGCGGAGAACAACAGGGTTACGCCACCGAAATCTCGTCCAAATCTGGACCCGCGTCTTGTCACAAGCCACGCCCCCCCCCCCCCCCCGGTCACTTCCAGACTGTCCAAAAAAAGGGACAATTCTGAACCTACACGTCTCACATGCCAATGGCATGTGAGACGTGCCGATCCAAAATTGGTAATACATTGTTATAGGTTACATTGCTCATTTTCATTTTGATGTCATTTAAGAGAGAGGAAAAAACTAGAGAAAGAGTGAGAAGAATGTTGGTCTTAGATGACAATTCCACATTCATTTCTACCATCCACGCAAGACGTCCTTACCAACACGTTCGCTTCCGTGTCAACTTGACGCATACGGTACTACTACAATGGTCTACACGACACGATCACACTTATTGCATGTCGTGCCCTTCCAGGTTGGTCCGAGCCGGCCCGAAACCCCTTTATTTAAATATATTAAGTAGTCACTAAAAAATATTAAATATTTTAAGAGTTACAAATATTGAAAATATTGCAACTAACTAATAATTCGTATAACAATTAATCATCAAGAACAATTAACAACTAATCATAAGAACAATTAACAACTAACCATAAGAACAATTAACGACTAATAATTCGCATAACAATTAATCATCAAGAACAATTAACAATTACTCATAAGAACAATTAACAACTACTTCAGTAGCAGATTCAGAATGGAGACAGCAACATGTTTTTTATTGCATTCCTAATGGGTCTTAATGTGTTCCTAGGAGTAGCAATCCATGCTTAATGTTCTGTTGTTCCATGTATTATGAAGAGCTGTACATGGCATGTAAATGTACAACTCTATGATATGTCTATTAAATTATTAAAACCTCCATTGTTATGTCATTCTTTTCAGGTTGGCTTCCTTGGTTTCTGTAGTGACTATGTCAAACACTCAATTGGGAATATTCTGGTTTCCATGTCTATTTCTCTGATTGGATTTGTATGTTTCTCATATTTGATTTTTTTCTCTTTTGGTGGCAGTGTTTTTGAGGCGTCGCCTAAACGCCGCCTAGGCGTCCAGTCGGTCCTCCGCGGACGCCATGAGTCCTCGCCTCGCCTGAAGCAAGCATGGCACCCGACTGGGATGGATAGGCGTCGCCATGGCGGCTAGACGTCGCGCCCAAGCGAACGCCCAGGGCGACAGCCACGTCGGGCAAGCTCAGATCAGAGGCGAGGGAGGGTGAGAGAAGCAAAGAAGAGCACTTGAGGAAGACGGGGAAGACGGGAGTGCTGGAGGAAGACAGAAGACGGGGGCGCTCAAGGAAGATGGAGCGCTGGAGTCTAGAGGTTGGGACGGCTAGGATCAGTTTGATTAGAATCTGATGGTTGGATTTGTTACAGATGATCAAAACCCTAGGTTGAAGCCTTATTGGCATGGGCCTTTATTGTACCCACGCCTTCCCTACCAGCTGCAGTACCTGCTAGCCATCACTACACGTGAGTCCCCGCTGCCGCTCCTGTTTTGCGAGTCCCCGTCGCCACTCCCGTAGTGTTCCGCTGCTTGCACCGGCACCAGCGCCGGCTCCGCTCAACGACTCCGGCGACCCACCTCCCCCTGCTTCCTCTCCTCTGCACTCTTTCTCCCTCCCCTGCACCAGAGGTTGCACCTCTGTCACCCTCGCCTGGCGCACGCCTAGGCGCTCGCCTAGGCGCCTAGGAGTCGAGGCCGCTGGCGGGCGCCTAGGCGTCCAGGCGAGGTTTTAAAACACTGGTTGGTGGATTCAATTTCTTTTATCAAATTAACTTTGTATTTCTTGCATGTTGCTGTTTCTTAGGATATTTGGATTCAATTTACCAGCTCATCTGGGCAGCTATACATGCATCATCAACGACAATCAATGAACTAGCAATGAACTACCTTGGGAAATATTCAGAAAATATTTAGAAAATCCATCCATCCATATTCATTTGTCTATGCATCTATACATGACTTCATATCCATCCATCATATTCAGAAAATACCTTGGGAATCTCTACGGCAAGCAATGAACTAGCAACAGAGAAGAAAGAAAATCATCATACGTACGTCGGGCGTCGAGGGAGTCCGGTGGGGAGGTGTCGGAGGAGCCCAGCGGCGTGGGAGGAGGTCGGCGGCGTCGGACGGCGCGTCCGGGGCGGCTGGCGGTGTCGACAAGCACGACGGGGCTGATGCGGCGGCTGGCGCGGCGGGGTCGGCGGCGGGGCGGCAGCGGGCGCGGGGGGTTGAGGTCGGGGCAGTGTGGAATGAGCTATCGGGCCCGATGGGGCATATATTAGCCTTTATTTGCGATAACTAATTTAATTACGACGGCCATAGGTTAAGGCCATCACAATTAATCTTATTTGCGACGGTACGTCCCGGAGCCGTCGCAAATAAGACACTTAATTGCGACAGTAAGTTAATTTGCAACGACACTAGGGTTGGCCGTCGCAAATAAAGCTTATTTGCGACGGCTCTGACACCAGCCGTCGCAAATAAGTGTTTATTTGCGACGGCCATTTTATTTGCGACGGCTCACGAGCGACCGTTGCAATTTAAGTTATTTGCGAAAACCGGCCGTCAAAAATAAATATAGCTATCGCAAATGATCGCGTTTCCTGTTGTGTAGGGCTAACTCTGCAATACGAATGTCGCCCAAACCAGGCTGAACCAGCCCACATATGTCTACGTCGCGTCGGCCGGAACCTTCGCATGTGTCAAATGTAAAAGAACTAATTAAAGGAGCAGTATGTCGCTATAAGACCGACCGCAGCGGTCCCTCTAAAGGCACCGCTATAGCCGCATAGAGGTGGGAGGTCGGCGCACTGGTGCCTCTAAAGGCACCCCTATTTTCCAGATTGCTACAGTATTACACTAAACATAGGGGCATCTCTATGTGGAGAGAGAAGGAAAGAAAGGGAAATAAAAGAAGGGAAAAAAAGAAAGAAAAGGGAAAGAAAGGAATAAAATAAGTAGGAAATGGTATAGAGGTCTAATTTAGAGGTGAACGAGTGGGGGAAACAAAACTGTAAAGAGAGAATCTTTTTAGAGATGAGATATAGAGGTGAACGAGTGCGAGTAGTCTAAGTTTGGGATGTACAGGTCGCTATCAGCGTGGCAGAACGTTCGCCATCCACCGGTCAGTTCAGAAAGGCTGCTGCTACGTGAACGGCGACATCGCGTGTTCGTGTCAGGGGATCTAGCGTACTTCAAAGTCTATCGTCGATCGATCTAGTACAAGCGTTGACGAACGGAAGATTTGTTGATGATTACTACTCCCATGCGTTACGTGTGTGCGCGTCTCTACACGTGCAGATCAGCAGGTCGGTTTCTTGCATTACGGAACAATGTGGTGTTACACTTTTACTAAATCTGCAAAACAAGTGGGTCAAGGAGCACTTCATATAGCATGAGAGGGTACTTTAGTACTCTCTCTATTACAAAAAGTTTATCGCTTAGTAATTACAAAATGAACTACAAAGCGATAAGTTTTTGAGACTGATGGAGTATTTGTTTTCATTTTGTTGTTACCAGGAGTGCCATATCGTCTATATTGGTTTGAAAACTAAAAACATTTTCAAAACACAGTTTTATTTTAAACTTTTGCATGTACTCTCTCCGTATTTAAAAGTTTATCTCTTGTTAGTCCATTTAAATTTTATGTTGTTTCATAGCCCTTAATCACACCACTCTATTATACTTTCTCTAATTAAGTCTAAGTATAGGCTGATGCCTACTCAGCAATTACTCCAAGATGGTCTAGGCGCCATTCGCTAGTCCATCTAGCACCAAGAGCTTTTCTATTAGCACATTGAATAAAGATCGACGAGTTTTTACTAGGAAAAAGTTACAACTTGTTCTCAGTCAAACATAGAGAGTTTCCACTATACTACTTACCAGACTTCATTTCCCTGGACCAGAAGGTCGTAGTAGCAAACATTGAGACGAAAGGTACGCGCGCGGTAGAAAAGCAACCACTTGATGGTAATTTTTTGACGACCCTCTTAAGCTACGAGCCTATGGATGTGCAGCAGCAGTAAAAATCCAAACAAGCTAGTGAAAACAGATCATCATCATCAGAAACACAGTAGAAAAATTTATTACTGGTGGGGTTACTGTTCATCAACGGTTTGGCGTGGAGGGAGGGCAAACAAAAAGGGGTCCATGGCATGCCATGCGGGCGGGGCGGGGGAACAGCGCGGCCGCCATTCCGGTCAAGGAGACCGCCCATACGAGCCCATGAAACGCCTCCACGTTGTCGACCATTACTCCGCTTCTTTGGATTCACAAAACGAGGCCGCCCCGACTTAAACTATTCGCCCCTTTGCTCTTATCCCTAAATCACTCCCTTTGATTACTCCAACTCGTCTTGGCCCTTGCGCTTTCTTCTCTAGCTCCCCTTCTCTCCTCTCTCCTCCCTCTTGAGATTTTTTTTTTGGACGTACTCCGTCCTCAATCTAACGTTCTCAAATGCAATGCAAGACAGCCAGTGCAGTGCATTTTAAATAGAGTAGCTAGCTGAGAGTGGCAGGCAGCAGCACATTCAACTTCTCTCTATATATACTTGCACTGCGCGTATGACTAGTCTTCTCTCATTCTTCTCCTACTAGAACACAAGTCTACATCAACAGCTGTAGCTTCCATTCCCTCCTTGAACTTGCACCGTCGACCGCCACAGCAGGTGAGGTGAGGTCAAGCTAGCAGGGCGCCATGGATATGAGCTCAACTTATCCTCACCATTGGCTCTCTTTCTCCCTCTCCAACAACTACCAACACGGCCTTCTTGAGGCCTTCTCCAACTCATCCTCAGCTCATCCGCAACTCGGTGGTAAGCCTTTACTTCAATCGAGTACGTACTAAGAAAGCCATATGTAGATTGACATGCACGCTAATCACGCTAGACATATGTGTATGTAGGAGAGGAGGGCGCCGTGGATGAGACGCCGAAGATGGAGGACTTCCTCGGCGGTGTCGGCGGCACGTGTGGCGCTCCGTCGGCGGCGGTGCCTGTGGAGGATCAGCTCGGCTGCGGCGGCGGCGAGCTGGGCAGCATCGCCGCCGGGTTCTTCCGTCAGTATCCGGCAACAAGCGGGACGCCTCCGGAGAATCCCGGTGCGGTGACCATCGCGATGGGGACGGAGGTGGCCGATTCCGATCAGGCGAGGAGGCCTGCCGAGACCTTCGGCCAGCGCACAACCATCTACCGCGGCGTCACCAGGTATGATATGTCCACCCGCACGCACGCATTGGGTTCTTTAGCCCATGCTGCGGGATACTACTTCTCATACTCTCAACTAGTCTAAAATACTGCATTTTATTTGAGTTTTTTTGTTGATTTCACGGCGCCATTCGGCCGGGTTTGAAGTTTTTGTTCAGTCCTCCTCGTGTTCTTGGGTGTTGACGGTTTTGCTAATTTGGGTTTGTTTGTGTTATGCTGGAAAATTAAATGCCCCAGGCATCGGTGGACAGGGAGATACGAGGCGCACCTGTGGGACAACAGCTGCCGCCGGGAAGGCCAAAGCCGCAAAGGCCGGCAAGGTACAGACTTGTCCAAAAAATCTGCAATATATAAGAGCATGTACAGGCAAGGTACAGACTCCGATTACTAACATTATTTCTCCATTTTTGGCCCCAATTTTATCTTGTTGGTGTACTGGTGCTACTTCATCAGTCTACTTAGGTACGTCAACGCTACGCTCGCTCAGTTTGGCTTCACTTATTGCGGTTAAATTAAATAATCTTTTCGAGTACCTGTGAGATTAAATGAGAGAAAATCACCATGCGTGCAGGAGGATACGATAAGGAGGAGAAGGCGGCCAGAGCTTACGATCTCGCCGCGCTGAAGTACTGGGGTCCGACGACCACGACGAACTTCCCGGTAAGCGAGATGAACAGCAGAAGCTCAATAAATAAAAGCCAATCTTGGCAACACATTGCCGTTTTACGAACTCAAGCATGCGTGGTGTGTTGCTGATTGCTGCTGATGAAACTTGCATATATACACGTGCGTGTGCGTGGACCCACTGTAGGCGTCCAACTACGAGAAGGAGCTGGAGGAGATGAAGTCGATGACGCGGCAAGAGTTCATCGCGTCGCTACGCAGGTGAATAGAATAGCTTTAGTATTCCCCAAGTCACTAGCTCACGTGCGTCGGTCGTCGGACAGAGGGCTCACCACCGCGCCCTTTTTCCACGTACACACTTCGCCGTACGCTTGCATGCGCGCACACTGTATGTGCAGGCCGGCCGGCCGGCGGCCATGCTTTCGATCCCATGTTGACCTCTTCGTGTTCCTACCGTTTTGCCACCAGGAAGAGCAGCGGTTTCTCACGAGGAGCCTCCATCTACAGAGGTGTCACGAGGTAAGAACATTATTTCATGATCCATGGCATGCAATGAGCGTGGTATGCAGAATGTAATAGCTTGGAACAATGGAGTGGCAGCATACAAAACTTTTGGTCAAATGTTTGTAAACAATGCAATGTTTTTTTTATGTCTGACACATAGGCATCATCAGCACGGCCGGTGGCAGGCGAGGATCGGCCGAGTGGCCGGAAACAAGGACCTGTACTTGGGCACTTTCAGTAAGTGTCCTTGTTGACTGAACATCATCGGAATTCGAAATTATAATGCACCCCACTAGACCAAATGGGTCACTGCAAAATAAAAAAAGAGTTAATTGTTTAAGTTAGTCCATCCATATATACACGAGAACCACCAAAACCACTTAGACGACAGATAAAACATACGTACTAGGATGATCCTTCGTTTCTAACTGGTTGTGCACCGGCCGCAGGCACACAGGAGGAGGCCGCGGAGGCGTACGACATTGCCGCGATCAAGTTCCGCGGGCTCAACGCCGTGACCAACTTCGACATGAGCCGTTACGACGTCGAGAGCATCCTCAACAGCGACTTGCCGGTCGGTGCCGGGGCGGCCGGACGCGCCTCCAGGTTCCCGTCGTCGGACTCGCTCGCAATAGCGGACGCGGGTGCAATGATGCTGACGGGCCTGGCGCCGCCGCAGGCCATGCCGCCATCCGAGAAGGACTACTGGTCTTTACTCGCCATGCACTACCAGCAGCAGCAACAACAGCATCATCAGCAGTTTGCTGCCTCTGCCTTCGAGGCCTACGGCTCCGGCGGCGTGAACGTGGACTTCACCATGGGCACGAGCAGCCACAGCGGAAGCAACAACAGCGGCGGCGGCGTCATGTGGGGTGCCACCGCTGGTGGTACCATGGGACACCCAGTCGACAGCGGCGTCGGCAACAGGCAGAGCAACGGTTATGTCAGTAACATTCCTTATGCAGCTGCTCCTGTCGCCACGGTTTCTGGATCAGCTGCAGGCTACGAGGGCTCCACCGGCAACAATGGCACCTGGGTTACGAGTACCACCAGCACGGCTCCCCAGTTCTACAACTACTTGTTCGGAATGGAGTAGGTGAACTGAGTACTACAGGTAGCTAGCTCAAGTGAAGTGATAGGCCTAGGAAGAAGCTAGGACTGACATGGAACTGCTCCAAATCATGGCTCCTGCGTATGCCCATGTATGAACGCAGGACTGGCATGGAGCTGATCCAAATTTTGGCTACTGCACATGCCTACGTATGAACGCGATACAGCCTGCGGCTATTCCTAATATTCTCCGACGTACTCCCTCCGTCCCAAAAAGTTTGTCGCTTTGTAGTTCAAAAATGAACTACAAACGACAAGCTTTTTGGGACGGAGGGAGTAGTACTGTAGAAGAAGACGCGTGTCCCACCAGAATTTCTAAATTTTAATTCAGGCTCTTTTTAGTTACCAGGTCATTGACAGTGATTTTCTTTTAGAAAAACATAACAGCTCCATGAAAATGCTGAGTTGTGCAGGTGAAAAACATGAAGAAATTTTGGACGTAAAATACATAATACGTATTTGAATCGAAGCAAATACTTGAGAAGATGAATGTTCTAGAATCATCGTTGTTAACGTACCCTACACAGAAATAAGAGGGAATACAGATAAAGAATTCACCAGAAACACGATAATTATGAGATGATTTCCCAAACTGTAACAAAAATCATCGTCGTACGAGAATGCACCACAGAACTGAAAACTAAAAGCAAATGAAAGATACTGTCAAGGGCGTTGACTGTTATCCAGGCGCAGATGATAGAAATCTCTTGAAGCCTGAACGGGCATGTCTTGTCCTTATCCAAAACAGATGTATAAAATGCAAATATGTAACAAAAAGTGTCATAACAATTATAGGTTACAAAAGAATGCATGAA
The DNA here is from genome assembly GCA_036927565.1 of Tuctoria greenei. Taxonomy (NCBI): domain Eukaryota; kingdom Viridiplantae; phylum Streptophyta; class Magnoliopsida; order Poales; family Poaceae; genus Tuctoria; species Tuctoria greenei. The sequence continues at coordinate 1,705,554 of JAYESD010000002.1, read as the reverse complement.
AATATATTTGTTGTCATAGTAGCAAATAGCAATCCAAGTCTAATTTACAATTTATAAGCTGCATAAAAAGAACCAAGGTCTTAATGGACTCTATGAGTTGATAAGAGTTTGGTACAATATCATGATTACATTCCCCATGTAACGAATAAAAACCCAGCAGCAAAGTTATCACAAAGCTTTCAGAATTTCATGTAAAGAAGCCACTGAATTTCAAGTGTGCTATTTCAGAATATGCATTAAGCAAAACAATAGCAGATCGAAGTTGAAGGATTGGCCACCTCATTTCCACTGCAAAACAAGTGTTACAGCAATCAGTCAATGAATAAAGTGAAGAGCTCCAGATGCGATCAAGGACAAGCACCCCACAACTTAAGCTGCCAACTCTAGCTAATCTTCAAGATTCTTACTGGGATTGCACACATTTGTAGACTATCTAGTCCAAGAGGGCCTGAAAACTACTAATTAATTCGCGCCTTTTGATAAGCATGTACAGGGTACTGCTGCATGCATGAAGACACAGCATAGGCTTCAGATTTCAGATCACCTCTATGTCTCTCTCTAAGCAGTTGACCAGTCAAAAAATTAGGCAGTGAGCATCAGGTTACATGTACGAACAGCTGGTCCTTGTTTCACCTTTGCACCCTAGAGCCAAACTATCTTATTCTCACAGTCTCACAACTACCTATGAACTGGAAACCATGCTGCTAGCACGGCTTCACGCATGGCTGTAGTTTTGCTCCCATTTTTATGTATCTGTCCCCTGTTACACACACACAAATCCGAGCATATCTCTCTTAGCTTATACTCAGGGGTGGGCAAAAAAACCGGGACCGAAAAAACCGAGACCGAGACCGAAAAGACCGAAATATCGGTGTCGAAGGTCGTAAACGACACTTCCCCCGGACCTGCTTAGAGTGCAGCCCGCGGAGGTTCTTTGGATTCACGAGGGCTAGTCCCAGGAGATCGAACACAGCAGGATGATGAACACAGAAGATTTACGTGGTTCGGACCGCCGGAGCGTAATACCCTACGTCCACGGGAGTGTTTGTGTATTGCCTTGCTTGAGTGTGTATGAGCCTTGGCCTAATTTTCCCTCCTCTGTGAAGGCCGTCTGCAGAGCCCTTTTATAGTTCAAGGACTCTGCAGTCACAAGGTGGATCCCAGTACCCGCAAGTGGACCTGGGGAGAGCCAAATCCTATACAAGATCTAGGATTAATTGCTATCTACTTCCCTTTGTCAGGGATGTCAATGCACCGTCCCGCCGCGTCGTGCGCCAGGGCTATACATAGTTGGTGATGATGGTGGTGCACGTCTTGTCCGTCTTGTCCTTGCGGCCCATTCGTCCGTCTTGCGGCGCGGGTCTGTACCGGCTACTTGGACAAGACAAGACACTGGAGCCTTGACTTTCGCAAGCGCGACTCAGCTTGCCTGGGGAAGGCGCGCGTACTTAATGCTTGTCTAAGCAGTGCACGCGTTCCTTTACTGCGGCTTCCTACCGCACTGTGTTGGTCGTCCGCCACGTGGTTGCGCCGGAGCCTGTCTCTGCGGAAAGCATAGCACTTGTCAGAACAGGCCACGTGGTGCATTCGGAGCCCACCTCTATGGAGGGGTGGGGGCTCGACCCTGCATGCCACGTGGTAGCTCTGGTGCCTTTCCCTGCGAGGGTGCGAGCTTGGCCCTGAGACCCCGATTGGCCACGTGGCAGCTCCGGAGCCCGCCTCTGCGGGGAGGCGTTGGTCCGGTCCTGCCGTCCACGTGGCAGCTTGGGAGCCTCCCCCGACGGGAAGGTAGGAGCTGGTCCTTCTCTCCTCAACGTGGCAGCCTCGGAGTCGGCCTCTTAGGCAGAGGCGGAGTCCTTAGCGGTTTTCTCCTGTGCGTGGGGGTACCCGGTTTGCAGGGTACCGACAATCGGGTATCGGGTACCTATTCGGGTACCAAATCTAAATAACTGATATATTAATTTCGAATTTGGGTATCACTCTCGGGTACCCAAAATAACCGAATAACCGAACAATAAAATCTCTAGTTAAATTACGATCTATGAATCCTAAACAATATGAATTCCGATATTTCAATTTTGAGTTTTGATATGTGAAATCATTAGATTAAAATATTTATTTATAATGCATCGTTAATGAACTAATAATTTATTGTCTTTCGAGATTAAATTTATGAATTATATTAAACTATTATTGATTGTTGAGAGCATAAAATAAGAATAATGTACAATTCGGATATTTCGGGTAAGACCGAAGACCGAACCGAAATTTAGGTACCCAAAAATTTCGGGTATCTAATATTTGTATAACATTTCAGGTAGTGATTTTCAAAAACCAAAATTCAAAAAGACTGAAATAACCGAACCGAATTTAACGGGTAGACCGAACGCCCACTCCTACTTATACTGGAGACAACAGCTTTTGCAACAGACACAGAGACAACAGGACAATCCATTGACTACTTAGCATACTTCAGAAAGTAGTTTCTCAGAAGTAAAGTGAAGATGAATAAAGGGGGTTTACTGGCAACTTCCTGAGTGCGGAAGTGAACAGTATGTATAAGTAATTTCGTCAATGGTGTGCGCTACAACTTGCAATGGCTGGCAGAAATCCAAAGAGTTTAATATTATAATTTCTAACAACCACACACCTAGGAACCCATTACAAAGAGCCTTGGAGAATTATACCAACAATAATGTGTAAAGTGTGGACCAAGATGTGTTTAGGTGAATAAGTGGTTAAAAGCATGTTGTCAATATTATTTGCTACATATTGATGTTTGTGTTCATCGATACTTTAAGTTCTAAGTAGCTACTAGCAACCAACAAATGCGTTCCTTTCCAGAGAATATAACATCAATGGAACTCATAACTAAATATCTAACCTCACCCTCAGATCAGCCTTTTCTATGACAAGTAATCAATGTGGAAAGCAGGCTTTGCATTGTTTATAAAGTGAAGTTTGACCAACAGGCAGCAAGACAAAAATCAATGGCTATTTGCTAAACATACTTTAGGACGTCTCTTTTGATATAACAGATTCACACCTTGAAGATTCTCTCTCACGAGGTGTTACATACACACCCCACCGATTAAGGCATGCAGGTGATCTGTTTATTAACAACAATGAGAAGAAATATGATTGCAGAAGTGGGCCATTAGTCAAATAGAGCACTGTAAAAAGTTGTTTCCTTTGGTAGTATGTCGGAGCCTTTCCCTTGGTTTTATAAAGAGTTGTTGGGTTGCCCCTTTTTGTCATGTTTCACATCTGGAAATTATGTCGGGCCAGAATTTCATTAATTTTGCTATCCAAGTATCCAACCGTCATGCAAGTTGTACCAACATTTGAACCGAAATTTGAAAATTTGAACTGCTATATGTGTTATATGCGTGTTTGCTGCTTCTTTGTTCAGCTAATGCCTAGATGCTTAATTGATGTTCTGATGTTTGCTTGAAAAAAAAACAATGTATTTTATAACTAAATGACAGAAGCATAGTACTCCCTCTCGCTCTTTTTAATTGACGTCCCGACAGCTTTTTCTACTTGTTTTTAGTTGATTGATCCGGTCGGAACGTCAAATATTAAAATCTGGAGATAGTATTCCCCCTGTACAAGTGTTGCGTTGAATGTATGGAGTTGCATAAGAAATAATTTATGAACTATTTGCAATCTTATTATACTTAGCCAAGAGATGAAGCATATTACTACTTACTTCCATCTCAGATTACTTGTCACTCTCAGTTCATTCATCTTTTTTTCGAACCCAAGCTCATTCATTTTTAAATTAGAGAGTGACGAGTAATTTGGGATGAATGAGGTATGCAGTAACTTAACAATCTAGGATTCACACTGTACATAAGCGGAGACCCATATAAGATATGCATTCGAGGATCTGACAACCGCCCGCAGGTCCGAACCTCAGCCCACCGCCTTCGTGTAACCGCCGCCCCTATCCATCCAACCCAGTTACACAGGCAACTTCAAGCACCTCCCAAACCGCTAACCCTAACTCTTTACCTACGGTGCTCGTTCAGTGTGTAAGACCAAACGGCCGTGTGTCCCGATTCACACACAGCGATTCCGGGTTCAGAAAGGAGTCGTGTACATCTTGAAATGAAATTCAGGATGGTTTCAAGGCTTACCCTCATGCGTAACCGAAGAGGAAGAGGGGGCGGCGGCGTAGGTAGGCGACGGCGACGAAGGGAGTACAGCGAGCGAGGCCGAGCACCAGCGACGGCCGGCGAGTGGACGAGCCTCCCGAGGCCGAGCTGCTGCTAGAAGGGGAATGGGCTGCGAGAGCCGACACGGGATTGGGCCACGTATATGATGGGCTTCCGGATAGCCCAGCTACTTTTAGATCAAAAAAGCCCATCAATTCCAATTTGTTTCCTTTCTCAAGCGTCCGATGTGGCATCCGGGCCGTTTTTGACGTGGACGCGGGGTGTCAGAATTCACCGGAAGGAATCGCCAGATCAGATGTGCCGGCGGCGGATGTGCGCCACTCGATCAGGTTCAGGCAATCAGGCTTCAGATCAGCGCCACTAACGCAGCCTATCAGGTTGAGAGCTTGGGCTCTCCCGAACCAAACAGCGGGACGGCGTCGTCCTCGTCCTCCCGCCAGCCGGCTCCCATCCACCCGCTCCCGCCACCGTATCCGCAAACCCATCCATCCCCGATACTGCGCGCTGAGGGCATCCACTACACGCTCGCACACCGCGCCGCGCTCCCGAGCTCGTAGCCGTGCCCGAGCGCTCCCGAGCTGGCGCCAAGCGGCCAATCCGCGTCGCCGCCGATGGAGGCCACCGGCCGCGGGGTGTTCCCGAACAAGCCAACCCTCCTGGCGGGGCCCAGGAAGCGGTCCGCGCGCACGTCCACGCCGCTACTCCCGACCGCGCCCCCGCCGCCGTCGCCGTCCTCGCTCCCGCTCGACTCGCTGCTGCTCCACCTCACAGCGGCGCCGGCGCCGGCCCCCGCGCCCGCCCCGCGCAGGTCGCACCCGACCCCGACCCCGGCGCAGTCCTTCCTCTCCCCCTCCGCGCAGGCACTCGTGCTCGCCATCTCCTCGCACCCGCTCCGCGCCCTCCCGGCCTTCCTCGCCTCCCGCCGCGACGAGCTCCTGCGCTCGGACATCCCGTCCCTGCTCAAGGCGCTCGAGCTGTCCGGCCACTGGGAGTGGACGCTCGCGCTCCTCCGCTGGGCCGGCGCCGAAGGCGCCGCCGACGCGGCCTCGCTCGAGATGGTCGTCCGCGCGCTGGGCCGCGAGGGCCAGCACGACGCCGTCTGCGCCCTGCTCGATGAAATGCCGCTCCCTCCAGGTTCCCGCCTCGACGTCCGTGCCTACACCACCGTGCTGCACGCGCTCTCCCGGTCGAGGCGGTACGAGCGCGCGCTAGAGCTCTTCGACGAGATGCGGTGCCAGGGGGTGGCGCCCACGCTCGTCACCTACAACGTCGTGCTCGACGTGTACGGCAGGATGGGCCGCTCGTGGCCGCGGATCGTCGCGCTGCTAGAGGAGATGCGCGCCGCCGGGGTTAAGCCCGACGACTTCACCGCCAGCACGGTGATCGCCGCGTGCTGTCGAGAGGGCATGGTCGACGAGGCGGTGGCATTCTTCGAGGACCTCAAGGCACGTGGCCACACCCCGTGTGTCGTCACCTACAATGCGCTGCTGCAGGTGTTTGGCAAGACCGGGGACTACACGGAGGCACTGCGGGTGCTCAAGGAGATGGAGCAGAATGACTGTCAGCCAGATGCCGTGACGTATAATGAGCTCGCAGGAACATATGCCAGGGCTGGGTTCTACGACAAGGCTGCCAAGTGCCTGGATACAATGACCACCAAGGGTTTATTGCCAAACACATTCACGTATAATACAGTGATGACAGCTTATGGGAACATCGGCAAGGTGGATGAGGCACTTGCTCTTTTTGACCGGATGAAGAAGAGTGGGTGTGTTCCAAATGTGAATACATATAATCTTATCCTCGGCATGCTCGGGAAGAAATCAAAGTTCACCTTGATGCTGGAGATGCTTGGAGAAATGTCGACGAGTGGATGCACGCCGAATCGGGTCACATGGAACACTACGCTTGCAGTCTGTGGGAAGCGTGGCATGGAGGAATACGTTACACGGGTTCTTGAGGGGATGAAATCCTGCGGGGTTCAGTTGAGCCAAGATACCTACAGCACGCTGATATCTGCATATGGCCGATGTGGTTCAAGGACCCATGCTTTCAAGATGTACGAGGAAATGACCAGTGCTGGATTCTCTCCCTGCCTCGCCACATACAACGCATTGCTAAATGTGCTATCGCGACAAGGTGATTGGTCCACTTCTCAGGCAATCATAAGCAAAATGAGGACCAAGGGGTTCAAGCCAAACGAGCAGTCGTATTCGCTGTTGCTCCAATGTTACGCAAAGGGTGGCAATGTTGCAGGGATACAAGCTGTCGAAAAAGAAGTTTATGGAGGTTCCATTTTCCCAAGCTGGGTCATCTTGAGGACCCTTGTGATTGCCAATTTCAAGTGCCGGAGGTTGGAGGGAATTGAGAAGGCATTTCAAGAGGTAAAGACACGGGGTTACAAGCCTGACCTTGTCATATACAACTCCATGCTCTCAATGTATGCAAAGAATGGGATGTACAACAAGGCCGCCGAGATGTTCGATTCGATCAAGGAGAGCGGGCTGAGCCCTGACCTCATCACTTACAACAGCTTGATGGACATGTACGCAAAGTGCAACGAGTCATGGGAAGCTGAGAAGATACTGAATAAGCTCAAAACTTCTCCCCTGGTGAAACCTGACGTTGTGTCTTATAACACTGTCATAAACGGATTCTGCAAGCAAGGGCTGATCAAAGAAGCTCAGAGGATCCTCTCCGAGATGATCGCTGACGGCATGGCTCCGTGCGTCGTAACCTACCACACCCTCGTCGGGGGGTATGCCAGCCTGGAAATGTTTAGCGAGGCCAGAGAGGTCATCGGCTACATGATTCAGCACAACCTGAGGCCCATGGAGCTGACGTACAAGAGAGTCGTCGACAGCTATTGCAGAGCCAGACGGTACGAGGATGCTCGCGATTTTCTTTCTGAATTTTCAGAAGCTGACCCGAATTTTGACAAGAAAGTGCTGCGTACGCTCGCGGCGCGTGTAGAGGACGCTCAGTTTCGAAGGTAGGCTACCTGTGTCAAAGGTGGACCTCCGCGCATGGCAGTTGGCATGTATAATTTCTTATAGAGACTGGATTTATCAGAGTACAGACGGCGATACCACCGTTCCTGCAATCGGCGACATTATAATCGGCCCTCTAAGCTTGAACAAGTGTACAGTATACTCCCTCCATCCCCATGAACTTGTCATTTTGTAGTTCATTTTTGAACTACAAAGCGACAAGTTTATGGGGATGGAGGGAGTACCTATGTAGCCTATTTCTGTTTTACATACATTAGATTGCAAGAACCTGAAGGACACCTGATGTATCATTCATTTTTTTTTCTGAATATAGACTACACGGTTGAGATGATTCTAAACCTGCAACCTCTGCATCCTCACTTGTGTAATTGCACACAACACTGCTTGATTAAATATCCTTCCTTCCTTTTCTTTTTTCTTATTCCCTCCGTTCCCAAAAATTTGAACTACAAAGTAACAAGTTTATAGAGATGGAGACATTATTCTTTACCAGAAATAACAAGAGGTCAAATATCTTCGTAGGGTAATAGGGTATTGCCACGCCGAGAAGGACGCCGGCAAACAACGGAGGGAGGCTGAGCTGCACTGCTGCAGTGCACAGGGAAATACAGCCGCACTTTCTTGTTAGCCGGTTCGGATGTGAAAGGCTAAAGATGAGGACAACCAACGGAAATCTCCACCGCAACAAACCGATTTTTTTTATTTTAGCACTAATAATTTATTATTTAATATTAATAGCATCCAAATTTTCGTTTTTGCAAAACTAGCATCCTTGTCGTCCACGGTATGGACGACTTGCCACGTGGTAAGGTAGCTGTCGACTGTTGGAGTCGGCAGATCCCCTAACACTATGAAAAGTGTTTGAAGGAGTTTGTGGTTCGGTCTGGGCGCGCGGAGATCGAAGAAAGTGAAATGCGATTTGGACACGAGTGACACGGTGGTTTACGTGGTTCGGGTCGCCTGAGCGTAATACCCTACTCCACGGGTGTGTGTTTGTTGTATTAACTGGTGAGCTTCAGAGTGTTCGCCCCCCCTGTGTATCGTCGGTTTGTCCTTTTATAGTACAAGGACCAACCGTTACAAGTCAGCCTGGCCCGACATGTGGCCCTGGCGGTTATTAGTATTGATACACGAGATTAATTGTTGTTAATAACCCTGTAACGGCTCCGACAGTGCCGTTACAGGTGTTAAGGCTGTCCGATTAATTATCATTAACGTGGAATTAATGGTAATTAATCGGATCTTGAAGTCTGCGGCTGTCCTTTGGAGATCCGGAGCCGTTACAACGTCTCCCGGGGGCTTTAAGCATCTAGCTCCGTCGTGTGGACACGTGGCAGCTCCGGAGCTTGCTTGGGAGAAGCGGGAAGCTCCGGGGTGACCTGGCACGTGTCATGTCCGGAGCTTCTCTCGGTCGGGGGCTACCTCCGGAGGTGCCGTTTCAGTACTTGGCCCGGAGCTTCACCCTTGCGGGTAATAGCTCTGGGCTGACAGTACACGTGGCAACCTAGAGGTTAACCATGTTGGAGAAGCGGGTCCGGTCACGTCTGGCGAGTGGGCCCCCGAGGGTCTTCAATTTGAGTTGATGTCCTTCCTCTGAGATCTTTGTAACCTCAGGGGGTGTATGGTTTTTAGGGTACCGACAGTGGCCCCCTGGACCTACCTCCGGGGAAGGCCAACGGGATGAAGTCGTTCCGCCGGAGGTGGGTCCATACTTGTGACTCTTGAACTGGGTCTTCAAGAGTCTTCGGAGGTGCCTTTGGCGGGGCTTTATGGTTGAGTCCCGACGCGTGGCGCACCTCAGGCGGCAGATAAGATCTTTGACGTGCGGATCTCTCGCAATTGAAGGTCGTCGGTTCCCGATACGAAAACCGTATCGGTTCCGCGCGCCTTGTCAGTCCGCCGCCTTTGGGTTTCCCGCCTCGTGATGACAACTGTTTGCCTGGGTAAGAGCCTCGACTTGGTCGTCGGGGTGGTCCCGGGCCCTCTTGTCATCGGCTGGGTTGAATTCTTGAGTAGTATGCTTGATTCCCCTGCAGTTTCCATCCAAGCGTTGTGAGGGCTTACTTAAGAAGGAAAGCGCACCGTCGGGAGTTCTTTACGCTTTCCATCTGTTTTTGCGCTCAAACTCCCAACTCGTGCTTTGCTTTTCTTCTCTCGCCTAGCTGTGCTGCGATGGAGTTGGGTCTGCGTGAGAGTCGTTTGAAGACGGAGAGCGATCTGAAGAAGGTCCGAACCCTCATGGGGTGGTCGTCGGACTTCTTCAACCGTTCAATCCGCACCGGAGGAGAGCTTCCCTTTAAAAAGGAGCACTCCGGCGAAATGGTATACTTTTCATCGTATGCCATGGTGGGGCTGATCCCACCATTTTCTTCCTTCTTTTTGATGCTGCTGGACTTCTATGGTCTGCAGCTATACCACCTTGGCCCTCACTCCCTTCTCCTTGTGTCCATCTTTGTCCACTTCTGCGAGATGTGGGTGGGCATTCCTCCCTGCATCGAGCTCTTCCGCACTTTCTTCACCGTCCAAACCACCGGCCGAAGTGACGAGTACCTTGGCTTCTACTACTTTGTGAAGCGCAAGAAGTGCCCGTTCAAGTACCTCCGGTCGTTCCCTTCCGGGAAGTGGGATGACTGGAAGAAAGATTGGGTAGTTGTCCGGGTGGAGGAGCATGAGCGGTTGGAGCTGCCAGAAGGTCTGCCTGGCATTGACACGTCGGTGTGGAGCGAAGTTCCGGTGCTGGCGGCAGCCTTCGATCCCGTCCTATCAAGGATCCGCCAATGTGTGGAGGGAGGATTGACTCCCCAGGCGGTGTTCTGCAACTTCCTGTTCAACAGGTGGGCACCGCTGAAGAGGAGGGAGAAGCTCGCCTGGGCCCTCAACAGCGTGATGGACGAAGACCGGGTTGAAACCGGGTTGAAGTCCAGCATGGTGGGGAAGTCCTTGGAGTTTCACCTCAAGAAATTCCAGCACGGCATCGATGTAGACGGAGCGTACTTGACTCCGCCACCGGCTTTCCTCCCCCTGAACGAGGAAGTTGAGTTCAGCAGGGAGCTCCGGCGGAAGATGCCCGCGCTTGACGACCTTGGCGTCGTCGAGAGAAGATCGACCGCCCCGTTGGCGATCCCCGGGTTGTCGGAAGGCAGCTCCGCCCCTGTCTCTCAGCCAAGAGCTGAGGTCACCGGCAAGGGCAAGGAGCTGGCGGAGGAGCCGGAGAACCGGAAGAGGAAACTGCGACATGCTGACGGAAGGTCCGTCGGGCTTGCTACTTCACCGCCAGTTCCCCGTCCTCAGGAAGGAAGATCCTCCGCCGCTGTAGCATCTGTCCCCGTGGTGGGGTCTTTTCGAAGCGCTACTGTTCCGGCGGTGGGATCCTCCCGGAGTGCAGCTGTTCCTGTGACGGGTCCCTCCGGTGGTGCCAGTTCCGGACGGGCGACTCCGGTTCGAGAAGCGGTGAGGGCCTCCAGGTCTAGGAGTTCCTCTCGGTCAAGGAGAGCTCCGACCCGGGAAACGCCCGTGGCTACGGCAAGTCCTGGGAGTCCTCCCGGAGCTCCTACGCCGACCGTGGCCAGCCCGGAACGTCCGGGAAAGAGGTTCCGCGCAAGCTGGTGCGTGAGCCTCCCAAGGTAATTTTTCTTGCTTACCTCAATTAACTTTTAATTATAGCATCTGTTTGCTCAATTTCTTCATTCTTCATCTGCAGCGTTCCCAAGAAGGGGAGTGAAGCTCCGCCCTCAGCCACAGTGTCTGAGGCTGCGAGGGCTTCTGCTCCAGCCCCGGTGCCGCCCCAGGCGGAGGCTGCGACAGCTCCGGCGCCGGCTGTCGTGGTCATGGACCTCGACTCGTCTCCAGAAGTTCCCGTGGTAGCGCCGGACCACGGGATTGAAGATGCGCCAGCGGCACCCGCTCCGGAGGTTGAAGCTCCGGGCCCTGGTGCTGCAGAAGTAGATGCTCCGGCTGTCGAGCCGGAGGAAGTAGCGGTCCCGGCTTCAGAGCCGGAAAATGCTGGAGCTTCGGCGGTCGAGCCGGAGGCAGCTGAAGCCCCGGCGTGCGAGCCGGAAGTTGAAGTGGTTCCGGCAATTGAGCCGGTTACTTCTGAAGCTCCGGTCGCAAGGCCGGTAGTTATTGGAGCGCCGGCTGCAGAGCCGGTGGTGGTGGAAGCGGGGGAGCTTGAGCTCCCCTCAGAAGAAGCGTCCCGGCCGGAGCCATTGGAGGCGACGACGTCGATGGTACCCGTGGCGGAGCCAGAGTGCCTGAACGAAGTCGCCGGCCCCCAGCCTGAGGGGGCGAATGAAGATTTGGTGGCGGGACCTTCTTCAGTGGCGACTGAGGTCATCCCGGAGGAGGGCCCTAGTGCCTTGGAAGCTCGGGGTTCCGCTCTCGCAGAGTGGGACCCAATTTTTGTAAATGAAGACCCGCTGGAACCAGCGGAGGAGACCCCAGAAGGTCCGGAGCCCATCTCGCTGTCGATGTCCATCGACAACGCTTGCTCCAGTCTGCGCCAAGTCCAACTAGCCTTCTTCCACGACAGCAAGGTTCTTGAAGAGGAGCGCCAAACCCTTAGGAGGTGGCGTAATAAACTCCAATTCGAGACCAAGCTGGCGCAGTCGAGGATCGCTGCGGACAAGGAATGGATCAAGCGGGAGAAGGTCCGCTTGGAGCTCTGGGGTGAGATGCTGGACGAGAGGGAGAGCATGACTCACAACCTCGACGCCCAATCCCGGGAGTACCACGACCAAGCTAAAGCTGCCAATGATGCGGCCAACGCCCGGTTCGATCAACTCGAAGCCATCAGTACCGCACTCATCAAGCGCCGAGAGGCACTTGAGGGAAGGGAAAAACGGCTCGAGGATGAGGAGCAAAAACTCCTGGAGCTACGGGATGACGTCTTGCGACGTGAAGAAGAGCTCGCCGAGAAGACAGCTCTGGCGGACAAGGGCCTCGAGGAGCGCGCTAAAAAATTGGAAGAGCGCTGCCTCGAAGAGGAGGAAAAGACCTGGGTGCGAGGGCAGGAACTCTACGAGTATGAGTGTGCCCTCATCGCCCGGGAGAAGAAAATAGAGGCTAGGGAGAAAGACTTGGTCGACCGTCGGAACAAGATCCACCTCCGGGAGGAGGAGCTCGGGAGACTCGAAAAGCGGGTTGCTGCGAAAATTCAGCAAAACGCCAAAGAAGTTGAGCGCCTCTCCCGCGAGAACTCAGAACTGGCGGCGACCCGGAGGTCCCTGGAAGAAATGAAGGGCCTGAGGAAGACAGACTCCCTGCAAATTTGGGAGTTCCTGAGCAAGGCCGACGATGCGCTGGCGCCTATGGGTTTCAGCCCCGTGCTTCCGGATGATCCGGAGCCGGAGCCGGACCTTGCATTGCAGGCGTTGAGCGCTGCGGGTGGCAAGCTCTCCAAGGTGGGCGACGTCATCGCGGACCAGCTTGAGGTCGAGGGGCAATCCCTGGCTAGAAACGTCACAGAGTATGTATTGACGTGTTACACTAGCCGGAACCCTCGATTCTCTCTGGACCCGGTGCTTGAAGGTCCCGTCGAAGGAGAGGGCGAAGCTACCCGAGGCAGCGTGTCGGAGGTCGCCCAGAAGGTCGCTGAGTTCTTCCATAGGGTCTAGGACTATCTTTCTTAGCCTTTATTTGTATCTTCTCTTCTTCCTCAATTTTGTAATCCTTTGTCCCCAGATGTAATCTCTGGTCTTCAAATGAAATGAAATCCCCAATTTTTCGTGAATTTCATTTTTTGTCTTCAACATCTTTGTCTTCACTTGGCCCCCTGGTAGATGTGCACAATGTGATTGTGGACATGTACCAAAAGGTTGTTGAGTTTTGTTGAAGACAAATTTGCTTCGAACTCGTATAGTTTAGGTCCGAAGTTTTCGATAGTGAAGGTCCCTTGAAGTCGTCGGAGCTTAGAAGCTTCGGCACTGTCCATCGTCGGAGCTTAGTAGCTCCGGCAATAGCCTCTACCAACACGTTGAGTGTCGATAGTTAATACTTCAAGGTGTCGGAGCTTAGTAGCTCTGGCAATGACCCTTGCCACGCCTGGCTTGCTGGCAACAGACTCTAGTGATAGAGTCTTCTCACCATCTTCAAGTTAACGCCGGTGGGAGTCGGAGCTTGGTTAACTCCGGTTTTTCTCCATCAATATTGAGTTTATTTTTCCTGCACACTTAAGCCAAGAAAAACAGTAAAATTCGTTCCTTATCTATAACTTCGTCGCGGCTTACGGTTCTCAAGAGAATTTCAAGTTGAACACGATTTTTAGTATAATTGGGTGAATTGTCTTTTCTTTTAGATCTAATTGTCCATGGACCCGCCTTACTTTGGCCTGCTGGGGTGTAGGTAGAGTGGCGTACTTAGGGTGCTTGACCAGGCTAAGTCGATAGCGCACTCCGGCCCTAGAACGGCTTGGCGGCTTTCAGGCGAGTTGGCCACAGACGACATTTAAATCTAAAAATTCTGACAATTCAACTCAAATCGTACATAAATCGGTTAAACTAGAACTTCTTAAGAATTGCACGTTTCTGTTATAGACAAGAAAGAGAAAAATAAAAGTGTCAAGCCTTATGCAAAAATGAATGCACGTGGAGTCTATTTCACATGAAGATGTCTTTCATTATAGGTCCGGGGTACAGGGGAAACAAGTACACTCTTAGGATACGGAACCAGGCTAAGTGTGTTTGGTTTCTCGTTTGACCCTGGGTAGTTAGCCACACTTCTAGTCCGGAGACTGTATCAAGTGTTGCATGAGCTCTTCAAACCTTTCGGGAAAGGTCCGGCTGCTCTCCCGGAGGAACTACCCGACTCTGTACAATGACTCTATAACATACACTTCAAGTTACTTAAGACTCACCTCCGTGGAATTAAGTGTAGAACTTACGGAGGTGCTCGATGTTCCAAGGATTTGGGAGAGGTGTCCCATCCTCAGTAGCCAAGCGAACGCTTCCGGGACGGGATACTTTAATCACTCGGAAGGGCCCTTCCCAGCCGGGGGAGAGTTTGTTTTGCCCTTCTCTGGATAGTATTCTCCGTAGCACCAGATCGCCTTCCTCGAGCTGTCGGTTGCGCACATGCCGCTGATGATAGCGCCGTAGAGCTTGGCGGTATCGGGCATTCCGAACAGCTGCTTGGCACCTTCCCTCCTCGAGGAGGTCTAGGTCTTCACGCCGGAGCTGGTCCTGCGCGGCTTCGTCGAAGGTCCGGACTCGGAGGGAACCCAAGGTGATTTCCGGAGGAAGGATCGCTTCTGCTCCATACACCAGGAAAAAGGGTGTTTCTCCGGTTGCCCGACTTGGAGAAGTCCTGTTAGCCCATAGAGTGGGCGGAAGCTCTTCGATCCAATTAGCTCCGTGCTTTTTCAAACGCTCATAAGTGCGCGTTTTGAGTCCTTTAAGGATCTCTGCGTTTGCTCTCTCGGCTTGCCCATTGCTGGCAGGATGAGCTACGGAAGCGTAGCAAACTTGTATGCCGAGGTCTTCGCAATATCCTTGAAATGAGGAGCTTGTGAACTGAGTCCCATTATCAGTGATGATCTTGTTTGGGACTCCGAATCTGCTCACGATAGATTGTAGAAAATTGATTGCAGATTGTTTGTTGATCGTCACAACAGGAGTAGCTTCCGGCCACTTGGTGAACTTGTCGATGGCGACATACAGGAACTTGTAACCTCCGACGGCTCTTGGGAAGGGTCCCAAGATGTCTATCCCCCACACGGCGAAAGGCCACGTAGGAGGTATCATTTGTAAGGGCTGAGCAGGTGTATGAATTTGCTTTGCATGAAATTGGCATGCTTTGCATTTCTTCACTAGCTCAGTAGCATCCTGGAGCGCTGTTGGCCAGTAGAAGCCGTGCCGAAAGGCTTTTCCGACCAGCGTGCGGGAAGACGCGTGGTTCCCACACTCGCCTCCATGGATTTCTGCGAGGAGCTCGCAGCCTTCTTCCCTTGTGATGCACCGCATTAGGATGCCGTTGGCACCGCGCCGGTAGAGATCCCCTTCTACCAACGTGTATCTTTTAGCCAATCTGACTACCCGGTCAGCGGATACATCATCGTCAGGAAGGATGTTGTCTTTCAAGTAGTTCCGGATCTCCGAGATCCATGCATCGGAACTGACTTGAGCATTTGAGTCTTGCGTGCTGGGTTGCTCGGAGCTTCCGGCAGCACCTACGACCCTTGATGGCTGCCATGGTAACAGGGCCATCGGGACCGTCAGCTTCGGGATGCTGATCTCGCCCCCTTCGTTCAGCTCGGCAGGCTGAACTGTGGGTTTTGACATCCTCCGGACAAAGGTTCCGTCTGGAGCCGGAGCTCCGGTTGACGCCTTGGTCGAGAGTTTGTCAGCTTCAACGTTGTGAGCACGCTGAACATGGTGAAGGTCTAGGACTTCGAAGTCCTTCTGAAGCCTCTGGACTTCAAGGAGATAAGCAGCCAGCTGGAGATTATTGCAGGAGCATTCACCCTTCACCTGTTTGATAACAAGTTGTGAATCTCCTTTGACCAGCAACTGCTTGACACCAAAGGATAGTGCCACCTTTAATCCATATATGAGTGCTTCGTACTCCGCCATGTTGTTGGTTGCCTTGAAATCAAGGTGCACCATGTATCTTACCTTCTCCCCGGTTGGTGTGAGGAGAAGGACTCCAGCTCCGGCTCCCTGCTTCTGCATGGAGCCGTCGAAGTAAAGGGTCCAGTGAGGCTTAGTGAAGGCCGGAACTTGCGGTTCCTTCTTCTGCTCGCTGGGGCCCCCAGGGTTTAATGGAGAGGGAGTCCATTCTGCCACGAAATCTGCCAACGCTTGACTCTTGATTGCTTGTCTTGGAATGAATTCGAGGTCGAATTCAGCCAGTTCCGCTGCCCACTTCGCTATATTCCCAGTTGAATTGGGATTATGCAGAATCGCTCGAAGTGGATATGAGGTTACCACCGAGACTTTGTGAGCTTGGAAATAGTGTCGAAGCTTCCTTGAAGCAATAAGAACTGCGTAGAGCATCTTATGTACCTCTAGGTATCGAGTCTTGGCATCATGTAACACTTCACTGATGAAGTATACTGGGCGTTGAACGGTCCGGACCCTCCCGTAGGGGTCCGGAGCTTCCTCTCCATTGATCCGGACCCTGTCGGAGGGGTCCAAACTATATTCGAGGACCTCCGGGTTCTGGGTGGAGGAACCCGGAGCTTCTTCAGGAATGACCTGGATCCTATCAGAAGGATCCGTGTCCTCTGAAGTGGCTTCTTGAGGAATCTCGTCTTTCTCGAGCTCGCTCGATGTGGACACGGCCATCCTGTTGGCGGTATCGGCGATCAAGCTCCGCTCGGAGGTCGTGTGTCGAAAGCCGAGATGCAGTATGGGCACGTCGTGCCCCAGAGGGCAACGACGTCACTTGCTGTGACGCAGCTCTTCTTCGGTTGTTGGAGACATGTGGACCAAGTCTTCCAGACAACGTTCGTCGCTGCGACGGGGCCCGCCCTGAAGGAGGTGGACCCTGATTGTTGAGGCGTTCGGCCGCTGCTGCGACCAAATGCTCAATATCAGCTCTCCATTGCTCCATGGCACCTTGAGATGCATCCGGAGGTGGTGGTCGCTGAAGGAGAGCACGCGCTGCATGGAGTGCGTGTTCTGGGTTGTCACGACTTGCCGGCGCAGAATGTGACGCCGGTGCACCATCATGTCGTTCGGCATGTCTTGCCGGAGAAGATGGTGGTGGTGGGAGTGTGACTCCCGCTGGAACTGAGGCTCCTGCCGGTGGTTGCATGTTGGAGGGATTGCCTCCGACAGTCTGAGCAGCAGGTTGCCCGTTGGATGATCCAGCTGCAGAATTCACCATTCTTGAAGATCTCAGGCGCCCCTTCCTGGCGCGCCAACTGTCGACTGTTGGAGTCGGCAGATCCCCTAACACTATGAAAAGTGTTTGAAGGAGTTTGTGGTTCGGTCTGGGCGCGCGGAGATCGAAGAAAGTGAAATGCGATTTGGACACGAGTGACACGGTGGTTTACGTGGTTCGGGTCGCCTGAGCGTAATACCCTACTCCACGGGTGTGTGTTTGTTGTATTAACTGGTGAGCTTGAGAGTGTTCGCCCCCCCTGTGTATCGTCGGTTTGTCCTTTTATTGTCACGCCCGGTCATCGTAAAGATGAACAGACGCTAACCACATGTACGCCAGGATCAGTTGAATCGTACATGCGTTGACGAAAGTGAAATACCATTACATTGCCATGTTCGGAATACATAAATAGTCTTACAGAACGACCCGAAGGTCTACAAATACACTCCACAAATATTTACAACACCACACAGTTCAACACTACAGAAAGCAAGATAGATAAGTGGGCTTCGTCTCCACAGGCAGCCGTTGCGCGTGAGGTCGCCAGCCTAGACCAAATCCTCCGGGTTGACGTAGAAGTCCTCCGGTGCAGCTTCTTCTTCTTCATACTCTAAAGGAGAATTAAACGCTTGAGTACATAGAGTACTCAGCAAGTGCGGGAAGAGAATGACATGATTGGCTAGAGCAAGGTAAGGCCAAATATGGCTTAGCACTATGCTTAGAACCTATCCTTAGCTTTCAATTATCATTATTATAATTCAATAAATAATCAACACATGATTAATGATAATGAAAGTACTTGAACCATAATGAACCATCATTTCCCAACCATAGACTAATTATGAACTGGCCCCAAGCTGCTCTTGTCCGTGAGCACGGCTGTCATGACAGTTTTACCAAATCTCTGCAGAGAGTGTACCCTTTCCCCACAAGCAGTGATTCCATCCCCTGTTGCCAGGTGGACTAAGTAAACCTCCCTGATGCCCGTGACCCGTCGGTCACATTACACACTTCCGTAGGTGTGTGGCCCGGAGATCACTACATGGTCTTTACAAAGGCACTCCCGACTAGTGCTAGCCCTCTAAGGTTTCCACCACTGGAGATTCTCGGAGTAACCCTCCGCCCCAGAGCCCCCTCTTGAGCCTTGCGGTTCCAAGAGCGGATCACCCGCCTCATTCCCCGCACCATCCAGCCACTAGCAGTTCATCGGGAGGAACCTAATTAATTGACCACGCTGCCCCATCTCAGTCTCGTGGTGGTACTATGAAGCTTAGTGGCTTCCTCCATAAACCGGTCCTTAGAATCCGGTGGTGACAAACCCCAATCCCGGGTCTCGTGCAAAATGCACCATACCAAAACTAACCAACCACCAGATTCCTATTCACTAACATTATGTATGTTCATCACCAAACTAAAGTACCATAAAGTTGAGCATAGAGCATTTGTATGAAAACCCAATCCCAACATCTAAGCATGGCTAAGCATGAATAAAGCCTATCTACTTCCCAACCCATTTCAGGTAACAAGGAATGGTAAGGAACAGGGCATGTAAAACATGAAATAGGACATCAAATTAATTAGCATGCAACTAGCTAAATTCCTAAAATAGGTACAAGATGGTCAAGGGCACTTGCCTTCGTTGGAGACTTGAGAATTGACGAAGTCTTGGTCTTGGAAGTTGAGGTTAGGGTCGTAGAACGACTCTAGATATATGCCCAAGCAATGGCAAGAATATAAAATAAAGCTAAATAAGTAAAGGCACGCAAAACAATGCATACACACATACACATAAGCACCAAAATCCTACACTAATGCGTCCCTACGAGGTATTTATCATTTAACAAGGCCAAAATATGCAATTTATATTTTTCCTACAATTTTGGGATTTTATTATAGCCTAAAACCATTTTTATTGAATTTTCTATAGCAAAAATGTATTTCAAAACATTTTTAATAATTAATCCAGGGACCAAATATATTTTATCTGAACTCTACAATTAATTCACAGCATAAAATATTTTATAAACATTTTTCATAGCATTTCTACACTTATTCATCATTTTTATCTAATTTCTACACCTTAAAATACAATTAAAAACTCTATTCAGCAATTAAATAAAAGTCCAGGGGCTATATAAATAATTTACTCTACTGAACAGGGTCTGAATACATGAATCTAATAAATTACAGGGGTTAGAATGCTCAATTAAATGATTAAAAACCAATTTTTAGGGTTCCAGGGGCTAGACTGTAAAGTCCAGGGGCTAGATTTGCAATACGCTTAAGCTCCGGGGGTAGCTGGCTAATTTCCAGGGGTTTGGATGTAAACCGAAGGCGGGAAGGGGCTGTTTGAACCTGGGCCGTTGGATTCAGATCGGGTGGCCCAGATTTAATGAAACGAAGGGGTATGGACCCTTCTAATCGTGGCCGTTGGCGCCAGCCGAGGGCCACGATTGAGCCACGTCGGCTCTTGGCCGGCGCCAGCGCTCTGCGCGGCGGCGCACGGCGGCGCACGGCGGCGGGCTCGCCGGACTAAGTGCAAACAAGTGAATTCTTCCCTAGTTCTTAGATCTATGCATGGGAAAACGAAGAGGGGGACATGGTGATCTCACCAGGGGGGTCGATCGGGCTCGGGGAAGAGGGGATGACGCCGGCGACGAAGAGAGGCGGCGGAGCTCGACGGTGAGCGGCGGAAACGGTGGCGCAGAGGCTGTTCACCCGATCAAACACGTCCAGCAGCTTCCTGGCGGTGTGGCAAAGGTGTTAGGCCGAAAGGAAGAGAGGGAAAGAGTTTACACCGACGGGAACGCGAGGACAGCGGCTTACCGACGAAGGAGGCGCTAGGGTTGCGGTGAGCTCGGGGGAAAGGGGGAAATGTGGGGGCGCCGAGGGATTTATGGGGCGGGGGTGATGGCGGTTGCAGCCCTCGGCCGAATTTTGAAAGGGGGGAGCAGTTCCGAGGGAGGGGGGAGATCGTGGCGCGGTGCTCGGACGTGGGCGCGCGCGTCGGTTGCTGGCGCTGCGAGGAAGAAGGGAGAGAGAGGGGAAACACGCTGACAAGGGGGCCCGGGCGTCCAGAGAGAGGAGGGGGAAGTGAGGGCGCGACTGGGCCGGCGGGGAGGGGTTGGGTTGCGGCCTGAATTCGGCCCAGGAGGGGTTTTACTATTTATTTCCCTTTTTCTTTTCTTTTTCCTATGATTTGATTTGAATTCCAATTTAAATTCGAAGTCTACTCGTTTGAATTCAAACTTCCACACTAGAATGCACATTACAATGATCAAGGGTTTGAGAAAATTTTTGTACATGAAATATGGGTGTTACAACTCTACCCCCCTTAAAAGGAATCTCGCCCTCGAGATTCGGACGTTCTAAGAGAATAGATGAGGGAAATCCGCCTTGAGAGCTTCTTCTCTTTCCCAGGTTGCTTCTGCCTCGGAATGATGTTTCCATTGCACTTTACACATGCGAATGACTTTGTTCCTCGTGACTTTTTCTAGTGTCTCAAGTATTTTGACAGGCTGCTCTACATAAGACAAGTCTTCCTGTACATCCACTGCTTCCATGGGCAATTGCTCTTCAGGCACCCTTAGGCACTTCTTAAGTTGCGACACATGGAACACATTGTGCACATCTGCCAGGTGTGGCGGAAGCTCAAGCTGGTAAGCCACTTCACCACGTCGTTCCAGTATCTTGAACGGACCAATGTAACGGGGTGACAACTTGCCTCTTACTTTGAATCTTCTCAATCCTCTCATAGGTGACACCTTCAAGTACACATAGTCACCAACTTCAAATGTGAGATCGCGTCTTCGAGTATCCGCATAACTCTTTTGTCTTGTTTGAGCTGCCTTTAGATTCTTCCGAATTTCTTGTACTTGTCTTTCAGCCTCTTGTAATACGTCAGGCCCAAAGACTTGGCTTTCCCCAGTTTGATTCCAAAACAACGGTGTCCTACATTTTCGCCCATACAATGCTTCAAAAGGAGACATCTTCAAACTGGCTTGATAACTGTTGTTGTAAGAGAATTCGGCATATGGCAGATTCTTGTCCCAACTTTTGCTATTCTTTAAAGCACACGCTCTTAACATATCTTCTAATATCTGGTTGGTGCGTTCTGTCTGGCCATCAGTTTGAGGATGATACGCCGAACTGAAATTTAGACGGGTATCCATTGATTCATGCAACTTCTGCCAGAATCTTGAGGTGAATTGAGTGCCTCTGTCTGAGATGATCTTCTTAGGAACTCCATGTAAGCATACAATCCTGGAGATATACAGTTCCGCCAACTTGGGGCCGTTGTAGGTCTCTTTCACAGGGATAAAGTGAGCCACTTTAGTTAGACGGTCCACAATAACCCATATAGAATCATATCCAGATTCTGTTCTTGGTAGTCCCACGATGAAGTCCATACTTATTTCTTCCCATTTCCATTCTGGCACTTTGATTGGTTGTAATAACCCTGCTGGTCTTTGATGTTCCGCCTTAATCAATTGACATGTATCACATATGGCCACATATTCGGCTACATCCCGTTTCATTCCATGCCACCAATATCGATCTTTAAGGTCTTGATACATCTTTGTGCTTCCGGGGTGAATGGAGTATGATGAGTCATGAGCTTCTCTTAATATCAACTCTTTAATCTCCTTGACATCTGGAACACAAATCCGCTTTCCAAGCCATAAGGTTCCTTGTTCATCCTCTCTAAAGTTTGGAGCTTTCCCTTTCTTCATCAACTGCTTGATCTCTTTGACTTTCTCATCATTCTTTTGTCCTTCTCGTATGTCATGTTCAAGGGTTGAGTCCACTTCCATAGCAACTGCTTCAGTGCTAGACACTAGACATAGATTTAACCTTGCAAACTCTTCACATAGCTGGGGTTGAAGAGCTTGTACTGACAAGTTATTGCTTTGTCCCTTCCTGCTTAGAGCATCGGCGACCACATTAGCCTTGCCTGGATGGTAGTTGATTCCCACATCAAAATCATTGATTAACTCCAACCAACGACGTTGCCTAAGGTTAAGATCCGGCTGTGTAAATATGTACTTCAAACTTTTGTGATCTGTATATATCTCCGTCCTTTTTCCCATTAAGTAATGTCTCCATATCTTCAAAGCATGAACAACAGCTGCCAATTCTAAGTCATGTGTTGGATAGTTCCTCTCATGCTTCCGAAGCTGTCTTGAAGCGTAAGCCACAACATGTCCTCCTTGCATTAAGACACATCCTAAACCATGACCAGATGCGTCACAATAGACCACAAACTCCTTTTGCATATCGGGCATCACCAATACCGGTGCACTGGTTAACCTCTTCTTCAATTCGGCGAAGCTTACCTCACATTCGGGGGTCCATTTGAAAGCAACTCCTTTCTCAAGCAACTTGGTTAGTGGTCGAGAGATCTTTGAAAATCCCTCGATGAATCGTCGGTAATAACCAGCCATACCTAAGAATCTTCTTATATCATGTACACTCTCAGGTGTTTCCCACTTAAGGACATCGGCCACTTTGCCTGGATCCACTGCTATACCTCCTTCAGATATGACATGTCCCAAAAATGATACCTCCTTTAGCCAAAACTCACACTTACTAAGTTTGGCATACAGTTGATGTTGGCGAAGCTTCTGTAAGGCCATCCTGAGGTGCTCCTCATGCTCTTCTTCAGTTTTGGAGTAGATAAGTATGTCATCGATGAATACCACTACGAACTTGTCCAAGTATTCCATGAAAACCTTGTTCATAAGATACATAAAATACGCCGGAGCATTGGTCAATCCAAATGACATGACTGTATACTCATACAATCCATACCGAGAGACAAATGCCGTCTTGGGAATATCCGACGGTCTAATCTTCAGTTGATGATAGCCCGAACGGAGATCAATCTTGGAAAACACACATGCTCCTCTTAACTGATCAAATAAATCTTCAATCCTTGGTAGTGGATATTTATTCTTGATGGTTACCTCATTTAAAGCACGATAGTCCACACACAACCTTTGGGTTCCATCCTTCTTAGGTACAAATATGACTGGTGCTCCCCAAGGCGATGAGCTAGGACGAATATATCCTTTTGCCAATAATTCCTCAATATGGTCCTTTAGTTCAGCTAGTTGTTTAGCATCCATTCTATATGGCCTCTTATATATTGGGGCCGTTCCAGGCACTAATTCAATGATAAATTCAATCTCTCGATCAGGGGGCATACCTGGCAAGTCATCTGGGAATACATCCGGAAATTCTTTCACAACCCTGATGTCTTTGGTACTCTCAAGGTGATTGAGTTGTACTATTGCTTCTTGTGTCTGATCTGGCTTGAATTCCACTGTGGTGCCATCCGGGTGTGTTAAGCAGACTGTTCTAGTTGCACAATGAATTACTCCTTGATTCTTTGTCAACCAGTCCATTCCCAGAATGATATCTAATCCTTGTGAGTCCAACACTATTAGGTTGGCCCAAAAGACTACCCCCCTTATGTTTATACTCACTTTTCGGCATAGATGCCTTGCCACCATCTCTCCTCCAGGAGAGTTTATCAATAATGGCCCATTCAAGAATGTAACTACCATGTCATGCTTCTTTATGAAATCCTTGGATATGAATGAATGTGTAGCACCCGAATCAAACAATATGGTGGCGGGGTGGGAGTTGACAGAGAACGTACCGATCACCACATCAGGTGCTTCCTGTGCTTGCTCCAGAGTCACATGGTTGACACGGCCAGTTGGGTTCTGCTGCTTCTTTGGACAACTGCTGGCATAGTGTCCCCATTCTCCGCACTTGTAGCATTGTACTCCCGCAGCATTATTTGGGCCCTTGTTGCCTCCTGACTGGTTTCTTGGGGGTTGGCCACTTGGACGGTTAGCTGGGGCTGAAGGGCGGGGTGGCTGCATCTGCTGGCGTGGGGGTTGCATTGGCTGGCGTGGTGGCTGCTGCTGCTGCTGGCGCATTGGCTGGTTGTAGGGAGTGGGTGGCCTGTAGTTGGAGTTGGGAAACCTCTGTCCCGAGTAGTTCATGGGACGAGTCATATGGGTTGTAGGCGGATGGTTGAGACGGGGGCGTACATTGCTGCTGGAGGCATGTGTTGCTAAGGTCAACTTCCTCTTTCTTTCGTCATCTTCCAGTTCCTTCTTAGTCCTTTCCACTTCAAAAGCTTTGTCTACTAACTTCTGGAAGTCGCCGTAGTCGCTGGAAGACATAGCAAACTTTAACTCTTTGTCCAGCCCATTCTTGAAGCGGAATTGTTTCTTGGCGTCGGTATCCACATCTGTTGGGGCATAGCGGGATAGCTGGGTGAAGGCATTCAGGTAGGCCCTCACAGTCATACGGCCTTGCTTTAGCATCAGGAACTCTTCACGCCTGGCTTGTATCTCTCCTTCAGGTACGAAGTGATTGCGGAAGTTGGTACGGAATTCTTCCCATGAAATATTTTCCGGGTCCTGGTGGGCCTCGGTGAAGGCGGTCCACCAATCAGCTGCTGGTCCTTGAAGTTGATGGGAGGCTAGTAGCACTTTCTCCCTTCCTTCACAGTGGATGAGCCTCAGCTTGCTATCAATGGTACGGAGCCAATCATCGGCGTCCATGGGTTCGGTAACGGTGGCAAAAGAGGGTGGATGGGTGTTCAGGAAGTCCCTAAGGAAGGACCTCGGCGGAAAAGGTGGTGGTGGCGGAAGGTTGTAGTTTGGTGGTGGTGGGGGTGGGGCTTGTTGCAGGTTGGTGACAATCTGGGTGAGGTTGTTGAGTAGTTGAGTCTGAAGAGCCATCATCTGTTGCATCTGTTGAGAGGCTGGGGCTCCTCGAGCACCCCTTGCATTCCATCCAGGAACACCTCCAAGTCCTCCATCCAGAGGTGGGTTACCACGACCACGGCCTCTACCTCTTCCTCGTCCAGCCATCTGTGATAGAGAAGTTCATTGAGGTCTTAGAATAATAGATGAGATGAGAAAGGATATGCTAGGGTAACACGGTCCCAACTATATGCATCAAGGGTAATAGACATAAAGCAAGTTCATTAACCAACTAGTGTGGAGGTGGACAAGATGCCTAAGCATTCCACCACTCACACGACACATAAACAAGACTAAAGACACGGATGTGGACAGGATGCCGAAGCATTCCACAACTCATGTCGCAACCAACACACACAACATAAAGCAACTACTAGCATAACACCATAAAAGACACAACTCAAGACTGGAGAGGGCGTAGCTACACGCTCCTACAAACTAAGGATAACTGTCCTGAGTCGACCAGCGGGGAAACGAGTCCACTCCTACTCATCGGAGTCCTCCTCAACCTCCATCTCCGGGTCTTCTTCTTCTGAGTCTTCTCTTGAGTTCTCGGGGGAGTTCATGCGGCGATCCGGAGAGTTCGGGTCCCAAGGCTCCACGTCCGAAGCGTACTGCTGAGAGTTAGGATCAACTCCAGTGATCCTCGTGTAGCGTCGTCGAAGTCGCTCGTAGCGGTCGACCAAGTCCCTGCTGTCCTGCAGCTCCTGCTGACAACGCTGGAGTCATGAAGACAACTCCACAACGTCGTCCACCAGCCTCTCGCACTGGGGGTGAGTCAAGCGTCCCTCGACGTCACGTCCAGTGAAGGCGGCTGTGCCACTAGGGCGCTGAGGGGTGTACGCGTGCTCCGTGCACCCAAGAAGGAACCTGTGGGCGTGGCTCCAGTAGGTGGTCGCCTCCCACGTGGCGTCCTCCTCAGCTGCACGCTGGGAGCTCCTCCAGGCCGGAGAGAAGTGCGAGTGCAGCAACTCCGAGTCGTAGTAGACGGCCAGCTGAGAAGTCCACTCCAGCTCACCAGTATAGGGTGCAAAGACCCTAGTGGTGTGGTAGACTAAGCGGACACGGTACTCACGGTACCCCGCAGCTCGAAGAAGAGAACGAAGACGGACGCGCATCCTCGAAGCAGCACTCCCGTTGGAGAGCAGAGTCGTCTCCCTCCGGGGTGTGTAAGGTGCGGAGCGACTGGCTAGGGCGTGCTGAGGAACACGACCCCCAGTCGACTTACGGGCCGTCTGCTTGGTCCGCGCCATCTACAAACATTTGAAAAGAAGAGAGTGAGATTAATAATTAATAAATCAATTTAGAATAAAAACAATAAGCAAAGTAAGGTAAGAAGCACAAGGGTTAAGATGGAGAGCACAAAGTTTTGGAAATACTATTTCATATGAAAATAGTATAGTCCTTAATTTTTCGGCCATTTCTAACTAGGCTTGCGTCCTACGGGCAACACGGCTCTGATACCACTTTGTCACGCCCGGTCATCGTAAAGATGAACAGACGCTAACCACATGTACGCCAGGATCAGTTGAATCGTACATGCGTTGACGAAAGTGAAATACCATTACATTGTCATGTTCGGAATACATAAATAGTCTTACAGAACGACCCGAAGGTCTACAAATACACTCCACAAATATTTACAACACCACACAGTTCAACACTACAGAAAGCAAGATAGATAAGTGGGCTTCGTCTCCACAGGCAGCCGTTGCGCGTGAGGTCGCCAGCCTAGACCAAATCCTCCGGGTTGACGTAGAAGTCCTCCGGTGCAGCTTCTTCTTCTTCATACTCTAAAGGAGAATTAAACGCTTGAGTACATAGAGTACTCAGCAAGTGCGGGAAGAGAATGACATGATTGGCTAGAGCAAGGTAAGGCCAAATATGGCTTAGCACTATGCTTAGAACCTATCCTTAGCTTTCAATTATCATTATTATAATTCAATAAATAATCAACACATGATTAATGATAATGAAAGTACTTGAACCATAATGAACCATCATTTCCCAACCATAGACTAATTATGAACTGGCCCCAAGCCGCTCTTGTCCGTGAGCACGGCTGTCATGACAGTTTTACCAAATCTCTGCAGAGAGTGTACCCTTTCCCCACAAGCAGTGATTCCATCCCCTGTTGCCAGGTGGACTAAGTAAACCTCCCTGATGCCCGTGACCCGTCGGTCACATTACACACTTCCGTAGGTGTGTGGCCCGGAGATCACTACATGGTCTTTACAAAGGCACTCCCGACTAGTGCTAGCCCTCTAAGGTTTCCACCACTGGAGATTCTCGGAGTAACCCTCCGCCCCAGAGCCCCCTCTTGAGCCTTGCGGTTCCAAGAGCGGATCACCCGCCTCATTCCCCGCACCATCCAGCCACTAGCAGTTCATCGGGAGGAACCTAATTAATTGACCACGCTGCCCCATCTCAGTCTCGTGGTGGTACTATGAAGCTTAGTGGCTTCCTCCATAAACCGGTCCTTAGAATCCGGTGGTGACAAACCCCAATCCCGGGTCTCGTGCAAAATGCACCATACCAAAACTAACCAACCACCAGATTCCTATTCACTAACATTATGTATGTTCATCACCAAACTAAAGTACCATAAAGTTGAGCATAGAGCATTTGTATGAAAACCCAATCCCAACATCTAAGCATGGCTAAGCATGAATAAAGCCTATCTACTTCCCAACCCATTTCAGGTAACAAGGAATGGTAAGGAACAGGGCATGTAAAACATGAAATAGGACATCAAATTAATTAGCATGCAACTAGCTAAATTCCTAAAATAGGTACAAGATGGTCAAGGGCACTTGCCTTCGTTGGAGACTTGAGAATTGACGAAGTCTTGGTCTTGGAAGTTGAGGTTAGGGTCGTAGAACGACTCTAGATATATGCCCAAGCAATGGCAAGAATATAAAATAAAGCTAAATAAGTAAAGGCACGCAAAACAATGCATACACACATACACATAAGCACCAAAATCCTACACTAATGCGTCCCTACGAGGTATTTATCATTTAACAAGGCCAAAATATGCAATTTATATTTTTCCTACAATTTTGGGATTTTATTATAGCCTAAAACCATTTTTATTGAATTTTCTATAGCAAAAATGTATTTCAAAACATTTTTAATAATTAATCCAGGGACCAAATATATTTTATCTGAACTCTACAATTAATTCACAGCATAAAATATTTTATAAACATTTTTCATAGCATTTCTACACTTATTCATCATTTTTATCTAATTTCTACACCTTAAAATACAATTAAAAACTCTATTCAGCAATTAAATAAAAGTCCAGGGGCTATATAAATAATTTACTCTACTGAACAGGGTCTGAATACATGAATCTAATAAATTACAGGGGTTAGAATGCTCAATTAAATGATTAAAAACCAATTTTTAGGGTTCCAGGGGCTAGACTGTAAAGTCCAGGGGCTAGATTTGCAATACGCTTAAGCTCCGGGGGTAGCTGGCTAATTTCCAGGGGTTTGGATGTAAACCGAAGGCGGGAAGGGGCTGTTTGAACCTGGGCCGTTGGATTCAGATCGGGTGGCCCAGATTTAATGAAACGAAGGGGTATGGACCCTTCTAATCGTGGCCGTTGGCGCCAGCCGAGGGCCACGATTGAGCCACGTCGGCTCTTGGCCGGCGCCAGCGCTCTGCGCGGCGGCGCACGGCGGCGCACGGCGGCGGGCTCGCCGGACTAAGTGCAAACAAGTGAATTCTTCCCTAGTTCTTAGATCTATGCATGGGAAAACGAAGAGGGGGACATGGTGATCTCACCAGGGGGGTCGATCGGGCTCGGGGAAGAGGGGATGACGCCGGCGACGAAGAGAGGCGGCGGAGCTCGACGGTGAGCGGCGGAAACGGTGGCGCAGAGGCTGTTCACCCGATCAAACACGTCCAGCAGCTTCCTGGCGGTGTGGCAAAGGTGTTAGGCCGAAAGGAAGAGAGGGAAAGAGTTTACACCGACGGGAACGCGAGGACAGCGGCTTACCGACGAAGGAGGCGCTAGGGTTGCGGTGAGCTCGGGGGAAAGGGGGAAATGTGGGGGCGCCGAGGGATTTATGGGGCGGGGGTGATGGCGGTTGCAGCCCTCGGCCGAATTTTGAAAGGGGGGAGCAGTTCCGAGGGAGGGGGGAGATCGTGGCGCGGTGCTCGGACGTGGGCGCGCGCGTCGGTTGCTGGCGCTGCGAGGAAGAAGGGAGAGAGAGGGGAAACACGCTGACAAGGGGGCCCGGGCGTCCAGAGAGAGGAGGGGGAAGTGAGGGCGCGACTGGGCCGGCGGGGAGGGGTTGGGCTGCGGCCTGAATTCGGCCCAGGAGGGGTTTTACTATTTATTTCCCTTTTTCTTTTCTTTTTCCTATGATTTGATTTGAATTCCAATTTAAATTCGAAGTCTACTCGTTTGAATTCAAACTTCCACACTAGAATGCACATTACAATGATCAAGGGTTTGAGAAAATTTTTGTACATGAAATATGGGTGTTACATTTATAGTACAAGGACCAACCGTTACAAGTCAGCCTGGCCCGACATGTGGCCCTGGCGGTTATTAGTATTGATACACGAGATTAATTGTTGTTAATAACCCTGTAACGGCTCCGACAGTGCCGTTACAGGTGTTAAGGCTGTCCGATTAATTATCATTAACGTGGAATTAATGGTAATTAATCGGATCTTGAAGTCTGCGGCTGTCCTTTGGAGATCCGGAGCCGTTACAACGTCTCCCGGGGGCTTTAAGCATCTAGCTCCGTCGTGTGGACACGTGGCAGCTCCGGAGCTTGCTTGGGAGAAGCGGGAAGCTCCGGGGTGACCTGGCACGTGTCATGTCCGGAGCTTCTCTCGGTCGGGGGCTACCTCCGGAGGTGCCGTTTCAGTACTTGGCCCGGAGCTTCACCCTTGCGGGTAATAGCTCTGGGCTGACAGTACACGTGGCAACCTAGAGGTTAACCATGTTGGAGAAGCGGGTCCGGTCACGTCTGGCGAGTGGGCCCCCGAGGGTCTTCAATTTGAGTTGATGTCCTTCCTCTGAGATCTTTGTAACCTCAGGGGGTGTATGGTTTTTAGGGTACCGACAGTAGCCGTCCACGGTGTGGACGATCACAATCTTAAAAATTATAGTTTTTCATCACTTTTGGGTGCCTAATTTAAAATACTTAGAGACATATTTTGGAAATGTTGTTATTCAAAAAAATATAGTAGACAATGTGTACAAATATTCCATTCATAACAACATTTCTAAAATAAGTCTCTAAATATTTCTAAATAGCCGTCCAATTGTGAATAAAACTCAGCAAATTTGTGCTGCAGAGGCAAATTTGCTGAGTTTAGTCACATTTCGACGGCCCTTTTAAAATACATAGATACAAATTTAGAAAATTATGATACCGGAATAACTGTAGATAACAATTTTTACTACATTTTATTCAATAAATATATTTCCTAAATATGTCTCTAAGTATTTTAAAATAACCATTTAAAAGTGACTAAACACAATAAATTTGCCTCAGCAACCTGAATTTTCTTAGTTTCATTCACTTTTGGACACCTATTTTAAAATATCTAAAAACATATATTTGAAATATTGTTATTAAATAAAATGTAGTAAAGAATTTTTACAGTTATACAATATTAAAATTTCATGAATATGTATCTAGTAATTTTAAAATAGTCGTCGAAAAGTGATTGAACTAAGCAAATTTGCCTCTGCAGCCCAATTTTTCTGAGTTGTATTCAAATTTGTACGGCTATTTTGAAATACCTAGAGACATATTTTGGAAATACTGTTATTGACGAATTTGTGGTACACATTGTATACTACATGTACTTAAATAACAATATTTTCAAAATATGTCTGTAAGTGTTCTAAAATAGGCTCCCAAAAGTGAATAAAAACCAGAATTTTTTAGACTGCCACATGTGCTGCCACGTGGCAAGTCGTGGCCACCGTGCCAAGTCGTCCACACCGTGGATGACAGGGATGCTAGTTTTGCAAAATGAAAATTTCAGATGCTATTAATATTAAATAATAAATTAATAATGCTAAAATAAAAAAAATCCAACAAACCCCCAACCCTCGTGGTCGCGGAGCACAGCACGGAGCTGGGCCGCAAGACTGTGACAGCCGTGGCCGAGAGCGAGCCCGTGCAGCGTGGGACGGCAAAATCGTTCTCGCCTTTTCCCATTCCGTGCAACACCACATCGGTCTTCTTCGGTTCGGGACTTGGGCCCGAACTGCAGCGGTGATCTTGGGCCCGGGTCCTCCCGACTTGTGGGTCGCCCCCACAAACTCTTCCACATTCAGGGTAACATGGAAGATGCATTCACCGTGTCTTTGTGGGCCGTTGGGTTTGTGCCACGCTCACGGTCAGATCCCGCCTGCTTCTCCCCGCCGACCTGCGAGCACGGCGGCGAGGCGACAGTCCGCGGACACGATGGAGGAGTGATGAGTGTCGGGGAGTGCACGGGTTTCCATGCGATCACTCTTCCTCTGCGACCGGAATTTAGGTGGCGAGGAGGAGGGACTGGAGGAATTGCTTATTAGCCGTGCGCCAAGATTTTCCTACTATGGGGGACCTGCTGCTGCTGCTGGCTACAGTACTTGCCTGCTCTGGTACAACCCAGCTCATAATGTCTCGAATTTATCCGGGCGATCAGATTGAGGATTTTTTTATGGAAAGTCGTGCTAAAATCGTCGGCACTCCATGACGGTGTTTGGTTTCGTGTGTGTCGGGGATAATAAATTGTAAGGTGGCTTTCAAAGCATGGGCGTGGTACGGCCAATACCGCTGCCGTTTGACATTTGTAGTGGGATCGGAGTGGTACCACGATCCGGGGCGAGTGACGTCGTCCATCGATCTCGGGGGTCGTACCAGTGAGCCAGCTGTCAGCCCGCCGTCCACGCATGTGAGTGACGAAGCAAGCCAACATGGTGCGCACGCACGCCTCCGAGGCCTGCCATCCTCGCGTATTGCCATGCTTTCCGGATTAATCACCAGATGCAGCACTGCAAGCGCCACGTCTCGGTCGCGCAGCCCTCCAGAACCGTCCGATGGAGATCAGACTGTCCAACGGCCCACAAAAAAAAAACAGAGGCCGTGGCAGAGCACGGTAAAACCCCCTGAAGTCATCGGTTAAAAAAACCTGTTAAACCCCTGGCCGAAGGGACCCACCTGGCAGCGAGACATCCTGGGCCGCCTCATTGATCTGAGGAGGGCCTTGAATGATTCGGTCGGACACCTTAACTACTGGCCCGCTTCCCCCGATCCTCACGCAAGTACGGCGTCGGATCTCCCGGCACGGTCCCGCGATACCCGTCCGCCGTCCGCCCGGGCCGGAGCGCGGGCGCCGACGTCTCCCGCGCTCGCCCGTCGCAGCGCTACCGCCGCGCGCGCGTCGTGCGACGCAGTTGAGGTGCGAGTAGGAGTTGGTTTGCTATAGATGGAAGCATTGCGGGTTGCGGCGCCATGCATGGGGATGGGTCGGCGCCGCAGATGGTGCGTGCGTGCGTGTTCAGGCGGGAACGCACAGATGAGAGTACGTAGCGCGGCGGCCGGGGGCGGGGAGAATAGATGATCGCGCTGTTCCCGTTGCTCGCTTTTGCTGCTCGGTCGCGCTTCACTGCCATTCGCAATGACAGCGACGACACGCGCCGTCCGGCCGGGGTTGCGTATACCACAGTAGACTCGTACGGCTGGTTCTGCATGTACTAGGCCCCAACAAGACACTTGGCCCGCCGCCGGCCGCGGACTCGAGACCACAAGATCCCGATGCATGCCAGTGCGCGCAGTCGGACGGCGTCAGAGCCAGACCGGACCATCTGGGGCGCATCCCGACGCCGGCGCCCGCGCCGCGATACGTTTGTTATAAGTCGATCGGCCCGCCGAACCTGTGTCCCGTCCTCTGCCTGCCGTCCGCCGCGCCGCGCTTCGTACGTTTTCAGGGCTTCGAAACCGGCCATCACGGTCCAATGATGCGCTTCGTCTCGCCGCACGCGGCCCACCACGCGGTCGGCGGTTATTACTTCGCGCGGAATTGACGTCCGATGATCAGCCAGACGCCGCCAGACGGCCTCTGCGGACGATCCCATTTGATTCCCACGCGCGCACTCGGATCCCTGAGCTGTGTGCGGCTGCTGCGCCAGCGGCCGGCGCGCCGTCGTGTGTCCGGCAGACACTGATTAGATCAAGCCAGAGGACGAAGTAACAAGCTCCGGCGACTTCGCTGCAGCGCGAGCGTATTCCAACTACAGCATACAGTATATTCCCTCCCGATCGAAATGGTTGTCGCTCGGACAGCCTGCGGCAGCGTATTCGTAGTGCGTTTCTTTGTCGGAAACGACAATCATTTACATCGGAAGGGAGTACTACAGTAGCTTGCCCATGTATGGCAGGTCTCCAGCCCTAGACTAAGCTAGAGGTAGCCTCCTGGTGATCTCAGTGCTGCGCTCTGGCAGTGTTCATCGCATGCATGCTACGTACGGACACACACAGGTACGTGCGCCACGTATGTACGAACAGCAGACTATTCTTGTTCGCATATCATATATACTGAATTATTGATATACGCATGCGTATGTTGCATACAAGTATGCACTTGCAGCAGATTCATGCTTATATACGCTTATCTTGCTGTTAATATTGACTTTTTTTTCAAGTTTACAAACTTTTCAGATCTGCACTAGGGATTTCTGACAGGCAGGCACGGGTTCGTATGAGTATTCAATAACAAAGACACAAAACTGTCTTTTCAAAAAAAAATAAACACACAAAACTGAACTGCTGCAGACATTGACAGTGGAAAACATTTACATCATCCAGCGCAACGAAATGATTACCTACCTGGTACCGAGGGACAATTGCGTCGATCACATCAGCCTGCAGCAAGAGAGCATGAACATAACTCGAGCAGAGTCCCGACGATTTGCGACGGCCGAAGCCGTCGCAAATAAGCCAGATGCCGTCGCAAATAAGCTATTTGCGACGGCTTTCTTTATTTGCGACGGCCTCCGGCCGTCGCAAATATGTCGTCGCAAATAAGCTTATTTGCGACGGCCACCGTCGCAAATAAGCTTATTTGCGACGGCTTGGGGAGGCCGTCGCAAGTTGTTGCTGCGGGCTGGTGGGACCCGCCGCCTTATTTGCGACGGTCGGGCCGTCGCAATTAAACCTTATTTGCGACGGCCAGGCCGTCGCAACTAATATCTGCTATTTGCGACGGCTAGGCCGTCGCAAATAAGTTTAGAGGGCAGGGCCCACGTGTCCTCTTCCGGGCCCACGACTCTATTTGCGACGGTCTGGCCGTCGCAATTAAAGCTTACTTGCGACGGCCTGGCCGTCGCAAATAGCAGTGGCTTAATTGCGACGGCTAGGTACCTTATTTGCGACGGTACTGTATAAAAAGCCGTCGCAAATAAGGTTTTTTATTTTTTTTTAAAAACAGAAAACTCTAACCGGCTCGATGGCCAGATTCACAACACAATATACACAGCATACACAGCATACACAATATATACACAAAGATCATCACAATCACAAACTCAAATTCCGATACATCTCACATCGTCATCAACAAAGTAAATAAAAGGGCTCACTCGCCCATCTAACCTCCGAAGCCACCTCCGAAGTCGAAGTCGTCGTCGTCGCGCCTCAATCCAGGCGGCGGTAGCGAAGGCGACGGCGTTTGTGCAGCCGTCGCGGATCCCTGCAATTAATAAAACTTAGAGTTAGAATATATGCATCAACATCTCTCTCCCTCCCTCTCCCTCTATCTTCATCTAGATCACCCTCTCTTCCTCTCTCTTTTCATTTCTCTATTTGTCTCTCACTCTATCTTTCTTGCTCACTCTATCTCTCTATTGCTATCCTTTTCCCTCTATCTTCCTCCCTCTATCTCCATCTACATCTCCCTCCCTCTATCTTCCCCTCTCTCTATCTCCATCTACATCTTACTCTCTCTTCATTCCCATCCTACTCTATCTATCTTTCACTCTTTCTTCTGTCTCCCTTTCTTCTATCTCTTTCTTTCTTCTATCTCAATCATTTTCTTCTATCTAACTATCTCTCTCTTTCATCTATCTCAATCTTATTACACTGGAGAAGAAGGATTACATAGAGACTTACCTGACCCGCTGAAGAAGGATCGCCTGGGAGGACCGGTGGTAGTACCGGTAGCTGGATTCCCAGACCCTGCGCCCGAGCGATGGCCTGTCATTGCAAACATTAAATGCTACCTATTAGTAAGTCATTTAAGCTGAATTAATAAGAATTTTAATTTTTAGATTGTTACCTCCATTGCTTCCCGCATCTGCGCCAACGCTGCTGCCTGGGTTTGGATCGTGGCCTCCATCGCCCTCCTTTCCTCCTCATGTCGCCTTTCATTTTCTTCTACAGTTTCTCGGAGGGACTGCATCTCAATGTCCCTCTGCGAGCGGCGACCTCCCGTACCCGAAGCCTGCGTGGAGCTGCCTCTCGCAGGTCTACCCGCCCTCGAGTCGACAACTCCGTCGAATATGGCGAGCCTATAAAAAAGAGAGTCAGTAATATGAAATTAAAATATCTTGAATACTTTGAATTGAAAACGATAAAATGACTTGCAAACTCACCTTCCGTGTGCTTTTCCACCACCGGTTGCATACGCGGCTTGAGGATCGATCGGTTGACGTTCCCAATCAAAATCCTGGCCGTGTATCTTCCTAGCCTCCTCCCCGTACTTAGCCTGCAAAACAATAAAATCGTGTAAGTTCAACAATCTATATAGTTATATGTAATATGAATGGTTTCTAAACTTACCAACCGCTCGGCTGCAGCCTGACTGCACCCCGTCGGCTGAGAAGGGTCCCTGTGACCTCTCTTCCAAACCTCAGCAGGGGTGGGCGGCACCCCCGTCTCGCGCTCCTGTCAATACATGTTAGTACGAACAATATATTATTAATATATAAACATAAGTTACACACACTTACCATGCGTTTAGCTAAACGCAAGTGGTTATTTTGCCCGTGTCTGCTCTTCCCCTCCACCCCTCTGCAGTCTCGAGCCTTCCCGGACTTAGCTTTAAACTCGTCGCTAGCCCAGTAGCGACAAAGGGCCCGAAATGCATCGTTCCGACCCTGCAACCAGCTCACGTGGCCCTGCACATAGTTGAAAGTCGTTAAAAGTACCATCGAGGACATTATCAGAAAAAAATACTTACTACACTCCACGTACCTGCGCGTACTCCTCCTCCGTCAGGTGCCTCTCGCTCTCCTGCCGGAAGTGTAACACGTGCTGCTGGTTCGCCTTCAAGTGCTCATTAATAATTTGAACACGGGCGTTCGACAAAGCTTGTCGAAGCGCCTTGGCAGCGTTGAAGTGAAACACTCGCCTCGCATCCTCAAACATGCGATGGTCGTCCGGGTCCTCTAAAATATATCTTGCCTGCGATAAAGAATATATTGAAGAGATGTGCACTAAAAGAGTTTAATAATTGTAACTTAGAAACTTTTTTACATACTTACCATAAAATCGGCCCATACGGCCTCCTGAAGGTTGCCGTGCTCCTGGTGATGGACACGTGCGTAGTCCTCCCACGAAAGAGCAGGCACTCCGTCGATGACCCCGGGATAGTGCAAACGCACTATGGACCCGAGGACACCGTTCACCGGTCTCTGGTGTTTCTCACCGGTGAAAGACAAGTCGTCCCAACTCCTGTAAGATATTTATTCATTCATTCATTACTTAAGTAATCAAAAGAAACTAAAATTGAAAACTATAATTTTTATTACCTGTCTCCGACTGGACGAATCACGATCCTCTGTGAAGGGACCGCGGGAGGACTGACAAAGTGAGTCCTCCTCGTCCTCCGCGTCTGCTGGGGCGCCACGTCAGGTGACCCAGACGGCTCCTCACCAGCCGAGTCAAAGGCCTCAGGAACAAAGTCATCGCCAGCCGGGAGCTGGCTGGCCGAGGGCTGACTCGCCGAGGGCTGCCTCGCCGAGTGCTGGCTGGCCGAGGGCTGCCTCGCCGAAGGCTGGCTCACCGAAGGCGCCGCAGCCTCTGAGTCAGCCGGTGAGGACTACAACATTCAAATGATTCATAAGTAAGTTTAATGTGAATTTGAATTTAAAGAATTTGTCAAAAACGAGTGACATTTACCTGTGACGAAGCTCTAGAGCTGGTCTGAACGTGCCCCAGCAGCTGAGAGCGTCTGCTGCCAGTCGACGAGGCACCAACGAAAGCGTCCTCAGGTCTAGAGGGGTAGAACCCCCTCGTCGGCGGCACCTTCTTACCCTTCTTTGACGCCATCCTATTGTAATTAGATAATTAGTAAATATGCAAATAAAATATATAAAATTCATGTTACTATCTTCAAGAAAACATTACTTGTAGTCACTTTCAAAATTCATCAACATCATTGTCATGTGTCTGTGCCCTACTCCTTAAACCAGCCCAACGATCTTCCATCGTGGCCTGTTCTAATTTTCGTTTTCGTGTATCATCTGCCTCTACATCTTCAACGTCTTCAACATCTCCAACTAATTGATCGAGTCCTGCACCAAGCTCGACGATAAAAGTGTCTGGCAACTCTTCTTCTTGGTACACTTCTTCAACGTCTTCGCTATCATGGTAACCATCATCCCCAGGAGTATATAGCCGCTCACGAGGATTCACCTTATATACCACCCACCAAGCACTGAGCTTCGTGCATGGATAAGGTAGATAATACACTTGTTCAACTTGATGCGCAAGAACAAATGTATCGTAACCCCGTAGTCGGTCCTTATGTTTCACTTCCACCATTCCAAATTGGTTTTCTCGAGTTCCATGAGTACGATCAAACCAGTCACAGTCAAAGAAGACAACTCGAAGGGTCTTATTTCCGGTAAAAGTAAATTCAAGGATTTTATTAATGATACCATAATAATCGGTTAAATTCCCTTGAGTGTCCATTGCTCTCGTCACAACACCGGAATTTGATGTTGCCGCAAGAGGACGATGAGCTTCAAAATGAGTTGTACGGAATCGGAAGCCATTTACGTCATATCGACCATAGCTTCTAACATTCACCAATCCATAAGATAGCTGCCGCAAATCTTCATGGACACTGTGAGTCCGACACTGTTATAAAAGACGAGAGAATATTATATAATACTTCTTTAATAATAGTAATTTATAATACATAGAAGACGAGAGAATATTACATATTCTCGAAACCAAGATAGAAAACTCTGTCCCCCATTTATTCCTTCCTTTCGCATCGCTTCTACTTGTTTGGCCGTAGGTTGATGCCTATGTGGCCAATATTGTCTGTGGAACTCGCTGAACATGAAAAAACATCTTTTAGAGTACATGTGTAGCAAAATATGTAGATTAGCATAAACATAGGAGAAACACTTACTCGAAGTATTCCTGCATGCCTTCTATATTTGCGTACATGTAGAGTAAAGCAACAGTCCTTTCCTGTTCGGATAGCACGTAGGTCGTGTAGCTACCAACGGTGGTGCCTCTCGTTTGAAAAATGGAAAGGTCGCTTAGAGGGGGTGTTTCGTCCACATTGTACCGCATAGCCGAAGTATTGATATTGTTTTCTTCCGCAAAGTAGACACTTGAAAAGTATCCAACTTCTTTAAGAGCATATGCTTCAGCGATGCACCCTTCCACCCTTGCCCTGTTGCCAACCATTGGTTTCAGATATCGTAGCGCTCTTTCAATGTGATACATCCACCTATATTGCACAGGACCGCCAACTTTAGCTTCGAATGGAAGATGGATAAGCAGATGTTGCATTGGATTGAAGAAACCCGGTGGAAAAATTTTTTCCATCTTACATAAAAGTATGGGTATCTCCTTCTCTAACTTATCCATCATCCCGATCTTGATTTCTTTAGCACAAAGCTGTCTATAGAAATAGCTGAGCTCGGCTAAAACCTTCCACACCGCATCATCTAGATAGCCTCGGAACATAACAGGTAGGAGTCTTTCCATTATAATGTGATAATCATGACTCTTCAACCCAGTGAGGTTTCCTGTGTTAACATTTACGGCTCGTTTCAGGCTAGCTGCGTAACCATCTGGGAATTTCAAAGTTTTCATCCATTTCATAACTTCTTTCTTTTCTTTCGATCGAAGACAGAAAGAAGCACGTGGCTTTCCACCACTTTCAGAGATTTCAAGAGTTGGACGGTGACAAATGTCTGCCAAATCTAGTCTAGCTTTATAATTGTCTTTCGTTTTGCCAGGCATATCCATGCAAGTGCTTATGATACTTTCGCTCATATTACGCTCCTGATGCATGACATCAATGTTGTGCATTAGAATCAACGACTTCACATATGGTAGCTCCCAAAGTCCACATATGTGAGTCCAATTGTGTTCCTCTCCATAACCTACGAAATATCCAGGACGACCTTCATCAGGCACCAGTTTGTCCAACATATCAGAAATTTCTGACCCGTTGAGACGCTTCGGTGGTCCTTTAGTGACAACAGTGTTCTTTCGAAAGACATGCCTCTGCTGCCTAAATATATGATTCGAGGGCAGCCAACGTCTGTGACAATCGAAATAAGATATTTTGCCTCCATGAGTTAGTCGAAAGCAATCCGTGTCTGAAGCACATATCGGACACGTCAGACGACCGTGAGTGCTCCATCCGGAAAACATGCCGTATGCCGGCAAATCATGGACGGACCACAAATAAGCAGCTCGAAGGTTGAATTTCTGCTTCTTGTAACTGTCGTACGCTTCGACTCCTGTCCACAAGACTTTCAATTCTTCGATCAGCGGTTTTAACATCACGTTGAGACGTGACCCGGGATGATCAGGTCCAGGTACAATGAGGCTGAGAAACATGAACTCGTTCCTCGTACAAAAAGCAGGTGGCAGGTTGTACGGAATGACAAAGACAGGCCAACATGAGTATGGCGCGGCATTCGTACTGAACGGTGAAAATCCGTCTGTCGCTAATCCGATGCGAACATTCCTCGCATCACGAGAAAAGTCTGGATCGAAACGGTCTAGCGCCTTCCATGCATCACCGTCGGACGGATGCGTCAAGAATTCTTTGTTCTCACGTTTACCTTCTTTGTGCCATCTCATGTGTCTTGCGGTTCTTTTTGAAAGAAACATCCGCTTCAACCGAGGTGTCACAGGCAAGTAACGAAGCTGCTTATGTGCGACATCTGTCATCACATTATCGCCATCGTCATTAACAACTTCGACATACCTCGATTTACCACATTTCAAGCACATCTTCTCATTGGCGTGCTCTTTCCAGAATAGCATGCAGTTGTCTGGGCACACATCAATTTTCTCATACTTCATACCGAGACCAGATATCTTGATCTTTGACTGATACATATCTGGTGGCGCTTTGTGAGGTCGTGGAAGGATATCGCAGATCAATTTCATGAGATCATTGTAGCAATTGATGGAAAAAAAGTACTTGGACTTAATTGCCATAAATCTGGTCAAGAAAGCAAGTACGGTCACATCCGTGTGTTCATGCAACGGCTCTTGTGATTTCTTCAGCTCCTCGAAGAACTTCTCTGCCTCATTTGTAAGAGGATCCTCCACTTCAAGAGCTTCTAACATCTCATCCATCCTATCAACCTCTGTTATATCATCATCCTCATCCACTTCGGCTATGACTCGAGAATTAGTCTCGCCGTGGAAGGTCCACACTTCATATTGTGGAGTGAAACCGTTTCGACATAAGTGAAACGAAAGCTCCAATCTTCTCAAAAACTTAGTGTTTCGGCATTTTGTACATGGGCACCGCACCATATCTTCCGTTGACAACGAAAATGCTCGATCCAAAAATTGATCTAACTTGATAAACCACTCATCGGAGTGACCACCATTTCTGCTCTTCCAGCCAGTATACATCCAACTGCGGTCTTCACCCATTTTTGACTCTGCAGTTTAATGCGAAAGAAATTGTCGTTAATGTATTGTTGTGTTATGTCACGGCCCTACAACCTAGGCAGATAGATCCTAAACCCACCCAAGAGTGACCGAGCGGAGCGTGCTCATGACGAGACGCGTGATCCGGATTCGAACGAAATTTCGGCAGCATAACCCCGCTGTTCTCCACTGCACGCCCGAAAATGGTGCAGCAGAGAACAACAGGGTTACGCCACCGAAATCTCGTCCAAATCCGGACCCGCGTCTCGTCACAAGCCACGCCCCCTTGGTCACTCCGAGGCTGTCCAAAAAAGGGACAATTCCGAACCTGCACGTCTCACATGCCAATGGCATGTGAGACGTGCCGATCCGAAACGGGTAATACATTGCTATAGGTTACGTTGCTCATTTTCATTTTCAGGTCATTTAAGAGAGAGGAAAGAACTAGAGAAAGAGTGAGAGGAAAGTTGGTCTCAGATGACAATTCCACGACCACTTCGTCGGAGTACGCCATCCACGCGCAGGTGCTTGCCATCCTCACCGTCGTCGTTCGCCTTCGTGCCCGTCTACATGCATACTTTACCTTACCACTAAATGGGCCTTGTCGGGCCTTGTCAAGCTGGTATGAAGCCCATTTATGTATATATAGTACTTGAACACTCAAGCAATCAAAATTAAGCAATTCAACATAACCATAATTCAAATGAGAGCAATAATACAAATCTTAAACATTATTAAATTAAACCTAAGCATATATAGTAACATTAAGATCCAATTAACAACTAATTAACAACTAACTAATAATTAATTAGAATGGTCAACTATTAACAACTAACTAACAATTAATGGTAATTCAAACCTAATTAGCAACTGCTAACAATTAATGAGAATTAACAACTAATTAACAACAACCTAACAATTAATTCGCATAACAATTAACAAATAAATAGCATAACAAGTAATCATCAACTAACAACTAATTATCTAGAAATTAACAACTAATGCCTACTTTACTTGTGCGGCGTGGAGCAACGGGCCGACGGCTTCGGACGGACGGCGGGGGCGCAGGGGTCGAGGGCGGCGGGGGGTTGGGGGCGGCAGGGGCGTGGCGGGCTGGCGCTGACGTCGGCCCGCATTCAAGTACAAGAAGGCGCTGACGTCACACACACTCACGAGCTTGGCATGCACGCACTGACGCGCTCAGCATTGAGCCCACACGGAATCGCTCAGACGCAAGTTAGGCCTTTTGTGCCGAGTTCCCCGACGAGGCCAATGTTTTCAAATCGCCTAATCGACTCTAGTCGCCTAAGGGGCGATAAGGTCGACTAGGACGATTAGTCGTCGATTAGGCCGACTAATCAACCCTAAAGACATCTGAGGTTGTTGCCTGCTTCGATGCGTCCGTTCTTGGTTGTGTACTTGCCTGTGTCGCTCTCTCAGTGTGTCTGTCTAAGGTAGAGTTTCCAGAGGTGTACCATAATACCGTACTACTACATTGATTTGGATATTGTTTGTTGAACTCGTAGAAACAGTTGTTGTCAGTGTATAGATGCCTTTGACGAGGCTTTAAGAATGGAGGGAGTATAATACTACTAGTACTACTACTAGTACAACTTCGACATACTATGGTACAGTAGGTATCTCCTCCCCCTCTGTAATTTATGTCATAAACAG
This sequence comes from Tuctoria greenei, assembly GCA_036927565.1. Classification (NCBI taxonomy): domain Eukaryota; kingdom Viridiplantae; phylum Streptophyta; class Magnoliopsida; order Poales; family Poaceae; genus Tuctoria; species Tuctoria greenei. The sequence continues at coordinate 1,663,189 of JAYESD010000002.1, read as the reverse complement.
CTATGGCCAAACTGGTCGTTAGGTCATTAGGTTCTGAAAAGGAAGAGAGGAGAAAAATGGAAAGGTAGCGTTCGGCTTGGACTCTGGCCGTGCAGTGCAGGCCGGTGTTAATTGTTGTTTCCTTCTCCTCGTCCGAGTCGCAAAGCCTAATAACGAACTATGGTACAGTAGCGGCTGCGTTCGTGGCAGCGGGGTCAACGCGGGCCGAGCGCCTAGACGCCCAGGCGCCCGCCTAGGCGACCAGCCAGGCGAGGGGTGGCAGCCGGTTGAGTGGGAGGGACGGCGGCGAGCTGAAGAGGCGGTGCAACGGCTGATAGAGGAGGGGAGGCGGGGCGGCGAGTCGAGGAAGGTGGGAGCGGGGGGGGGGGACGCCGGACAATCGCCAACGGTGGTGCGACGCCAGGATCGTGGAGGGCGCCGCTGAATCGTGGATGCGCCGCCAGGATCTAGTCGCATGTGGCTCCGTATCAGCTGGGAGTTGGAAGGTCACGGACAGACTTATTGGGTTGGGCCAAGTTATTGGCCAATGTTGGCCACCCAGCCGCCTTATTGGGCAAAGAAACGGGTCTCCTCCTCAAACCCTACCCTTTTTTCCCAACCCAGCCGCCGCCTTTTCTCCAGTGCGCGTCTCCTCCGCCGCCCGCCGCCCCCAACGTCCTTCGGACTCCCGTCGCCACCACCGACCTCCTTCGGCTCCCAACGTCAACCCCGAGCTTCTGCCACCCTCCCAGCGGCGTCCTCGACCTTCTCCCAACCTCCCACCGTCTGCCTGATCTCCTCCCAAGCTCCCAGCGCCGCACGCGACCTCCTCCAGGCGAGGCGAAGCTACTATACAAGCAATTCTAAACTACTATAGCTAATTGCTGCTACTCTTAACAAAATTGCTAACTAAATCCGAAAAAAACTACTAAAACAGGGGGAGTAGCACCTGCTGTCCCGGGGGCGGGTGCGGTCCGGTCGGGGGCGGCGACGCCGGTGGCGCGGCGGGCCGGAGGCGCAGGCGGCGGTTGGGGCGCGGAGGCGGGCCGCCGGTGGGGGCCGAGGGCGGCGGACCGGAGGCGCAGGCGGCGGGGGCCGCCGGTGGGGGCCGAGGGCGGCGGGCGCGGAGGCGGGGCCGAGGGCGGCGGGGGCGCTGCGCGGCGGCGGGGCCGCTGCGCGGCGGCGGGGGCGCGGCGGCGGGGGCGCTGCGCGGCGGCGGGGGCGCGGCGGCGGGGGCGCTGCGCGGCGGCGGGGGCGCGGCGGCGGGGGCGCTGCGCGGCGGCGGTAGGCTGTTTTGAGGTGAATGAAGAGTCGGGGCCGGAGCGACCCGATATAAGCCCTTATTTGCGACGGCTTCTTTAATTGCGACGGCCTCAACTTGCGGCCGTCGCAATTAAAGCCTGTTTGCGACGGCTTTGGGACCGGCCGTCGCAAATAAGGATTTATTTGCGACGGCTCATTTATTTGCGACGGCTCTAGGGTTGGCCGTCGCAAATAATCGCTTATTTGCGACGGCCGGCCCAAAGCCGTCGCAAATAAGCTCTTATTCGCGACGGCCACCTTATTTGCGACGGCCAGAGGCGGGCCGTCGCAATTTAAGTTATTTGCGACGGCTGGCCGTCGCAAATAAAATCGGCCGTCGCAAATGATCGCTTTTCCTGTAGTGAATTTATTACACGTAGATATTCTAATTATTGAGCGAGATCGTGCGCCAAGATCTTCTGCGAGGTCGATCGGGTACCATGTCACTATGGCTGATCGCTGTTGTTCAGTGCATCAGCCAATCGCATGAGGAATAATATATGAACAATCAATAGCCCGGAGAATTCAATATTCAGAACGGGCCCGCAAGTACTTATCACGTGGAAATCACTGTGGGGACAAGTACTTGCGGTAATAGCGCCTGCAAGTACGTAATCTTGCCTTGCTGCAGTGCGCAGAGATACAAGCAGGAGTCTGCAAATACGCGTAGATCCTATATAACGACCGTCGCCCACAAAGTACGTAATCCTCCTGCTGGTACGGAATCTGGTAATAATCTTCTTGTCCGAGCAAGTGTTTTGTCTGGAAGTTGGGATTCGTGCAAGATTCTCGTACGGGCAAAATCGATTCTGAAGGAGGCAGTAATAACAGATTGCAGATTGCAAGCATGTGCGTGTGCTTAATTATCGGTTTGATTATGTGTGAACTAGTAGTGGTAACATTTGTCCAATACTAATCAAACAATAAAAGATTTTGTTTATGGTTGCTTAAGCCATCAACAAAGCAATTTATATTAGAATCCCATTCGGTTGGTTATTTGGATATTCGTTTAAAGTTCATAGCGGCACTACTATCGGTATTGCAAAAATTCTTACCATTGTTACCAATACGTACCACGCATTGTAAAATAAATGTACGGTTAACCTGGATGAACGTGGATCACTCCAGGCCAGGCCTTACGCTGCAACGGCAGTGCTGAGGGGAATTCTCTCTATGTACACGAAGAACTCCGCTGCAACAGTCAGTATATTCCAGAGATGCATGATAACCATTTTACGTAGGAGTTCAATTATATTTGTCCCCGCCATTGAAGGGAACGTACCTGCAGCCAATGTGTCTTCAACTCTGCATTCGTTTGGCTATATCTGTCATCTGGCACGTCTACCAATATACTCCCTCCGTTCCAATAAACTTGTCGCTTTGTAGTTCATTTTTGAACTACAAAGCGACAAGTTTATGGGGACAGAGGGAGTACTACTTATCTCGCAAACTTAGGCAGCTGCATGCAAGGGCTAGGTCGTTTAACTACAGGTAGCCGCGTTACGGACGTTTTATTCTCTCGTCCCAGCTAGCCGGCCGGCTACGCATGCATATATACCACGTGAAAACGTGACGTACTGTACATGGAGATCCACAATCAGAGATGACCGTATGTGGCGGGCGATCGGTAAACATCCATATTTAATACTAGTTCGTATAAAATCCATTGCGTATAAGTTGCACTGTAGAGCGGCATTAACATTGCAAAGACAACAGCACGCAGCAATTGGTCGATCCAAAGATGATACTACCTGTCGTCTGGCATGCCTACTCATAAGCAGAGGTTATTGTCCAGATTGTCAAAGGAGAAACATGAATGTGTGTTCCTTACACACAATTAAGGAGTGAGCTCTTTCTCTTTCGCGGTTGCATGTGTGCATGGTTCTGATATCATCTGTGAATACAGTGCAGTTAGGGCGAGTAGTGGGGCGAGGCAGCAGCCACCCTCTTTAATATCTCTGGCGTCAAATCTTTTCCACTCTGGAACTAGGATACTGCATATGCATGTGGAGTTAATACCTTGTTTTTCTGTCCTTCGGTTTTGTTTCACCCTTCCTTTTTTTGCTACAGAAAACTTTGGAGTTTGCTGAAATAAAATAAAATGAGAGAGATAGAGAGAGGCCGTACAGCCCGCAACCGCAATGCAAGTCAACCGAGCAAGATTGCGAGGCCACCAGCCACCAGCTAGCGGCGAACGGGACGATGACGACGCATGCGCACGAAACATCGCATCAATCGCGACATGAATTGGCCGTTGAATGCAACAGCGGGTACACGAGTACTGACGAGCCACGCGGCTGGCGGCGATCATTCTTCTGCGCGTTTAGTGTTACCTCTCTGCGGCACCATGCATCCATTCAATGGCGCCGCCGTGCCGGGGAAATAACGGCATCGCCGTCGTCGATCGATCCCTTCCAGCTAGCGATACGAGGGAGCAGGCAAATCCAGCAGGTTTGGCGCCATGCATGGGCGCATTTAAACCTGTGCGCTGTATTGGTGTATTACTAGCTGCAGATGCATGCAGGCATGCAGCTACGTACGTGACCGGCATATCAGATTTTACTTACCACTGCTGGTGAGTAGTACATGCACTGGATTTACCAGCTTATGTCTCCGTATGGAAAATGTGTCCATGTTTGCAGTAGGGCACTGTCACAGTATCACTTGAGGTGGCTAGCACTTTTTTTTACCTTCTCCCATTCATGACTCTTGAGCAGGAGGCACTGTGCTTTTTCTTGGAAGAACCGGACGACATTCTACACTATCATACGGTAAAAATAGGATGCGGGCAGTGTAGGAAACCAAGGGAAAGTATATTTGTCCAACATACATTGTCAGCTAATAGTTCAGTATTATTGTGCTGCATGCACTGCCTGCAGCTCATTGAATCAACTCTCATAGCACAGCAGTATCAGTTCAAAATTAAGCTAAGTAGTATACAAGTAGTACTTCCTAGCAAAAAAAAAATAGTACTAGCATATAGTGCATGCATGCCGCTTGGATGAAAGGTAAAAAAGGAATATTTTACCGTAGGGGAAGAGTACAATTAGGAGAGCTACTACGGCTTTGAGGAGGTTTGATGTCATGGAATAAAACCTCTGGCCTCCAACTGTGACAGAAAATCGATCTGAATCCCAGAGGATCCAATAATGCATGCAGCCACATCGTGGATGCCTTGAATAGTTAACAACAGTCCAATTAGTTTCAAATCGGTATCCGAGAACAGTCGTATCTTAGTTTTTGACAATTTCGCTTTCATGAAAAAGGATACTCCCTCCTTTCTTGAAAGTTTGTCGCTTTCTAGTTCAATTTTGAACTAGAAAGCGACAAACTTTCGAGAAAGGAGGGAGTATGTGTTTGAATGGTTTCATATGTTCCTGGGTTTTTGACAATTAAGTGTTATCAACTACTCCCATTAAAATGCTATGTAGTTTGTTGAGATGTGAGATTCCAAGAAAAGTCTTGAGCGGGTAGATATCCTTTACGGATTCATCAATCAACCTTAATAGCCATATAAGAACCATCAATTGCAGTCATATGAGGTAATGTGAATGTTTGTTGTTATGGCTATATATTTTGTAGAATTTGTATTCTCTATGGTAAAATCAATTCAATAAGTCGACAGCTGTATGGAGTATGGAGAACGAAATGAAGAGGGCTTAGCTAGCTCAACTGTACACTGTTGTACGTAGCCGCATCATCGCTTGTTAATATGATTAGTTTTGCAGATTAAGTGGGATTATATTGTACACTGTTGTAGTAGCCGCATCATCGTTTGTTAATATTATTATTTTTGCAGATTAAGTGGGATCATACTTCATACTTGCTCAGTTTGATTGCTGAACTTAATATCATGGTACATGGTTTTCATGCGTCAGTAAGACACGTCGAGGATTTTGAGCTTACGATGGATATAACAACGAACTAGTTTTTAGAAAGCAGACAGAGAGAGAGAGCGAGAGAGAGAGTGAGAGGAATAACTAACCGGGGATTTGTCTCTCAGGAAAGAAGGCAACCTAGGAAGGCGTGCATACAGGACAGAGGTGTTCACTACGTGCGCTGGACCGCTGGGCTGCTGCCTGCATCTGCATGGACTGTATTCCTCTGCATCGAATACAGAAAGACCGCCTGCCTATTATTTATTGGTATCCCTGTATACCCATGTAAGCATATCAACTTTCTGATACTAGACTGGGGACTACGTTCTCCAATTTGGTTAGCATACACAGACACTGGAGACCTCCCGTGGTCATTGTTTCTCTCTCCAAAACAACCATGGTGTGACTTGTTGCACCGAAATAGCAAGGCCTGTGATGAGGCCTCGTCGGGTGAGGCAGAGCTTTGCCACTACCGGACAAGCAACAAGCCAAGAATTAATACCAACAGGCACGCACGCTCTCTCTCTCTCTCTCTCTCTCCTCCCCCGACTGCCTTTTTAACCGCCTCCACTTTCACACACGACGACTCAACCACTGAACTGAAGCAGCAAGCCGAGCAAGCATAGCTCGTCCCCTTCCGTTCTCGTGCTCCTGTACATCTCCTGATCCTACTCCTCTTCTCCGTCCACCACCACACACTCCACCGCGGCTTCTCATCACAAGCTAGAGCGGCCGGCCATGATGAGCGGCCGGCTGAACGCGGTCACGTCAGCGGCCGGCGACGACTTCCCGTTCGCGTCCATGCAGCAGCAGCAGCCGCCACCGCCCTACCTCGGCTTCGACCACGGCGTGGCGAGTGGTGGCGGAGTTGGCATGGGGCAGCGTGCCGGCGGGATGCAGCACCACCTCTACGACGGGCTCGACTTCGCCGCGCATCAGTTCCAGGAGGCGCCCCACCACCACCAGCTGCTCACGCTCCCGTCCAGCCTCGCCGCCCCCATGGCGCCGCCGGCGTTGCCGATGCCGCTGCACATGCCAATGCCGATGCCCGGGATGCACGGCGACGTCGTCTACCCGGCGCTCGGCATGGTGAAGCGCGAGGGCGGCGCGGAGGGCGCGGCGGGTGGGAGGATCGGGCTGAACCTCGGCCGGCGGACCTACTTCTCGCCAGGGGACATGCTGGCGGTCGACCGGCTGCTGATGAGGTCCCGCCTCGGCGGCGTGTTCGGGCTCGGCTTCGGTGTCGCGCACCACCAGCCCCCGCGCTGCCAGGCCGAGGGATGTAAGTCAGATCTCTCCGGCGCCAAGCACTACCACCGCCGCCACAAGGTCTGCGAGTACCACGCCAAGGCCTCCGTCGTCACCGCCGGTGGCAAGCAGCAGCGCTTCTGCCAGCAATGCAGCAGGTCAGAGCCCCTCCCCCTCTCTTTCTCTCGCTCTCCCTTTCTCTCTCTAACACGCGCCATGCAAGGGAAAGGAACAGTGCCCGTACGTTCTTGAATTGAAATGGACATGGTGTAGCTAGTAGCTAAAATACTCACAAGCTAGCTAAACGTATAGGGCGGGGTCATCGGAAACTGGTTCGCCTTTTCTACTCGAGGGCATGCATGTCGGTCTTCCCTTTCTCTGCCTTCTTTTTTGAGTTCGGAGTCGTGGAGATATGCTTTTGGTTCGTGTTCCCTGTGACCCTGTCCCATGCGGCCATGGCGAAACGAAAAAGGCTGCAAGCTTCCTGCATGCATGTAGTACTACTACGCAGAAAAGCAACTTCACTTTCACAGCAACAACAAGCCGTGCCCTGTTGGAGTCTTGCTGCCACTGCATCGCCGTCCCAGAGTTTGTCATGCCAGCCGTGTAGCAGTTGCAAAACCCAACATAAAATCAATCGAAAACGATGCACGAACTGGAGTTCCGTTTGTCCAGTTCATGCGTTTGCTAGCCAAAACGATGGATGCTAACTGTTGTTTCCTGACCGCTTTCTATGGTTAGTAATCGGTCTCGGGATCGATGGAGACAAAATCACGAAAGAATCTCAAAGGGAAAGGTCGTCTGCTGCTAGCAGTGGGAGTGAGAGTAGCCGCTGAGCTGAGCTGCTTGCTTTAGCAGACTGCCGTTGGCTGTATAGGATCTGGAGCCAGGACTGCCCGAATCTCTTTGCCTGCTTTACTCTTTATCTCTGCATTGACCAGAATGAAGTGGACCAGCTGCGGCCTAATGTGATCCAACGAGTGCTTTAATTGGTTTGTCTTTTAAACAATCTGAGGATGAAACTGGTATATGTGTACTGAACTGGTTGCTACGTGCGGCAGGTTTCACGTGCTAACGGAGTTCGACGAGGCCAAGAGGAGCTGCAGGAAGCGGCTCGCTGAGCACAACCGCCGCCGCCGGAAGCCGACCACTGCGGCGGTGCCATCCAAGGACGGGTCCGCGGCCGCCAAGAAACCCAACGCTGTCGACATCACAAGCTCTGACAACATGAGTAAGCACGTGTCCTCAGCTTTCCATCAGTGCACTCGGCCATTCCTGAACCACACACACGACGATCCACCTCTACCACATTGCTGGTTTCGCGAAATTATTCTGATCTGGCTACTTCTTGCGTGTTAAAACTGATGAACAAACAGACCTGAGCACGACCAAGTCGACCATGTCGTCGAACACCGGCAGCGTGATCAGCTGCTTGGATCAGGGCAACAAGCAGCAGGCGAGACCGACGCTGCTGACCCTTGGCGCAATGTCGTCACAAGGCGAGCAGGACCACCAGCAGCAACAGCTCAGGACCATGCTCCAGTTCCAATCGGCCGGCCACCATCACCACCAGGAGCAGCAGCACTTCATAACCTCTCTGCAGGTTCCGAGCAACAACGAAAATGGCAGCCACCATCACCACCACAACAACATATTGTCATGCTCCTCGATGTGTTCCAGCGCGTTGCCGTCGGCCAATAACGGCGAGCTTTCAGATCAGACGAACAACAGCAACGGCAACAACAACAACATGCACCTGTTCGAGGTGGACTTCATGTAGTACACGCAAGCAATCAGCAAGCACGGGATCCATCTTAGTAGTAAGTTTGCCATGCTTGGTGGCCTTGTGCGTAGGTAACAGAAAAATGAGAGAAAGAACAAACAAAAAGCGTATTATTTTCAGTATCATCAACTTGTGGCTACCGAGGGAAGAAAAAAAGCAGCAGAAAAGCAGCAAGGATTCTTTGAGCTGCAGGCAGGTGGTCTAGCTGCTAGCTTGCTCTGGCTCGGCTATGCTGGAAATCCCAGACCAGCTTTTTTACATGTACTTCCTCCATATCCATATGCTATAATTTACTTACTCCCTCCTTCCCATATTATTTGTCGTTTAGGACAAGACTTTTAGTTCAAAATGAACTAAAATTTTTGTCTTAAACGACAATTAATATGAGAAGGAGGGAGTACTACGTTTCAATTTTAGCCGTGGAAGCCTTTCAAATTCTGGTGTAGTTCCTTTTCCTTCATTGCTGCAATAAGGGTGTGTATTGTAACGTACTTACTGCCAGTTATTTCACTGTCTCCAACAGTTAACACGGATCGATCGATGACTACCAGCAGATTTACTGTGTATGTGTGTGCTAGCAGGTCCCAGGACATTATAACCACTCGTTCAGAATCTTTATGAAACCCTGATTTCTTCAACTATTGATGTTTAATTTCGACAATGCAGTTATACAAGCAGTCTTTCAGATTACTGTTGTCGGAGATGGCAGATTAGCTCATTAGCTTCTAGGGACCATGCATGCAATGCAGAGTTACTCACACTTATTGCATGTGGAGTGAAACACAAATCGGCTGAGGCCAGCTATCGAAAGCATATGGATGCATGGATCAGTTCATTGATTAATTCCACGCGCAATGGTCGGATGATCCTTGCTTTTTTTTTAAAAAAATGCATGTATGTGTGTGAGTGGTGGGGTCGACCGGATATGATGAGATGGATCTTGCTTGAGATACTACGCGGCCGGCGGCTTAAATAAACCTAGTCAGACCATTCACACCAGCGTACTCTAAAGCATACTCTATATATTATTCTCATTCAGCTTTTACAGTGTGTACTCTAAATTACACTGCGAAACAGTGTATCCAGTATGCTTTACATTATGCCACTGCGGATGACTGAGTCCAACACTATTGTCAAACCCTGCATTGGCTTGATGAAGATCATTATATAATGATTATTGCACACATACAAACACACATGTTAACGATTAGCAATAATTGCTATTTTAATGTCATGTGTCGAACTTACTCGAAGTGGTACGGATCCTTTACGAGGTCCTTGCCGTCTCTGACAAAGTTAAACATTGCATGTCCTATGTAAGCTGCAACTTCTGTCCTTCTATCCTTCTTAAGTTTTGCGATTGATTTTTCAAATTATTTTTTTCATGTGCTTGAACTGTATTGAGTCTCGATCTGCCTTGACATCGAAAAGCGTCTTTGCAATCCGTGTAGTGTCAAGGATATCTGTCTTGCGTTTCATCTTTTCATTATCCATGTATTGCATCTTATTGAAGAAGTCCAGAATCGTTATAATTTTATGAAATGTGTATGCGTGTAGTAAGAAAAGCAAATGCAAAATATTAGAAGCACTTACAAGTACCAGAAAGGATTAGAACGGACTCGACTATAAATACTGGGGATGGCTGGACCGGAGTCGGAGCTGAGGCTTCGAAGTTTGGGCCCAACCGGCCAGCTGGCGGAGGCACGTAGTATCATGCTCATGCTGCCATAGCTCGCCGATTCGGTTGCGCCCGGCCGTGGCTGCTAGCGAGAGAGAGAGCGCTTGGACCACGCCGTCTTAGAGCAGGTATAATAGAGCCTAGTCAGCTGGCTCAAAAGAATCCACATCAGCATATTGCTTACGTGGATGAGGGAGTAAATAAGAGAGAGAGAGAGCTGCTGGCTCCAGAATAGTAGCCAGGCGCAGCGGCATTTACGAGGTGACTCTATCGACGTGTCTGCATGCGATTGGGGGTGGGGAAAACAGTGCATTTATTCCAATCACTTTCCAGTCAATCTAATAGCTAGTCTATTATATAAGAAGGCTAAACTGTTGACTCTAAAGTGATATGGCATTGAGTTACAGCCTGCAACCGACTACTCTATTATCCTTGCTCTTAAGAGCAGGTATAATAGAGCCTAGTCAGCTGGCTCAAAAGAATCCACATCAGCATATTGCTTACGTGGATGAGGGAGTAAAGAAGAGAGAGAGAGCTGCTGGCTCCAGAATAGTAGCCAGGCGCAGCGGCATTTACGAGGTGACTCTATCGACGTGTCTGCATGCGATTGGGGGTGGGGAAAACAGTGCATTTATTCCAATCACTTTCCAGTCAATCTAATAGCTAGTCTATTATATAAGAAGGTTAAACTGTTGACTCTAAAGTGACATGGCATTGAGTTACAGCCTGCAACCGACTACTCTATTATCCTTGCTCTAAAGAAGCCTACTTATTTCGTGGGGCCGGACGTGCATGCATGTGTGCGTGCAGATGCTAGCTATGCGTACGGCGGCGTGGATGCGATTCGTACCGCTGCCACCATGTACACAGATCTATACGTGAGACGGTATTCAGAAGAGAAGAAGGCATTTTACTCATTCATGTTTCAAAAAAGCTACTTACTAGATAGCTTGTTAATCCATCTGGTGACAGGTAAGCGTGTCGTTTTACGCATTTTGTGAACACGTGCTAGCTATGCCTTTCCATATCATATGCGTTCCAGTTTCTTCCTCCTCCAGATCAGAAGGGCAACACGTGCATGCACAGGTACGACGAGCTGTCAAACGCACGGCCGGCCGGCCGGCCGGCCGAGTCTCCGTTGCCGCAGAAGCCAGGTGCCGTAGCCTTCCTGGTTTCCTTCGTCCATCAATCAACCACGCGCAGAGGCGTCGTGCGACGCAAAGCTTGGGTGTGTGCGCGGGGGGTGAGACCGTGTGGGTGGAGTGGGTTGCCTCGCGTGCAGTGGGACAGCAGCAGCAGCGGCAGAGACGCGACGTCATGGAGAAACGGACTCTGTCTGGTCCGGCTGGTTAAGGCTAACCTCTGACGGGTGGCAGAGGCGAGCGGCTGCCGGGAAAGGGGGCCCATGTGACCATGAGATGCGGACGAAGCCTGCGTTCGTTCGTGCGTGCTTTCCGACCGCGCGCCTCGCCTGTGGCAAATGGACCACGCTAATTGAAATCAGGCTGAAATCCGACTTCGAGTACTGTTCTATTAGACAATCATTCGATGGTGTGGTTAATTTTATTACCAAGAAAATTTAGGTGCCTCAATGTGCATCGTACTGCCACGTATGGTACGGTAAGTTGGTTAGTTCGGCCGGTCTGCACGCACAGTTGGGCCGCCTAAATTTGGGCCCGAATCAACATTTTCATGGCTACAAGAAACGAACCCGCTTCAATTGTGGGCCGCTCTCCGTCCTACTGTATCAGGACGTGTAATGTAATGGAGAAGGTCAAGGTCTAGCGAATGTGAGCCCGCTCATGGGCTCCGGAAGTACAAGTCTCCAGGACCACGGCCTCATCAGGAAGTCCGACTGCAGGCCCAGGGTAGAGATAAGAAAGGAGAAATTCATACCCTTCTCGCTCGCCAGATCCGCCCCGTGTGACGTCGTCGCTAACCTCCTCCTATGCCGTCCACGAAGTGGCTACCGTGGTGACTGGCGAGCGACTGCTATTCCCGCTCATTCGTCTCCGTCCCGTTCATCCTTCCCCTGCTTCTCCGCCACACTGCGCCCTCCTCTCCTCGAGCACCGTCGCTCCTCCGTCTAAGCTGGCTCCCGTCCCATCTCCCCCCCGTTGCCTCTGTTTCAAGGATTTGCAAGTTTCTTGCAAAATACTCCCGCTATTCTAAAATAAATGACGTTTAAGAAAAAAACTACTCCCTCCGTCCCCATGAACTTGTCGCTTTGTAGTTCATTTTTGAACTACAAAGCGACAAGTTCATGGAGACGGAGGGAGTACTAGTTAAATTTGAACTAAATTAGTTATCCTAAACACCATTTATTTCAGAATAGACAGAGTACGTATATATCAAATTCTGACATTCCTCTTGAATGATGATACTATTGCTTGGCGAATAATAGTGAAATTGGGAACATACTAGTACTCAGGGTGAACCCAATAAAATTTTGTAAAACAAGCATGATTAGTCTATTGCTGTTAGTTTGAACTCATTAAATTCACGTAACTTAATTCTCACACATGTATTTTTAAGCGAATCTATTATCAAAATTTCTTAGCTCCGCCACTGCTAGTACTATATACACATTGAAAATTCTTATGCACATCTGTCATCTGGAAGACATGCTTGCAGGACCAAAGTACAAGTGACATGCTATCATCGAGCCTCGGATCACTGTAACAACATGACACCCATGAAGAATAAAGCCTGTATTATAAACCTACAGTTTTATAAAGTTTTTTTTTATAAATTTCCATTCTGCTTTAATTTTTATGAAGAAGGTTATTATTGAACAAATAGGTTACCAATTTCCCGTTAAACTTTTTGAAATGTTATTTTTTTTTGTAGGATTTAACATGAGCCAGCGGGTCAGGCTTTTCAGGGTTGAGCAGGTCCGATCTTCAGTCTTGACACAGTTACCTTTCATAACAGTGCGTACTTTATTCTTCAGAAAAAAATATGCAGAAAATTGTGCGTGAACAGTTTGATAAATGGGCAAATCATTAAACACTGGAGGCTGGAGCGGCCTGCATGGCCCTGCAAAACCACTCAGATCTGAGCGCCCTCAACTGTTTTTTCTCCAGATCTGTTCTGCCTTCTGAAGGAAGGACTACAGCTACGTGCAGTACCGAAAGGAGTAGAGCAAGAGGACACGCTTTGGAAGCTCGAGTCAGTCTCCTTTCCCGATACAGATACTCGAATTTATTTCACCCGAAAATATTCCAACATAAAGAAATTTAACTAAACCTAACGTAGGCCGAATTCCAAGAAGATTGGGTAAGAGGATTCAGAGAACGTCACAACAATGCATCACAAATTTGCAGCATTTGATAATAGCGAAACAGTGATTTAGGAAGAGACATCAATCATTTGATAGTAGCGAAATTATGGGTGAGTTGGCGCGATACTACAATGATCTGTAGGGAACTAACTCCACAGTGCACTCGGCGCTTTGCGTGAAGACAATTTTGCTCAGCTGACAATAATGTACTTGCTGTATGTACAATTCGACAGTACAAACTCGATCCGAGCAGCTACGCACTCATCTCCGTAAGCTAAGCTCTGAAGAAACATGGTGGCGGCGTGGCGTACGGGCCCTTCGTATCTTCTGCCCTTTGAAGAAGCTCTGAACCGCAGCGGTGACCGATGGGCGATGGCACGCCGCCGGGGAGGCGGTGAAGCGTGTCGGACCGCGAGACACATGCTGTTAATTGTTGTCTGAGAGCTAGCTAGGAGCGTCAGCCCACGGGGTGCACGCGTATCTTCTTGGCGGCCTGCTGGGGCGGCGAGCTGTCGTCCGCGGGGCCGCGTGCCACGAACACCTTGGTGAGGTCGCGCGGCACGGGGAAGAAGCACGGCCGCGGGGCCGGAGCGCCGCCGCCGCAGCGCTTCCTCTTAGGGACGGGCGACGACCTCGCCCGCTTTCGCGGCGCCGGAGGGCACTCCATGGACGGCCGCAGGACGCTCGCGGCCGACGTGGGCGTGGCGTAGACGGCGTCGGCGACGTCGACGACGGCACCTCGTCGCGGCGTGACCGGACCTGTTGCTGTCGGCATGACGCAACCCGTGTCGTCGTCCTCGGCGTCACCTTGCAGCAGCACGACGGCGCTCGTTGGCGGCGGCGTGACGCAGCAGCCGGCGTCAACGTCGACGACGCCACTTGGCCACGGCGTGGCGCTCACTGCTGCCGTCGGCGTGACGCAGCCGGCGTCAACGTCGACGACGCTACTTGACCACGGCGTGGCGCTCACTGCTGCCGTCGGCGTGACGCAGCCGGTGCCGACAGCATCTTCCCCTTTGCTGCCCGCGTGCAGCGTCGGCGCGGCGCCGTCCGCGCTGCTTGCCGCCGCTGTCCGGATCGACCGGATCACGGCCAATTCAGACAGCTCGAGCTCGAGGCCCATGGGATCTAGCTAGGTGCCACGGACGGAGCTAGCTAGCGTTCGCGCGGCAAGAACCGCCGGCTGGGTCAGCAGATTCAGTGTCGCGTAGTGAATTGTGATGAGCGATGAACAGCGGCGAGCCCGCAAGCAGCCAGCTCGTGCTCTTTTGTACTGGTGTAAAGGAGCAGGGATCGGAAGAGGAGGAGAGGAGGCCGGCAGGCGTGACGGTGAGGCGATGGAGGCGATGATTATGGCAAGGGGGAGGAGCCGAACTAAAGGAGCTAGGGAGAGAGAAGGCAACAGAATTATATGGAGGCAGGCAGCTGCAAAAACAAAAGGCTGCATGTTAAATACAGTAGTCATTTGAGAGAGTGTGAGAGAAGGGTGGTGCAAATGATTGTGGGGTGGATGAGAGAGGGTGGTGAAACTTTTGGATCGAGGCGAGTAGATCGCACCCTCTCCGCGCACCAGGAAAATAGTTTAATCCGTCCAGATGCATGGATCAGCAACCACTAACCAGCGACAGGTGGACGCTGCCGGGCGGGCGGCCGTGTTCGCGCCGGAATTTTTACTGCACCACCGCCTGCTCATAGCATGCATGCTGCTGCTTCTTCTGTCCATGCAACTGCGGCTGTTGTTGTTCAAGGTCACAGTAATCAGTAGTGAACCCAGCTATTAACAGCCTCAGGAATGTCCCTGTGTACATGGAGTACACAGCATGTTACTACGGCACAGTGAAGTTTTCTATGCACACTTCTATCTGTTCATGTAGCTAATTTTAAATGCACTGTTAATAGGACTTGTAGTTGGTACTGCCATTCAGGAGGTTAGACGGGTCTCATCAAATTGCCTTGCTGGAAGACGTGCATTACGATTACCGTTTCTGCCCAGCTAGCAATTTGTTGACATCATGATCTCTGATAACTTCTTGTTCATCTACCTGCAGTTCAGCGAATTCATTGAACGCTTTCCATTTCATTGCGAGAGAACGGGAATTAGTAGTAACAGAAAGCTGAAAGAAAATACTACAGTACTGTATTACGGGAGGGCGTTGCAGCGGCAGGTGGTGAAAAAGGCTGAAGAGGCAGATAGCAGCTTTAACTGGTTCATGTGGCCGTGTCATGGCTCCTAACATGTTGCTGCATGCTTTCTCTCTCTTCCTCGCCCTTTAGGCCTTTCTACCGGGGACCACTGCCACGTATAGTAGGTCCCGCGCGTGTTGCTGGAGTGGGCTGCACGTCGCCACCTGTGGGGCAGGGGCCTGATAATTTCCGGCCCGTGCCAGTAATAATGGTTCAACGGCATCTGATTTCATCACACATCCCGTTCGTTTCAAGAGTGTATGTCATGTGTTTTTTTTTCCTGTTTCTGTTTTTGAACCAGTTTTCGTGTCAAGTAATTAAAATATTTTTAGTTAAAAAATAGTAATTCTAAGCTAAAAAATTATTCTAGCGTCAAGTATATATAATTAGGAAGGAAGAGAGCACTGTATATCAATCACAGCTTTGAATTAGGGAACGTCACAACGTCGGGCATGATGACTGCCATTAAACCTCGGAACAGGATATGTCTGTGAGAGAGGGGGCAATTATTTTGGCCATTTCTGCAGGCAGGCTGCTCGACCGTACGGAGCATCATCTCCTCGCGCGCGCAGTTATTAATCATCGAAGAAGCAGCTTACCTGCGAATTCAATGGCGCATATGGACGGCACGCTGCCATGTTTGTTGGTAGGAACAGAGGTGCATTGGCGACGAGGCGGAGGAGGAGACACAAGGATCTGCACTGCACGCGGATCGGATCATCCTCTGCAAGCACGCCGTCGTCTTCCGAACCATCTCAACCTTTTTAATGCGTGAATCATTTTCGTCAGGCGTGCAGACACGACACGAGAGCCCAGGCCGGCGCCCAGAAGAATTACTCCATGGTTCTGGGTTTCAGCTCCGTTTAACTTTTACGTACCTGCTATCATTCTTGTCACACCCCATTTTACATACAGTAAAACAGGGTAAATCTGCATGTATGCCAGGATCAGTTTAATCATACATGCACGACAAAATATGGTAAACAGTTCTATACCGAATAAAACAACAATTAATACCTTAAAACAATTACGAACAACAGCGGAAGAGATAAACAAGCAGGGCACGCCACAGGCAAATCGACTGGCAGCAACGCGACCTTCTAGACTCCATCTTCGCTTGAATCATCTTTTACCTGAGCAGCATAACATGTACAAAAAGAAAAGGAAAGAAGCAAGGATGAGTACCTAATGTACTCCGCAAGTGTGGAAGTTATGACATGCGGGTTATTTTCAATGAGGGAAGGCTGACACGGGTTATGCCTCTATGCATCCTTAATTTCCTAGGTTGACCTTAGCATCCTATTTACTAGGTGAATGACATATATAAAGCAATAATATAAACTGTCAGGTTGCACCCACCTGACTCACCACCATCCAGGTTACCCACCTGGATGCCAACTCACCGGGTTACACCACCCGGGACCAAACTCGTCGGGTTACCCACCCGACTCACCAACTCACCGGGTTACACCACCCGGCTACCAACCAACCAACCAGTCCCAACTAATCAAGGCAGTACTACCAGGCGCGCTCGTGACCGTGAGCACGGCTATCTAGATAGATTTACACTCTGCAGAGTTTGTACCACTTTACCCACATGTTGTGATTTCATCCCCTGTCTCCAGGTGGACTAAGAACCT
Organism: Tuctoria greenei; assembly: GCA_036927565.1. Classification (NCBI taxonomy): domain Eukaryota; kingdom Viridiplantae; phylum Streptophyta; class Magnoliopsida; order Poales; family Poaceae; genus Tuctoria; species Tuctoria greenei. The sequence goes on along the minus strand of JAYESD010000002.1, from coordinate 1,646,214 downwards.
CCTTTTTGCCGGTGATAGCCAATCACACTACACACTACCTAAGGTGTGTGGCCAGAAGGTCACAACAGAGCCTTTACAAAGGGTCTCCCGACAAGTACGAGCACTCTAAGGTTTCGCCTACCACGACATACTGGAGTACACCCTCCGACGTGGCAGCCCCCTCTTGAGCCATGCGGATCCCAGAGCAGGTAACGCTGAACTCGTTCCCCGCGCCAATCCATTGCCCATACTTATTGAAAGATCTCCTAATTAATTGGCTAAGCCGTTCCATAACGTCATGTGGTGGCACGGTAATACCTGGTCGCAATGTCACCAAGAACCGGTCCTTAGAATCTAGAACAGGCGCCAACACAATGAACTCGAGTCTCGTGCGAACTGCACCCACCACTCAATCCTGCCTGTCTAGATTCCTATCAACTACATCCCACCACCAGAACCACAGTAAAGCAGATAATAGTAGAGTAGACAGATTAGCAATTGTAATTAAAGTTATTTCCCCCCAACTATGACAGCATGGCTAAGCAGTTGTAACCACCCACAGAATACCCTAACATCTACCCGACAGAGCAACAAGGAATATTATGGAAATCTAGGGAAACATTCCTAACATAGGATTCAATTTAAGACTTGCATGCAGCTAATTCTATCTATGTCCTTAATAATTCCTAACCGGTGCAAAGTGGTCAAGGACACTTGCCTTTTCTTTATTTCATGTAGCTGCTCAGTCTTCTAGTAGAACGCCCGATTCTTCAAGTCTTCACGTCGCATCACGATCAAGGCCCGAGAACGAATAAACTACCGAAAAAGAGATAAACACGCACATTCAATAACAGTACACCATACACGCAAAGCAAGTAATAAAGAGTACAACAAAATTATCCTACATCGTAACGAGAGCCTACGCACGATTTCGGCTTAACTCGGTGTTATGGGGTTTTATCAGGTTATAGCGACGTTTTATAGCTTAACTCGCATAATTAAATAATGATTAAGTTAACAAAACAGGCTTCTAAGGCAATTCATTAATCTTAATGAGGAACCACACATAAACATGCATGCAATATTAAAGTAAACATACATTATAAATCATTTAATGTGAGCAAGAGTATGTTTCAGTATTATCGCGTGCAATGATACATGGAAGAATGATACATTTAGGGTACAAATCATTATCTCATGCAATAATACGTTTTATTACATACTTTCAGTATTGATATGCTTTAACAAATATTGAGGAGTGTATCTCATGCAACTATTTTGCTACAAGATTATTTTGGTGTGAACAGTATTGAAATGGGGCTAATCACTAGACAAAGCATTGCAGGTACAAATTGAAATAAACTAGAACTGTACAAGGGTTTGATGCAAGTTTCCAGGGGCTATTGCAGGGGCCTAATTATCATTCTGCAGTAAATCCTTAATTTATTATGTTGTCTAGGGTTGATTTTACAAAATCAGGGGCCTTTGCGCAATTCTGAATAGAAGAACAGGGGGCTACACGCAAAAATCAGAACACTGCAGTGAATATCATACTAAAACAGAAAAACTACAGGGGCCCAGGTGTTAATTTCATTAGTTTTACAAAGCAAATCCAATTTTATTAAAGTCCAGGGGTCACTTTATGAAGGTAGGGACCTGCGGGTTAATGCTTATAAACATCCAGGGGGTTCTGTGCAATTTGACGAAGGGGTATGCTTGATCTAACGTGGGCCGTTGGATCTGCATCTTGTGGCTAAGATTTAAACAGGCTAAAGGTTCACACGTGGCCAGCTACTAGCCCTAGGATTTAAAGTGGATAGCTCAGATTTAATAGAACGAAACGGTATGGCCCCCTTCTAATCTAGCGCGTTGAGGCACGATCTAACGGTTGGGACAAAAGGAGCGCAGGGTCCCTTCCTCCACGGGTCAGAGCGGCGGCGCCACCGTGGGCGCAGCCCGAGCTCGCCGGAGTTTGCGGGACCCAACCGGAAACATCCTAAAAGATCGCCGCGGACACCAGAATTCGAGGGAGGGGAGTACCGTGAGCTCACCTAGGGTTGTTGCGTGGGCCGGGAAGGCGCGCAGAGGGCTCGCGACGGGAAGAGGCGGCGGGGTCGCGTCGGTCTTCGTCGGAACGGCACCACGACGTCGTCCCTCCTCGTGTCCCCTTGTCCTAGGTGTGTTCCAGACCACGGTAGACGAGGTAGGGAGGTTAGAGGCAAGAGAAAACAAGAGGAAGATACAGAACGACGGTGCCCTCCTAGAAGACTTACCGGGTCTTGCCGGAGTGGAGGTTTCCGGCGTCGATTCGCCCAAGGGATGGCCGGGGAAGCTTGAGCACGACACGGGGGAGCAAGGCATCGAGTTAGGGAGGAGGATCGTGGCGTGGAGCGGGGAAATCGCGCATGGCGACGGTGCACCCGAGGTTGGCGGCGGCGGCGCGACTGGTTTGGAAACGGAGCAAGGGAGCCTAGGGTTGGGAGGCACCTTATAGCTGCAGTTGCGTGCGCGGCGAGAAAAGGGAGGGAGGAATCCGATGGAAAAGATCGGAGGGTTGTTGGCGCAGCTTTTGACCGGAGTGGAAGGGAGAGGCACGGCATTGCCGTGAGGGATGAAGGCACCGTGAGGAAGGGAAAGCTGTCGCGTGGGGTCCGACGCGCAGAGAAGGAGGAAGGGGCAGAGGAATCCAAGACACGCGCAGGCAGGCTTGGGCCGCAGGGAGGAGGTTGACGTGCGGGCCCCACTGGCCATAGAGAGGAAAGGGCATCCAAGGCGTTAGCGGGTTGGGCTGGCAACTTCGGCCCAAAAGAAAGAGAAGCGGAGGGAAGAAAATAAAATGGGCCTGAGAGGTCTTTTTGGGTCTGGCTGTGTTTTCATTTAATTTTGTTCATTCCTTTAGTTGAATTTTAGATTTCAAATTCAAACCAAAATGCTAGAAAGTTTTATAAATAAAATTTTAATTCAAAGCACACACACGCGCACTCAAACACAAGAAATTTCACACCTTAACTAAATATGATTTCTTCCTTGTTTTAAATTTCAAGGTTTAAATTATTATGAATTCAAATTTGATTGTATTTGAAAATTGGGGTGTTACAAATCTACCCCCCTTAAACGGAATCTCGCCCCGAGATTCAAAAGCGCTGGGTGGAAACAGAGCTAGGTCTTACGTCAGTTCCTAAATAATTTAATTTCCACTTTACTTCGAATTTTATTAATCAAACAAACATTGAAACACTCAAAACAACATCATAGATCACACAATTAGAGCAATACAACAGGGCTAGTTGGTTTAAGATAAGTTTTATGAAAACATTTTATTAAAGCATAGACCCCTTTTTTTTTTTGAACAATTATAGATTTCATTCCTAATATGAAAACAGTATGGTTTATATGTTAATTTTTTTTTTCTTTTTTTTTTTAGATAACATCACACAACATTATGATAGAAATTTTATCTATCCTTATCTGGTTTAAATTTTTAAGTTTGTAAAATTTGAGTGTGTGGTGCTTAAAATAAATCATATTAATCAAGTGCATTTTGAAATATTGATTACACGTTTTATTTTATCATCTTTTGGAAAAATACTAGTGTTACAAAAATGCAGCAGTACAACCTGTCAAATGTTTTTACTTTATTTTATAAGACAGTTCATCGCTACTCAAGTTTTAACTCTAAATAATTTTACAAATTACAATTTCATTGCTATTCAAGTTTTAACTATAAACGATTAGGAATTTCAATTTTCATCACTATAAATGAAATTTAACTGCTTTTAATGAATAACATCACACATTTTAGAATCATTAGTTTGAACATTAATCAATTTTCCCCTAGATTAGATTTCGAGTGAGGCAAGATTTCACTATAGTTTTCAAAAATAGGATGTGTTATTCAAATGCATTTTAAAATATGAACTACAAAATTTTATTTTTATTAAATATACTAGTGTTACCAAAGTTAAGATTTGATTAACGATGGGCTACCCCCCTTAAACGAGTAAAAGCTATATTTTATGTGTTCATTTACTATTAATTCAGTAACACATCAATCATCGTTTACTATTTTCGTTGTGTCAAGGTATAAAATTCACTCGCAAATCAAGAGAGGACCTAAGCGAGTGAATATAACGAATCTTGCAGCAGGCTTCTGATTGCTTCCGGCTATCTTCTCCTGTAGGCCTTGAAACGGCGCTGCTTGAGTAGAATCTTCGTCTTCACAAGCGGAGTCAAAGGTAAGTCCTACGAATCCATTCTAACTAAGGTCACGTGCCTAGAGTCGATATATAGCTCTGATACCACCTTTGTCACACCCCATTTTACATACAGTAAAACAGGGTAAATCTGCATGTATGCCAGGATCAGTTTAATCATACATGCACGACAAAATATGGTAAACAGTTCTATACCGAATAAAACAACAATTAATACCTTAAAACAATTACGAACAACAGCGGAAGAGATAAACAAGCAGGGCACGCCACAGGCAAATCGACTGGCAGCAACGCGACCTTCTAGACTCCATCTTCGCTTGAATCATCTTTTACCTGAGCAGCATAACATGTACAAAAAGAAAAGGAAAGAAGCAAGGATGAGTACCTAATGTACTCCGCAAGTGTGGAAGTTATGACATGCGGGTTATTTTCAATGAGGGAAGGCTGACACGGGTTATGCCTCTATGCATCCTTAATTTCCTAGGTTGACCTTAGCATCCTATTTACTAGGTGAATGACATATATAAAGCAATAATATAAACTGTCAGGTTGCACCCACCTGACTCACCACCATCCAGGTTACCCACCTGGATGCCAACTCACCGGGTTACACCACCCGGGACCAAACTCGTCGGGTTACCCACCCGACTCACCAACTCACCGGGTTACACCACCCGGCTACCAACCAACCAACCAGTCCCAACTAATCAAGGCAGTACTACCAGGCGCGCTCGTGACCGTGAGCACGGCTATCTAGATAGATTTACACTCTGCAGAGTTTGTACCACTTTACCCACATGTTGTGATTTCATCCCCTGTCTCCAGGTGGACTAAGAACCTCCTTTTTGCCGGTGATAGCCAATCACACTACACACTACCTAAGGTGTGTGGCCAGAAGGTCACAACAGAGCCTTTACAAAGGGTCTCCCGACAAGTACGAGCACTCTAAGGTTTCGCCTACCACGACATACTGGAGTACACCCTCCGACGTGGCAGCCCCCTCTTGAGCCATGCGGATCCCAGAGCAGGTAACGCTGAACTCGTTCCCCGCGCCAATCCATTGCCCATACTTATTGAAAGATCTCCTAATTAATTGGCTAAGCCGTTCCATAACGTCATGTGGTGGCACGGTAATACCTGGTCGCAATGTCACCAAGAACCGGTCCTTAGAATCTAGAACAGGCGCCAACACAATGAACCCGAGTCTCGTGCGAACTGCACCCACCACTCAATCCTGCCTGTCTAGATTCCTATCAACTACATCCCACCACCAGAACCACAGTAAAGCAGATAATAGTAGAGTAGACAGATTAGCAATTGTAATTAAAGTTATTTCCCCCCAACTATGACAGCATGGCTAAGCAGTTGTAACCACCCACAGAATACCCTAACATCTACCCGACAGAGCAACAAGGAATATTATGGAAATCTAGGGAAACATTCCTAACATAGGATTCAATTTAAGACTTGCATGCAGCTAATTCTATCTATGTCCTTAATAATTCCTAACCGGTGCAAAGTGGTCAAGGACACTTGCCTTTTCTTTATTTCATGTAGCTGCTCAGTCTTCTAGTAGAACGCCCGATTCTTCAAGTCTTCACGTCGCATCACGATCAAGGCCCGAGAACGAATAAACTACCGAAAAAGAGATAAACACGCACATTCAATAACAGTACACCATACACGCAAAGCAAGTAATAAAGAGTACAACAAAATTATCCTACATCGTAACGAGAGCCTACGCACGATTTCGGCTTAACTCGGTGTTATGGGGTTTTATCAGGTTATAGCGACGTTTTATAGCTTAACTCGCATAATTAAATAATGATTAAGTTAACAAAACAGGCTTCTAAGGCAATTCATTAATCTTAATGAGGAACCACACATAAACATGCATGCAATATTAAAGTAAACATACATTATAAATCATTTAATGTGAGCAAGAGTATGTTTCAGTATTATCGCGTGCAATGATACATGGAAGAATGATACATTTAGGGTACAAATCATTATCTCATGCAATAATACGTTTTATTACATACTTTCAGTATTGATATGCTTTAACAAATATTGAGGAGTGTATCTCATGCAACTATTTTGCTACAAGATTATTTTGGTGTGAACAGTATTGAAATGGGGCTAATCACTAGACAAAGCATTGCAGGTACAAATTGAAATAAACTAGAACTGTACAAGGGTTTGATGCAAGTTTCCAGGGGCTATTGCAGGGGCCTAATTATCATTCTGCAGTAAATCCTTAATTTATTATGTTGTCTAGGGTTGATTTTACAAAATCAGGGGCCTTTGCGCAATTCTGAATAGAAGAACAGGGGGCTACACGCAAAAATCAGAACACTGCAGTGAATATCATACTAAAACAGAAAAACTACAGGGGCCCAGGTGTTAATTTCATTAGTTTTACAAAGCAAATCCAATTTTATTAAAGTCCAGGGGTCACTTTATGAAGGTAGGGACCTGCGGGTTAATGCTTATAAACATCCAGGGGGTTCTGTGCAATTTGACGAAGGGGTATGCTTGATCTAACGTGGGCCGTTGGATCTGCATCTTGTGGCTAAGATTTAAACAGGCTAAAGGTTCACACGTGGCCAGCTACTAGCCCTAGGATTTAAAGTGGATAGCTCAGATTTAATAGAACGAAACGGTATGGCCCCCTTCTAATCTAGCGCGTTGAGGCACGATCTAACGGTTGGGACAAAAGGAGCGCAGGGTCCCTTCCTCCACGGGTCAGAGCGGCGGCGCCACCGTGGGCGCAGCCCGAGCTCGCCGGAGTTTGCGGGACCCAACCGGAAACATCCTAAAAGATCGCCGCGGACACCAGAATTCGAGGGAGGGGAGTACCGTGAGCTCACCTAGGGTTGTTGCGTGGGCCGGGAAGGCGCGCAGAGGGCTCGCGACGGGAAGAGGCGGCGGGGTCGCGTCGGTCTTCGTCGGAACGGCACCACGACGTCGTCCCTCCTCGTGTCCCCTTGTCCTAGGTGTGTTCCAGACCACGGTAGACGAGGTAGGGAGGTTAGAGGCAAGAGAAAACAAGAGGAAGATACAGAACGACGGTGCCCTCCTAGAAGACTTACCGGGTCTTGCCGGAGTGGAGGTTTCCGGCGTCGATTCGCCCAAGGGATGGCCGGGGAAGCTTGAGCACGACACGGGGGAGCAAGGCATCGAGTTAGGGAGGAGGATCGTGGCGTGGAGCGGGGAAATCGCGCATGGCGACGGTGCACCCGAGGTTGGCGGCGGCGGCGCGACTGGTTTGGAAACGGAGCAAGGGAGCCTAGGGTTGGGAGGCACCTTATAGCTGCAGTTGCGTGCGCGGCGAGAAAAGGGAGGGAGGAATCCGATGGAAAAGATCGGAGGGTTGTTGGCGCAGCTTTTGACCGGAGTGGAAGGGAGAGGCACGGCATTGCCGTGAGGGATGAAGGCACCGTGAGGAAGGGAAAGCTGTCGCGTGGGGTCCGACGCGCAGAGAAGGAGGAAGGGGCAGAGGAATCCAAGACACGCGCAGGCAGGCTTGGGCCGCAGGGAGGAGGTTGACGTGCGGGCCCCACTGGCCATAGAGAGGAAAGGGCATCCAAGGCGTTAGCGGGTTGGGCTGGCAACTTCGGCCCAAAAGAAAGAGAAGCGGAGGGAAGAAAATAAAATGGGCCTGAGAGGTCTTTTTGGGTCTGGCTGTGTTTTCATTTAATTTTGTTCATTCCTTTAGTTGAATTTTAGATTTCAAATTCAAACCAAAATGCTAGAAAGTTTTATAAATAAAATTTTAATTCAAAGCACACACACGCGCACTCAAACACAAGAAATTTCACACCTTAACTAAATATGATTTCTTCCTTGTTTTAAATTTCAAGGTTTAAATTATTATGAATTCAAATTTGATTGTATTTGAAAATTGGGGTGTTACAATTCTTCCTCTGGCTCCGGCCTCCACATGGTAAATGAAGTTCTCCATTCTTGATATCCACTAGTAATTTATGCCGATATAATAAATCATTACGACGAGAAGTTAGCTAAGGCTTTAACTGGTCGCACTAACCTGGAGCAGCAACCGTAGTACCCCGAGCCAGCAGTGCCATCAAACCAGGACGCAAACGAAGAGAGAAACCACAGCAAATTCAATATTTATGGGCGTGCGTACTGCGTACGTTCCAGTTCAAGTACATTTCCCCTCCAAATAACTTTTTTACTCTTCCTCTGAATCGATCCATACAAAAAGTGTAGATGGCCTCCGTGATTAGCCATCATGCATGGTCAGCTGCTACGAATGGTGAGTAGTGATGCTTCTTTGCATTGGGTCTTGTTAAATACTAGCAGTCACCTAATTTTCTACGTCTTTCTTTGTTGGAACCAAATGAATTCACTGGAGTGGTAGCAACTATGGCTGCAGTCCAGGCTAGGTTTGCCAACTAAGAGATCCATGCACGCCTGAAGAAGTGATGAAGATGAACGCGACCCATAACTTCCTCATTGATTCGTCGATCCCAGGACCACCTTCCGAAAGTTGTTGCTCTGGATTTATATAACAGATTTTTGCAAAACTAATAAGCTAGTTTTGGCAGTTGAAACACGGAGAAATTAAACTACTCCCTCTAGATTCTTTTAACTGACGACAGGAAAAACTAGTTTATTTGTAGTTTAAATCTTTATCTGAAACGTCAATTAAAAATATAAGAAGGGAGTATCAAAGTTGCATAATCAATCTTCAAGGTATTACTTATTCGTATCAGTTAAATATATACATCGAGTTCTGAGTACGCGCCAGAACGAATATTTTTTTTTTAAAAAAAAAAGACAGTATTTAAGTATCGAACCTCGAACGGACTGTTGATATACTGAATACGCATGCATGGGAGCCGTCGAGTTCTGAGCACGCGCAGTTGTGTGGCGGGCAGCAAGGAATCGAGCAGAAACTGGCAGCAGGTCTAGGGAACTAGCCCGTTTACCGTTCAATCCATCCGGCAAACTGGAGGCTGCTTATGCTTGGAGCTATGAATCCGCATCTACCTAAACACTGCAGCATGAACAGCACTCTGCGCATAGCGTTCGATGATTTGATATCCGGACAAGTGTTTTTTTTTTTGTTGGACCAAACAAGACCGCATTGGAAATTGGAGGGTTCAGCAAAAGTTTGAAATTCTCCACTGAACTCGAGACACTGGCAACGATCGATGGATCTGTTTCCACCAGATTGCAAACCATGTACTGTACCATACTACCATAGTACTAAAATAAAAGGATATGTTTTGCACTGAGGGCACCGTCACTGAACAACACACTGACAAGTGACAAATATAAAACTAAAGACATCTTTAAAGCGTGGACAATACCGTGAAGTATGTACTGGGTTTTTTATTAAAAAAACTAAAAACAGGATTCGCTAGTAGGACACGAGTCGAATAATGTGTGTAATTCTACACCATCGGAATGGAAGAAATTCTAGTGTGTCTGGTAAGTGGAAACGCCCACTGAAAGGATAGTTTCACGAACAGTACGCACGTGCTTGTATATACAAGTAAATACTCATTTCTGTTTTGAAATATTGAACTGTTCAAACAACTTTGCAGAAATTAAACAAAATGTGAAACAACGATTTTAACCTCTTACTAGACACTCTCACCCTCTTCATATATTTTTAGATAATACAAAAATTCCGGCCTCTACAGAAGTATACAGCCTCACACCCTCTTCATATGATCTAGAGAGTCAAGTATTTCAGAACGGAGTGCTTTTGTAACAGGTCTTGAAACAGTAGTACATGGCCCCTGAAATAAAAAAGTAGAAAATGTGATCTCTGTAACATCATCGTGGAAGAGGTTAGGACCACTTGCTCACTATAAAGTGACTGACAATGCACATCTCTACGCTTCCGCCATAAAAAAAATAAAAAAGAGGCGAAGTGCAAGCTTTAGTTTGATGGTACTCCCTCCTTTCTCAAAAGATTGTCACCTTCTAGTTCATTTTTATACTAGAAAGTGACAATCTTTTAAGAAAGGAGGGAGTACGTACGTAATTAAGTGGTGTTGTTAATTAGCGTTCGGTACGGTTTAGCTAGGTACCTAACCGCTTTTGCTTGTTTACGCACGCCTCGTGGCGGGTGATGGGGCTCCACACGTAGAGACCGTTCGAGAGGGATCACTTATAAAAATACTTCCTCCTTTCTCAAAAGATTGTCACCTTCTAGTTCATTTTTGTACAATTTTTTAAGAAAGGAGGGAGTACCGCACATGGCACGTACGTACGGGGCCGGCCTGGTTAGTTCATGCATCTAATTAATTCCACGCCCATTTGCTGCATGTCGATGGATGCGGCCGCTTCATCATCCGTTTCAGCGCCATATATATACATGTGCCTGCCTTTTCTAATAAATTTTTTTTTTACCCCGGTTTGTACTGTACCGGTGCATGACGGAAAACGACGTGCATCTCCATCGGAATTTTCAGTCACACGGTTATTACCGCGTAGAAAAAAGTCCGTGGTGGTCCGAAGAATATGTCATCGATCCAGAGCTAGCTTGTGGCTGACACGTGCAGCGCTAAGGGGAACGCATGTGGTGGCTTTCATCACAGGCTAAGACAACAACAAACACCACTTCCCTCCCAATGCCTCGTTCAAAGTCAAATCAATTTTCAAACCAATTAGGTCTACTGATTATATATACTCTTTGCGCACCCAAATATTTGACATTATAATTTTAATTCTTTCAACATAAAATATTTAGAAACTGTGGGAGTAGTAACCAGCTGCGTACTAGTATCACCACGCTGCTCGACCACCGTCGTGACCGTATCTCGCGGCTCGCAGTATCCGCCAAGCAGTAGCAGCTAGCATCCAAACATCGGATCCTCATCAGCATCCATGACAGCGATCGGTGGGCTTGCCCTACCTCCGCAGAAACAGACAAGGGCCACACTCCTGCTGCTTCCATGTGTTTTTCTTGTGCCAAAAGTGCTACTCCACCAGCTACGCAAGTTGGTACTACGTGTAGTGCCGCATTGTGCAATGTGCATGCCTCATCCGGCACCAAGGTCCCTCGCTGATAAGCCATTACCAGACCTACTATCCAGCTGAGTTCATGCTTCAATAAGAGCTAGAATCATAAATAAGGACAATTATTGAAGTCGTTTAACACAAATCACAAGGACGACTATTGTTTACAGAAAAATAGAATGATGAAGCATAGATCTAGAACACAGTTTTCGGGCTATGATGATTCACCCCATATGAAGCTTAGCACACACTCCTAGCTTTAATAACCAAAGGAACCTCCGTCCAGTAAGATCTGAATGATTGTCGATCTCTGGCCAGCTCAAAAAACTATTGCCACCGTATCAGCACCATGTCGAGGCGCAAGGACGCACGCACATGCCGATGCAGCAATCGAGGGTGCGAGATCCGAGGCAGCCACGGCACCGAGCCCTAGCTAGTTTATCCCTACTTTTAAACTGAATCGGCCATCGATCGAACCCAACACGTTTCCTTCATGAATCCCGGTCGGCCTTATCCCCGATACCTCTCCCTCCATATTTTTTTTGTTCAGCCGTAGCACAGCTAGTGCGTAGCCACGCATGTGTACGGTAGTACTTATTTGCTTGGCATGGCAACGTGGTTGCGTGTACGACGTTGAGCAAACTATGTTAACCACCTTGCTCGTTTTAGTCTCTACGACCCAGCATTTCCAAAAGGAAAAACGTACTATATCGCATTTAATTTGGTGTCGAATAATAATAATAATAATGCCCTAGCTCGAAAGGGCAAATGCCACGTCCACAAAAGTTTAGGATCTGTTATAGATTTCTGAACCGAGCATAATTCGTGGAAAAGCTCTCTATTTGAATAACCTCCGATATGATATGTTGATAAAAAAGTAAAGTTTATTATCCGGTCATTTTATGATGGGATAAGTCCACCTATATAATTGTACTGATAAATTTATTAAACCGAGGTACGCCTACTGCACTGCTGCAGGCCACTGACAATAACAAACCGTGCTCGAGCAAGGAGCCAAACCATAATATGGCAACAATCCCTACCGCATTATCAGTGGAATGGTCAACCAACAACTAAAGCCAATCGAGTAGGAGTAACCAATAAAGCGGGAAGATTTTTTAGTACCCAGAAAGGAAGCCACGAGACTCCTGTCTGCCGCATTAGTCGGAAGACGACAAGCCCCGACCTAAAATTAGTAGGTGGAGAAGACTGAATTAGGTGGCCGATCATGTCAAGGGCTAGGAAATTGTGCTCTGAAACGGCCAGTAAGACCAGACACGGCTGCGTTCTCCTCTGCCCGCCAGCCAGAGTCAGTCGCCGGTCGCCATCATGCGCGCACGTAGTCGGTAGTCATCCCGCGCCGATGCAGCGCAGGTGCCGCCAGCAGAGCCCGGCCAAGGCGCGCGCCGCGCGGACGGCTGGTGGTGTTCTCAATCGAGCGGCGATCGAGGATGATCTCCTCACCCTGTCTCGGTGTCTCCTCCTCGGCGAAACGGTATGAGTACTCTGCTAGCTCGGCGCTCGTCACGATCTTGCGCGCAGGGCATGCAGCCGGTTCCGCCGATCGAGACGGCCGTACCGTAACGGTAATCGGCGGGCGGCCTGTGCCTGTGCATGCAATGCGGATCACCTGCACGGCGGCCAGAACTCTGCGCGTTTTTCCAACACTGTGGAGTGTGCAGAGAGAGAGAGAGAGACCGGAAAAGTCTAGGAACGTGGGGTGGAGCCGGCAAACAACAGTGCGAGAGTACGGTACCATGCTGCAGCGCTGTAGCAGGGAGGTTGCTGGCTTTAGATTGGGAGGGGGATCGAGCGGTGAAAGCGAACTCTGATGAGTGCATGCATGAGTCGAACATGCAGCAGCCTGTGGCCGATCTGTGTCAGCCTGTGCGGACGGCGTGTCGCCGCTGTCGCGCACGGCGGGCTGCAGGCGAGCGAACTGTTGCGTCCTACGGGCGGCACCGCCACATGGCTAGGGGGTAGCTAGCTGCGAGCAGTTGCCTGCGCCTTGCCTTGCTGGGCGGATGTTTTGGCACCGATCGGACGTGTCTCATCTTTCGTGTCAGTACTATTCAACTCACAGTAAGTACTCTCACGTGTCAAAATGTACTCCCTCGGTCCCAAAATGTTTGTCGTCTTGTAGTTCAAAAATGAACTACAAAGCGACAAACATTTTGGGACGGAGGGAGTACTACCTCCGGAATAGTTGACGTCCGGACACAACACTACAGTTCATTATTGTTCATTTGCAGTTTGTTTTGTTGTCCGAAACGACAACTAAAAGGAAACGGAGGTAGTAGTAATCAATTTTGTGGATTGACCTATACTGACTACACGGAGCAGATTGTTTAGAATGTAAAAAGGTGAATTGTTTTACAGCGACAATGATTTATTTCGTTTCCAATGGGAGGTCACCTGGAATTTGCAGGGTTCCTCGTTATACACATGGCTTGAGAGTTGCGACCAGGAAGCAGAGAAATTTGAAATTTTTGAGACTCCAGAAAAGTAGGATTCAGTAATTTATGATTCTGGAGACTGGATTGGCATAACTGAGGGGGAACAAACTCTGAACAATGTTCATTCTTTTCTGACGCTCGAATGTTTGATTTGAGTAAAGATCAACAACAACAACAACAAATACAAAAGCAACCACCTCATGTTTTTGTTTTCAGAACTAATGGGCCGGGAAAGGCCCAAAGCGGAAGGGGATAATCGGCCTTGTAGCAGACTGGGTACGTAGCTTTTTTGCCTGGTCGGTTCTAGCGCGTACATATCCAGCCCGCTTCAAATTTGTCCAGCCCGCTTCAAATTTGTCCAGCCCGCTTATGATAAAGATGGGCCGTTTTCAAAGGCTAAGCTCCAACAGCCGCACCCAGGCCGCACGCGGGGTCTTCTCCTTCATTCTCGTCGATCGGACACCGCCGTGGCAATAGCGCATCTCCTCTCGTGGAGAATACCGGGTGTCCAGCTTCTGTGTTAGGTTGGTGGCAGGAGGCCCACATATGTATCTTGAGGCAATGCGGGTTGGGCTTGGGCTGAGACGTTTTTCTTTTGAGGAAAGGGACGTGGGAGGACCTGACAACTGATCGCTTTCATCCGCCGCCGCATTCCTCCTTCTGCGATTCGGCGGCGTGGCTGTTCGATCTCAGGCGATTTCTTGCTGGCATGACATGTGCAGTCGTTGCCGATCGTGCTCGTCAGCTCTTGACTATCGTTATGATGGATCGGTGACATTGCCGATTTGACGTGCACAAGACAAGAGTCAAGGCCGAATCCACGGCGAGAACACGCGTCGGCGGGCACGTCCTCTTTTCGCATCAGTCAGGTGCCGCACGAAACTATCGGGAGGCCCCTGATAACCTGGAGGCCTTATCGACACGTTCTCGTCCCGCCGTGCCGGGGATTTATTTTATTTTCTCTGCAACAAATGAAACGATAAAAAAACAAGCGCACAGAGACATGCCCAAGGATCATTGCATCGATCGAAGTCGAAGAGGATCAAGATAATCTCATCCGAAATACAGTAGAGGATTTCAATGAACGGTCGGTGGAGCGACAGACTTCAAACGGATCGGGATCGCATACGAAGAGGAGGACGGACGGAGACGGAACTCCGCTGCATTGGGAACTACTAGTCGTGTAGAATGGCGGGGTAGGAGACGAGGCGCCTGGCGCAGGCGGTGCAGGCGAGCTTCCGCTTGGTCTTGAGGCAGAGCGGCAGGAAGCAGAGCACCCACTTGGCCTCCACGTAGGTGGCCGCCACCCCGCCGCCGCAGTACGGGCAGGTCCCCGGCGCCTTCTGCACGCCCAGCACCTTCTCCTCCTTCCCGCACAGCGTCACCGTCGTCGAAGCCGACGCCGACCCCTCCATGGCTCCGTCGTCGTTGGCCTCCACTCCAACTCCGACTCCGAGAGCAAGAGGGCCGGCGGTGACTGTTTGGGTGGATGGATAGCACGGATGGAAGGAAAGGAAGGTTCGTCTTAACTCCATGTGGGGCTGGCGCAATGAATGACTACCCCACCCCAGTGCGTGCCTCCGTGGTTGGTGCGGTTGCCGCGTGACCATTGGACCCTGGAAACTGTGGTCTCATCCCGGACGTGGAACCGAAGGCGGCGCCCGCCGGAAGGAGCAGAAACGTGCTGCCTGCTGCGTGACCTCCTGTCCTGTCCTGTCCGGCGTTTATCCTGGCGAGCCAAATGTGACCGCGATGCTGCGCTGACAACGTGGCTGATGTCCTTGGTGCGGTGTCGCGAGTCGCGTCGTGATGGTGAGTGGTGACATGCCGCCCTCGTCACCCCGCGTGCGTCACCTTCCGCGTTTGGCTTGGACTGCGGCCGACGTCGTCGATCATCGCCAGCTTCTGGTCTGGTCTGGACCTGAACCGTGCCGTTATTTTTCTGTTCGGTCGTGATTTCAATTTCCCGATGACGCGCCTCCGTGATCCCTCGCCTCGCATACAAGACCCCGAAACTCCAACGGCTAGCGCGTCACGCACCGGGCCAAACCAAACGCTTCGGTAGACGGCGCCGCGTCCACATGGGCCCGCGCCATCCGCCCGTTCGCCGCGCGGCCCACGAACCGTCAACGGTCAGATCTCTCATCCCATAAGCCGCTGCCGCGCCCCTCCACCGCTCCCCATTTCACACAGTGCTAGCGAGGGTTCTCTCTCTCATCAAGGCTTAATAACCACTTAACCTTCCTCCACCCCTTCGCAGTCCCAAGCCGGAAGCACCTCGCGGCTCCACGCCTAGGGTTTGGGTTTCCCCCCTCCCCACACCCCTCCAAACTACCCGCTACTCGGCGGGTGGCTGCCACCCGACGTCTCGCCTTCCGGCCGCCCGACGTCTCGATTGCCCGTCTCGCAGGCTCCCCTGCTGCCTCGTCTCGGAGGTAAGCGGCCGCACCAATCGAAATCGCTGCCTGTGTAGTGCCTACCTCCCTATGGCTTTGCTCTCGTCCCCGGGACACATGCGGTGGAGATGGGAGCTGCGGGGAGTGAGTCTTGTGCCAGCGCCCCGAGTTGGTAGATTGTTGTATTTTTTTTTTGGGGGGGGGGGGGGGGGAGGGGGGAGCTAGAGGGGAATTGATCAGTCACAGATCCATCCGCGCCGGTGTTGACGGATTTATTGGTTTCCCATTTCCCCAATTGCGTAGTCTGGGCCGTGACGTATTTCTGATTCTGAGATGGATAGCCCCTGGATTTTGCGAGGTTTCTTGCTGCGATGTGCTCGCGTCCTTGCATGCACGATGCCCACGCTCGGTTTTGTCCTGATTGCTAGATCAATTGATTGCTCAAGCTTTTCCGAAATCTAGTTTGTTGGTACAGACATCCCTGAATTCTAAGAGAGGCCGCTCTTTCAACGTAGTGAGATTGGAGCGTCTTCTGGCTCTAGATGACCAGACAGAGAGTTTGTGGGGGCGTGGGCTGGTGCATGTGCACGCACACATCAAGGGTTAGGCGTTAGTGGAAGGAGGGAAGGAGTAAGAGCTGATTGATACATTTTAGAACAAACTGCTGCATTTTTTCTATGGTCATATGATCGCAAACTTATCAAAATAATTTATTTTACTTGGTTGGCAAAAATGTGGCAGCGCTGACTAGGAATGACGTTACACTTGCCGCTAAAATTGCCACTTACGTGTTGTGGACTAAATGCTTCATTCTAGTTGCATTTATTGGTTTCCTTATCTCCAAGATCTGGATAAGTGACGCTAGTCGCTGCGGGAGTTACTGAATTTACTGTTTTATTTTAGTAATGAGCAATAATTGTGTATGCTTGGAACGATATGTCGGTGCACAATATGAACTAGCTGTAGAAGGGGGCAGAGTGGTGGAGTAATAGCTGATAAACTAGGGAATTTTTTATTTTGCAGGACACATGGCATGTTATGTTACGTACTTGCCTAGATTAACTTTTACCCGTAACTTTGAGCACAATGTATTGGTTTCCTTAGGTTACTTGTGGTGCTAGGGAGTTGCGACTTGCTGGTGCTCTGTGGCCATTAAAGGTCATATTCTGGCACAAGAGCAGTTCTAAGTGAAATTGCTAAAAAGGCACCTCCAAAGCTATCTGCTATTATTGCTTTCATGGTGAGCAATTAATATTCTTATGATTTTAGGATTTGTTAGGGGTTTTAAAAAAAGAACATCAGTTCTAATGAGTTGTCCTGTATTTCATGATTCTGATGGCATGATTATGACACTGAAGGCAACCAATGAGAACCTTCCACCAAATGTCATCAGGCAGTTGGCTAAAGAACTGAAGAATCTTGATGAGTCACCTCCAGAAGGAATTACCGTTATTGTCAATGATGATGACTTCACTACCATTTGTGCTGATATTGAAGGCCCAGGTAACATTATTTCTTGGTAGTGCTGCCTACTCCAGCCAAATATCTCAATCCTTGCTCTGTTAGATTTACATTCCTTCTACGCAGATACACTGATTGTGCCTTTTACTTTGTTTATAATGGCTTCTTTGTTTAAGTGTGTTCCTCGCAGTGCATATTTATGTACCTGCAGTGTATTAGTTCAGCTTTTCCATTTCATTACTTTCGTCTCTGAAATTTTGAATCTGAACATGGCACAGCTGGGACTCCATATGAGAACGGAGTATTCCGGATGAAGCTATTATTATCTCATGATTTTCCTCAGTCTCCCCCAAAAGGTGTTATCTCCTGATTTCCAAAATTATCTGCACTTCATTTAGTGTTTGAAGCAATGAAAGCCATACATTGCAAATATTTGACTTGCTGCCCTTTCCTTTAATTCGCAGGGTTCTTCTTGACTAAAATTTTCCATCCCAACATAGCTACTAGCGGTGAGATATGTGTAAACACACTGAAGAAGGATTGGAATCCTGGTCTTGGATTAAGACATGTTCTTCTGGTAAGCTTGAAGAACTAACATATTTGACTCGGTTGAACCTTTGAAATAGTACACCAGCTCGAATAAGTTCCCACTGTTGTCACAACTAGGGGTGGACGTTCGGTCTACCCGCTAAATTTGGTTTGATTACTTCGGTCTTTTTGAATTTCGGTTTTCTAAAATCACTACCCAAAATATTATATAAATATTAGATACCCGAATTTTTTTGATACCTAAATTTCAGTTCGGTTTTCGGTCTTACCCGAGATACCCGAATTGTACATTATGCTAATCTCATGTTCTCAATAATCAATATTAGTTTAATATCGTTTGTAAATTTAATCTCGAGAGACAATAAATTTTTAGTTTACTAAATGATAGATAGTAACTAAATATTTTAATTTAATGACATCACATATCATAACTCACAAATGAAACATCAAAATTCTATTGTTTAGAGTTCATAATAATTTAATTTGAGATCTTATTGTTCGGTTATTTGGGTATTTGGGTATCTGAGGGTAATACCCGAATCCAAAATTAATATATCAGTTATTTAAATTTGCTACTCGAATAGATACTCGATACTCGATAATTCGGTCTTTTCGGTCTCGGTCTCGGTTTTTTCAGTTTTGGTTTTTCGGTCTTAGTTTTTTTGCCCACGCCTAGTCACAACTCACAACATGGTCAAGGCTTAGTAAAAGTTCCTTGTTGGACATGTACGACAGGTAGTGAGATGCCTTCTGATAGAACCATTCCCTGAATCTGCACTTAATGAGCAAGCTGGGAAGATGTTACTTGAAAACTACGAGGAATATGCACGGCTTGCAAGGTCAGACCTTCAACTTATTATATTATCAACTTGGAGTAGAACTCAGAAATTTAAATGCAAGCAATGTGTCACCTGGACAGATAACCATTTCTGAAAACAAAAGATCACAATGTATGGACGTTTCTTAACTATATAATAACAATTTTATATGCTCCATATGCAGGTTGTACACCGGTATTCATGCCCTTAAACCTAAGAATAAATCCAAGAGTGGAGCTATTTCTGAGTCAACTACAGCTCTGAACGTGGATCAGTCAAGTGCTGCTTTTGGCGAGAATGCACCATCTGTGCCTATAGCAGCATTATCTACCTCCTCTGCAAGCAGAGCATTTGGCACAAGTTTGCAGGATCAGAATGCTACTGTTTCTGATCCCGCTGTAGGAGCTTCAGCAGCTCGTAACAAGGATGGCCCAATGGCTTCCAAAGTTCCAGTTGATAAGAAGAAGATGGATGCACGGAAGAAGAGCTTGAAGAGATTATAGGCGCTAACATTCTGGGATGAGGTGGGGTACTTGGGGTTGGGGTGCACATTGGTAGATGAGGATCTAAATGCCGAATCCAGCAGATGCATAGTGAAACGGAAGGAAAATAAGTTGAGGAGCATCTGATGAACTGGATTTTGAAAAAAAAAAAGTGGTGCTTTGTGCAATGGGACGGAATGTTATAATAATGTGATGCGGGTCCTTCGGGACAAAACAGTGCAATGAATGTACCTGTTCTTTCGTTCTTCATTTCGCCAACTTGTACATCGACTTGTGCGTCAGATTCATGTTTCTTGCGAAGTGGCAGGGCGTGCATGACCTACCAATTTTCCACTTGTTTGGTCAGATTTATGCTGCTTTTCTAGCTGCAATGCTCAATGCTGGATCCATCTGAGATTGTTCTCATTGAGAACGCTCACTGACGCACTTGGCATCAGGAGCGTTATCTACCTCCTCTGCGGCCACAGCACTTGATACAAACTCACAGGGCCAGCATGGTGCTCTGTGGCTGATCCTGTTGTAGGAGCATCCGGAGCACCCAAGCCACGTGCTGCTAAAGTTGCAGTTGATAAGAAGAGGATGGATGCAAGGAAGAAGAGCTTGAAGAGATTGTAACCAAATCAAATAATCCCAGAAAGATGGGGGTGGTCGCTATGATATGATTCTGCCATTAGGTCTAGATTCAGCAGATAGATGAACGATATATAATAAGTGGAAACAATAGCGCGCGAGGCGTTTCATGGCTGGTGCGTAGTGTGGAAGGATGCATGTGCTGTTTGGCCCAACTGAAGAATGCGAAGTGGGTCTCTAGCCTGTACTCTGTTGGAACAAAGTGTCCATTGTAATGGCAATTATTGGGAGAATACTCGCCTTTCCTGAGGATTCCTATTGTCACATTGTTGGTCTTATTTTTATTTTATATATATGGATGCTTCATGGCGTGTCGGGTTCAGTGAGCCTGAAGATTTCTTTGACGAGGAGTTTCAGTGCTAAAAGTGAAAGGCGGTAGACGACGGATACTCACCCTGAACCAATGAACAGTGGACACAACGAAACTACATGATCGTTGAGCTCGTACATAATCTTTTTCTTTCCCCGTTGGAAATAGCTAGGGATGGGGCCTAAACTGGGAAACCATCATGGAGCTTTTCTTTGTGGTGGATTCTCAAGCCACTTCCGTCTGTCGCCACCCGCTTTTATGCTTCAACCTTTGTATCGTTATGCCACCTCGATTCTTCTTCAGGTTGTACTAACACAGCTTTTACCGATCCCTATAAACGCCCCATCACGGTCGACTGTCCCGGATATCGTCTAGCGCGCACCATGCCATGTCCAGTTCCTCCTTTACGAGATTAATACAAATATTTTACTTGCTTCTTGAATCTCGCTTCCTCGATTATGTCAGTGTTCTTCTGAGGTCTCTCTAGCAGAATGCATCTTGGGAATACTGTAGTTTTCATCAGACCATCATTAGGAGCAGTCAAGGTCTAAGGAAGGCTTCCAGATGACGAAGACGAACCCAATGCAAGTCGCCCTTTTACCTCTGAGCTGCCTTGATGTGCTGTGGCTGCCATGCCGTAGTCTTCCCTCTGCCGCCCACGACCTGATCCACCAGGGGTCTCGTGAACCAAAGATGATTCAGGAACTTTCACCGGCAGCTGCACTGGGCAGCACTGAACTGGCAGCGGCAGCCTGGCTGGCTGGCCTGTGGCCTCTGCGCCTTTGACGAGCCTTTTTCTCCCTGCCACTTTTGCTTTCGTGATCCGGTCTCTCGCTTTGATCGCATGGGGATGGGAGAGGAAAATAACGTTCGTCCGAATCGGTGGTCCCCGAGAGCATCCGAATCGGTGGTTCGGGGGCTGAGAATTCCCGGCGGGCGGTCAGTGACGTCCCGCCTCGCCTCGCCCAAGCCCAAATCGCCACCTACCATATCCGGAAGCCAAATGCCCCAGAACTCCGCTGCTGTAAAGGCGTGGCGATTTTTTGTGCCATCGACGATACGACTTGGTGTCCAGATTATCCATGCAGGTTCAAGATATTTGGAGCAAAAGTGGATGATGACATAGGTAACACTAGTAGCGACGAAGAAGAAATAACCGAACGGATCTAGCTAGAACACGTCGAAGTGGACAGAGTCGTTGTAATATTCATAGCTAGTCAGCAGATGATGATGGCATACGGACGAGCTCAGCAACATACTAGTCGTACTAGGACGGTTGGTTGGGTTAGTCAACTCCACTAGGTGACGAGGATCGATAAGGATTGCATTGCTCGCCTGTGGCTGTGGAATTCCATAGCCCAGGCTGTCATATTAAGTAAGTATGATGATCCGTTCATACCTGCGATGATTATTACATCCTCGTAGGCAAGATGGAGACGTACGTACGTGCTTGCTGCTCTGCTCGGCGTCCAAATCGGGGCATCTCGTCAATCAACGCTAGTTTTTTTTTTTTTCTCAACGAAATGACGACTGACTCGGTCCGTGCATGACGCCAATCGCATTCATTAGTTTTGAAAGTCAAATTCCCACGGTTTGGAATGAGAAAGTACTCGACGTACTCTTGCAACTTCCGTGTGGTTGATATGACGCCCCCCCCCCCCCCCCCCCCCCCCTCCAGGATGACGTGTGACCCTAGCCGGGACTGCTTCCACGGTTGACTGACTTCCGGTTACGACTCAATGATTTTAGCTTAGTGACTGCATTCATTTGTAGTAGGTACTGTAAATAGGAAGCAGAGGCGATGAGAATCTGGAATGGCTTTCGATGTATCGAGGATCGATTTTCAGAGCAACTATCAGTCAGTCAGTCAAAGGAGACGTGGTCAAGGTCAAGACCCACGCCAACTCCTCCGATTTTCTATGTATCGAGAAGCGAACGTGCAGTTAGTTACCTGGGGCGGTAAATACACGAGTCACGTCACGTATATATAATGAACACGTGATATGACTGGGAGGTGAACCGCGGCGTCGTTCTTATTGTCGGCGTCAGAACCCAGTCACTCCACTGGTGCTTCCAGGCAGAAAACCTTAGAAAAAACCCGATCGCACATGCCCCTGCCCCGCCGCGGTCCTGCTGCCCACTGTGCCGCGCCGCGCGCTGCTTGGCCGTGGACCAGAACCAGACAAGCCAAGCCAAGCCAGCCAGCCGCAAGCCGGCGCGGCACCCACGGTATCGTCCCAATGATCATCCAACAATCCTGAATCCGACGCCGTAAATTTCCCGTGGCGTCTGGGCCTCGCGGGCCCCACCGTCCAGGCGTCCAGCCACCGGGAACGTGCGAAACCGCCCACAATTTTTTACGCCCGCTGCTGGCGCTGTTGCGTGCGCGCTACCATCACACCACCTGCCTACTTGTCTTGCCCAAGAGACCCACACAGCATTTGGCCATTTCCTCCTCTCCTCCGCCTCGCCGCTTCCGTCCACTCCTCCTCCACCCCTACCCCTCCCCTCCAGTCCTACCTCGTCTCCCTTCCTCTCCCCCTCTCGCACGCACGCACGCGCTCGACATTGCTTTCCCCGCGGCGTCTGCGACCTCGACTCGCCGGCCTGGCGGGCCCGATCGGTCCCCACGCTCCTGCTCGCGCAGGCCGCGGGGCGGTTAGTGCTCGCGGCGCGTCCAATGGTGGCGTGATCGGAGCGATGCGGCCGCGAGGTCCTCCGGACCGCGTAGGGGGCGGGGCGCTCCTGTCGGTGCTGCTTCCGCTGCTGCTGGTGGTGGTCGCATTGGCGGCGCCGAGGCTCGCGGGCGCGGTCACCGACCCGGCCGACGGTACGTGCGTTCGTCTCAACCTCAACTCCTCCCGCTTTGTTCGGTTCGTTCCCAGCTTCCAGCACAAGGAGCGAGTTCGGTTCCGATCGTGCGCTGGTTTGACCTCCGCGAATTCGCATGCTTCGAGTGAACGGGTCCTGTTTTGTCGGCGGTAGTGGGGAAGCAGGGGATCGGATAGACTCTTCTGTGCGGCGCGATGAGCTCTGCTGGACTGGGACTCTGGGAGGCGGCGGTTTCTGTCTTTTTTTTTTCTTCGGAATTTGTTGTCGCCAGCCTGTATGATGCTCAGGATACATGCGGGGGGATGATGTCGGTGGCGGCGCTTCTCTCTCGCGTGGCACGTACCACGGCATGGCCCCTTCTTTTGCGGATTAAGTTGGTCTGTTCCCTTTTGCGACCTCAATCACAGAACCAGGCATGGGAATGTTAGTTGTTGTTTTTTTCTTTTTCTTTTTAAACCAGCAACAACACTTGAGCGCGCAATCCGGCTGCTGCCAGTCGAAGCGATCCGGAGCAATTGGATTTGCTGCATCGTCGGCCAACCCGTCGTTTTCGGCAGGGATAAGGACAGGAACAAACCCCTTGAAGAAGCTTTAGCTATATCGTCATGCTGCGTCGTTTCCCCTCTGTTCCTATCTCCTTTGCTTGGCTGATAGCAATGGCAGAAAAACATGGACTGTTCATGTGCTGGATCCGTCGGATGGGAGCTGACAACGTGCAGGCGAAAAGGACGGGTTGTTAATTGTGGTGGCAGTACTAACTGCACGGGAACTTTGATCTTACCTGTGTTAATTGTCAAGTCACATCGAATTCGGTACTGTGTTCATAGAATTCTACTCTAGGACGAGGATGGTCAAAGTGACACTTGGTATTCATATGGGTTAGTCAATTCAGTTTCAATGTGGGACCATCTTAAATCATTGCATTTCTAGCGACCTTTCAAAATGCAACCACTTTCTTCAATACATAGTTTTCAGTAAAATGTCAGTACAGACACTTCGAATTGCTAATCACTTCTTCGTTTTGTCTTTATCATGTGTAGTCTCTGCCATAAATGGATTGTACGTTGCCCTGGGGTCGCCAACTCTGCCTGGATGGACTGGAATTGGCGGAGACCCCTGCGGCGAGCTTTGGCAGGGCATCACCTGTACTGGCTCCAGTATAACTGGAATGTATGGCAAGTTCTTCACTACATGTCCATTCATCTTGTAGATTCTTTCGGTTTTCACCCTTATCCGCTCACGATTTCTAGAACCATGAATGCTGCAAACTTGGGAGGACAGCTGGGCAGTTTAGGCAACTTCAGTTCGATCACTACCATGTAAGGGCATTAGCATTGAATTTATCCTTGTTTGAAGTATATCCTTCTGCTATCATCACACCACGTTTCACTCAGAATATTTTTTTGTGCCAATTGAAGTTATGGTCTCTTTATATGATTGTATCCAGGGTTGAATGTCTGACAAATTATTTTGTCTGTACTCTGTAGAATGCTTAGTAACAATAATATTGGTGGAACCATACCAGAAGACCTACCTGTTACATTGCAGAATCTGTAAGTGTTATAGGTCGCTGTTGCAACCCCTCAGCCTTCATGATTATTCTTTTTGGAGACATAATCTCTGTCCCTTTTTTGTACAGTTTTCTCTCTGCTAATCAGCTCACCGGGAGCATCCCAAGTTCACTGTCAAAACTCAAAAATTTAGCAGCCATGTAAATTTCTTCTCTTTTGTTTTTATTTTCAGCATATTCGTGGTTGTTTATTCATAATCTCATATTATATTATCGATGTTTTACCCAGGTCAGTCAATGGCAACCATCTAAGTGGAGAACTACCGGACGCTTTTGATACACTCACCGGACTTGTAAATTTGTAAGATGTGTTATCATTTCTGACGTTTTCTGTATGTGTGTGTTTTTATTCAAATGATCTCTTGATTGACTGACCATTTGAGTTTGGTATGCAGGGATATTTCTTCCAACAACCTAACTGGCGTGTTACCACCTTCAATGAAAAACTTGGCATCTTTGACTACATTGTAGGTTTACATTTTTATTGGCCTTTGTTACCTTGTTTTCCTGTTCCTATTACCCATCTACCCAAACTTATTTCATTTGCTGTTACCTTCTATGTGATAGGCACATGCAAGACAATCAGCTATCTGGGACTCTTAATGTCTTGCAGGATCTTCCTCTGAAAGACTTGTAATTTCTCAAACATATTTGCCCTTAGTTAGCTTGGCACAAATAATATTTTGTCTGCTCATTTACTTTACTTGGCTTCTCTGTGGCATTGTCCCTAATTTATACTCCCTCCGTCCCAAAAAGTTTGTCGCTTTGTAGTTCAAAAATGAACTACAAAGCGACAAGCTTTTTGGGACGGAGGGAGTATGATATTGTAACTGATGTCAAAAAGAGATTAACATTTCATAATTCATATAGGGTTACATTAGCTACTTTGTATATTGTGATTGCTAGTTGCCAACAAAAGTTTGTGACTGCTGATTGCAAACAAAAGTCTAGTCTAGTAGATTGTAATTGCTGATTGCCAACAAAAGTTTTGCCATTTTGTATAACAAGTTAAAACTCAATCAACTATCCCTTGTTTGTTGCCTTCTTGTTGTACAAATTGCACTTCCACTTCTCTCATTTGTAGCACATTGCCTTCTTGTAATATGTTTCACTTTGCTTCTTTAGGGAAATTTAGTGCATGCTTCACTTTTTCCATGATTTTGCAACAGATCACTCCATCAGCACTAAGAAAGCTTTGAGCCTTCAAAATTTACTTTTGTACGATGCAGCTGCTCTGTGACTTGACTTGAATTACTAAAACTACAATAACATTTGGCTATAGCACTTTTCTTTACTGTTGTATGTAACTGTTATTCGTCATGGTTGGTTAATTGCTCACACACAGCTCCTATATTCCTTGAGCATACATGCATTTCTTGCATTGAAAATATTATCTGATTGTAAACTGTTTTAATTTTCTTACTTTGAACAGGAATATAGAGAATAATCTGTTTTCTGGACCAGTACCTGCAAGTTTACTGAACATACCAACTTTCAAGTGAGAAACCTTCTTCACCTCTCTGTTGATACGCCTGGTTGGAAATTGTCTAATCAGGAGTTTTTTATCTGTTAAAGAACTAGATAATTAATTAGATTAGTTTTGTAGTTCTCTATGACATATTAAGTGACTAACAGTATAACTATGCAGAAAGGATGGAAATCCATTTAATACCAGCATAGCTCCATCTGCATCACCGCCTTCACCATCAGTGGGACCAGCACCAACTCCAACACCAGCAGGACCGAAACCAGCTCCAACACCAACATCACCACCTCCTGGTTCAAATCCAACACCAGCGCCAACACGTCCATCATCCCCTTCAAGAGCCCCTCCACCATCGAAAACAACCGCAAACACTTCTGATGGATCAACTGCCAGGGACAGCACTTCACCATCTAAGAAACACAATACAAAAACCCTTAAGATTGTTGGGTTTGTTCTTCTTGGAGTAGTAATGTTCATAATTTTAGTTCTGCTGGCATTATTTTGTCTCTCAAAGTACGAAGAGAGACAGTCAAGATATGATCACAATAGAAGTCAGCTGGCAAGGGTGCATCATAGGATTGAACCCCAAATCAAGCCATCTCCTGTGCAACAAAGTGAAGATGTCAAAAAAGGTAAATCTGGACCTGCCCCGGCATTATATGATTTTCTGGCTATTTTTGGGATATATCTTTGTGGTTACTTTTGGTTGTTGATGTAAGATATTTTGTTTGACAGGCCCACCTGGCAAGGTCCTTGATAAGAGGTGCCATGAGGTAAATTCAGCAGCAGCAGGTATGTAGTCTGTGGGACTTGGTACAAGCTTGGCTTTATACTACCCATCAAGGGCAAATGACTTAAAGCTTTGTGTACAATTATTTGCAGCACTTCCTAAGAAGTCTTCTGAAGACCAAAAGGAGCACATTATTAATTTCGACCGTACAGATTCGGATGTTTTTCCAGCTGCTCCACCTCCCCCTCCTCCACCACCCTCTCCTCCACCGCTGCTACCCCCTATTGAAAGAGTTGTTGTAAATCCCATGGTTTTTCCAGAGAAGAGATCTAGTCCTCCACCAAGGTCAGCCACACCATTCTCTGTTGCATCTCTGCAGCAATATACAAACAGTTTCAGAGAGGAGAACTTGATAAGAGAGAGTAGATATGGAAAGGTATACATAGCAGAACTTCCTGATGGCAAGGTACGAAATATTCTATATTAATGGAAGTGCTACTCATCATGTTCAACATATAGTACGAACAGTAAGTTAATATTCTCCTATTTTGTGTAGGTATTGGAAGTTATGAAGATTGACAACTCTAACGGACGAATATCAGTAGATGACTTCCTCGAACATGTTAAATCTATCTCAAATTTCAAGCACCCTAATATCCTTGAATTAGTTGGATATTGTGCTGAATATGGTCAAAGGTTACTTGTTTACAATCATTTTAGCAGAAAAACACTAGACGATGCCCTTCATGATAGAGAGGACAGCGATAGTGCACTATCATGGAATGCTCGCCTCCAGGTAGCTCTGGGTTCAGGAAAAGCCATAGAGTAAGTGAAATTGTAATTCTATATATATCCACTTGCTCTGTGTAAAACGTGTGAAACTACCTCAATGTACACTCAAATTATTTATTCCCTGCAGGTATCTCCATGAAAGCTTCCGACCTCCGATTGTGCATCAAAATTTTGAACCAGCTATTGTGCTTCTAGATAATAAATTTTCAGTGTGTGTCGCTGAATGTGGATTGGCAGAACTGGTGCCATCAGGTTCTGTCACTCAGGTAAACATAAGTTTTGGTGTAGATGTTTTGTGTTCTTAGATCATCAAAAAATGAATTAATCAGACCGGTGTTTGTTTTCTCATGTCCGATATATTCCAACTGATGTGTCTATGAATGACGTAGCTCAAAACTAGAATATCATCTCAATCTGTAGGTGCTAAGTGTTTAAAAGGGTTATCAGGCACAACATATGCTTACTCATCATAGGGACAATTTTATTGATAATCCAGGGACGCCTCATGTTGTGAATTGTAATCAACATATTTATTGCAGTTGCATATCACAAAGTCCGTAGTCTCATTTCTATCTTCTGGAAGTTCAAAGAGGCCTTATTTAGTTTCCTAAATAAAAAAGAGGCTTTATTTAGTAACTCTATTTTGAAATACCCAACTGAATGTTAATAGGACATAAGCATGTAATCAGCATCCAAAAGTAAAAATCATGTAATATTTGCAGCCAAGGGTCTGAGTGGTAAGGAGTCTGGTGTCGTGGTACTTATGATACTGCATTCACTTTTTTAGCGACCCAGTTCAAGTGTAAAAAAAAAAGACACCTGGTAATTCGATGAAGTAGTCAGTTCCTGGTTTTATCACAAAAGGGTCGCCTTAATTTATTTAATTTTTCTGAGTTGTGATGAATGCATATTCTTTGGCTGCTGGTATGTACTAACAGATGTTTATTCATTCAGCTGTCGGGGCAGATGCGTTCATTACTATACTATGAAGCACCTGAAATCCAGGAATCTGGAATCATTACAGAAAAGGGTGATATTTACAGCTTTGGTGTAGTTATGCTAGAACTTCTTACTGGGCGTAAACCATATGATAGGTATGAGGTTATGCTTGACTAGTATCTTTGTTCAATTGTGGACCATTTTTTCTGCCCAACAGGTGTGAAAATAAGTGGTGTTATTCACACACCCTGCTTTATGTGAATATATGCAGTTCACGCCCACGTGTGGAGCAACGTCTTGTTAGATGGGCCAGTTCTCAGCTTCATGACATTGAATCCCTGTCCAAGATGGTTGACCCATCTATACAAGGACAGTGTTCGGAGAAAGTGTTGTCACAATTTGCTGACATAATCAGTCGCTGTATCCAGGTAATTCAAGCTTCCTTTCCTTTATACTTGGCTGCAATTTCGAGGCAACACATATCTGAACCTTTTGTTATTAGCACATAACATTTTAAATGATCGATCATGTTACTGATTTGACCTTTTCATAATGCAGCAAGAACCAGAATTCAGGCCACCAATGTCTGAAATCGTCCAAGACTTAGCTAGAATTGTAAATGCTACCAGTGAGGAATCAGAGTAACAAAAAATTATGGAGGGCATAAAAACCCGGTGACCGTGTCAGGTGTTGTACAAAATTTGGGAAGATAATTATTTCGCCATATTCCGAGGAGTACATTGTGAAAATGTATCTCCCTCAGAGGGCATTCCACACTAACACTTGCGAATTTGGAGCTTCATCTACATATGATGGAAGAGAGTGGAGGTGCAGCCATCATGCACCTTGTCGTCGTCAATCGAACCTTGCATTTTTGCAGAAATGACCATATAGCCTGTGAATTAATTCTTGTAACTAGCATTCAGGAATTCGTTAAAATTTTACTGTAAAGTTATTAGTTATTTTTCATTACTGGCGAGTTAGTACCATCTTGGACCTGTTCTGAGGAGACTGGAAAAGAGCTTAGTATTCTAAAATAGATGACTCAGATAAGGGTATATTTACTGATGTAAAGTCAGAGTTGCTCTCCGGTGTCACTCTTGTTTTCTTTATTCTTTTATTGATTACTAACTGTTTCTAATTTATCTATGGCTTCGGCCTTCTGGAAACGCTGAACAAAACCGTGGCGTGATTTTTGTTCACTATGCATGACGTTGTAATACCTCCTGCTGTTGTGCTGTCTCAAGGCATCCTTCTCTTGCGTGGTGCAATCGGTGGATGTGGACGCCTAATTGTGTACATCCACCATACAGTTTCTTGTCTGCTGCAGGTTCTCTTTGCCTATGATGTTGCACGGCATCGTGTATGTACTGTTACATACGGACTCCTTCCCATATTATTTGTCGTTTAGGACAACAATTCTAGTTCAAAATGAACTAAAATTCTTGTCCTGAACGACAAATAATATGGGAAGGAGGGAGTATACGGACTCTTCGCAATCAATAGTCAATTTTACCTTGTGCATGTGTCAAACTACGTCAGGAGTCAGGACAGCGACAAAGCCCGCATCCGCCCAGCCACACACGACGACGCAGCACACGTAGGTTCGAGTCCGTGAATCGCGGTCGACGTACGGGAGTTGTTAATCGTGCCATGTGGTTGGCACAAGTTGCGTGTTGTTTCGTGAGGTCGATCGGCGTGAGAGGCAGATGCTTCAGCATGGGGTTGCCGCAGTGGGCCCCTTCGAGCAGGAGCATTTCACTGGGTTCATGTCTTTTCGAGCACGAGCTTGTTGGCCGGCGACGCGAGGCTCTACTTGGCCGCGGTCGCGGTCACTCCTTTCTTCTTCGCCCGTGTGCCGTCCCGGCCGCACGTTCCGAGGGCGTTAAGGTCATTCTTGCTCGCCGAATCTGGTCCGCCGACGGTGTGACGCCACGCGTGCCGGATCTTCCGTTGCGTTGCCGAAGCAATCGGCGCGATGGTTTTCCCGCTAATAAAATATCACCACTTGAGGATTCTGCGGCTAGGAGGGAGCGGTAGACTTGATCGGTTTCTGGAAACAATTGATCGGCATCGCCTATTCGGCTGCAGTGGTGTGGTGGGAGGGAGGGGGGTGGGATGGGCGAAAGCGATGATTGCCTACGAAAGGCAGCCAGGCCATGGCCAGCCAAGTTAGCGCGGTGGTGGCCAGAGAATCTCTTCTCTGTCAACCGGCTGTTCGACAGCGGTGCGCGCCACGACGTCCGGCCACGGATCACACGTCGCGTCGAGTGGCCCTGGTTTTTTCGCGCGACGCGTACGTGCCCCTCCCTATTGGCCGCGCCGGCGATCGTCATCAGCAGGACCCATCCATCCATCACGGGGCCAGCCAGCAGCCACGAGTTCTTCCGCGCCGAATTGACCCCGCACCCTGCTCTCAACTAACTCGGGGAATCAGAATCAGTTTCCTGGCCGCAAACGCGGCACGGTGTCCACCTCACCTCACCTGAGCGACGGAAAAACGGGCCTCGCTCCAGATATTTTCCATTCTGGAGCCGTGGTGTGGTGGTGGATGTTGCTATGCTTTACGTACCGCGACGTAACGGGAGAGGGTGGTAGAGTTTTGTTACGGTGTGGCCGGCCGGGACACGTGCAGGAATGAATGGTTAGTTAAAAAATTGGCGACAGGGTAAGGTAATGACGGATGGCACGTACTTACACGGGTGCGTGTCGCTACCTACGGTGAAACAGCGTAGCACTAGAATACGCCAGCTGGTCTCGTGGTTCCTTCCCGTGGTCAGAAAGCCAGGGAATTTACTTTAGAAATTCCCCAAATTAACCAGTAAATAAGCAAGGAAGACAGGCAGCCGCCGAAAGGCACCATCGCAGGTCAGGCCGAAGGAAGCAGCGCACTGCTACTACGCTCCAACGCAGCGCAGCTGAGAGAATAATACTACTACTCCGTACTATTGTACAGTACTCGCGGAAACCACCCGGCGGCCCGCGATTGATTCGAGCGCCACGAGGTTTTGTGGCCGAGGACGGCTGCACGACCTCCTCCCAACCAACGGTCCTGCATTCCGAGCCATCTCCCAATCATTTTAGTATTTTTCTGCAACAACTTGTCGTGGAAACGAGTTTCACGTGTCGTGCGGGCGGCGTCGGACGCGCGGCCACCACACATTGCGTCATTGCGTGGCGTCCAGGCACCTAGAGACTCTGCCCGCGTCCACGTCGTCGGGGAGGGAGCCTAGACTAGAGAGAGAACCGGGCTGCGCGTCGCCTTCTGCTCCCGAACTTGCACGTGTCAGAGGTAGGAGCATGGCCTGGGCGTTGGCGTCTTTAAATACCGCGCCAGACCGAGCACCACTTAGCTGCGCCGTTATTACATCTCCCTGCTGGAAGGTGAAGCGTCGCCACTGATCGACCGCGAAAGGACGACGAGACAGCTGAGTTGAGCCGACCGTGGTGGTGGCGGTCGTCACGCCGCGTTTGGCTGCTGAGGCTGTTTGGAGGAGGAGGAAGAGGATGGGGTGCGCGGAGTGCTGCGAGCTCTGCGGCGCGCCCGCGGCCGTGCACTGCGCGGCGGACGCGGCGTTCCTCTGCGCCGCGTGCGACGCCAAGGTGCACGGCGCCAACTTCCTCGCGTCGCGCCACCGCCGCACGCGCCTCGCGCCCTTCGCCGCGGCGGAAGATGCGGAGGGCTACGACTCCGCCACGAGCTCCTGCGTGTCCACGGCTGACTCGGCGCCGCCGCCGCGGGGACGGCGAGGAACGAGGCGCACGCGGGCGGAGGCGGTCCTCGAGGGATGGGCGAAGCGGATAGGGCTCCCGACGGGACCAGCTCGCCGGCGCGCCGCGGCGGCGGCAGCGCGCGCGGTCCGGTCGTGCGGCCCCGACGCCGCCGCCGCTGGGCGCGTCCCGCTGCGCGTCGCGATGGCGGCCGCGCTGTGGAGGGAGGTGGCGGCAGGAGGCGGTGGCGCTGGTCTCCGCCAGGGCGACGCGCTCAGCCGGCTGGAGGCGTGCGCGCACGTGCCGGCGAGGCTCGTCGTGGCGGTGGCGTCGTCCATGTCCATGTCTATGGCGCGCGCTCGCACTTGCTCCAGGAGACCGGCCGACGTGGACGCCGAGGAAGGCGGGGATGAATGCTCGTGGGCCGGGCCCAAGTCTAACCCGGCGCGTTCTTGATTCCCTCTTCCTTCCTCCACGAATTTGCTTTGCCCGAGAAAGAAAAAAAACAGAGACTAATTTGGGACCATACACTCGAGGACCTTGTGTGGTTTTGTTATAGCTCAATTCTTGTGGTTAGGACCAGGGAAATATATATACTTGTATTTTTCATTAATTGTAGGTGATTTGAATGGACTAGTGAGCTAATTGTGGCACAAGTCATGGTTTTTAGTTCGAGAGAATGTCTGGATTATTCTCTACGCTTCGCAGTTGGATTGGATCAAGTAAAAAGTCACATATGAACTGTGTAGAAATTGTATGTAATTTTGTATACCGAACTTGATCTGAGAATGTCAGATACGTATCTTGAGCTAACTAGTATACTGTGTTTAAGGTAAGAAGGGTCCGATGCATGAATATGACGAGGACCAAGTTAGATATGCTAAAATCTGAACGATTTAATCTAACATTTTTATAGTCTGCACTCATACACTAGAATACTAGATGTACCATACATCTTGGTGGTATGAGTGAAATAGAAAAAACACAAAGTCATCATGAAAAACACAAGTCTCGCGTACGCCGTTGGTGGTACACAGCTATGAAAAAGGGAGCAGAGTTGGTTTCCACGCCGGGTTGGACCAAGAAAACAGGGGCGCAACCACACAAGCGAACTTCGTCGGAAGAAAATAAATCCTAAAACCGTCATGAGATTTAATTTTCTTTACGACTTACCCTTTTTCAAAATGATACTCCTTCCATTCTCAAATATTTATCTTATTCGTTCAATTTTAAATTAAAAGGTACTCTCTCCTTTTCTTTGAAAGTTTGTAGCTTTATAGTTTAATTTTAAACTACAAAACGACAAATTTTTAAAGACAGAAAGGTGTGGCAAGTATTTGAGAACACAACATTAATTTTTAAATTATTACAATAACAATTTTTATTAAAAAGAAAATAGAGTTATTGTTCTACAATTTGATAAATAAGAGAGTACAAACCATATATGTTAAGATTTTAGTCAACAGTTCCTTAAACAAATACTCTCTCCGTTTCTTTTTAATTCCGTTTCTTTTTAATTGTTACCGGCTAGGTTCAAAATGAACTAGCCGGTGACAAATTAAAAAAAAAAACAGAGAAAGTAATAAGGTTATGTATTTGGGCTAGATTGAGTTTGATATACTCTAGTATACTGTCTCCTAGATAAGCGCGTATTAACAAGCGAAGCTACATGGTGGAGGAGGGCAGTGGCGAGGTGAATAAATATAAGAACAAGAGATGCGTACCACCAAAATTTCATTTTGGCGACGCAGAGAACAAATATATGTTAGGGAGAGGAAATATCTTTCTCTTCTTCTTAATATATTTTTTATCAGTTTTCTATTGTTACATCTGTCTTTGAAAGTTTGTCGCTTTCTAGTTTATTTTTTATACTACAGAGTAACAAACTTTCGAGAACAATTTCATCTCTTTTTAATTCTTATGTTCCGAGCCAGAATCACAGATAAAATAAGATGTAGGGGAGTACATATCTAAGATTTTGGTTGAAGACTTATTTGGCTTTCGATGATAAAGCCAAAACTCTCCTAGCAAACGGTTTATTGTCCAATTGTTTTGGCCTTATTTTTTTGGTAAATCAAGTCATTAGCCAACTAATATAAAAGTAAAAGAAGTCTAAAGCGATTTCTCATCAAAAGATATGGGACGCAAGTCGTAGACTTTACTTCAGCACCTTTCTTGCCTGACACCAGCACTTAAAATTCCTCTCGCAAAAGCCTATAAAAAGGGCAAAAATAGTAAATAAAAAAGTACCCAATGCTTTTTTATACCCCTCCTATGGGCTATGGTTTATTGCAGGCCTGTCCTCTGGGCGGATAAAATCATCAGCTGTCCAGGCCGGTAATTGCCAGCCAGCCCATAACTCTCCATTGTTTTGCTGCGCAGAAAATAAG
Organism: Tuctoria greenei; assembly: GCA_036927565.1. Lineage (NCBI taxonomy): Eukaryota > Viridiplantae > Streptophyta > Magnoliopsida > Poales > Poaceae > Tuctoria > Tuctoria greenei. Next base: position 1,611,449 of record JAYESD010000002.1, on the reverse strand, counting down.
TTGTTACAGTTGCCCATTTCCATTTAGAGACGAGCGCTCGTCTGAAAGGAGGAAGGCAAGGCACGCTCGCCTGAAGATTCTCTTGACCTTGAGTAAATTTCTTCGTGTCTGCTTTTACATTTGCCGCTGCCATTCCGAGGAGGGGCTCCTCCGCCGCTTCCCGCTATATACTTCTCCTGAGGATCTGCCGCGACGCCTGCTCCGGCGAAGCCACCAGGGAGCGTCGGGTAACCTCTCTCCCTCCCGCTACGATTTATTCTAGAATCCTTTTTTTTTTCTAGCGATTTTTTGCTTCTTCAGTGATCGATTGTGTAGTCAGCTATGTATCGTAATCTTGCTACGGATTGATTATAAGATTGTTTTGTGTCAAGTTGTGAGGTTGATGCATCTAGTGTTGGAGTTGGTTAGTTTGTTGTTGATCTGTTGGAACGTGGAGATTTGGGTGTTCAGGGTGGAAGATAATGGATGGATTCAGTTAGGATTTAGAAAAAGCAATCTAGATGAGGAGATTTAGAGATTTTGATCCTGGACCTCAACTAGGTTTTGAATGGGCGCCTGGACGCTTAGGCGCCTGCGTGGCCCCCGCCAGGTGCTCGAGGTGGCGGCGGGGCTGGAGGCGTTGGGCTAGGCCTAGGCCTGACTTGGTCCGATTGATGTGAACCGTCAGGTGAGATCTGACGGTCCTATTTTTGGATCGAGATATATAAAAAACTATCATCACTCAGTTCACCCTAACCTCAATCATTTTCACCTCTCACCTTCTCTCCTCTCCATTGGCGGTGTCGACGGCCACGGCAAGGCGGCGGAGCCGTGAGGGGGCAGGTGGGGGAGAGAGGTGGCGGCGACCTTGGCGAAACGCCTAGGCGACGCCTTAATAACACTGGTTTTGATTTTAATACTAGATCTTGTCCAGATTTTTTTTAGATGATGGGTAGGTCTTATCCAAATAACACTTGGTGTTGTATGCACAGATAGTGAGCTTCAGAGTTCAAGCTGTTACTGTTTTGCTTTAAACATTCTGATTTTTTGTCTCTTATTTATCTCAGTCCGCCCATACTAATCTTCAGCCAGCAATATATCTTCCGCTGATAGCTGTTTGACTTTGACTAATTCCAGTTTTTTCCCTAAATGGTACAACACAGCATCTGATTCAACTACTATCAATCTGGTATATATCCTTGGCCAAAGCAAGCTATGTAAAGTGCTTGAGATTTCAGTAGGAGCGGTCATATCTGTTTTTCACTGAAGACATGACTTTAAAATCAAGTAGATGCTCAAAGAAGATCCGCAGAAAGCGTCCTCTATGTTGGAAGATGGAATTTAAATCATCTGTACTAGAAAATGTTGATTTATCCTGGAGTTCACTGCCTACCAACAGTATTTGTTCTGATCCTGCTTTGGAAGGTGATTTCCGCTTGACTAAACGGAGGAAGATGGATGAGAAATGTTATCCCCTTCTGGAAAATTCGAGAGATACTACGATAAGAAACTTGACAGTTTCTGGATGTAACTCATCTCCAGCACAGAAAGGCAATGGCAAAACATTTATCGTTTCGAGTTTACAAATTTCAAATTCTGGAGCAAATACTGCTGGATATAAAGGAGATCATGAAGAGCTTGAAGAAGCTTCTGCGGGAATTCATTTGAGAAATTTGGCAGGCTCACAATCTGGTGTCGATAATGGACCACAGTCATCAACATCAAGAATGCCAGATTATAGCAATCATGGAAGAAAAAATGTTTGTGAGCATTCGTTGTCTGATGCATATGCTGCAAAACCGGTGATGGATTTAATATCAGCAAAGGACCTTTGCATCTCCATTCTCCGAAGTGATATATTTCCCACTAAAGAATCGGAACTAAGCCAAAAATCAGTACCTGATGACAATGAAAGCAACCCTCTATTTGAATGCATGGGGTGTGAGTCTATGGAAGATCCATCCAAAATGTTAATATGCGATCGTTGTGAAGGAGCATTCCATTTATATTGCTGCAAGCCACGTGTCAGGAATATACCTCAGGAAAAATGGTATTGCCAGGTCTGTTCAAGAAAGAAACCTAAGGGGCAGCGCAGAAAATTAAGCTGCAAGCATGAATTACCTAATCCCGTCCAAAGACCTACACGGGGTCTTGGTACAATTCAAGATATGCTGGTGGATGCGGAACCATATGAAACTAGGGTGAGGATTGGTACAAACTTTCAAGCAGATGTTCCAGAATGGTCTGGTCTTATTCCAAGGTATGCACACTTGCTCTTGATAAGCTGTATTTCTAACTTTCCATTACTGATGTGATGTGAGAGGCAAGTTCAACTTTCATTAATGAAAATAGTATGACCAAGATAGGTCATAGGTGTATGCACATCTATCTTCTTGAGCAGAAATTGTTAAATTTGCTCCTTACGATAATGTTTGCCACTCTTGTTAAATACAAACTACAGACAAATATGTCATGTCCTGAATTTACATGTTTATTTAACCATGTCAAAGTATTTTTGTCTGTTATGTTCTTTCCTGCTACTTTGAGATTATACATACAATCTCCAATGGTAACTCCAAATTCTTTATGCAGGAATGAAGATACATTTGGTGAAGCATCTGAACTTGATCCTAGTGAAACGACGACGATGGGTGTATGTCTCATCGGCACAGAATTGCCTTAATACTTATGACAAAACACCTATCTTGACATGCTATTGTGTACTTGCAGCACTTACAACTGTTTAAGGATAAGAAAAGCGGTGTTGGTAATTGGATTCAGTGCCGAGAAGTCCTAGAGACAGGAGTTGTTTGTGGCAAGTGGCGGAGGTAAGATACTCAATCATACTTTTCTTTTTATATCTCTCGGGCTGTTCATGCGCACCCATGGTAACGTGTAACACTGTTATGGGTAGTAGTGGGCCTTTGTGGGTCCGCTACTGTTGCATCCTGCTACATTAGCGGCGGCTAGGGTTAGGGTTTTAGGTTAGCCCCCCTTCAATATAAAGAGGGTCATTGTGTACTTTAGGGATCAAGCATGAAAATAGATCTAAAGACTACTCAGAGCTTCCAAGGGAGGTGGAGTTAGTGGGTCTATCTTGCTAATTATCCCCAGCCATATCAAACATTGATATATTTATGATTTTTTTCCTTCACGGGGTCCTTTACAGGGCACCACTGTTTGTTGTTCAGTCGAGCAACTGGGACTGTTCCTGTTCAGTTATTTGGGATCCTATCCATGCTGATTGTGCTGTTCCTCAGGTACATTCCTGGTAAAGTTGACTTTGATGCAGTGGTATTTTTGGTTTGTGTGGGCTTAAGGGAAGGCGTGTATACTTGTCTTATCAGCTACTAACTGCATTAGGATTTAATCAAGTTCATAATTGATAGTACCTTGTTTTGGTTGGTTGTGTATATATTATCTGTTGACCATTTGATCCCCTTCTTTTTATATTAGGATGTTTTATGCAAGCACAATATATTACAGCCGTGGAACTGTTTTTAAAAATAAAAATTCTCTGCTGAACATTTCTATTATAAGTGGTGTCACCATTATTGCTGCTTTACATCATTCGCACCATAGAATAATTAAAGCTGCTACTATTTCGTGAAAAAATGATTTGTAGATTTTCTTGTCTGTTGTAGGAATTGGAGACTGATGAAATACTTAAGCAACTGAAGTTCATAAATAAGGTATGTACATTCTGATCCTGTAAATGGTTATGATCGGCACATTCTTTGCATGAATGAATTTCATAATTGCTATTACCTCAAAGCCTCTGCTTTAACCCAGCATTTGAACAAGACAAACAGGGCAATGGCCCAGTTTTTCTCTCTACTTTTGACCTGACTGATCCTTCTGAATGTAAATGTTCTATTTTGATATGCCACAACCCACATAAGGCAAGTTTGCCCACGAATTCCCATCACAAAATGTTGATTAAAACAATAAAAATCCAATTTCACACTCACACCAATAACACCGTGCTTACCACCAGATTTGGGAGCCCACTTTCAAAAAGGATCTGGTTACTCCAGTATAGATCATGATTCAACCATGCACACTTGGCATATTGATGGTCTTAGTCGCTTCCTGAGCACTTTTTTTTTGGAAAAAAATTTAGCTCCAGACCAGGAATTACTGGTTCTTGTGCTGTCACTGAAGCTTAATCAGTTGCTGTTGTGGACACTTTCTTTGGTAAACAAAGTATAGAAGCCGGAGAAAGAAGAAGGCGTCCACATCAGCAGAAGAAAGTGGCTGAGTTGGGTCAAAATTCTATACAAATAATAATAGTTTTTTTTCTTTCTCGAATACGCAGGAGAGTTACGTATCATTATATCAGAAGAGTTGTTGAATTACACAACACACACCATACCCACCCAATTTTCAGATTCACGCCACTAACAATTGGACGACCACAACCTGCACTGCACCAAGTTGTTTGGTTGAGTTGTTAGAGATATAGTCCAGTTGATAGTCAAGTTTTTACCAGATTACTTCTCGTAATCTAGTAGGTGATATACTAGGGGACCAGCTAGATAATGCTGGCCAAGTCGAGAAATAAAGCAAGCAGTTAGACCCAATTATTCTCAGAGCCTCCAAGGAGGGCAGGATAGGTTCAGCTGCTGCGTAACCCGTTCAATTCCCACGCCATATCGTCTGGTAAAGCAGTTTCTGAGTAGGCCAATCACTACACTGTATTTCTTGAAAAGTGACATCTAGACATAAACGTTATGTTGCATTTCAATTTTTCACTGCTGATAGCAAAGAAGTTGAACAAATGTCTGCGCAAAGAGAAATTGATCTGTGAGCCCTTTTGCTAGGTTCTCTTATCATTGTTGCCTTGCTTCCCATGTTGCAGTTGCTCACCATTCAAAATATATTAACGATTGCTTTGGCAGGGACTTGCTGTTTGAAACCAGTCTGATTGATTTTTATTTTTGTAGCTGAAGGACCGGCTGGGCGATAAAAAGAAACAATGAACGATGTACATCCATCAGAAGTGAGTTCTGCTTGTTCAGATATTTCTTAAATCCTTAATATATGTCGTCCTGTTGCACCCTACTTTGTTTGCATTATCTGATCGATTTGTTGTTCTTCCATGGCAGGTTTCGCGTACAGACATCGGAGGAACATATATACAAATAGGGAACAATCGCATAGTCCCGTCGCAAGTCTCTGTAAATACTGCAGCACAATACTTGAATATATATGGGTCTGTCCTACCGTAATTCCTTCAGAAAATACTGCAGTTCTGTTTTTCAGTAACTCGGAGTGAGAAGAGAGAGTTCAAACACCAAATCGTTGCTGCTGGAGAGTTACTCGAGTGTGATCAAAACTGAAAGTCTCGTGTTGAATTGAAAGCCTAAAGCTCTGGAATTGTTAATATGAGGTGTAAGCTGCCGTGTCTACAATTTTGTCAGTTGGTACTCTTGACTGTCGTCGCGCGAGTTCTCACACCAACACACCGGCCGTCATCGCGGCGACGCCCATGGTCATCGACGATCCTGCTGGATCGACCTCTCCCCGGCGACGCACTACACTTCTTCGGTCCACCCATCCCGCGGCTGCGCACCCTAGTGCCCAGCTCCGCACGCATACGAGACCGACCAATGCGGTATACCGCCGAGCCCGAGCGCGCGAGCGACGCCTCCACGGCCCCGCGGCACGCGCGTGCGGCCACCTCCTCCTTGCCAATTTTACCAAAACAACGACGCACGCGGCACGCGCCCTCCTCCTCCGCCTCTCATTCCCCCGCTCCGATTCCGGAAACTTTGGACGCCGGGGTTCGGCTGGTGGCCATTGCCGCCAGTGGGCCGGCCGAGGCACGGTGGTGGAGGGCATGGGGTCCGGGACGTGGCGCAAGGCCTACGGCGCGCTCAAGGACTCCACCAAGGTCGGCCTCGCCAACTTCAACAGCGAGTACAAGGTGATCATCGCTGATGCCTCCCTCCCATCGATCTATCCATCATCATCAGCGATGATGGCGCTCAAGAACCGAAACATCGCATTCATTCTCCGGATCGTGATTTTTTTTTTAATTCGGAATTTGTCGAATTCGCAATTGGCTTCATCCCGTGTCTTCGTCATCTTCTTTGCAGGATTTGGACATCGCCATTGTGAAGGCGACGAACCACGTCGAGTGCCCGCCCAAGGAGCGCCACCTCAGGAGTGAGTGGTTGAAATGCGAGTCATTGTCCATATCTTACATCCCCCAGTTTCATATGACGGTGCTAGTAGGTCTGATTTGTTGCTGCTTGCAGAGATTCTCTTCGCGACTTCCGCAAATCGCCCGCGAGCTGACGTCGCCTACTCGATATGCACATTGGCGAGAAGATTGTCCAAGACCAAGAACTGGATAGTGGGTCTCGTTCCTTCCTTAATTACTTGTTTATATTTATAGATCAGTGATCCCTGACCCAGATACAATCATATTGCCATTTTCTGGTCCCTTGATTCCACCATTTTCCAATTAAACATAAATAGCTACCCCTCTGACTCAGAGCGATTGAACAATCTGAGCTTTTGGACGTGTTCCATAATGATTGTCGTGTTAGGCTTATCAATGCATTAGTTAAAATGAGAATCCAACCTCCTACTAATGCATGCTTCCTTCCTTTACTGTATCCCGCAAAAACTCAAGGAAAGGAGCGCAACCTCCCAAAAAAATGAAACTATACTTTAATGAGGATCATTAAACTAGTCAGTTTTATGATGTCACGTGTTATTTACCATCTCCTCTATTATTGTCCAAGAAATGCTAAAACGCCAATCTCTCTGGGACAGAGGGAATACTTATTAGCCAATTGATGTCCATTGGTTTCAGGTTGCACTGAAAACACTGATAGTGATACACAGGCTACTCCGAGAAGGTGACGGCACATTCAAAGAGGACTTCTTGAGCTATTCATACAGAGGAACTATTCTGCAGATCCCGCAATTCAGGGATGACTCAAGCCCATTAGGTTGGATCATTGCACTGTTCTGGGGCCCAAAAATTTGCCTTCCCTCTTCTCTACTTCAATGTCTCAATATCTTCTCTGCTTACTCCTTTTTCCAGCTTGGGATTGCTCCTCTTGGGTTCGCGCATACGCATTCTATCTGGATGAAAGGGTCGAGTGTTTCAGGGTTCTCAAGTATGACGTTGAAGCAGATCGCCTGATGAAGCTACCCCTGGCTTCTGGCAAGGTACTGCCATCTTTTCGCGCTATGTAACAAGTCTTTGAAGCCTTGACATCATTGTGGTCTGCTTGCTCCTTGTGTTCTATGTTGGTTCTTGACGAATTACAGGCACACAGCAGAACAAGAACCCTGCCGCGTGAGGATCTTCTGGATCAGTTGCCTGCATTGCAGAAACTGCTGCTTAGGCTTATTAGCTGCCAGGTTTGGGAAATAGGATATACTAAGCTTGAAATAAGAAATACTATTAAGCCAGTACAAAACTCTGGTATTGATATCTTTTCCATTTTATCTTTTACATTTGCAGCCTGACGGTGCAGCCTGCACAAATTACCTTGTACAATACGCGTTAGCCCTTGTAAGTCTGAAACTTGTTGCAAAAGGTACTCTGGCAAGAAAGAAAAGTTGTCTTATGACTTACATAGATATTATGGGTCCTAGGTTCTGAAGGAAAGTTTCAAAATATATTGTTCAATCAATGATGGCATCATCAATCTTGTCGATATGGTACACTAACAGTTCTTTCACGTGTTCGCATTTATCCATCGTCTGAACTTAAGTAGAATTCTTTATATCTCTTATGTTATGTAGTACTTTGAGATGCCAAAATATGATGCAATCAAGGCCCTTGAAATATATAAACGAGCTGGCCAGCAGGTACAGAAATCACTGTACTGTTGTTCCATATGCAGGGTTTAGTAGTAGCATACTTGGATGAACTAACTGATTCTAATCACATGGTGTGATTTCACTAACTCCACAGGCAGAAAAGCTTTCTGCCTTTTATGACCACTGCAAGCATCTCGAGCTGGCCAGGACTTTCCAATTTCCTACTCTCAGGCAGGTATGCTCAGTCATTTACTCATATCTTCGCCCAAGGAACTATTCTTGATTTACAGATAGCAATTTTAGGAATGATCATAGTTATGTCACTGACTATTCCCCTAAAGACATATTGAATCATTGCCCAGGAATCTAATGGTCAGTAATTTGCTGATATCTTGATGGGCTAACACTTACCAGTTACTGCTATGCAGCCACCACCTTCATTTCTTGTAACAATGGAAGAGTATATCAGAGAAGCACCCCGTGCCAATATCGGAACCAAGTATTTGGTGAGTGTGTTCATTATCAGTGAGGCTGTACAAGATCTAAGTCCTGAGGAGACTATAGTAATGTTCTGATAATTGTTGATGTTTGCTCAACCAGGAATATGAAGAGCAGAATCAACCTAGTGATAATGAAGAAGAAGCTCCACAGGAAACCGATAAACCAGTGGAAGAGGAGAAACAAGAACATGAAGAGCCCGAAGAAGAGTTACAACCTGTTGCTGAACTCACAGAACAAGTAGTTGAACCCCAGCCACCCATGACTACTGGAGATCTATTGGTGCGTCCAATATGTTTCTTGACTAATCTCCTGTCTATCTCAGCACCTGTTTCTCCAAATCCTCATGTGCAGGCTATTGTTTTACTTGCAGAACTTGGATGAAGAAGTAAACCCCATGATTGCAGACCTTGAAGAAAGCAATGCACTTGCTCTTGCTATTGTGGCACCAGGTTTGTTACTCCGATGTGCACACACTGCTCATTAGCGGGTCGATTGAACAGAAATACACTAGCAGTAATTTGAGTTATTTCGTTTGGAAAATGCTTATAGTCTAGAAAAAACATATGTACACTGCATACTGCCTTTTTTTCCTTTTGAGATCCACTACATACTGCCTTATGATCCGTAATTTACCTCTTAAATGTAGGGAATGAAAACAAGGCCTCAACTTCTACAGACTTGTTTGCTCTCGACAAGGCAGGCTGGGAATTGGCACTAGTCACTGCGCCAAGTAATCACACAAACCAATCAGTTCCTAATCAATTGGTATGTGCACTTTGCTCATTAGATTGAACCTTAGCATAAGCTCTGATACAGTAATTGTCAGTAAAAATATGGTCAGACATAATAAGAGAATTTAACCAGCCACAGTTGATTAACTTACTTGCATTTCCTCAACAGGCTGGGGGTTTTGACAAGCTATTGCTAGATAGTCTTTATGAAGATGAAGCAAGGCGGCAACAGATAGCCAGTGTGACCTACACGGGCAGTCTCGCAGCGAACCCGTTCAACCCTAACGATCCATTTGCCATGTCCAACAGCTTTGCGCCACCATCAAATGTTCAATTAGCCATGATGGCAGAGCAGCAACAATATTACCTGGCACAGCAGCAACAGTACTTCCAGGTACAGCATCAACAGCAACTGGTGATGGCGCCGCCTCAAACATACCAACAGTCTCAATATTCTGCCTCTTCTTCTCAAGCTGGATTATCCAACCCATTTGGTGATCCATTCAGTAGCCTTGTTGCGATGGCTAATCCGCCCAAGCAAAGCAATTCAAATTTAGTCTGAAGTGCACAGTTTGTCTCTAGATCTCTCTAATTTTGATCACACAACACATACTGAATCTTTAGGATACGCTGTATCACTAACATTTGGAACCAATGCTAAGATGACACACAATTTCGACTTGTACACCAATACCAGCAAGGCAGCAACTAGGAGCTTTGTCATCATCATGCATTCCGCGAATCAGGCAGCATCACAGAAGATGGCGAGATCATACTAGTATTTCTTCATATATTGATGAGTCTCACACAAAGTTGGAATATTACATTGTATTGTTTCATGGGGGAATATCAAATGAATGTGTTTGCTTTCTATTCCCAAGATAGACCACAAATTCATTGGACCACATTTTTTGTACAATAGCAGCAAGTGAGATGAAAACATGGAACGTGACACCTTTCCTTGATCCCCATCTTCATCCCGTGCAACAGGTAGTGGCCCCTTCCACTCATTCCTCTTGAATTTGATCCGCATCCAGCCTTGAGCTCTCCACCTCATCCGGAAAGTGGCCTGCATATTATGAACTCCCCATGTAAGATATTTAACTCCAATAACTTGGATTGCAGAAAGACAGCAAAATGATGAAATGCCATAAAAATGTTTCAATACCATCAGTTATTATGCAACGTTGCAGCGATTTGAAGTTTTTCAGTTCAGAATCAGGCAACAAGTTGGATACAGGGGAATGGAGATGAAATACTTACCGTCGATAAAGTAAGTCGAGCACGGGTACCCGCGGGAGGAGGCAACGGCGCAGGCCTCGTCGACGGAGATTCCCCGCCGCAGTGGCGCCAGCTTCATACACCCGCCTTGTCTAAGGAGCGCTAGGAGCCCGCGGGCCGCCCCAGCAGTCCGGGGCGGCGCAAAGTAGGAAGTCCCCGGCCGGAACAGCGCCCAGTCGGGCTCGGCCATCCGCGCCATGGCGCCATCGATGGCCTCCTCTAGCCGCCGGGTCATGGCGACGCCGTCCGCAGCCGTTGAAGTCCCAGGCACCTCCACTTCTATGACCTCCACCGCGCGGCGGCGGGTGTGGCTGTGCCGGCGGCCGAGGGCCCCGCCGAGCTGGGGGTGCGCCTGCGCCCTCAGGCAGCGCGCCAGGCCCGCCGTCCAAGAGAGAGCTCGATCCATGGACGCAGCGGTTCGTGGGGAGACGGAGATGGAGCAGCGCGTGCGTGCGACCTGCGACGGCGGGAGCTGGGGCGGGCGGTGATGTGCAGCCTGGTGGTGCCGCGAAGGTTTGGGAACAGAGACTGAAGTGGGGGAGCCGCCAGTATATAGCTGCTAGTCGGGGGGCTTTTTCCGAAAAAAGTGTCGGAAACCACAGGCGTGCTCCGCCAACCGCCGGTTTCTCTCAGGGGCCTATCCGTAATACTTAGTTTATACAAGGGTAATTCACAAATTATCCGCCACCACCGCCTTAACCCTTACGCAACTGCCTCTTTGCGGCGGCACGAAAAACCGACGCGTCTTCTGGTTGCAAAAAGCGCGGTCTCCGCCGGAGGCAGAGGAGCTAGGGTTCCGGCGACATGTCGGCGTACGACGAGGTGGAGATCGAGGACATGGAGTGGAACGAGGAGCTTGGAGCGTACACGTACCCGTGTCCCTGCGGCGATCTCTTCCAGATCACGCTCGCCGACCTCCGCCTCGGGGAGGAGATTGCGCGGTGCCCGTCCTGCTCCCTCTTCCTCACCGTTGTCTACAACGCCGAGGACTTCGCCGACACTAAGGAGCCGCACAAGCAGGCCCCGAGCCCCGTCGCCGTTGCCTGAGACGTCCCTTTTGGACGACTTGGTGAGGCCTAAATCCCCCTTCCTCAGTGTAGGCGATTTTGGATTATTTGTGCTGAAATTTCAGCTTCGGGGACCTTCAGCTGTATGTTACCCCCTCCATCCCTAAATACTTAACAAGTGACATCTATTTGGGATAGAGGGAGTATCATTTAGGCCAAGTGGGAGCTACGGTCTTCCTGGTACAGACATGCTATTAGGAATCTCCTTGAGCAATAATTTAGCTTAGGGTGTTGTATTAATGATGTTGTCGGATATTTTATTAATTAGTGTGGTTGAATCACTGAAAATCTGAATGAATACAAGCAATAATTTCATTTAGGGAGCTTTGAGTCCAGCAAGGAAGTAAATCTCTGGAAGTCCTGAATTTTGTTTTTATTGTACGCATGGTGCTATGAATCATCACAATTTTGTGTCGAAATGGTGGATATTGAATTATTGATTGCTGCTGGACGGAATGGTGGATATTGAATTATTGATGCTATGGGTTGAGTACAAACTGTAACGATTTTTTAGTCTTTGTATGATTATAGTTTGTGTTGCAGTCAACCTTGCTAACACATTGGCCATGTTTTGGTTGCCAATGAGTTGGCCAAAGGATTTGCAAGAAAATAATACTACCTCTGTTTTTAAATAATTGTCGTTTCAGACAATCAAAAGAATTAGAAATGAACTAATAGAGGTTATCCTAACGACAAATAAATTGAAACGGAGGGAGTATCATTCTATCAAATGGCTCTGGTCATGCTAAAATTTGGCAACCATTCAACAAGTGTGAAATTATTGGGGCCCTACTAAAATTGGGCTGGATTGGTTGACTTAATTGCTAACTAGGACTTCAATCTAGAAATACAGTAATATGGATGGCGGCTCAGGAACTTTTATCAGCTCAGCGGCTGGTGTTGAGCTTTGGTTTCTGTTTTGCTTAATGGTATGTACTGATAAAATTTTGCTCTGTTACATGTTATCCAGTCCCGGAAGATCTGTCTGAACTGAAATTGTTCTACGGAAGTCAACAACACAGATTGTCCATGTTGATGGATTTCATAGGATTGAGCTACTTTAAGTTGTTTATACATTGATTTACTTTGCATGATGAGTTTCTGTAGATTTGGTTAATAAATACAGGTAGTAAGCGATTGGTAGCTGTGGAAACTTGTCCCCTTGATAATTCTAATTTTCTTATCTCACTTCGAAACAATCATACAAACATATATAAAAGTGAAAGCGACCCAGCGACCCATCTTTCTACTAAGCCAAACACATCCTTAGTGTACCATCTTAAGAATGGAAAGTTGCTAGTATTCAAATTAAGATCTCCTTTAGCACAGCTCAGCTCACTTCTGATTTTCTGATGAAGTGATTCTGTAGTTGAAAGTCATTCTTAATGATTTTCTAGAATGAACTCTTAGTAGAGAATCACATAAGAAGAAGCTATTTTTTTCAGCTTTCAGCCTCTTCCATTTCAGATAATCACTTCCTAGAATCAGCTAAGGATCACTTATCTTAAAAAATAGTGTTTGACACAACTCCGCTGATTCTGCCCGAAAATCAGCATCGTCAAACTCTGCCAAAAAAGCCTAAAAAATAGAGTTATTTTCTGAATAGCCCCTCCCTCCCCCTCGACCCCATCCGAAACATCCACCGGATTAGGGATGAAAACGGTCGAAAACAGACGGAAAAAGAGTGAAATTGTTTTCATTTTCATATAAAATTTTCGGAAACAGAATCGGAAACAGTATCATCGGAAACGGTTACGGTATTAGATACTCCCTCGGTTCTCTAATAGTTGACGTCCAGACAACGCTCTGTAGTTCTCTTTTAGTTCATTTGTTTGTCGGGAGCGTCAACTATTAAAGAACGGAGGGAGTATTTCGGAAATATCGAAAACGGTTATATCGGATCGGAAGTATGTCGATATCGGAACGGTTCCAAATTTTATTCGTAAACAACACATCAAAATATTATTTATCTATAACATCAACAACTTAAATATAAAATATGAGACAACAACTTTAGTTTTCATTTTATAAAAAATCTCACTATGTAACCAAATCACTTTAGAGACACATTTTAAAATATATAAATATTTGTATGCAGTTAAAGTTAACTCCTTATTCAAACATGTGTCTGAATTAAAAGTTAAAAAGTTGAGCTTATTATATGTTGGCCCATTAGACCCAACCTATTCGGAAATTATTCGATTATTGTTCAAAAATTCCCTATTAAAATATGGTATTTTGACAATTCGGTCAAAAATCAGTTCAAATCGTTTCCATTTGTCAAAAATGATAATCGTATAGGAAATTTTCAAAAACGGCGTCGGACGATCCGAAAATTTATGGTACCATTTTCATCCCTACACCGGATGCAGTGACTCCGATGGGACTTGGACGTCGAATGTACCAGAATCCACAGTAATGGTTATAAAGTCATGTGATATTTCACTTCCGTTATTATTTCTGTGTCTACAAAGAATGGATCATATAACAATGGTATACACAGCCTGATAAAATCTCTTCTCCAAGAGAGTATCTAATGAGGGGGTAGTGGGTGAAAACGCTAACGAATACATACACAAAACACAATAGAATTACAATGAGGGCAGTGTCATTCTGTAAATATGACTGAGCTCCACGCCCTTGCAGTTGTTGCAGGGGTAATCAATGTCTTCAGGCCCACATTCTTGTTAAGTATGGATTTCAAAATTTGCATAGCAGGGAACGAGGGGGCTTTGAGGCTTGAAATCATATCCACTAGGCAAAGAATAAGGTTGAATTCAAACAGATGTGTAACTGGTGAACAGCTTCAGTAGGTTGTCAAGAGCTTCAGGATTGAACTTCCTGGCAAAAAGATAGCATGGTCTCTTTGATCCATTCCACAAACATGGCTTCTGTATCACAAGTTTCTGCAATAGAAAAAATAGCACAACAACAATCAGCTGTTAGATTTCACTGTTCCATATATGTGAGATGCAGTTTAGGAGTTTGCTTAACATCCATTATGAAGTTAATGAATATTTATGTATTGTCCTCAACAGACAATAATGAAGATAAATTGCTGTTCTCACCTTGTCATCACTAGTTACGTGGAAGTTCTCATCAATAGCCTATGCAATAGTAATGTACATCAGATTATTATGGACATGTTGATCAAGTAGCAGATGAAAAACTCACAAAGCTAGGGAAAAATCATACGGTTAGGTTCTTTAAGAGGTCGTAGGTGACATCTGCAGCATTGTATGACCTTGGATGCCATTTTCCCTCGGACCAATCCACATTAGTAACGGACCAATTAGCGATGCCACCAGGATCTACCATCTGAAGTTAGGCACAAATTTAGCAAGCAAACCAAGGAAACACAAGCTAAATGTCAGTTCAATAGATTGAGTACTGACATTGAATAGGGTTGGCAAATAATGTTCGTCTGCAATGCAGTTGCGCCCTTCTGCTGGCTGCAAACTTAGAAGGTTATTGCCTTATCAAAAACATGCTTACTAGAAAAATATATAAGAAAACTGAAAAATGAAAATCATGATCATCGGCTCAGACTTGAGAGATGGTGACTGGTACAAGCTCAATTGCTCCAATGCATGGACCCTTTCAGGTTGTTTGATGCAACCTTGCAGTGAACACATGTTTTTCAATCATGGAATTATTCTCTTTGCTAAGTTTCTTCAGCCTTAGTTTCTGAGTTAGTTTTCAGGTATTGGTTGAAGTCGTTTCCATTTTTACAAATCACAGAGGTAATTACTCTTAAAAAAAAGGACCTTGAGGTAGTTGCAAAATTTCAGCACCAAAATTTCTTCATCACAATTCATAATACACATTGATCTTACCATCAGCCTTACAGTGAAACAGACCTGTATTTTTGCATGTTTCCTGGTTCTCTACTAATAATTAAAGAACTAAAATAGTAACACCATAGAAATACCTTGCAGTATAGCTTGAATTTCTTGTAGTAAAGGTTATCCACCAGTATCAATAAAGCGTGTCTCCTTGTAACTGCAAACCACTATTAGGAAGACCAGCAAGTTACACACTAAAACATTTAAGATTACATTTCAGTAGTCAACTAAGTTCAGAACATGTCGTTTTTACGAACGTAAGGTGAAGTTTTTCTACCAATGATAAACCACCAAATGAACAAGTTTGTACCAGCAAGTATTCTATAACCTAACGAATTACTTGAGAAAAAAACTGCACCTGAGCACCCTTTCTAAAGTCCCTCTGTTCTATTTCAGGAAACATCTCAACAGAATACCTTCCACTGCCATGTGGACCTGGATCCTTGAAACTGGAAAAATGAAAACAAATCAAAATGAGAAGATATGAACATATTCAGCAATGGAATGAAAAAAACAAAAAGCAAAAAAAGAACAGATAACAATATTTGTTGTATGAAGCACAAAGTCACATGCCAATAGTGGTTATGAAATATAAGTCCCAGTGTTCTTACCAATCGACGAAGCTAACATTTGTTCCCATCAGATAGTTGTACACATAATCAAATGAGTGCAGCGGAACACAGCTGTGAAATGAAGGCAGAATGATTTAAATATCGAGATAATGTATCAAAATGAGTCACCCGTAGTCAGAATTCTAACCTGTCAGAAAGCAAGACAAAAAATTGATTATCAGCATCCTCTAGTGCGTTTGCTAGTAATCTCTTCTCGGCATCGACCATTGAAATCAACCCCCATACTACCTGCATATGGATTACATACTCTGCTAAGATTTAACTGAATTACAACATAAAAGCAATACAACAATCTTAGCAGATATCACATCCTACTAAATATATTTAAGGATAAGAATTCCTTCAGTTTGCAAGCAGTAGATTAAAAAATGACAGTAGTATTCTCAGTCTAAATTTCCAGTAGTGGTTTTTTGTAGAACTAGACCTCCTGTTGCTCTGTTGATTTTATACTAGTATCACTGGAAGATTATACTTTTTTTATTAAACCGAAAGATTATACTAAAGACTCCTTTACGGAGACAATCCCTATGCCCTGAAGCGTGTAATTAATGTTTAGCTATTGCTGATTACTGCAAACCGCAGTAAACGATCTACTCCCTCCGTCCCATGAACTTGTCGCTTTGTAGTTCATTTTTAAACTACAAAGCGACAAGTTCATGGGGACGGAGGGAGTAGTAGACGACTACGTTTGTGATGGCACCATTTGTCATCAACACTGAAAAGATAGAATAAAGGATGAGATAGAAAAATATATTGGATAGATTTTAAAGGAATAATCCCTGATAGGCAACATTTGTTAAGGCACTAATCTAAAATTTATGAATCACAGATGAAAGTTATTACCGCATCACTGTGAATATCTCGACCAACAAACAAAGAACTAGTATGAACAGGCTTTTCACGTGATGCATGAACATAGATTGAATATCTTCCCTCCTGCCCCTGTTTAGAAAAGTCAAAGTGCATTGGTCAATCGCCATACTTAAAAAATACATACTAAAAAAGAAGGATGAAACATTCAGCCGCTAGGTTGTTTCGAGGAACTAAGCTGATTCGCTACTCAATCTCATATACATGGAGAAAGATTGATGATGTCTTTTTCTTTCTAGACCACGGAATACAAATACCCTTGAAAGGTTTATATTCCTTAAATAGAACAAAGACAAGAAGTATATCTGAACCAACCTCTAAAAACTTCTCCCACAGTTTCTCGAAGGGCAATGAACCAGGTGTCAAGAACATCAGAGCGATCTTTGGATTCTTTGACACGGGCATGGGCATTGCAAGGATATCCCTAATAACTACAGATGAAATAATCTCCTCATCAGTCCGCTCCCATCGGCCCATAGTAGGGAACCAATCCTTGAAAGGAGTACATACGCTTGAACCAAAGAGGTAGCATTGAGAGTAACGCCGTGGTGGGTACACATAAGCCCCGATCATTATAAAACAAACCATGGATAGGAGCATAATTATCCACATGGGCTTCTTCTTTGCGGCAGCGCGGTGGCGCTGAGGTGCCATGACAGTCATGTCCTTGCTGTCCCACTGACACCCTTCTGGTAATTAGATCAGCATCACCTCAAAATCCGGTAATATGAAATGCCCCACAAGCCTCCAAAGAAAACTCAAGCAACTGATACCTTCCTGCATTTGAAATACAAGGTAAGCAAAGCATCAGACCGTACATCCATTTACATCACTATATGATAAAGCAGCAATCAAGAATGCTCCTATATTCTCTCGTGACAAGCAATTAAGCAATTCTCCAGTCCGGTCAAGAACAATCACTCTTCTCAGGTATGTTCATGACTGATCTAGTACATAATTCGAATACACAACCAGTATGCTAATTCAGTCATGATCCATCCTGAAATCAAGATGCAACTTACTAAGATCAGATGAGCACATTAAGACAAGGATCCAAGCTTGAGTCGTGCAATCATGCCGAAGTAGGTGATATACATGTCCAAATCAGGCGATTTCCACGAAAGACAGCGGTTGAGCCCACCGGGCCGCTCGCGAAAAGTCAGGCTCTGACCAAATCAAACCAAACCAAACCCAACCACCCCGTCTAAGTCTCGTCGTCGTCTCGATCCAGTCACCGCCGCCGCCACCAACCAATCTATGCCAAATCACCGAGCCCGCACCATAATTCAATCGTAACTTCACGTAAAAATCCAAACCAGCAGCAAAAGCACGCAAAATCGCACGGAAAAACCGGGCTGTCCAGCGACAGCAACCAAGCCCAATGCGGGGAGCAGCTGAGCAGGGTGGAAGCTGGAAACACGGCACAAATGGCACGAACCTGGCACCCGATTGCAGCGTGTGCAGCGTGTGAGGCGGCGAGCGCGTCAGGTGTTGCCGCCCGCGAGCTCAGCGGCGCCGGCGGCGGAGGGGATCTGGACACTGGAGCTTGCGGAGATCGGATTCGCAAGCGGAACCGTGGAGCTGTAGCTGACGCTACGACGAGGAAGGAGATTGTGGGCAGCAGTATAAACAAAAGGATTAATTAAGCTAGAAATGGCAGTAGTGATCCTGGGGCTGGACGCTGGACTGGAAGCAGGCTGGAAGAAGAGGGGACGGACTGGAGGCTTGCAAAAATTTGGATTAAGTAAAGCCCCGGCGTGTACTTTTGCGCCTGGGACCCCGTAAAGTTTATCTTTTCTGGAGGTATCCTAGGTCTCTAGATTAGTGATTGTTTGTGCAAGTGCCGTCTATTGAATTATATACTCACTCCGTCTCGAAAAGGTTGTCGCTTTGTAGTTCAAAAAATGAACTACAAAGCGACAATCTTTTCAAGACGGAGGGAGTATATGCTAGGAAAGCTCTTTCATATCGACTACCACTACCATGACCCAACATTCTCTTTTCTCACACAACTCTTACAGGTATATACGGTCAAAGCGAAAATGAAACGTGTCTCAGCCTTTCGAAAAAGCAATCATGTTATGAAAGAGGTTGACTGTTACCTTACAAATTCGGATCTCTTAGGTGGTTTCTGAAAATTTACACTACTTATTCTCCATCAAGTACAATTGTCCAGCGGAATGTTATCCTCAAACAAGGATCCAAAAGAGGAAATACCTTTGCTTGAATACTCATCTTTGCTGCTACCTTCCTGTGCAGGTCAACACAGGTATACGAATTGCAAACACTGAAGAAAATATTATCATGACGCCAAGAACCTTTTACTAGATATGGATCACCAGATAATGATACCTAGACCAACCTAGTAGAAGAAATACCATTCGAGAAAGAAAAAAAAAAGGAATAAATAAAAACGCCGATTTTTTATGTGCAGAATGTCCCAACGCTAACAGAAAACGAAAGTGGTTTCAGGATGTTCCGTCTAAAGCATAAACATCCAAACAAGCAGAGATGGGGCTGCAGACAAAATTAGGTGGGCTGGCCATACGCTGGGCAGCACATGGCTGCTTCCATCTCTGCCTTGCATCGCTTCTAAGACCAAGAGGATATCATGCATCAGCATGCTTCCAAGGTCTTAGTGGTGACGCAGATATCCCTGTCCGGTCTTGATCTGTGTGAGATCCATTGCACGGGTCCTTGTAAAGTTACAGAGTACTGATGTAAATCCGTCCCGTGAAAACGGTTGACGATGAATACCTGGACAATTTTGTCTAAGTCATCCTCTTCCTCCCTCTGCGATACTTTACGTGTTTGTTCTAATTTCAATAAAGTCTGGATCAAGATTTTCATAAAACGATTCCAGTGCCTACAGTGCGGGATATAGCATGAAAATATAACACAAACATTTCCCTCAAAAAAATATAACACAAACACTCGACAATCCATGAAGAAAAAGCATGCTAATGGCATGGTAAACTCGTATATAGAGAAAAGGCCAGCACTAAGATGGAAGAGAGATATGTTATGGATACACTTCAAATCGTTAGGGAATTACCTTGGAGTATTTTGAGTATGAAAATGAGCCAATTAACAGATGGGAAATGTCTTCTTTGGGCCAGATTCTTATCCAAACCCCAGAAGACCTGCAATCAGAAGTATTGTACCAAAGCAATGAAGATGATATCCGATGGTCGGACCTATAGTCAGAGTAGTCTAGAAGTTTTATTACCTGTACAATATTAAGGGTTGCAGAGGTAACAGGAACTGAGAAATCACCACCAGGAGGAGAGACAGTGCCAACAATTGTGACACTCCGAGTCCGATCTGGACTTCCCAGACATTTCACCTTACCGGCACGCTCATAAAACAATGACAAACGTGCAGCCAAATATGCAGGGTAACCACTATCTGCGGGTATTTCGGCCTGGACCATATTGATCACACCATTAGCATTAACAAAATGCAATTGTATGAAATAAAGCAGTAAGGAAAAAACATAGTAATCATAATACTGAATCAGGACAATGGGATAGAAATAAAGCTCCAGCGGTGAATCACGTCCTCAGCAAACTTGTGAACCATTAAGAGACATTTGTTAAGCATAGTATTCAGGGGTCAGGAGGCAATGGTAACAGAGAAGGAAGAAAAACATACCAAACGCCCTGATATTTCACGCAATGCTTCAGCCCACCGGGAAGTGGAGTGGAATCAGCCATCATACTGACATTATAGTCCATGTCACGGAAGTATTCAGCAACTGTAATTCCTGGGGTCAAATAATCGAAGAGTGGATGATTGTTCTGTTGATGTAGAGAACAATGACAGTTACACATGTATTTCCATAGGAAGCAAAGCGACAGGATCCAGGAAATGATCTGCAGGGGGAACTCAAGCCTATAAAATTTGGATGTGAATTTCAAAACATAAGTGTATAGACTCGATCAGGTTATACTCTGGGTAACTGAAAACACTACTGCAGCAGTAAACATTGAAACAACACGCCAGCAATCCACAGATAAACAGCAACTCTCGCGAGCCACACATATCATTATAACCCTAATTTAAACCGCCCAATTCAATGAATCTCTGGTCAGTTGAACTCGAGCCACAGAAAAGTAGGGGCAGAACATTCCCGCGCTCAGGTACACCCATGATCGGGACACCACTGACAGGACCGCTACATTTCCGTAATCCAGAACCGAACTAATAAGCAGCAGTCGCATCCGCCGGTCAGGGCAGATGATATCGCATCACAAGAGGGAGGCGCGGGAGGTTCTAGTGATGCAGCGACGGGAGTAATAGGAGGGAGAGCAGGAGGCGAACCTTGCGGAAGTATCCGTACTCGCTGTCCTCGAATGTCGTGAAGTGGTCGCCGAACGCCATGGTCGCCGCCGGCTAGGGGTCGTCGGCCGGCGACGGGTCGCGAACGAGTGAGAGGAAGGAAGGGTCCCTGTCGCTGTGCTGTGGGGGCAGCGATGGAGAAGGGGGCCACGATTGCAGAGTCGAGTTTTCTTCCCCCTTTTTTCCCCAGATCAAATAAAATTTAAATTGGTGCATTATTGTGTTCCGTTAAATTTTCATATATTCAAAAATATTATTTTTCAATATGTTTAAATCTAGCGTATTTTCACTCAACACGTGAGACTGATCTATTTTAAGTTTGGTGTGATTACCCATGACGTTGAAGTAGTAGTTGAATCGTTCACTGACATGTGGCCCTATGCGGTCTACGTGCTTTTGTGACTGGAAATCATCATGCCTGACGCTGTTTCTCTTGCAAAATTTAATAGAGATGGAGCAGAACAATCGTCGCATCGCATTGGCATGGCATCCCCCTCTGCCTCCGCCATTTGCGCTTTTGCTTCGTGGTTGGGTGCTTGGCCTCGGAGGCGGTGACCGGATCGGCGCGGAACGTTATGCTGCTTATTTGCGTCCAAGACCCAATCAGATTGCACTTCACCTTGTTATTGTTCACGGAATGATAAAATCCCTGCAATCAGAAGCAGTAATAAATCTTTGATGGGCTGAATCTGCTGCTAACTGCTACAGTATGTAGGAGGAGCGAACACAAAAAACATCTTGCCAGAGTTAAAAATTAGATTATCATGATAGATTTATATCATCTTCCCATTCATATAATGTATTAATAATGATATGCACACATGACCTAAAAGCTGAAGGCAAACCCAAACCGTTGAACAGCCTTGCGTGAGAGAAAAAAGAACAGGACGTAGCGAAGGACAACTTGCCGGAAAACACTATCATGGATGGACTCGACACAGGTCGCATGTAACCATGTATTTGCAGCTTGCATGCACATAGCCGGCAAGTCATCCTTGGCTGCACTCCGTTCTCTATCTCATTTCACGTAGCGCCGTCAACAGTGATCAATCACAACTGCTATTGGCTGACAACAAGCACCGAAGAACTAAACCTGCCTACTAGGATGTGCATCGGCTGCTACTTGCAACATACTAGGAGCAGGCTCAGGTTTCTATCTGTAAGACTATATTTTGTTCTTGTGTATGCATGACTTCTTGATCCCTCTAGCATTCTATATATACACTTCCAAAAGTATATGGTCGAGATCTGATTTGCCGCTTTCGCCATGAAACTTTGACAAAGGATTGATGCAGATGCCTGATTCTTTTGGATATGGAGGTCTGATATGGATAGATATTCTGCCCGCTTGCACTCAGATCAGTGCAGTTTTACTGATACCATGCATTGCGCGCGCTATAGGTATTCACCTTTGATTTGATCTGGATTGGAGTATATATTGGACTTTTTTTTTTTGCTATATAAAGTTGCTTCTTGTAATTGTGTATGCAGGCACAATGAAATTAAAAGAACTTCAAAACTAATGCCGTCGGTGGTCGGTCGATGGTAGTCATCCCTATTTTCCCATCATGACTGCATGACTTGGGTAATATTTGTCTCCAAGTGATTGGCTGAGCGGCTGTGAGCATTCATGCCCTTTTTCCTTTTCACTTTTGGATTAATTCCTCTCTAAAGAGTGCATCCCTTCATCCCTGGGGTCATCATTCATGATGTGGTGGGGGATTGTACAACCTTTCCACCTGTGTCCTTAAAGCTTGGTGCTCGTCGTTGTTTTAACTTTTTATTTTGCCACATTTCATGTATGACTTTAAAGGATACAATATGCGAGTTGCCTTTGACCTACTTGAGACAAGAGAAGGTGTAGCGTTGACTCGCAGCATTATGCTTGTCGAATAATGGACGACATGGTATACTTGCAGGATAGCCGGTTAGAATGTGTGGTGGATCAATGGACCAGCACAAAAGTTGTGGAATAAATGAACAAATGTCAGTTTGACATGTCTGAACAATGCCATACATTCTCTTCTAGTAGAATGGATCGGGAGAATATTTCATCACACCCTTTTGGTGGGCCAAAAGGTGCTCTAGTTGATGGCCCTTCGTTGCTCCAGAGGCAAAATTCACTTGTTCAGTCAACCATTTTATACGATTCCTCTCTCCTCTAATCCTTTGATATCTTTATGTCATTTAGAAGGCTAAGGATATGTTAAAGTGAACAATACGGGGCAAATATGTTCTTTCTGAAAATATTTGCTTTTTTATGAATTATGGTAACGTGTATGCGCCTTCTGCTAGTGTATCCTTTTGGCTTTCCAGATATGGCTCTCTTTGATTGAAGGAATGACAAAGGAATTTTGAAGGATAGGATTTGTAAATGATTTTTTTCTATATGACCATTTCGCTCACAGGAGAAACAAAGGGTAGTTTCTATAGAAATGAATTCCTTTGCTAAATTTTGTAGGAAACCTAACATGAGTTTATACCTCTTTTTTCTTTCCTGGCTCATGTTACAGTTCCTTTGTTTTTCCTATGATGCTGCCAAAGGGTTGCTCATCTCAATTCCTATAGGATTGCAAAGACATACAATTTTCATTCCTATGTTTTTCCTATTTCTGTGTTTTTCAATTCCTTCAATCCAAAGAGAGTCTTAATGTTTCTAAAAATACAGTGTTCTGATGGATTTTCCTAAAAAGACGATTCCTTCAGGTTTGGAAACGTCGTATAACTGTATCTTACCATATGAGGGGTTGTTTTGAACCAAAAGTTCCTGTGAGTTTTAATGATATCTAAGCAATATGTCACTTCTTTTTGTGCGTGTGTTTAAATATAACTGTCTGACCCGCCATTCATTTGGATCCTAATATTTTGTTTGCTTCTATAGTCTGCTTTTGAACCTTTGTACAAAGACAACTTCCATTATTTTTAAATAATGGAAACAAGTTCCAGCCTCTAATGAAAAAAATAACTTGAGGTTTGCCATATTTTCCTTATTCCATTGCAATTGCCGGTAAATGGTAATTCCTCCGTTTCTAATTACTTGTCGTCTTTTTATACATTTTTGTACTAGGAGACGACAAATATTTAGAGACGGAGGGAGTACAATACAGTGTGGCGCTGGAAGGATTGCTGCATGGTAGAGCCTTCTGTACAAATATGGTTTGAGGAAATATGTATCAGATGCTATGCTAGGCTATGGACTGTTATTTTTCTGTTGATATCAGTGCCTGGATCTCAAGGCCACATGTCCACTGCACAGCTGGTCACCTCACTGGATTTTCGGTTATCTAAGCTCTCTAGGCTTGCAGTGCTCTGTACCGGTGAATTCTGAACATGTCGAGCTGGTGTTGGGCCTCTGAAGCATGCCTCCCTTCCTAGCAAATCCAACCCTGTGACTGTGAGCATATCCAACGCTTGGCATATCTTTCTGGAGTTCACCAATGGTGGCAGACCAAGGTCACCTAGGCCGTAGGACATTGCCCTTCTCGCTACCATATCCTCTGCCATCTTTACCTGCACCGAGAATTGTATGTTAGAAAGTCGCACAACTACCGATCAGTTAGTTAGAGGTTTGTGTCAACTATTTTCCGTGAGAAATGAACTAGGTACCTTGACTCTTAAGGCTTCTACATCAGATTTTAGGATTCTGTTGTCTGTTACTGCTGTGGTAAACTGCTGATTGGACTCTGCAAGTTGCTTGAAAAGGGTTGAGCTTTCACCTTTAAGTTGCTCGACCTGCTTATGAGGTAACATATCGATAGTTATAAGCTCATAATTTGATCGGGAGTCTGCACTGTAAATAGGATTGGTTAATTACAGTACCTGTGACTCGAGTTCATCTAACTGTGTCTGCTTTCTCCGCCTGGATCGTCGAGCAGACTCTCTGTTAGACACCATCCTGAAATTTACATAACCAATGTAAGGTAAGCTCTCTGTTCGAATTTTAACTGGAACGTAACTATTTGACAAACTTGATCTTGTTGTAAGTACTGTACCTTCTTATTCGCTTTGTTTCCGAAGATTTGGCGCTTCGCTGACGCGGAACTCCCTCTGCATCATTCAAAGACTCGCTGTCGGAGTCCGACTCGCTCTCGTGGCCATGATTTGATGAACTGGCTCTCCTGGGGCTATTAGCTGCAACTGAAGCTACACAGAAGGAGAACAATATATACTTTCCGCGTGCGAGGCTAATTTTCAAGCTCTAAATCAATTCATTCAGAGAAATGGGAAAAAAACGCCCATGCTAACTGCAACGGTGTGTGTTGCGTACCAGCGGAGATGGACGCCGTCTGCCACTCGACCGTGGTCGACGATGCTGGTTGTGGCGTGCGGGTGCTCCCGGACCACCACAGGTTGTCGTCGCTACTTCCATCCATTGCGTTCTGCTCGAGCATACACGAGGAAATCTGTTTGAATGGATCAGGTATCACTGCAGGGAATGGTAACCTGAGAACGAGATATGCTCATGGTTGGCACTTGGCAGTGCTCACCCACCTGGTCACTGAAACCAATGCCGGGAAGCCTGCCCGCGGCGGTGAAGAACACGCCGGCGGAGGTGGCGTGGCCTGATCCTAGCTCGTCGAGCCCTCCGGGTTGTGGTCTGCGGCTGGGAAAATCGTTCCGCCCGGGCGCGGCGCCTTCCCGGAGGAACGCCTCCAGCTGCAGCTCCGACGCGCATTTCTTCATCTTCTCCTCCGGCTGAGTGAGTGGTGAGTGTCCTCCTCCTTCCTTCGTTCTGAATCCGACGCGGCGTTGTCGTCTGTGGTGGATCCGGCTGCTTTTGAAGGGGCGGGCCGGGCGGGGAAGCAAATCTGGCGCGACGTGGAAAGCTCAGTCGCGGCGTTGGGCGATGAACCGCCGCGCTCGTCAAGATGGATGGATGGATGGATGGCGACGGACGGACGCGGGGCGGGCTGACTCGGATCCTCGTCGGCTCGCCAACCGACAGGCGGGCCCGTCCACGCACCAGACGGTTAAAAGAGAGGCGTGGCGCGTCCGAGTCAGCACTTGGATCTCGGGATCCTCCCCGCGCGAGCGCAACCACGAGATTCGGATCGGGTGAGTGGGCGGTGATGTGGCGCCGTTGACCGACCACAAGACTCGGATCCACTGCAACTGTAATACTCACATTTGTTGCTGCGCGCGCGTCGGACGGGACAGCGGCTTCCGGGGCTATCCATCATTGGCTTGGTGGAGCCATACGACTATGAGAACAGTCTCGGTGGTCGGCAGCTTCATGGTAAGGTATGGTACAAAATTATGTGACCGTCTCCATCCTTGTGATCTTCCGATGTCATTCTGGAGTGGCTAGATTATTTTCATTATCCAGAGGCCGATCATGGGTCACCAACTATTAAATTATGTGCTTCGTGGTACATAAGACGTGGCCATTAGCTTCGAAACACACACGGGTAACACATTCTTGAACAAGATAGTGGTTATGTACATCATTCTAATTTTAATGCTACTGTACTCACATTTTCTTTCCTTTTTTTTTTCTTGACAAGTGTAATGGGCGAGTGACGAACCTACAGAATACTGGCCCAGAGGACAGTAATGGGGTGGAGTGACCTTCATACCTGGGCCTTAAATCGTGAAGTGAATGATGGGCCAACCTCTTTTTTTTTAACTGTGAAAATCGTTTCTACCAAGGCTACTTTCATTGGAGTGTTCATTTTTTCTAGAACCGTTCAAGTCTACGACGTACAAGTACAACAAGCATCTTTACAAGTAACTCAACACAGTGGCAACGGCAAGATATCATACTACCTCCGGTTCAAATTAAATGACGTCCGGACAGAAATCAGCGGTCATTCTTATAATGTTTTCTTGTCGGAGACGTCAATTATTTTGGACTGGAGGTAGTAACATTTTCCACTCCTAATTTTTGGTGTGGAATTTTTTTCTAGAAAACTGGATCGGGTTTTTACACCTCGTGGCGGCATCATCGTTACATCTTTCCCAATTCCCACAACTCTCCTCTACGTACAATTGCTAATAGGAAGAACAAGAAACCTACCATAGTAGCTACTCCCTCCTGATTTTATTAATTGACGTTTCAGACAGCAAATTTAACTAAAAAACAACTAAGAAATTATGTCTGGACGTCAATTAAAATGATCCAGAGGGAGTATGACATTAGAGAAAAATTAAAGAAAAAAGCTGCTCCCTCTCATATCTTGTACAGATCCTCATCAGGAGGATCCTTGATACTTCCATCTCTGGAGAGAGATGCTAGCACCCCCAGGCCAGGTCCGTCGGAGTCAGGTGACGGGGGAATGTACAGCTTGGACTCCAAGGCCGTCTCGCTCTTGCTCCGGCCATTCAATGGACGGGTTCTCCTGCTCCTGGGGACTGGCTTTCCATTCACAGGAGGCACAGCGTCAGATTTTACTGCCGGCTCCAGCTTGGTCTTCTCAGACTCAACACTTTCTGCAGATTCCTTGGGAACCTCATAGAGCGTTACAGCACCTGTGATACAGTTCTGAAGAAGAACATCTTGGCATTCAGGCATGTTCTGCACTGCCTCAAAGGTCTCGACAACTTGGCTCATGGTTGGTCGTCCTTTGGGGTTCTGGCTCAAGCAGCGGTATGCAAGGCTTGCCACCTCAACGGCAGCCTTGGTGGAGTACTGCCCTTCCATTCTTGGGTCAATAATCCTGAACAGCTTCCGATTATGGACGAGAAGGGGGCGTGCCCACTCAACTAGATTATGCTCACGAGTTGGACGACTCTTGTCAACAGCTCTCCTTCCAATGATCATCTCTAGAAGTACAACACCAAATCCATAAACATCACTTCGAGCGGTCAGATGGCCTGCAGCATGTATATCAGTAATTAACATATTTGAACCAAGTACAATGCACTGTCTCTTCATTCTTAAGGACATGTTCATTCATTTCCTCATAACATATTGGACTTGTATTCTTATATATGGAAATCCTTGTTTACCAGTCATGATATATTCTGGAGCTGCGTAGCCGTAGGTTCCCATAACTCGAGTTGACACGTGTGTTTGATCTCCACTTGGTCCTGTTCTTGCAAGACCAAAGTCTGACAGTTTAGCATTGTAGTCCTGCAATGATGAGTGGCAATGACCATCAACTGTGTGCTTATATATGATGATTGATATAGGTCAGCAGCTGTGTGATTCTATATGATGATTGAGGCAACAGTGATTAAGTGTTTTCTTTATCTGATACAGAAAAAACATGGACACATTTCGGAGGTGAAAAAGGTATTGCTGAACTTGAAGGGCACTCAATATCCTCTAGACATTGAAATCTCGATAGTACGGACTGATAGACATAACACATCACCGGTGCATATTTCAGTAGTAATTTTTTTTGCATCACATTGACAGGTCATATCAGATGTTTGATATAGAAACAGCCTTAAAACAAGTGGTTGGAACAGGGAATATAGCGGCATATTCAAATGTAGTAGATGAAACACAAACCGCATCTAACAAGATGTTTGATGTCTTGAAATCCCGGTAGATTATAGATCTCTCAGCTCCATGAAGGTATTCAAGCCCTCTTGCGGTACCCAATGCAATCTTCATGCGAGTTGACCAAGGCATATTAAGACAAACACCTGTCACATTACAAACAAGAAATAAAACCAATGAGAACACCCTTTTGAATGGAAGAAATACATATGTTTAGTCTTCAAGATCCCCAAAAACATGAAGCTTCCCAGGTATATTTTCATGCCACTGCTTGAATGTGAAAGACAGTTATGATCATCATATCAAACATGTTCTCTCAAATAGGTCAATATATGCCAAAGAATAGATCTTACACATTACTAGCATATGTGATAATGCTACTACAGTGACAATTCACTTAATAGTTAAGAACGCTACCTACAATTGCTTGAGACGGAAATCCCAACAGCTAACTTAGTTAAAAAAATTGCAGAGAGTTGGCTTTGGGGACAATATGCTTAAGTTAATGGCCAGGTTACCATGTTTATGCAGGTCATAGATCAAAGTGCTGGTTTGATGATGACACCTCACAGTTCAAACAAATGAGTAGACAGATTTGTATGGAATTATTATGATTGTCTGAAGGGGGAAAAATCACTCCAATCATATTGAGCTACCAGTATGGAAGACTATGGTAGGGTGCAGATAGTCAGCAAGGGCTTACGTCGAAACAGGTGTTTTTCAAGGCTGCCACAAGCCATGTACTCATAGACAAGCAGTCTATGAGAACCCTCACAGCAATAGCCAATTAGCTCGACCAGATTTGGATGGCTAAATTGCCCAAGATAGTTGACTTCAGCCTGAAAACATGTCAGAAAACCATAAGTCATCCATTATAGCAAATAGTATACAAGTTTATTTCAACCTAGCTATCTGCAAATAAATGCATAATATCCCTAGTTTTATGGGAACGACATTTCTTAAACTGTAAGCAAGGAAAACGATACTTCAATAAAAACAAGAAAGGAAATTATTCTCATCGCTAAATCAGCATGAATATTCTAATGTATATGACAATAGTCAGGTCTAAAGCAATAATACTTCCCAATCATTTGTTTCAAAAAAAAAAAGACTTACCAACCATTCCTTGTCTCCCTGAAACCCCTCTGGGTTTAGTTCTTTCACAGCAACCTGTCTGGATGGGAATCCTGCTCTAACATTTTCATCAATTACACCTTTGTACACAACACCAAACCCACCCTCTCCAAGAATTTGGTCTGGTCGGAAGTTTTTTGTGGCTGCTCTCAATTCGTTGTAAGTGAATATATTGACGTTTCCATATCCTTCCACTTGCAAGTCCTCCACATCTTTTAGAGGAGCAAGAACACTTGCCTTAGCTTTAGAATCAGATTTGCACTTCCCCAATCCATCTGGTCCAGCAGGTTCAGCTGAAACAAATGTTAAAATCTATGACCATCAAGACAGAATGAAAGTTGTATACTGCAAACTTTGTCTTTGCACAACAAGAAACTACATAAAACTATTTACAGAAAAGCTACACTACGAAAAAAAGGCCCTCAAAATACAAAATTGAGCAAACGTTTATCGCCCAAAGCCCACTGAAGCATGCATTTCATTTCCCATCACTATTAGATGTCAGCAAATCACAATCGAGCAACTGATCCTAAACACTCACACCAGTCAACATCCCCGTCAAAATCCACTATTTTCCCCTTTCAAAAGGGAATCCATTCTTTATTTATTTTTACCTTCAACATTCCTAATGAATGGCTAATCCGCAACAAAATTACGCAGCTGACCAGGCGAAACCGTGACCTCACAAGTACTGTATAGGAAACTACTTCTTCCATTTCATTTTATTTGAGGCAGGTTAGTTCAAAATAATCACAAGCCAATAGCACCTACGAACCTGGGCTGCTTTGGAGCCGGTGCTCCTCCAGCGAGAAGCATCCGCCCATGGGAGCCCCCGAGATCGCGCTTCAGTCCGGCCCTACTCCCTCCTCCCCATCGTCGGCCTCCGGCCAGATCCACAGGCCCCGACAAACACTTCGGCCCCCGGCGCCAACCGGGACAACCGCACCAACTCGACTGGCAAAATTAGCCGCTCCCCTCCTGTCCGACCGCCGGCGCGCCGCCCGACCTCGCCGCCTCAGCTTCTGGTGCGCCCCCCGGATGCGCGTTCCCCACCTGTCCCTCCCACTCGTGGTTTTACTCCAGGGCGGCCGTGCCTTTATTTTCCGCGGGGCGCTGGTCTGGAGAAGGCGGAGGGTTGGAATGAGCAAAAGGGCGCTGCATTCGATTAAATAGTAAAACGCCGCGCACAGCATAAACGCGGACGATTGATGAGCATGATTACAGTTACAGAGGGATTATATACTGATAGTGGTCTGCACTGAGGTTCCCTGGTGGATTTAAATTGTAAGTTTATGTTAAAGTCGAATACAATTTTATTGTGTAAACAGCGGTATATATTCTTGCCGAACCACACTGGATTCAAAGTTTTTGTACGTTGAAAGAAACAATTTGAGCTTGAGGCTTCACTTCATATCAACTTAGTATCTCAGTTTTAAATTATTATTATTAAAATAACAAGGTTTGTTTAATTTTAAACTGAATATGTTTTTTTAATGATATCAATTTTAAAACGAATAGAGTATTCAGCTTTGACTCCAGGCGCCGAGATCAGACCGAGCGCAGGCGAGATGACGTAGGGGAGATGGAGAAATTTTCGCGCTGCGAGAAATTTGCACTGACAACCGCAGCTGTGCGCGACGCGGTTTCCCTTGTCTCCGTCCTCCCCGCATCACCTGCCGGTCGCGTGCGCTGGCGCGGTGGCGATGCGAGAAAATGGGGTCTTTTCATTTGTAAAGGATTTCTATTTGTATAAGACGTCAGACATCTCGCTCCGGGCCTGCCAGTGCGGCGGGCAGACGCGGTTTCTTGATTTGATCATCGATCTAGTCCCTGTTTCGCGCTGTGCCAATTTCCTTCCTTTTCATTTGTCATACTGTATTTCTTTGCAGCATCAAGCTAGGACTGTTTGGTGCACAGACACATCAGTGCTCACCAGTCATCAGTGTTGCACCGCGTCCGTGCGAACTGGACGGTGTTCGCCACGAAAGGAGGACGCATCGTGCGCGTGCCAGCCTACCAGCGCTCGGCTTCCGTTCGTGTTCGTCAACGTCCTGGAGCTTCTTTTTCTTTTTACTGTAAATCCCAGTCCGGTCTCGACGGCGGCGGCCTCGCGTGGTACCGATGGAGATGGATGCATGCCGGTTGACTCGGTCCTTCTCATGCGCCGTGCTGTGTGGACAGTGGACTTGGCTGCCGCGCGCCGGTGGACAGCGACATCCACTGGAGCTCAGTCAGAATCCGGCGACTTGGAAAGCATCGTGGTCGGTGGTGTTGCGTCGGTGAAAATCGTCAGTCTAGGTGCGGCCGTGGGTGTCGGTTACCGTGATGCTGGCGCCGGGCCGGCGGCGTCTCGACGCGAGCGTGCCGGGGATTTTTCAGTTGGGCTGACGTCTAGGGGGCAAGATCCAGTACACCTCAAATGAGCCCAAATTACTGGCCCGTCCAAGCCTTGTAAGGAGCAGCGTAGCCCGGAGTAGGCCCAACGTTGTGTTCGAGGCCCGATCCAACTGTGTCTGGACCAGCGTTAAGCAGTGCACGCACCATCGGAAGCTGCGAAGCCAGAAAAGTTTATATGGCTGCCTCCACGCGACACGGCTCCAGCAACGGGGTCAGAGGAGGACGCCGCCGGGCGAAGCCGCGCGGCGGACGTCGGCGGGGAAGTCGTTGTTGTATGCATAACGCATCGACTTCAGTTTTATTCACAAAAGTCCTGCCCAACAACGTACGGGCCATCGATTACAGCAGCAGAGACGACGAATCGTCAATAATCCATCCAAGCTACTGCTACTCGATGCAGCAGCAGTACTGGTTGAGCGGCGGCAGGCACTGCCCTCCCTTGGGGAAATTCATGGCCAACCTGCACCAGTCGCCGCAGTCCTCCGAACACTTGGCTAGGCAGACGTACTTCGCCGTCCCTGATCCAGAGAAACGAGAGTCCTATATAAGAGCTCTGGAGCATCGGTAACAAAACAAAAAGAAAACTCTGGACATAGTTTGTTTAGGCGTACGTACCTTGCGAGGAAAGGACGGCGACGATGAGTATAGCAACAACAACAAGGATCCTGCAGAAGCAATAGGAAAAGGATGCAGCCATCTCGCCGTCAATGCTACAGTGTTCTGCTCTATCGAGTCTCAAAAATGGTTAATTAAAGCGATGCAGTTGGATAACCAGGAGTACATCTATGTAGCGCTGGGCCATCCCAGTGCTAAATTTGGCGAGTCAATATTTAACCCACATTAATTACTACGTTACTACCGCCTAAATCTGAAACGTAGATCTCGGACGACAGTTACGATATTAGTATATATATATATATATATATATATATATATATATATATATATATATATATATATACACATATACATACATACATATACATACATACATACATGCATACATTTCCTCCATTTTGAATTAGAGTGCGTATATTTTTTATGTATATGGTAGTCATTATATCCTACCAAATATACTTCTGGTAGATATGGTAATTTATCTATCATACAAATACTCTCATGTGTATATACAGCACTTTATGAGACAAATATCTGATATTCGAAATATACTCTTAACAGTTTTAATATATAAGATAATGCACGTTACAGCCCAGCTGTAATGTCTTAATATGTGTATTAATGCACGTATCCTTGAAATACTGTAAAAAAATGTTTCAAAGTTTTGAGCACCACCAATTTCTGTATTTGTTCTTCGTCGTGTGTGTACTTTCTCGCTGATGGAGTCTAAACGTAAGTGAATTTCCGACAGCCACTGATCAATACAGTTTTAAGAAGTCATGTGTTTTTTTTTCACTTTTTTTTATGAGCAACGATTAGAATGCAATCGACTTCAGTTTTATTCAGAAAAATCCTGGCCAACGGGCCATCGATTACAGCGGAGACGACGAATCGTCAATAGTCCATGCTACTCGATGCAGCAGCAGTACTGGTTGAGCGGCGGCACGCACTGGCCTCCCTTGGGGTAATTCCCGACATTGATGCACCAGTCGTTGCAGTCCGAGAAGTCCGAGCACTTGCCTCGGCAGACATACCTCGCCGCCCCTGAACAACAAAACTCCGGGGTCACGACGGGAACGAGAGTTCTCTAAGAACTCTGGCAACATAAGAAAAAACTCTGGACAGAGCTCGTTTAGGCATTACTACCTTGCGAGGAAAGGACCGCGACGATGAGTATAGCAACAACTACAAGGATCCTGCAGAAGCAAGAGGAAAAGAAGGCAGCCATCTCTCCGTCGATGCTGCTGTGTTCTGCTCTATCAAGTCTCAAAAATGGTTAGCTTTTCAGCGATGCTCGCATCTCAGTCGATAACCATGGGGACATATATATGTAGCGATCGGCCGTTCCAGGGCTATATGCATAAATCCGGTGAAGCACACATTAATTGCTACCGTTACTACTGCCAAAATCTTAAAGGCAGATTTTGGCAACAGTTACGATACTGGTAAGTCAATGCATGTATTAGTGCATTGTTGGTATACTTTTAATGTATATGGTAGTCTATCTATCACAACAAATATACATCTAATGCATATGAGCATTTTAGAAAGCACATTCGTTTCAGAAATTTGAACTGAGATTAGCAGTGAGCAGATTCCCAGTGAATCTCAAGTCTTTGTTATAGTTGCCGTCGTTGGTACTTCTGCAGGAACACCTTCGATCTTATATCAGCCTAAAGGATAAAAGGAAAGATCAATTTGTTAGTAGCCCAAGAAACAGAATTCACGTGTCAAAGCATACCTTTGAGCAAGAAAAGATAATCTTACCTGGCGTACAGGCTCAGGAACACGGTATTTACAACAGAAATTCACTATTGCAGTAGCTGAATCAAGTGAAATGCGATGCCCAATTGAGATGTAGATTGGCTTTGACGAACCAGGGCAACAACGCATCGCCTGGGAAAATATCACAAGTTCAGTTCCTCAGCGTAAGCTACAGGATACGTATGTCTTATCAACAAGAAATGTGTGAACAAAACAAAAATACAGCAGAAATTTAGCAGTCTGATATAAATCTTTTACCATGCACCAGGCCTATGTGAATTATTAAACAAAACTGTAATAGGCATTTAGCGGTCTGATATAGAATCTTTTACCACACCCCAGGTTGTCCGGGACTGTCCAGTCAATGAAATCAGTTCCTTCTTGCAATTTTCTTTTGCTTCAAGCTGTCTTCTGACTTCTGATTGGTTAAGGCCATCTACATGATGCAGCTGGGGCAATGAAAATATTGAGATTTTGTCAGCTATGAGAGGAAGGAAAACCAGATCTTGAATATGGAGGAAAACTGCAGCAATGTTGTGAGAATGGCTAGAAAATCAACAGGTCAGCCTGCGATCTAACCTACATTTTTCCCAATCCCAATTGTCGGAATATCCACAAGGACACCAAGATGACAAGCTAAACCAAAACCTGCTGAACATATAAGTCAGAAGGTGACCGTTTATTTGACCAAAAGCAAAGATGTCCCGTTTACAACATTCAAGGGGAAATTAGGCACAGATAATTTTGATTTTAGATTCATGTAGCCTATGGACTTACATGCATAAGCTTTATCAAATAGGATGCTCTCCATACATGAAAGTAGGTTATTGTCTTTGTTCTCAGAATAGAATAGAAAATCACATAGTGGATATGATTGTGCAGCATTTTGTAAGCACACAAATCATCTTACTCTAACAGACTAAGGCCTTACAGAGTTAAATAAGGTGGTGTGCACAATAAACAATTTTACAATCCATATTCGACATGGAAATGCCAAACTTGCTATCTCGAGAAATTTGGTATGAACAACTACTAGAGTGAATGTAAGAACTTCGGTATAAACAAGCTAGTTAACAGTCTTAAGTGTGAAAGCGAGTAATTTGGTATAAAAAAGTGCCTCATATGTATTACCTCGTGGATGGAGCAATCCATTTCCATCAACCATGAGCAACTGCTAGGGAATAAAAGTAAACTTTAGACAAATCACTGGCAATACTGATGGTCAACAAAAGAATTGGTGATGCGCTAAATTACGAGATGCTACGATATGATATCATTGACTGACTTAAAAATCTTCCGTAGTGCATCTCGTACTCTGGAGGATTCACTATTGTATTCTATTATTGTAATCTCAATTTAATTTAATATATAACAACAGGGGGACCCCGGTCCTGCTGTTTTTTTTTTCAAAAAAAAAACGAGATGCTATGATATTCCAAGGTATGCCATAAACTAAATCTATTTAGTCCTCATGAAGACTAAATGTTTGCACAGCATAGCATACTATCTTTCACACAGTTTTCATAGATCAAATCGGCATCACATGATTCTTCAAATGTATAGCCTCAGTATTCAGTAATCCTGGATGCAGGAGAATAAAACATATGATCTATTTCATATGGCCCATACTTGATGTGAACTTTCTAAAAAGTAGGGGTGGGCAAAAAAACCGAGACCGAAAAAACCGAGACTGAGACTGAAAAGACTGAAATATCAGGTATCGGGTACCTATTCGAGTACCAAATCTAAATAACCGATATATTAATTTCGAATTCGGGTATCACTCTCGGGTACCCAAAATGACCGAATAACCGAACAATAAAATCTCAAGTTAATTTACGATTTATGAATCCTAAACAATATGAATTTTGATATTTCAATTGTGAGTTTTGATATGTGAAATCATTAGATTAAAATATTTATTTATGATGCATCGTTAATGAACTAATAATTTATTGTCTTTCAAGATTAAATTTACGAATTATATTAAACTTATATTGATTGTTGAGAGTATAAAATAAGAATAATGTACAATTCGGGTATTTCGGGTAAGACCGAAGACCGAACCGAAATTTAGGTACCCAAAAATTTCGGATATCTAATATTTGTAAAACATTTCGGATTGTGATTTTCAAAAACCAAAATTCAAAAAGACCGAAATAACCAAACCGAATTTAACGAGTAGACCGAACGCCCACCTCTACTGGAAAGTTATTATACCACTTCCAATTGTGGCACCCATGCATTTTTCTTCTACAAAATTTGTTACTGCAAGTAACAGAAATTGCAAATTTTACCTGGGGATGGTAATCATGTGTATTTCTCTTCAGCTTCTCCAAGAGGCCTACAAGTACCGGAGCCTGAAGTAATAGACAGCATTGTTAACTTGTCCATGATGCATTTTTTCAGAAAATGGAAAAAAAATCCTACCTCCAAATTTGAAGATGCACACAACAAAACTTTTTTAGGATACATGTTTGTACATTTTAACAGTAATGTAGAACTATAGCTGACATCAGATCAAATAAAATGTTTATTAGTGAGCACAAAAGACAGGCAAAAATCTCTTTAAGTCATACTGCAAATGGGATTTGGATTCATCATAATAGACTCCCCTGACTCTGGAGGCAGAAATAACAAAGAACTAGTAATCTAACAATAAGACATGCCACATTTATCGTAACACGGAAAACAATTAGCAGATCAGTACCTCTCTGAAAGCAAGAAAACCGGGGATGTATGGCACTTGCAGTTGAACGACATCAAACTCTTCGTGAACAACTTCTAAAGTAACAGCATCAAGAACCACCACTGCGGCACATGCCATGGATGGGTCTTCCTTCAAGAAGCTAATGTCGACCCCAGCTATATACTTCAGTTTGCCGCTTACATGACCACCATCTGAACATGAGCCAAGTGATGGTAAACTCCAGTCGAAATCATCGTTGAGAATGAGCTTCCTCTTGAGCATATCTTGTGTCCTGCAGTGTCATCAGACAAAAAAAAAAACATTATATGCGAACTGACTCCTCCCGCTTGATAAAAAATATAAGGAACTAGCCAGAGGGGATGGAATGGTATCGGTTACATACTTGATCCATTCTTGCTTCTGCAACACCAAGCCATGGTCATCTCCTCCTTCGTGTCCTGAATCATCATCCATTCGTCTTGTATTCCTCAGAAGCTGCAAATTAATGCACGGTGCCCTAGGTTCAGAAGACCGCACGCATGGGCAGGACACTGCCAATTCATTAAGAGGGAGGGGAGGTGAGCGCCGGGCGGAGCTCGAACGCGAGTGGATGCGGACGGTAACAACCGCCCTTGCCAACTGGCCAACGCACCAGTTCTCTAATCCGCAATTTGAAAAGCTAGGAGCCTCCGATGGATTTATAGCCTCAGTAGTACTCCATCCCAAAATACTTGTCACTCTCTAATTCAAAAATGAACTAGAGAGTGCCAAGTAATTTGGGATGAGGGAGTACAAATCCGTTTTTCGGTGTTCAATAGACATGAAATGGACTACGCCCCCAATTGGTTTCTGATTTCTCGATATCGAGACGGGAACGGCCGCCCAAAAACCGTAATACGAGAAGAAATACAAGGAAACTAATGGGAGGAGGCGGCGGCAGACAAAACATGATCCTCACCTGAGACGAGGATACGGCGCCGTCACGCGGCGTCAAAGCTTCTCCTTACTTTGCGGCGTCCCCCTACCTACGGACTACGGTAGTAGTTCCGAGGTCGGAGCCGTGGCGACTTGCTCTCCCCGTCGTGTCGTCCTGTCAGTCAGTCGGTGGGAGAGAGGAGACGAGGCGTGGAGACGCGAGGAGCGAGACGACGCGGCTCGTGGGCTGGGCTTTGGGACCGCGCTTCCGGCCCACAGATTACCGGGGAAATGGTTGGCGATCAGATGCGCCGTTACGGCTCACTAAAGACTTGCAACCACAGTCAAGCCCAGCCATAAATATAGACTGGCCCATTTAAACAAACAAAATACACGGGCTGAACCGCATCAGCCCGGTCGCCCACCGTGCGCACGCACGCACGCACGCACTGGGACTGGGACTTCGTCACTTCGAGAGGCCTCAGCCCAAGGCTTTGCCCATGTACTCGACGTCGACGACGAGGAACGTGCGTGGCCGCCGGCGCCGAAAATCACGGCCTGTATCGCGACGCCTCGCGTGGCTGCCGGCCGGGAAGTTTAAAACTTGGTAGGTTCCGGTCGGTTTCACGCCCCCGTTTCCTTTCTTCCACCCCTTTCGACCGCATGTGCCCGTCTGACCGAGTCGGCCGGATCGGCGGCAGCGGCCACGTTTCCATGGACGGCGAGACCTCGAGGGGATTAACACCAATCGCTCCTGTGATCACGGCGGAAACACGTGGATGGATGGATCAATAGATGGATGAGCGCGTCACGGCATAGTTATTTATTTGGCTGACGACGAAACAGGCACGCGCGGTAGGACCATATGAGCTGATAAGAAAAAATATCGACGGCCAGCTTCTCCTCTCCGTCAGATTTGCATTTGGACGAACGTTCGGTTGCGATAGTCGTACAAGATTCACGTAGAATTCATTTGCGTTCCAACGCCGAGAGTTCGACACGGGCATGGATTAAAAAGAATAGCAGCGAATTTGGCATGGAGTCGTTCACCTGCTCATGCAGCCGTGCTCCCAGCCGCAGACCGCTGCTACTGCTAGCCACACTAATCACTAGTGTTGTTGCTTTGCTAGCCGCACTACTGCTACAGTACTACAGTGACACTACTGTGCTGTGGTAGCTGCATGGAGTCAGCTGCGACTGCTACCACTCCAACGAGACCACAGAACGAAACGAGAGATCGTAAACGAAATCCACATCAACCACTTCAACCGTGGCCAACTTCACCTCGGAAGTCCGGTGTTAATTTTGGGCCTGTAGAATCATCATGTTGTCTCGTGTGGATCCTCCTCCTGTTTCTTGGCTGCGGCGCTGCCATATCTGCTCTTGGCGCCGCACGTTCTCGAGGGAGCTGGAGTGCTGGACAATGGTGAGCCGCGCGCGTTAACCTGGGGAATGAATGGATAATCGTTGCCTTGTTTAGGCCCGCCGCCGCCGGCAAGCGGTGCCCATTTGCATTAACAAGTCTCCGTCTGGTCATAAACCCGTGGACGGACACCTATGCCTGTCGCTCGCTCCAAAAAAAAAAAATTCTTAGGACGTGGAAAAAAAATCTGGCTGGATCTTTTGAGATGGGATGCTGGTGAGGTGGAGTTCGTAGGGATTCCTTCCCACACCACACAGCCTCCATAGATTCGTCATTCACCTCGGCTGACATACAATGACGAGCGCGCTGCGCAGCTGCCTGTGATGGAGTCGCCGCGAATGCCATCGGCAACGGAAATAACTGGAGAGGAGAAGGGTTCGGTCCACCCACTCCCGTCTTTCCCATGCCGATTCGATTGCGTCGGCTCATTCTCTTACGATAGCACTAGCTACCATGCACGCTTGCGCAGCAGCAGCACTTTTGTTTGACCACAGAGCATGACGATATCCACTCTGCAAATCGTGCCTCGGAGCTCAGATTACGTAATGATGCAGTTCGCGGGTAATTTAAGCGGGCCGCCGCCGCCCCCTAATCCATCTCGCTCTGGCGGAGCACGGAGCTAGCTAGCGTCACGGGATGCTTCGCTTGCATCTTGTAAACGGTTTACAAATCGCAACCGAACCAGTGTCACGCGTGGCATCTTAAGAAAAGGATCTTCGGAGCAGAGAAACTTCGGAGCACACTTCATTCAAGGACTTCGACGTCTCTTCCCGCTACTGCTAGCAGCATCCCTCCATGCTTCCCTAACTCGGAAGAAATTCTACAGTTCCAATCTTTTATTCCGTTCCAATCCCAAAAGATTGGCTGGACTGATCAAAAGCGATACCTTCACATGAATGGCATGTGAACAGCATCACTTCAGAAAAAAAAAATAAAGGGGACACTTGTGACGCAATGAGTGGAATGTCTTTTTTAAACCGAATATGGTTAATGATGTGGCAAACGGGGACGGAACGAATGCATCCACGTGTTCGCTTGGTGCTCTGCCACTGCCGTCCGGGCGGCAGATGAACCTTCTGCTGGATCCAAAGTTGATACACCTTCACACCGTT
The DNA here is from genome assembly GCA_036927565.1 of Tuctoria greenei. NCBI lineage: Eukaryota > Viridiplantae > Streptophyta > Magnoliopsida > Poales > Poaceae > Tuctoria > Tuctoria greenei. The sequence continues at coordinate 1,570,915 of JAYESD010000002.1, read as the reverse complement.
ATGGCTGCGGTTCATAGTCATAGCGTATCCATCCTTGCAGCATACTTACTCCGTTTTCGAAAACTTGTTGTTTTGTCAAGTTTTCGGAGACGGAGAAAATACTACTAGAACTTGTTGTTTTGTCAAGTTTTCGGAGACAGAGAAAATACTACTGATATACATACGCAGAATTCTTTTACCCAACATTTCAACGAGTTGTTGTGGGACTATGAATGCTGCTCCACATCCTCCACATGCTTTGAAGTGTGGAAATTGAACTTCCCGAAGACCCAGCAGCAGTTGTCCAGGCCACTTGCCCCTCACGTACTACGCAACTTGCGAACAAGGAAAAATAGATTTTCTTGGAAACACTGTCCGCACAAGCTGAATTTCACGACTTTCTTGCACTTGTTGTGTATGAGCTGAGCATTAAAATATCTTGAACAATATTTAATAAACTATAATAGTTTTCCATATGCTCAATACTTCTTCGTCATACATTTTTATACACTATGTGTATAATAAAATTCATGATTAAATCATCTTGAGTACAAATATCTACAACTGATATTTACAAGCAGTTAATGATAATATGGTTGAAAGTCACTACCACGATCACAAAACAAATTTATTCCGAGCCATAAAACGGACGTGGTAGGTGTAGTACTAGGACAAAGAGGTGTTTTAGCTACTTTGCATTTTTCAAAAAAAAACTTTTATTATAGGTTTTCTAGGAATATGATTGATGTTTCTTGCATCATACCCTAAAAATTCATTTATTCTCAACATGTCCGTGAACTTTAATTGGCAATGCTGCATTACTATCTTTTTGGGAAAAAAAAAAGAGGGCGGCCTTTTCAACTCAACCTTAAATGCCACCACATTTTGAAGCAAAGCATGATCCATATAATTTGTAGGCCAACCGCTGTAGTAGGCTAGCACCGCACTTCAGTGTTCCTTTCAACGCATATACCGCAAAGATGCTCGGTATTGTACGCAACAAGAAAATGTTGAACTTCTGAGGCCTTGTGTGCAAAATAGAACAACCAGCTCCAAAATTCCAAAAACAAACGGCTTCAGTTGGAAAAGGCGTCATGGGAAGGTTATATTTTGGGGGTGGACTACGGATAAATTTGGATTTCCATACTGCGTGTCTGCGTCACAAATGTAAACATCACAATCGAACCAATTCACCAAGATTTATTACTGGGAGGAGTAGATGGAACAGGAGACAACGCATGCACATCAAATCGATTCTTTTTGCCACCACCAACTCCTGATATATCCCCAATTCCCTTCCCCTCCATGAGAACTGATCCATTACGAGGGGGATTTGATTTGCCAATATTTTTTTTCCCGCTTCTTGCCTCGTAGTAGAAGGTCCCTGCAGGTCTAAAGAGGCCACTACATAAATTGCAGTGTTTGCTACCAGACCATCCGTAGGCATTAGTGCTCATTGCCCAGCCTCTGTTTCTCTCTCTGGACCTGGACCTGCAAGCTATATCTACCTTGTTTGTGCTCTTCTTTTGAGAGAAGCGAGGAATAATAGCCGCAAGCCTGCCTGCAGCGCAAAGGTAAGCACAGCGAGTTTTCAAAAGACCCCGCCACCCTCTGTCGCTGCCGTCCCGGCCTTAATCCTCCCCCTCTCTGTCCGGACTGTCCCATATTGATTTCTTCGCCCCTGTCCTCCCTCCATATTTCTTGGTTGCCGTGCGAGTGCGAGTACTCCTGTCTCCGTCCCTGCTGCTCGCTTGCTCCTCCTCGGTCCTCGGTTCAGTTGTTGGTGTTTCTCTTCAATGCGGGGAGGAAGCATCAGGAGGAACCGTCCTTGACGAGTTTGATTGCTGTTGATTGCGAAGGAGGTTGGTGCCGGAAGGAGGAGACGGTGAAGGAGCAAGAGGATAAATGGCTCCCAAGGAAGGTAAGTATTCTTCTGCTGTTCTCTCTCTCCCTCTCTCTCTCTCTCTCTCTCTCTCTCTCCGCAAACATTCTGCTGCTCGGTAGTTTCTCTCTACATTCTTCTGTCGAATTGATTGGGTGGGAGAGAGAGAAACCGCAAGAACCGGTGTCAGCCATGGTGAAACTAATTGTGTATTTCCTGCTTGGGCCCGCAGAGGCATGTGAAGAAGAGAGGCCGGCGGATCTTCTTGATTCTTCAGATAAGGAAGGTGAGCTGCGGTGCTTCATGTACTCTCGCATTTCCCGTGGCTCGGAGCCAGAGCCTGTATCTTTTCTTTCTTATTTTGTTTTTGGGATATCTTGATCTTGTGTTGGTGCTTGTTGGATGAATCAGTAGTTTCTCTTTTTCAAGGTTTTATTATGACGCCATGACAATAGTTTGAAGTTTGAACCATCATTTTGAAGAGGGGGATGAGTGATGATGTCAGCTTGAAGGATTCTACTTTAATTTGGGTTGGACAGATTTTTTGTTCTCTTTTATGTGGAAGACTGGTAGATGATAAAATTCTTCCCAATTCCACCCTACCAGAGTCTCTGAAATGGACATTTTTTATGTTTTTTTTATGCCCCCTTCCGCCCTCGTGGTTGTGCTAGAGGGAAACAAAACGTCAGTTTTGGAAGGGGACAGGGGGTGGTGCAGATGTCAATTTCTTGGGTGCTTCGTTTATTTTTCGCAAAAGAGTGGCCCAGATACTCTCAACAGGCAGCACATGGTTTTCAAGACAAGCCAGACAAATTCTGTATCGTCTGTTTTGTTTCTTGCCGTGACCTGCGTTGCACTTTGTCCTGTTCTTGATAGTAGTTAGGTAGCTGATTTGTTCATGAATATCACTCAATTCTGTGGCATGCCAAACTTATGATTGCCCGTCTTATGTCTGCAGGAGAGCACCAAGAGAACACTAGGAGAGCCTCCCATGAAATGACCAATGAGGATTGCAAGAATGGTGGGTCTGTAATTCAAGCCACCAAATCGAGTGAATATCTCAATGACAAGCATGAGAGTGACAGCAACAGCCAATGTTCTGTATCTGATGGCGCTTGCAAAGAAGTGTCAGAAATGGACTTCAAGATTGAGACGAAAGACAACAGTAAGTGCACTGCTGAAGTGCCTCAAAGGAGCTCCGAGGTCGGTAAAGTTGAAAACAGGGAGTGTACTGATCAAGTGCCTGAAATGGGCCCCAGGAGCAATACCGATGATAATAGCGGTTGCGCTGATGAAATGCCTGAAATGAGCTCCAAGAGCAGCAGTGATGGCAACAACGAGTGTGCCGATCAGAGTTCTCCCCGTGCCGTGCTAGATATCTCAGTATCTGGTAGCGTAGATTCTGATGACAGCTGCTCCACTGAGCAGTCAACGGAGTCAAGCCACAATGTGCAGTGGAGAAATCTGATCAGAGGGTTGATACTTAGGAGAAAGAAATCCATGGATAGAGCAGTCACATTCCCTCAGAGATCCAATAGTCGAGGGCTTAAAGGGTACCTGAAGAGGATCCGGAGCGGTAAGAATCAAATGGAATGTACTGCCGTTGCTCCTGAGATCCTGCCTGAAATTGGGAAGTGGAGGCCATCATGGAGAAATTTTGACTACGATGAGCTTTGTGCTGCAACTGACAGATTCAGTTCAGGTAACATGTTCACACTTCTTTACTTCCTGTCATTACTTGATTAGGCTATGTTACTATCATTGCAGCACTTGTGGGTTGTGATGTAGCTTCAACATTAGGCTAATTATTTCACTGACAAACGGTATCATGATAGTGTTCCTAGGTCCTAATCATGATTCATGAAGTGTTCTTTAGGTTAATGATGACTTGTTACTGGTTATTAGTTGGAGAGTTATGAACCCTTACATACTATTCGAAGCTAGTTTTTTTTTTCCCGCATGTCTGTATCTCCTAGATCTATACTGCAGTTGCTACAGTAGCATGACATTATGACAAATTAACATGGAAATTTAATCTCTTGTGCTCTATTTCTTACCTCCACCTAACACAAGCCATGTTCTTGGCCCAAACTTACCCTCTTTATCTTCCTTAAGTATCATCTGAGCATTTTGTTTAATGCCTGATACTACCAGAAAATTTGATCGGGAAAGGAGGCCATGCTGAGGTGTACAAAGGACAGCTTGCTGATGGGCAATTTGTGGCTGTGAAGAGGTTGACAAAAGGCGGTAACAAAGAGGACAGGGTTAGTGATTTTCTTTCTGAGCTTGGAATAATAGCTCATGTTAACCACCCAAACGCAGCACAGCTTTTGGGGTTCAGTGTAGAAGGGGGTTTACACTTGGTTCTTCAGTTCTCACCTCATGGAAGCCTGGCTTCTGTTCTCCATGGTATATTCCTCTCCAAGAACACTTGTTAGATGGTACTGAATTAAATTGTTTGGCAATGCTGTTATATGGTTGCATTATGCCTTCATTTCTAGAATGCACAATATACTTAAGTTATAGAGTCGGATGAGAACATAACTTCAATGCTATCTGAAATTCCACTTTTCGTATCCAACTATTTGGGGAAAAAGTTTGTTGTCCATTTTTGCATGATATTTTATAAAATTTACAGGCGCTTCCCTTAGTTTCCTGCCACACGTGCATGGTCTGAAATTGCATTGCTCTATATAATATAGAAGAATTGTTAAATCTATTAAGTATATATACTTATGCTATTAGCTCATCAGGTACAAAGGAACCCCTGAAGTGGAAAGCCAGGTTCAACATTGCACTTGGAATTGCTGAAGGGCTGCTTTATCTACATGAAGGTTGCCATAGGCACATAATTCACAGAGACATCAAGGCTTCTAATATTCTTTTGACTGAAGAATACCAACCTCAGGTACTGTGTTTCTACTATTAGTCTGTTACACAAATCCTTCCCTAACAATGATTACTAGAGATGTCAAGGGTTACCGTTTGGTTCCTTCAACGCACAGATATCCGATTTTGGGCTTGCGAAGTGGCTTCCTGACAAATTGACCAATCATGTTGTGTTTCCCATTGAAGGCACATTCGGGTGAGCCTGTCTGGTCCTGTCCATGCTTCCATATCACCCCCTCAAAAATAGTGTTGTAAGTGTAGTTTTAATTTTATTTACACCCTCAGGTATATGGCCCCGGAATACTTCATGCACGGGATCATAAATGAGAAGACAGATGTATTCGCATATGGAGTTTTGTTGCTTGAACTAGTTACAGGGCGTAAAGCGGTGGACTCCTGCAGACGGAGCCTGGTGATATGGGTGAGCTTTTAGCAATTACTACCACATCTTATAGATTGAAATGAGTTCTTTAGATTTTGTTGTTGATATCATAAAAATACATGCTCTAAACCCCTGGAACTCACAAACTGTATTATCTGTGAAGGCAAAACCTCTACTTGACTCTAACAATGTAAAAGAACTGGTAGACCCTTCACTTGGCAATGAATATGATCCAGAAGACCTGGTGTATGTCCTAGCAGTGGCATCCATGTGCATTCACCACAGCTCAAGCTCACGGCCTAGCATGAAATCGGTGAGTAACTGGAGCGCATCTGTGATATGGAAGTGCAAAATGAGTAAACTGACCCTTGTTTTGTTGGCTGTAGGTTGTCTGTTTCCTGAAGGGAGACAGGGAGTCCCTTGCAGTAACACGACAGCCTAAAATCGTCAAGCCTCTTATGTTTGACTCTTGTGATTCAGAAGACTACTCACGCTCAAGATACCTCAACGATCTAGACCGGCACAAGCAACTTGCCTTGGAGCAGTGAGATATGCTCTAATTGTGTACATCACCACTGTCTAGCTACATTGTGATCCTCCCGCTTTCCATGAAGATTTAAAGCTTGTATGGATCGATGTGAGGGATCATTCATCATAGTCCTGTTTGCTGATCTATGGTGTGATTTTGCCCGAAGCTGTAATGCATATTGTGGCCTGTGATCTGTATGACCAGGTTTTTCATTTCAGATGCAGCTGCCATTGCTGACCAATCTACTACTATTCATGAAATGGCGATTGGAAGGATGGTTGTATATGATCATGTGCAGGATGTTTCATATGTAATTTTTCCTGGTACTATCCCTCTCGATAGATACTCCCTCCGTTCCCAAATACTTCATGGGTTCTGTGGAGAAAATACTGCTGTAGCGATTATTCATGTTGAGAGTTCAAATTCAGAAATGGTAAAGCTTAAGTGAAGAGTTTGGAATGAAACGAGCTACTGTACTGAATATTGATGCATCTTAGTTACCTCTAGGGGGTGTTTGCATGGACGGATGTGTCCGAATGAACTCTCCAATAGAGTGATCCAACGTGAATGCCGCACGAAAAGGACTTGGATAAATGCTAGAAACAAGGCTGCTAACTCAGGAACAGTACAAGCCGAGCACGCACCGACAATTCATCGAGCAGCTTGGGCGCGTCTCGCCTGGCCGCCACCGCCCCGCAAGAGCTCGGCGTTTCGTGGCGATGCGCTTGCACGCGCTCTTGGCCGCCGCCGCCACCGCAGCAACCTGCCGTCAGTTGCCGGGATACGAGGGCGCCGCGTATACCCTCGGAACTATGTTAAGGCCCGAAAATGAGGTTGACACAAATTTCCAATTCTCTTTTGATGACGCTGAACACAATGAATTTGCACAGTAAGTGGGGGGAATGATAAGTTACAGAGCAATTTTTTTCCCTTGTTTCCAGGCCCGTCAAGTCTTCAGAGTTGCATGACCGGCACCCGGGCCGTATTATACAGGGCAGGCCCCCGCTGCAAATGGTTAAAAAAAGCATATACTCCCTCCGTTTCATTTTAATTGTCGTTAGGACAACTTTCATTAATTCATTTCTAGTTCATTTGGTTATCTGAAACGACAATTATTTCAGAACGGAGGGAGTATGATCCAAAAAGCACGTCTACTCGTCAACTCTCAGGTCCTCATGATCAATCGGAGAGAAGACTCAACACGCGGTTGGGCCCCGCCGTGCTCTGCACCAAGCGAAGACTAACAACTGATGACCAGGACTCAACCGATCAATTATCAGTTCATAAATTTAAGACGACCACGACTTGCGACTTTCTCGCAATTTAATTTCTTTTGAGGAAAATTTTATCGGAATTTAATTGCCTTCCAGTTTACCAGCTACATTCAACACGTACGCTTCTGTTAAAGACATCTTTTCCCTTGCATGGCACGCATAAAATAAAAAGCAGCAGCAACTAAGCTTCAGTTCCCTGCATCTGCATCATCATGGATCTTTCTTGCAAGCAACGTGCATGTTTGAACTGCACGTATATATGTTTTATTTTGTGTGTGTATGATGTGGCCATGGCAACAGAAAAAAAAAAGTCAGGATCGGTCACAAAAAAATCAAGGGCGAAAGTGTCCAAGACACTCCAAACCACATATTCCTCCTCTTCTCGCTTCTCGGCTCTTTATTGATTCTTCTATCGCATAATTTGATTGGTTCCTCTTATTATTTTTTTCGAAAGGAGATCGGTCCCTTTCATGCTCCTACTGATATGTATAACCCCACACCTGCCGATCTGCTAGCGGTTGGCTGCTGCCTGCTGCTCCTTCTCCAGTGTTCTCCTCTCAGACACACCTCCTCCGTCCTCGACCTCGCCTTCTCTTGTACTCCTACGTCACAGCAGTTGACAACAATGCCCCGGACCGAACACCATTTCAGTACGATCCAAGCAACCTGCTCCTTCCGTTCCTCTCGCACGGTTGCACTGTCACCCGGAAAACTATATTTCAATCCTTCTCCTGCAACCACCTAACCTTTCACTTGCCGCCACCAACGACAACGAACACCTCAACTCGTTACCCTCCTAGCTTGTCCAGGTCTTCCTCCCTCCCCTCCTCATCCTCTCGTCGATCGTCACTTGCCGGGGAGAGGAGGAGGCGGTACATACGGTGGTAGCTGATCGATCGCCGGCGATATGGCTGGGCGCTTGTCGACGTCGTGGCTTGCCGTTGCCGCCGGACACGCGGTTATTACGCTCGTGGCGGCGTCGCTGCTGCTGGTGATGGCGGTGCACGGCCGGTTCGTGGTGGAGAAGAGCAGCGTGAGGGTGCTCGCGCCGGAGCACATCCGGGGCCACCACGACGCGGCCATCGGCAACTTCGGCGTGCCGGACTACGGCGGCACGCTCACCGGCGTCGTCATCTACCCGGACAAGAAGGCCGCCGGCTGCGTCGACTTCGACGCCAAGTTCAAGTCCAAGTCCCGACGCCCGGTCATCCTCCTGCTTGACCGTGGAGGTACGTGTCGTGCGCATCCGGCTTCTCTTAATTTCCTCTCTTGATTTTTTTTCAAAATTTAATGTCTTGGAGATATCTTACGTGCAATTTTGAAGATATAAAACGGCGCTTAGTTTAGGTTTCTGGTGAGGATCTTTTTTTTTTTGTCTGGCAAAGCTTGTTCGCTCATTATCGACGCCATACCATAATCCGTGTCAACTGTTAGTATTTGCTCTGTTTTATGTCCATTATTTCAAATTGCTGATATTTCCCGAGGATAAAGCAATCTTAGACACTAGTGAGTCTAAGGGACTTGTCAGTCACTGAATACCTTAATCACGGGGGCATACATGCTAAGTAAATGATACAGTATTTTAAATTGTATTTATGATACTTCTGCCCTCCTGAATCATGGTGTACTGTAATAAAAAGTCAAAAGGTTCAGTTCAGCAAGCAGGAGGTCTACATGAAGGACACGATCCGATATTCCAATAAGTTGGTTTTCGAATGAAGCCCACTACCCAAGCATTACGTTAAACTTGAATTATTTCGATGACTTGGGGTCAGGCTCAGGCTGCTCCGCTCCATCATTGTTTCAGACGACTTGCTGCTGGCTTTATCTGAAAACTCTGAACGTAGCGTAGGAAAGGAAATACGTGCATTGCATTTCTGATTTCTAAAGCTCAAGCCTCATTTGATCCGACGGTCTCAAGTCACTTGATCGGAGATATTTCACCAACAATGGACCAACTGGTTGGTGACGGCGTGCCGGAATCCCTTGAACCGAAAGGCAACAGCTTCCAAGACCAACCGATTTTTCCGTCTTGGTTTCAAAGCAAAGCTTTCGTCAGAGATATCTACCGGGAAGAACTGTCCTAGCGCTCTTCCTGAGTCAGGAATTCCTCCCAACTCTACTCAAGATTTTAAAAGAATATCTTCACTTAGATCGCATCTGCGTTTAGACCATCCGCACCAGCATACTCTATACACTATTCTCCTTCAGTTTTTACAGTACGTACTCTAAATTACACTACGAAACAGTATATCCAGTATGCTTTACAGTGTACCACTGCGAATGGTCTTAACCGGTAAAAGCTTTTTGTCGACGGAGTAGCCATTGGTAGAGCTGCAGGCGAAGCTCTGTCTGTCTGCACATCTGCAGGCAGCCCTGAATAAGCTGTTCAGCCCAGAATTCTCCTTTTCTTTTTTAATTCTTGGCACGCAGATCGTCGTAGGTTATGAAATTTTGTAGAATTATGGTTCGAACCAGTCTTCGTGCGCAAGAATTTTACTAGATTTTTTGCGGGATTTTAGCATCGTCAATCGGAGGGTGTGGGGTGATCGTTATTTCATTTACAGATCACCCCTGCAACAATTTCGCTTTTCCTTTTCTCGCTCTAGGAATCGTCCCTGCCCATGAAATTCGATAATATTGCAATTCAATATGCTCTTCGTCTCCGTGGATTTTTTTTTCTCGTAATTTTTCTACCCGCGTGGTACTGTCATTTGGTGATCTCGGGGTGGTTGTCAGTTCATTCAGCGACCCCACCCCTGTCTCATTGTCTGGCTTCTGGTTCACCGGCCGTCTGCCGTCTGACGCAAGCCAGCTTTGCCCTGCGGGTGCAGAATGCTACTTCGCGCTGAAGGCGTGGAACGCGCAGCGCGCGGGCGCGGCGGCGTTGCTGATCGCGGACAACGTGGACGAGCAGCTGCTGACGATGGACAGCCCCGAGGCGTCGCCGGGCACGGAGTACATCGACAAGATCAACATCCCGTCGGCGCTGGTGAACCGCGCGTTCGGCGAGTCGCTGAAGAAGATGTTCGAGAAGGTGAGGTCGGAGGAGGAGGTGGTGGTGAAGCTGGACTGGCGCGAGTCGATGCCGCACCCGGACGAGCGCGTGGAGTACGAGCTGTGGACCAACAGCAACGACGAGTGCGGGCCGCGGTGCGACGACCAGATGGCGTTCGTGCGCGGGTTCCGCGGCCACGCGCAGCTGCTGGAGCGCGGCGGCTACGCCCGGTTCACGCCGCACTACATCACCTGGTACTGCCCCGAGCCGTTCCGGCTCTCGCGGCAGTGCAGGTCGCAGTGCATCAACCGCGGCAGGTACTGCGCGCCGGACCCGGAGCAGGACTTCGGGGCAGGGTACGAAGGGAAGGACGTGGTGGTGGAGAACCTGCGGCAGCTCTGCGTGCACCGCGTGGCCAGCGAGAGCGGCCGCCCGTGGACGTGGTGGGACTACGTCATGGACTACAAGATCCGCTGCTCCATGAAGGAGAAGAAGTACAGCAAGGCCTGCGCCGAGGACGTCGTCACCGCGCTCGGTGAGTTAATAATTGCTACGTTTGTCAGCTATGTCAGCGAGAGAGCCGCTGTGCTCCTCCATGGCCACGTACGGTCTTGCATGCTAACATGGCGGAACGGAACCCAGGGTTGTCTCTGGACAAGGTGCTGGAGTGCATGGGCGATCCCGAGGCCGACGCCGATAACGCCGTCCTGTCCAAGGAGCAGCAAGATCAGGTTCGTCACAACGATCGCTCGCAATTCCTGGAGGTCCGGATCTGACAGACAGACCTCATGCATGTGTTCTTTCAGATCGGTACCGGGTCGCGAGGCGATGTGACCATCCTTCCTACTCTGGTCATCAACAATGTTCAGTACAGAGGTTCTGCTCCGATCGATGTCAACATCTCATCTCCTGAAAAGCTTTTGGCGGAGAGAGATGACACGGGTTGTGCTGCGTTTGTGTGTGCAGGGAAACTGGAGCGGACGGCGGTACTGAAAGCCGTGTGCGCCGGCTTCAAGGAGGGCACGGAGCCCCGCGTCTGCCTCAGCCATGGTAGAACTCTCAACTCTGCAAGTGTCTGTCCGTGTTAGCAGAAACATGGCAGTTCCTTTGAAACCTGACGAACGTTTATTAACCGCAGACATCGAGACGGACGAGTGCCTTCGCAGGAACGGCGGGTGCTGGCGAGACGAATCCACGAACGTGACGGCCTGCCGGGTATGCATGCATGTCCACGTTTACCTTTCTGTCTTTCTTTGCCGTCGTGTTCTGTCGTCGCCGATATATGGTGGCTGACGAGCGCGCGCGTTTCCCGGCATGGCGCTGCGCACATGTACAGGACACGTACCGGGGCCGGGTGTGCGAGTGCCCCGTGGTGAACGGCGTCCGCTACGAGGGAGACGGCTACACCGACTGCAAAGCCGTTGGGCCAGGCAGGTGCTCTCTCAACAACGGCGGGTGCTGGTCGGAGACGAGAGGGCACCAGACCTTCTCCGCCTGCTCGGTACGTAACGTCGTCCCCTCGTCTCAACAACAACTTCGTTTATTTTTCCATTAATTGACGGACTCCGCTAACCTCCTGCCCCACTGATCAAATTAGGAAACCGCATTGACGGGGTGCCGGTGCCCGCCAGGGTTCCAAGGCGACGGCCACAAGTGCGTAGGTAATTAAATACAGTATCTCTCTAACTAACTCTCATGCTGAATCACAGCCATGCATATGCCAAGTTAATTTGATCACTGGACTGACTCTCATGGAGGAATGCTACGTTCCATCAGATCTGGACGAGTGCAAGGAGAGGCTGGCGTGCACCTGCCCCGACTGCCACTGCAAGAACACGTGGGGCAACTACGAGTGCAACTGCAAGGACAACAACCAGCTATACATACGAGGAGAGGACGTCTGCATAGGTAACGCAGCATCTCTGCTGCTGCCTGGAAATTAATTTTGTCTCTATTTTCATTCCACAGTGACAAACATTTCTCCTGGACTTGTTATGCAGCTAACAACACGTCGAAGCTGGGATGGTTCATCACCATCTTGGTCGTGTCGTGCGTCGCCGGCGTGGCGATCGCCGGCTACGTCTTCTACAAGTACAGGCTCAGGGTAAGTACTAGGAGTACCTCCATGCTCCATCTGAGATACATGGATCAGCAGAAACACTGAAGCATGTGATTTACAAAGATTTATACCAACGAAAACTAACTGATACGTTCTTCTTTCAGTCGTACATGGACTCCGAGATCATGTCCATCATGTCGCAGTACATGCCGCTCGACAGCCAGAACAAGGAGAACCAGCCGCTTCGGCAGCATGATTCAGAAGATTTTAGGTAATTTTTAATCTCCAACCAAATTCAGAATGAACACTCAGATAACGCCTTCATAACCCAGAATTCTGATATGGAGACGCTTTTCATGCTCTAATTAAACGGTCGCTTGGAACGCCTGGATTACCGTTTGCATCGAGAAGGCAGGAGTTCACTCCAAAAACGCGCCAAGAGCTGCAAGGATCAGGATGTTCTCGTTAGTTTCTTTCAACCACATTCGACACATACATACTTCGTGCTTTTGATTACTTATACTTCACTTTGTATAGCACAAAAAAGACAACAGTTTGTACCTCACAGAGAAGAGATGTAGAAAATTAGCTAGGTAGGCATTTGTGCTCTTGTGGATCGGGAGCCAATACACACAGAATCTTCGGGACAGAAAAATACATGCTAGCTGGCATGGTGCGATGTACTACAGAAGATGAACCATACGATAGTACTGGGGTATTTTCTTTGTCAAATCACCTGCTGCCTTTACAGATACTTCACGATTAGTCCAACTGCTTTTGTAAGTGCCCCGCCTTCCAAATCCACAATAAAGCGACCTGACTATAATGGTTGTATCATGATTTCATATCATTGTCATTTCAGAATGAATCATGCTACTTAAATCACCGACACAGATTCAGAAGATTGACTCCTAGAAGTAAAAAAGCACATAATCGAACAATCAGCACAATGGATAATGTTCAGAACGTAAGTAGAACTATCAAGGCAAACCTTCAGAAATATAGTAGCATGTTGTCAGTAAACGACTTTTTTAGATAAAGAGTAAACCGATTTATTGAAGAAGGGATGCTTTCAGGAAGGGTGTTAGCAACTCTTCACAGCTCCTCTTCTTGTTGTTTTGCAGTCACAACATCAGGTACGCTGTACATATCTATGAGGTGATCTCGCCATCACATCTTTCACAGCTTCCTGATGGTGATGCAGCATGCTGTATTGGTCAGTTTAAAGATACGACAAAAAAAGGACCGGGCCGACGCCCGGATGGCCAGGGCGATTGGTACCGCCAGCGCACACCCGCGTTCTAGCCCCGCTCGAGCGCGCTTGCCTACCTCTTCTTTCTTAACCCCTCCGTTCTGAAATAATTGTCGTTTCAGACAACCAAATGAACTAGAAATGAACTAATAAAGGTTGTCCTAACGACAATTAAAACGAAACGGAGGGAGTAATAAATTGGAAGCTAGTGTCCGGACCATATATTAAAAAAAAAGATACGACAAAAAACAAACATTAAAAAAAATCAGTACAATATTTACTTTATCCATGCAATGGTTGGATAATAATTTGATGATTTGACGATAAGGAAATGTTCTATCATATGAATTTTAAATAGTGAACTGAAAACAGAAATGTAGAAGCAGATATGAAAACTCACCTCCCATTCTTCCCGGTTATTGATGCCCTCAGGCCTCATACGCATGTACGTACGCCACTACTGGATTTTATAACGAGTGATTAAAACCTTAAACACTGGTACTTGAGGCAAAATGAACTTACCCTTTCAATTTACCAGAGCGTGGGCCTGGTAGTGGTTTGTTTGGACCACAGAACCTAGTCTGGGCCATCTGATCATATCGATCTCCGACCCAGGCCCAGTCCTTTAGCAAAACCTAACTTGGGCCTGCTGAGCCTACGCGGGAGCCCATCTCACCCTTTAATTTTCCCGGTAAGAGTAACCTGTATGCATGGCGACGTTACATTTGACTTTGACCTTTGACTTCCGACGAATAATTACGCAGTCATTCATTTGGCTTGGACGTCGTACGTGGCGTCACCGTTGTCCACAGTTGTTCGAGTTGGACACTATAAACATACTGGATCGCAGTGTAATTTAAAGTATGTAATGTAAAAATAGGAGAAGAATATTGTATATAATATGTTAGAAGACGCTAGTGTGGATAATCTAAATACTCTCTATTCTCGAAAGTTTGACGTTTTTTATTTTAAAAATAAATAAAAAACGACAAAATTTCGAGAACAGAGGAGTACTCAATTAAACTCTATTTTATAAAAAATCTAGCTCTGATCAATATTTTTTGTAACTTTGATTAATTTTCAAAGTAAGTTTTTTTTAAAAAATAATTGTTGTGAGATTGAGATAATACTTCTCTGTTTTTTTATTTGACACATGTTAGTTCATTTTTAATAAATAAAAAACGGAGAGAGTAGATTTTTTGTTTGCCTTCTTGTTTGGTTAAGTGGATCTATAAGAGGAAGAAAATAATTGTTGTGTATCCAATATCAACAGCATTTACTACATGGATGGATCTAGAAGAAGAAGAAAATAAGCGACTTGTAGTCGTCTCGCTTGGCCGACACGAGAAAGAACCCCAACCCGACCCAGCCGCAGCCGGCCAACCACCGCACCTCCTCCGCCCCTTCCACCCTGCTCAGAGTCGAACCTTCCTCGTAACCTTCGCAGCACAGCACAGCAAGCTAGGTCGCGGCGAGCCCCCGGTTCCCCGCGCATCCGGCTCGCTTCCCTGCACCGGGCCCCCCAACCCAGCGGCGGGGAAGCCACCCTTCTTTTCCTCCGGTGCCAGGCCGGGCCGCCGGACCGGGGCGCGGTTTCCGCGGCGGGTTTATCGGCGCGATGAGCGGCAGCAACGCGGCCGGCGGCGGCGCGAGCAACGGCGTCGGATCCGAGGATGCGACCAGGAGGAACACCCGGATGCCCAAGTGTGAGATCTCGCCACAAATCTCTTTACTACACGTACGCGTTTTTCCTTCCTCGGCCTCGCCGTGGCAAGGGGCGGCCAGTTGTCGCGGAGAGTATGGATTTGCTTCTCCTTGGGCTTTGGGACCCTGCTAGCTTGTGTTCTCGTATTGGGCGAGGACGGTGGAAACCGGAAAGCCATTTTTAGCTGTCATTCATATACATCCCTGGTTGACCCATATGACCTAAGCTTACCGACAATAGCCAGTTCAATCTATAAGAGAAACCATCGGTCCAGTTAGTACATGTACATCGTTGTACTATTTGCTTATGTACGGGTAATGTATATCTGTGTATCCTTCGAGGTCTGGTCAGATAGAGAGATTTTAAGCTTGTGTTGTAACTTGCTACTGTGTTCCTGCTTGTATGTAAGCGCATTCTTGTCTTACTCTTACTTCAACATTCTTATGCGCAGATTCCAAGTTCACACAGCAGGAGCTGCCAGCTTGTAAGCCGATTCTTACTCCAAAATGGGTAAGCTTACTGGTCATGGAGACGATCACACCCTTGGTTTTGGAGGATAAGAAGAGCTTATGTCGGTGCAGCTCCCTGACGTTTCGATGTTTGACTTTTGCTGTTTAGGTTGTCTCAGTGTTCTTTATTGTTGGGGCCATCTTTGTTCCCATTGGTGTGGTTTCGCTGCTAGCTGCACAAGATGTATGATGCCATTTTCTTCTTTTTTGACACCTTACTTATGGTCAACACTTAATATTGGTGCCCTGGTAGCTTCTATTTTATTTATTTATGCTGAACATGTGCAGGTTGTTGAGATTATCGATCGGTATGATGAGGTGTGTGTGCCAGGCAACATGTCTGAGAACAAGCTTGCTTACATCCAGAATTCAACCATATCCAAAAACTGCACAAGAACTCTCACGGTATAGGCTTATATTTTCCTGGTTATTGATTCACCATTTGATATATTATCTGTTCTTCAGTTGTAAACTTGGAATGAACATGTAGCTGTAAGAAAAACATCTTAGAGCACATTTTTCTTGGCTGAAAAAATGACTTTGTTGCTTCTCACCAGGTTACAAAGCATATGAAGCAGCCAATTTTTGTGTACTATGAACTCGATAACTTCTATCAGAACCATAGGAGGTATGAGCCTTGTTTCTGTACATTTTTGGACTATTACCTCAATCTTCAGTATGTTGCAAAAAATGGCACCCATTCACTTTTCAATCTTGGTAAATCATCAGAACCATACAAGATTTAGCATTCATAACATTTTATTGATCCAGGTATGTAAAGAGCCGAAACGATGCACAGCTAAGAGATCCTAAAAAAGCTAATCAGACAACTGCTTGTGAACCTGAGAGGTTCACGGCTGATGGAAAACCTATAGTTCCTTGTGGTCTCATTGCTTGGAGCTTGTTTAATGATACATATAGTTTCACTCGTGGAAAAGAGAACTTGACAGTGGACAAGAAGGACATCTCCTGGAAGAGTGATAGAGAACACAAATTTGGTAAAAATGTCTATCCAAGCAACTTCCAGAATGGTTCACTTATTGGTGGAGCAAAACTTGACCCTGAGATTCCGGTACATGATCTTACTACTAGTCGAATATGCTTGTCATAAGGAAACTATCTTGCATGTAACATATATCTGCAAGCAAGCCATCTTCAAATATGCTAAAATCAACTATGTTCCTGTTGATTTCTTTTCATTAGGATAATAAACAAAATTATTTTGGATATAGGACATATTTGGAAATTGCTCATGTCAGATGCATTTTCTGTGACAGTTGAGCAAACAAGAGGACCTCATTGTTTGGATGCGAACTGCGGCTCTTCCTACTTTCAGAAAGCTGTATGGGAGGATATATGTTGATCTCAAGGAGAATGACACAATAACGGTCAACTTGCTTAACAACTACAATACATATAGCTTTGGCGGCAAGAAAAAGCTGGTCCTATCAACTACAACCTGGCTTGGAGGGAAGAACAATTTTCTTGGTTTTGCTTACCTTATTGTCGGTGGACTCTGCATTTTCCTGTCATTCACATTCACTTTGCTTTACTTCATAAAACCAAGGTTAGTAAATTTTATGATCTCATCTGTTGCAATAACATAGAAATTGATAAGCCTTTGTACTGAATTTACTTGTAAGCTTTTAGATCTAGTGTGCAAGTCCATCGAATAGATGCATAAGCTATCCATTTTGACATCCATATCATGAATGTGATGAGTGGAGTTAATAATCTGGGTTTACCCGATCAAGTTTGCAGAAAACATAGGCAATGATGGTTTGCACAAAACCTGTAGGCAGTGATTTTCTTTATGTCTGGTGCAGCCCCTTGTATCTTAGCATCTCCTAGCCTTGTTGAGCTTGACGTGCTATGACACTGAGAACTTAGGTATTTGTGTTTGCTTGAGCAGATTTCATGTTTTACTACCTTGGCTCTTTTGTTAGATCACCTTCTATAAATTTCGGACTAGAACCAGGCAACCAGCTGTTCCAGTTTACCTCGGACCTTCGCACTCTAGTTTACTTATCTCAGTTGCTACTGCTAGAGCACTAGTAGGTTTGGCCTAGAATTATGTTTTGATTATGCATGATGTTGTGGCATGATTTGAGTCTTGTCATAAGATTAATCTCAGCTGGACTTATCTGTGCGAGATGAAGTAGCTGCTCACTCATCTGCTTGATTGTTTTTGTAGGTTAATAATTTAATTATGGTCTTTTGCAGGAAATTGGGAGATCACCACAACTTGTCCTGGAACAGACACCCTGGAGGCCGTTAAGGCACTACTTGGAACCTCGTAGCATGAAAAAAAGGCCCATCCACTTGATATACCTGAAATCGCCAATGGGTTTAAGCAGGTCTGTGGTTCAGGCTAGAACTTCATGTACTCTCTCTGTCCCCATGAACTTGTCGCTTTGTAGTTCATTTTTGAACTACAAAACGACAAGTTCATGGGGACGGAGGGAGTACATTTTTGGAGAAAGGAGCCACGTCACTTTGTTCTTTCGTTCTTGTGTTCTTCAGAGCTACATATAGCAGTAGGTATGCGAGTACCTGTTAATCTCAAATTGCTTGGTTAGTGATGAGTATTGAAAATGGTCTTGTCTGTAGTATTTCTACCATATGATGGTCAGAGAGTGCATGGCTATGGAGAATATAAACCGTGATTGTCATGATAGCCGATAAGTGATGTATGTTTGGCTGTAATATTCTGTACAAATTGATATATCTGGACGCCTGATGGTTTTAGCTGATTTACATCAGACCAAGAATATGTGCAGTAACTTTCTGTTAAAATAATCGTATGTTTCTATGAACGTACAAGCCGCACGGTCTAAGTGCTGACCACATGAAAGATGCATACGCAAAGTCAAGGTCATCATCTTTATTGCTGCACTGCACATATGAAGATGGAAATTTTAACTGTAAAACATGACATGCATATACAAGTCCATGCCATGTTACTTCTTTATTACTCTTCACGGGTGAGGTTGGGAAAGCGGGAATGGCAATACTTGTTAAATACTGTATGATTGGTAACACGTTGATCTACAAGTCAGATTCAACAATCAGAATGAGCGTCAGAAGCTACAAACAGGCAGCCGCTCAAACTAATAAAAAGCAGTACCCAACACTCAGGATTCATCCTCTCCTCCCATCAGTGTTTCGTCATGCTCATTTGGATATTCATTTCACATGTTGCACACAAAAGGATCTCTCTCAAGATTTAAACCCCGGCCTAGAGCCTTTCAGACATTCTCTTCGGCACTTGAGATGCTATTATTTCCTCCCCCGCATTCTTTTTTGGGGGATCCTCCCCCTCATTCCTGGTGAGCCATTCTTGAGCAGCAATCAGATCGGGGAGCACCGTCGCACCAGACTGCCTCCAGCTATCGGCATCAGCAGTCTTGAATCGGTCCAGGAGCAGTGCACGCATGCCAATGTTCCGGGCAGGGGTGTAGTCTTTCCTCATGCTGTCACCTATGTGGAGCGCTTCTTCTGGTGCAATGTTGCCTGCCATCTCTAGTGCTGTTTTGTAAATTCTTGGGTCTGGCTTCTCTAGACCAACTATGCCTGAGAACACACCAAAGTCCCACTCTGAACCCTAGTAGCAAGGCCAAGACAACATTAGTGTACCGACTGCAGTGTTTACAAACAATGAGAAGGAATCAATGAAACTGTAAGGCATAATGCACTAGATATCAAACCTCATGCAAACCTAAAGCTGGCAGGATTACTTCTTTGTAACGGTACTCTGAATTGCTGACGATACCAACCATGAGCCCCTTTTCACGCGCCCATCTCATGAAGGGATGCGCATCAGGAAATACGGAGTATGGCGCACATGAGCCAAATGTAGAATAAATGCGCCTGAAGATTTTGTGGAATGTCTCGTCGTCGTAATCATAACCAGCCTGCAGTATAAATTGATTACAGAACAACTGAATCAATAATCCCTCTGATAATTCAGAAAAGAGGCGCCGCTAGTTATTGAAATGGTCCATATTTACAGATACAATGTTACCTTAACAAACGAATTCTTAACACACGTTCTCCACCAATCGATGTTTGGCATCTTCGCCGCAAATCCAAAACATGGGTATTGTCTTGCCATCTCAGTATATGCAATCGTAAAGCCCTCATGCATGCGCTTATAGTCAGGACATGGCACGCCAGCGGACTTAGCTGCCATACAGTAATAATCCCCAAGCTGTCCTTTGTAAGCAATAAGAGTACCAGTCACATCCAAAGTGATCAAGCGTATTTTTGAAAGGAGAGTCATGTTTTACAATGATTTGAACTCTGTCCTTTGTGTATATAATCTATCTGCAGAGTCAACAGTAAAAAATAGGACAGGTCAACCACTTACGCAGAACTAGCAAAAACAGAAAATTTAGGAAGTATGGCAATATTTCAATCTCAACAATTATTTTTGCATAAACTTGCTTGTATGTAATATCGTCCTATAGCTAAATATTTTGCACTCACATGCTTCTCCCGTGCCTCACTCCATCCACCTCAACTAATAGTCATTGCAGATGGATCGTGTTGTGCCCAGCGGTTGGAATTCCATATTCTGATAAAAAAATCATTGCAATGAAGTACGAGAAATCAAAAGGGGGCAATCTGCTAGCATACAAAATTAGCAATGATAAAGTGGATTAATCACATAGATTGATCATATTAAAGGAGTAAGACATACACATTATAAAGAAAACATAAGGAAAGAGGAACAAAGCAAAATCGAGCCAAAGTGGGTAATAACATTAGCACAACACTAAGTCATGTGACAGTGAGATACTCCCTCCTTTCCACAATAATTGTCGTTTTGCACATGATTTTTAGTTCATTTTTCAACTAAAAAACTTGTCCAAAACCACAATTATTGTAGGAAGGAGGGAGTATTCGATATGTACCTAGAAGTTCAACCTACATGAAACATATCCCCCTGGCCTCAGGCAGTAGTGAATGCAGATCATCTTAACACTGATCTCGGCAGGAAAGGAGCAGTAACGAAAATGCCATCGCTACCAAGACCCCGCATTGAGATACTCTATAGGGAGACACTCATGTAAGAGACGAGAGATGAAAACTTCCTCGGGTAATGGATGCCCATCCCATCTCCGATTGGGATGAAATCTCACCATCCCCGCCCCAACGCAGGGAACGACCCATCCCCGCTACATACACAGCCTAAACGTCAACTACAAAAGGAAGGAGGAGGAAATAGGGGATTGAAGACCTTCCGTTGCTACCGTCGAAGCTGGAGGGGAAGCGGCAGGCTTGTGCCTCCCCTGTTCTGCCCGCCGTGCTTGCTGGGGTGCTGCCTGGAAAACCAGTGAATTGTTCCCGTTCGGTGGCTGCAGTTTGGAGGATGGGATTTTTGGTTGATTTTTTGGGTGGTACAAGTAGCGGGAGTGGGGACCGGGAAATCTGTGGAAATTGGGAAGGAGATATACCGGTGGTGCCGTGGTCCACGGTTTTGGTCCACCGAATTTAAAGCACGATAGGAATAAGTACTTTGTTTGGACTTGGGCAGAAAGCATCTTACTCCCTCTATTCTAAAAAATATCGTTTTTAGAATTAAATTTAGTTCTAAAAACGACGGGATGGAGGAAGTATCTCTCCTGATGTTGGCGGAAGAAAATGTTGCAACGGGTGGGTCTACCATGTCAGCGATGGATCAACTGCATCTCATATATCAGTGTCTGCAATAAAATCTATTGGCCTTATTAAATGAAATTATTTCCAATAACATAGCTAGCACTTTTATTTTATTTTTTTTAAAGGAGGGAGTAATCAAACATGTAGTTTCTTTTTTTTTTTGAAACTAATCAGACATGTAGTTTCAGCCGAGCAAGGATTTCCGAAATTCCGTCGAAAAAATGTGCCCTCATCACGTCAATTAAATAAAGATCACTCAGTATTGTTTTGGGCCAAATCGGCCTACGGAAGAAGTGCCGGCCCACTTGAAAATGGGGGCCCAAATAGTTTGATGTCATGGAAATTTCCGGAACAGACTACGTTGCACACTACGACTGTACATGTTTGCTGGGGTCCTTGGTGACGAGCATGCATGGCGGCACCAGCTAAGTCGCACGTGCTGCCAGTAGTTGTTGAAGGCGTAGGACGCGTGCGCCGTCACCGTGTTCGGCAGGTATCACGGTCTGCCACGCCCGGCGCCGTCATGTCGCAGTCCGCGCCCAACCGGCGCGCGTTGTCCGTCACCTGGTGCAACATATCTATCGTGCTCGCCACCGTCGGGTTCGCCGCGCACCACAGTCGCCTGGTGCAACATCGTGCTCACCACGCGGCAGGACTGCTGCCCTGCTGGGAACGCCACCGGCACCGGCAGGCGCGGCGGACGGCGAGACGCGCCGGGCAATTCTGTGCAATTGGGAACGAGATACCTGCACTGCATCCCCGCCGCGTGCAGAATACTCCCTCCGTTCTGAAATAATTGTCGTTTCAGACAATCAAATAAACTACAAATGAACTAACAAAGGTTGTCCTAACGACAATTAAAACGAAACGGAGGGAGTATTTTACATCCGCTATGTTTGGTAGCCTCCTCGAGGATGAGCGCGTGGATCGAAAGGCGACGACGACGGCAGAGCGAAGGAAGTTCATGACGCACTCGCCGTCGCCCTTCCGCCGGCGACCATCGGCAATCACAACGGCACAGGGCATGAAATACGACGGACGTGTGTAGCTGGCCTTCGCACGTGCGACAGCGCCGGCCGGGAGAAGCTACCAAACACGGTTCGACGAAGAAAAAAAATCCATACCTTCTTGGATCGCAAAGCCAGGTGGAGTATTTCCGAAGTGAAATGAAACTTACCCTAGCTAGGTACATCCAGCTATGGCCTAGGTTCCTGTGTGTTGTCTTGTTCAGGGTCAGGCCAGCAGACGAGCCTGGACGCACGCGCTGCTCCGTCCATCGATCTCAGTCTCAGTCTCAGCAAAAATAAAAGAAACGAAAGAATCTAGCTAGGCCGGCGCGCGTCACCAAAACGATTGGCTGCCAGCTGGCTCCGATCCAGCCAGCAAGCAAGTACTCTACCACCTGCATGCATTGCTGACGCTACAGTACTTAACTCATGTGCATTCCCCATAACAGATTCCTCCCTTCTACTGTACATTCCCAAAAATAGTCCCACTGTACTACTGTACATGCATGGTTTCCTTATCCCCCAACCTGATTATGGATCTCTTCACATAGTATGCTCAGCTGGAGCTCTCGAAACTGATCAGCCACATGAAATACATTGGCTTTATGATTTGATCCATTTGACAACAAGTATATATATGAAGCTTCATTTATTATTTGCGAACGCGCCTGGTGAGAACTACTTTATGTATCATCAATTTGTCGAGAGGTTTTAATACCGCTGGGGCTGAAAAGAGGAAAACTTCTCATGTATCGCTTCCATTATCAGACGTCCATTGCAGAAAGGAAAACTTATCTGTGATCACACTGAACTTATCGTTCTGATTTGAAATTTACACAGTCTAATTCGTGTTAGTTGTGATCTCGGGGGTGACGTGGGCAACAACCACGCCCCCCGAGTCTGACTTCCCTACGCGTCCTAATCGGGGGCGCAACCGACTCAGTTCGGTGCGGCCCCCTCTCGCACGCGCTATATAAATAGAGGGGAGGGCTGGGGCGCTAATCACCAAGTTGATTAGTCGCTATAAACTCCCCTACAAACCCTAGCCGATCTGTTAGGGCGCGGAGTGAGGGGAAGAGCGCCGTCGCCGTGCCTGCACCACGCCACCACTGCACCGACGATCTTCCTGCATCGCCTATCTACCTGCGTCAAGCTACACGCCTGCGATAATCCACCAAAGCCCAATGGCATCCGGTGGACCCTCTGATGGTAACCCTAATCTCTATCTCTCTCTCCCTAATTCTCTTATTCTATACTAGTTCATGTGCGATGTGCTCCTAAAACTAAAATGCTTGTTAATTGTCTAAGTAATTAGTTTGATTGTCCAAATTGTGTTTAAGTGTATGTGTCAGATTTAGATTAGAACTAAGAACATCTAATTAGGCATTGCTAGTATTGATCCTAAGTGTTTTAAGATATAACAATGGCATCAGAGCCGTGCTAGTCAATTCCTAATTAGGCTAATAAGTTCTAAGTCAGATTAATTAGCTTCTAATCATTTTTATTAAGACCTAGTTCCTAATCGTTTAAGATCAGTTTTAATTAAGTTGTTAAGGCGCAGAAATTAGAAGGAGGGGATTCAATTTTAGTTTAAGTTTAAGCTAAGTTCAGAATTCATACAAGAAAAGTCAAATTAAATTAAAGAAATTAAGAATAAGGGAAAGAGGACTTATCTGGATTTGGGGCATTGGGCCTCCGAGTCTTCCTCAGAGCAGGGTTAGGGGAAACCCTAACCCTTGTGCCGTCACAACGGCGGCACCGTCGTCCTCAGACGCAGAACTAGAGGTCGGGCCAAAGCCCTAACCCTAGTCGCGCGACTACGCCGCCGCCGCCGCCTCAGAGCTTCGGGTTAGGAAAACCTAACCCTACGCTGTTCTCCACCGGCGGCACAAAGTGCGTGCCATGGTGGAGGTCCTCGGCGACGGCGACCTTCCTCTGCAAACTAACACTCAGAACTCAGTGCGCGTCGCGCTAGGGTTAAGGGTCAAAACCCTAACCCTAGCGGCGGGTTTCCTTCGACGGCCAACCGACCGCACCACACTGCGGTGGTGTGACGGCGCCGGAAGTCCCCGCCGGCGACGCACAGACCTAACTCTCCACTCAGAGCCGGCGCGCGACGGTTTCCCTCGACGGAGACCGACCGACGTCGTCGAAACCGACGGGGAAGCACCTCGCGGTGCGTGACCCTCGCCGGAGACGACGGCGCAGCGGCGCCGGAGGTCCCACGCGGTCGGCGCGGACTCACCGCCGCTCCCTCACTCTCGCTCGCCTCGCCGCTGCGAGAATGAGGAGAGAGAATGGAAGGGTGAAAATGACTTAGGGTTTGACGGATTCCGCGGCGAGAAGGTTTTTATACCTCCGATCTCGTTGCTACGCCGTTGGATTGGCATCGAACGATTCAGATGATCCTAAGTTCTAAGCGTCCGTCGAACCTCAGCCGTCGGATCAAGATCCGATGATCCGTGGCACGCACCGGCCGCCGCTCAGGCTTAGCGGGCCCCGAGCCCATGCGGGAATGCGAAATGGGCCAGTTGGACTGCCCTTTCGATTTTCCCGATTTTTCAGTTTTTTTAGCTGGGCTGTTTTCAAGTTTGGGCCAAAAGCAAATGGGCTGCGCGTGTAAGAGTTTTTCCATTTTCTAATGGATTTTAATTAGTGGGTTGGGCCATTTTTACTTAGTGGGCTGTATTTAGGGTTTAAGCCCATTTAGACTTTTAACTGTTTTTTGAATTTCAGAATATGTTTAAAATGGGAAAATAATTCCAGAAATTAGGGAAATGATTAGAAAATTAGTTAAATAGTTGGGAAAATTTTAGAAAATTTTGTGTGATGATTGTGTAATTTTGTTTGCATTATTTCTATAATTTTAGGTATTTTTAAGCTATTAAGTGCATTTTCTCAGTTATTTAAATCCAATTAATTGCATTAAAGTTTTGCAATTAATTTCATTAATTTAAGAAATTAAGTTTAATTTTATCTTCCGCTGTTATTTAGAAGTAAATTTAAATAAGTAACCAACGTGAAAGTTTAAATTTGCTGGAATTTTAAGTGAGTATGTTTTGCATGGAAATTAAATAAGTAACCAAAGTGAAAATTTAATTTTGCCATGTTTTAAGTTTATTTCCAGTATATTTGTATTATATTGGGAATTTCTTCATGATATTTTAAGTATGTCTACATGGAAATTAGAGTAACCAACGTGAAATATTTCCATGTTAATTAAGTTTTTTAAGTGAAATGGAAATTAAAGTAACCAACGCGAAATATTTCCATAATTATTTAAGTGAAATGGTTTTGTTGAGTAACCAACGCGAAAGACATTTTATGCCATTTCTTGTTATTTAAGTGCAATTTTAAGTATATGCTTCATTATATATTGTTTTAAGTCATTCTTCCTAACCCCCTATATTTTGTTTTATTAAGGTGCCTCAAATGTGGTAAGTCTCATTGCCTCCATAGAGACCCTTGCTGATCATAACTATGGGACATGAAATAAGAGACTCAGGATGAACTTAGCAATTGCAAATCTGGACCTTTGCCTAAGAAAGGATCGACCTGTTGATCCTACAGCTCCCATTGCTCAGCCTGAGGAGACTGATGGGGAGTTTAGTGTAAGAAAAGAGGAGTACCTTAAGCTTAAGGAAAAATATCCTAAGGATCTTGAGGCATGGGAGGAATCCAACAGAAAGTGCCTCATGGTCATTAAGGCCACCATTTCTGAATCCATAAGAGGAGTTATCCCTGACTGTGAGCTGGCAACTGAGTATCTTGCCAAAGTCAAAAGTCAGTATACACGCTCCACTAAGACATTGGCAAGCACACTCCTTAAAAGGTTTGTTAATGAAAGGTACACTGGTGGGGGTGTGAGAGATCACATCCTTAAGATGAGTAATTTAAATGCAAACCTCAAGACTCTTAACTTAGCCATGCCAGATGAGATGCTTATGCATTTCATCTTCATGTCTTTGCCCAAAGAGTTTGAGACATTTGTTATAAATTACAACTCTAAGGAAGACAGCTGGACTTTAGAGAAAGTCATGACTATGTGCGTTCAGGAGGAGGAGCGCATAAAAGGTAAGGGTGGAGACTCCATTAACTTCACCAAAGGTAAGGGTAAGGGAAAGGGGAAAACCTACTTCACCTCTCCCAAGCCACCATCTTTTAAGGTACATGGCTCCTCTTCTAAGGGCAAAGGACCAGCTCCTCATCCTTCTGGCTCTAAATTAAAATCAGATCAGTGCAAATTTTGCAAGGACTTTGGACATCGCCAGAAGGACTGTATTGGTTTTATTAAGTGGTGTGCTAAGAATGGTAAGGATATTATCACTTTCGTAAATGAATCCCTGTATTTAGCTTATTCTCGATCTACTTGGTGGATTGACTCAGGTGTAACTGTGCACGTTTGTAATTCTATATAGGGGTTAAATACGATGAGGACTATAAGAAGGGGGGAAAGGACCATCAAAGTCGCTGATGGCCATGAAGCTGAAGTTGAAGCCATTGAAATTTATCCTCTTAGACTTAGTAGCGGTTTCATACTTAGACTTCATGATGTTCTTTACGTCCCTAGCTTAGAGAGGAATTTGATATCAGTGTCATGTTTGGATAATTGTGGGTTTGTTTGCCATTTTGGCGAGGACAAATGCTCTATTAGTTTAAATAATAAGATTGTGGGTCTTGCCATCAGAAAAGACATGCTTTATCTTTTGTCCACTCATGATAATATTAATGCATTAAGTAATGATCAAATTCCTGCTAAGAACGACATTAAAAGAAATAAGCGCAAAAGAATCGATTTCGAAACATCGTCGAAATTATGACATTGTCGATTATGCCACATTTCGAGGGGGGGGGGGTCGAACGCTTAGTATCTCAATCGATCTTACCTCACTTAGACTTTTCAGATTCAGGAGAATGCATTGATTGCATTAAAGGTAAGTTTGTTAAGACTATTAAAAAGAACGCCATACGTAGCACGGGAGTTTTAGAAATTATTCACACGGACATTTGTGGTCCATTTCCCGTGGTCTCCGTAGATGGATATGATTCGTTCATAACGTTCACGGAAGACTACACCCGTTATGGTTATATTTATCCAATCAAAGAGCGATCCGAATCATTGGATAAATATAAGATATTCAAGGCTGAAGTAGAAAATCAGCACAACATTAAGATTAAGATAGTAAGCTCCGATCGTGGATGTGAATACTACGGTCGACATACCCCATATGGTCAGGTTCTTGGACCTTTTGCAAGGTTCCTACAGGAACATGGCATAGTCGCCCAGTATTCTACACCGGGCGAACCTGAGCAGAACGGTGTTGCGGAGCATAGAAACCGTACTCTTATGGACATAGTAAGGAGTATGCTAAGTTATTCTACGTTACCGGTTAACCTATGAATGGAGGCATTAAAAACCGCCATTCATGTGCTTAATCGGGTTCCCACTAAGTCAGCACCTCAGACACTCTATGAGATGTGGACAGGACGTAAGCCCTCATTAAACTATTTTCACATTTGGGGCTGTCCAGCTGAGGCTAAGATGTTTAACCCAAACATTAGTAAGTTGGAATCTAGAACAGTTAGTTGCCATTTTATTGGCTACCCCAAGAAAAGTAAGAGTTTTAGGTTCTATTGTCCAGATCGGCATACTAAGTTCATAGAAACGTGACATGTCGTATTATTAGAAGACGCTATGATCAGGGGGAGCACGGTACAGCGGGAAATAGACCTTGAGGAGGAACGGATTAGTTCATCCGTTCCGATGACTCAAGAGCCTTATTTCACCCTACCTGCTGTCGTCGTGCCACCGGCACCTGGTGCTGGTGACACAACGCCTATTGCTGCACCTCCATCGGCCACAACAGAAATAAGTGAGGTACAACCTCCTCAGCCTGTTGAGGACATGGTCGAACAAAATGAGGTTCAGCAAGAGCCTCAAACATTAGATGATGCTCAAGTAAGAAGGTCGCAAAGAGTAAGACGGTCGGCCATCCCGGACGACTATCAGATATACTTGAGCGAAGAAGTTAAGATAGAGGATGATCCCACCTCTTACGAAGATGCCATGAGGCGACCTCAGTCATCTGAATGGCACAAGGCTATGGAAGATGAAATGAGTTCCATGAGTGCCAACAAAGTCTGGTAGAGATTCCTAAAGGAGCCAAAAATGTGGGTTGTAAGTGGGTCTACAAGATTAAGCGTGACTCCAAAGGGAAGATTGAAAAGTATAAGGCTAGGCTTGTGGCTAAGGGATTCACGCAGCAGGAAGGTATTGATTACAATGAAACCTTCTCTCCTGTGTCGTCTAAGGATTCTTTTAGAATCATCATGGCATTAGTGGCGCATTATGACTTAGAATTACATCAAATGGATGTAAAGACGGCGTTCCTCAACGGGGATCTATATGAGGACGTCTATATGACACAACCGAAAGGTTTTGTCGTTAAGGGTAAGGAACATATGGGATGTCACTTGAAGAAATCCATTTATGGACTTAAGCAAGCTTCAAGACAATGGTATCTCAAGTTCGATGAGATTATTAGAAAGTTTGGGTTTAAGGAAAATGAGGAGGATAATTGCATTTATGCTAAGTTTAAGAATGGAAAGTTCATTTTCTTAGTCCTTTATGTGGATGACATCCTATTAGCAAGCAGTGATGTCAACCTACTCTTAGAAACTAAGAAATTTTTATCCTCAAATTTTGATATGAAGGATCTAGGTGAAGCAACCTATGTTTTAGGGGTTGAGATATACCAAGATCGTGTTAAGGGGGTTTTAGGACTATCTCAGAAGGCATACTTAGAAGGCGTACTTAGAAAGTACGGTATGCATAATAGCAAAGCCTCGGCTGCTCCAATAGTTAAGGGTGATAGATTTTCAAACTCTCAATCGCCTAAGAATCAGTATGAGGTCGATCAGATGAAAGGAATTCCTTATGCTTCTGCTGTCGGAAGCTTAATGTATGCTCAAGTTTGTACACGCCGTGACTTAGCTTTTGTGACTGGGATGCTTGACAGATATCAAAGTAATCCAGGATTAGATCACAGGAAAGCCGTTAAGAAGGCATTAAGATACATACAGGGTACTAAGCACCTCATGCTGACATACAGTAAGACCGAGTCACTAGAAATAGTGGGTTATTCAGATTCAGATTACGCGGGTTGTGTGGATACTAAGAAATCCACGTCAGGTTATATATTCACCCCCGCGAATGGAGCTATATCGTGGAAAAGCTCCAAACAAGCAATCACTACATCGTCCACAATGTATGCTGAGTTTGTTGCTTGTTATGAGGCCACCGGGCAGGCATCTTGGCTTAAGAAATTTGTTCCCGGTCTTAAAGTGGTCGACAGCATCCATAAACCACTTAAGTTATACTGCGATAATCAGCCAGCAGTTATGTACTCTCACAACAACAAGTCGAGTGGTGTTGTCAAACACATCGACATTAAGTACTATATTGTGAAAGAGAAAATCCAGGATCACACAATTAGTCTCGAGCATATCAGTACTAAGCAAATGCTTGCGGATCCGCTAACTAAGGGTCTTCCACCCAACGTGTTCAGTGAACACGTAGCCGGCATGGGTTTAAGGGAGACCCTGTGAAAATGTCCTGGATTCTAAGGGGCCACCTAAGTGTAAGACTATTTCTATTTGTGAGATGTATCGTGGTCTTCGAGTCAAACAGTACGTAAATGGCTGTTTTGATGCGTCGTGCCCTTTACGTCAGAGCAAAAGAGATATGTGTAAGATTAGTTTAGTAAATAAGATAATGAGTTAAGGTCCCGAGATCAAGGGGGAGAATGTTAGTTGTGATCTCGGGGGTGACGTGGGCAACAACCACGCCCCCCCGAGTCTGACTCCCCTACGCGCCCTGATCGGGGGCGCAACCGACTCAGTTCGGTGCGGCCCCCTCTCACACGCGCTATATAAATAGAGGGGAGGGCTGGGGCGCTAATCACCAAGTTGATTAGCCGTCATAAACTCCCCTACAAACCCTAGCCGATCTGTTAGGGCGCGGAGTGAGGGGAAGAGCGCCGCCGTCGTGCCTGCACCACGCCACCACTGCACCGACGATCTTCCTGCATCGCCTATCTACCTGCGTCAAGCTACACGCCTGCGACAATCCACCAGAGCCCAATGGCATCTGGTGGACCCTCTGATGGTAACCCTAATCTCTATCTCTCTCCCTAATTCTCTTATTCTATACTAGTTCATGTGCGATGTGCTCCTAAAACTAAACTGCTTGTTAATTATCTAAGTAATTAGTTTGATTGTCCAAATTGTGTTTAAGTGTATGTGTCAGATTTAGAGTAGACCTAAGAACATCTAATTAGGCATTGCTAGTATTGATCCTAAGTGTTTTAAGATATAACAATTCGATCTCAAGGTTAGTTTTCAGGGTATATAGAATTTATCTCCTTAAAGTATAGAACCAATCTCGGCAAGATTTTAGCCACCTGAAAAAAAATAAGAATTTTGTCCCCCCTAAACACTAGAGCGTGGCTGGATTTGAATCAAAGAGCGCCTGAAAATGATAACCAACCTGCATTCCAGGTTCCCCAAATAAAAAAAGTGATCTTACATGCTTTCATAATGTCATAAAAAAGATGATCTAATTAATAATATCTTGAACGTGAGAATCCACCATATATATATATATATATATATATATATATTTCTCCGCACCATGTGATCAATATGTTATTGTGAGCTAGAGTCGCACAGCAACCAAAATGGTCTAGCTACTAACCCCGCTTCAAAAATGCTTGTTGTTTTTTATTTGTTTTAAGACAAACTTTTCTTTCTCTGATCATCAAATTTAGAAATATAATTTAACAACATGTGGTTTGCTTTGTTTGACATAGCTAGAACTTGTTAAAAGAACAAATTATTTGAAAAGCTAATGAAAATCAATTTGTGCCTACATCCTGCTTTTAGTTCATTCTATGAAGCAACCAAATTAATAAGATGTTACAGAAGTATGTTGTTTGACACACCTTCTGTTTAATTTTGTGAAAAAATTATTCCACAAGTTGTGCCAAACAGAGTATATATTATGAAAGTGTTTCACATTGTGAACCTAGAAATAAAAGGATTATGTTTATAAAGTATATGATTTTAAAAAACAATGGTCATAGAGAGAATTATTTGACTTTAATCAAATATAAAGTTGGACATGTCTAGTGTAAAAGAGTTTTACGGTGCTAACGTCTAAAACATATTTATAGCCATCTGATCTATCACCAACGGCTAAAATTAGAATCTTTCTCGCACCTCCACCTCTTCTAATTTTAGCCGTTGATGAGTGATCTGATAGTCACAAATGTGTGTATTGGCATATTGGTACCGTGAACCCCTTTTACACTACATGTCTCTAATACTAAAATGAGAATAATTTAGAATGCATGGAGTACTTGTAATATCATATTGATCAGTGTCGACATGAACAACTTCCAAGCACAGGAGTTTGCAGTCGCATTCCTATATTCCTCTAGTTTAAATTCGAAATGCACCTAGCTATGCATTAAAGTTTCATATATAACTATTCTTTCGGTAATTCCCATGCATATATCAATCATGAAATTCCACATACTTACTACAGTCACCAGTGGTTCGGTAATTCCCATAATATAATCATGAAATACAACAAACTTACTACAATTATCACTAATAAGGAACATCCACGCATCATGATTCATGACACATATCGACCAGTGCCAAACCTTACCAGATAAGAAACAAAAACATGAAACAACACACCAATAGCAAGTTCTCGACAAAATTAAATTAGCTCATGCATGCAAGCGCACAGCCATGGATTAAGAACCATGAACGACGCTCGAAGACGCACCTAACTAGCCCTGCATGCCGTGCAAGGCCATCGGTGCCGTGGCGTCCAGGAGACCAATGGCCGGCGTCGCCAGGCGGGGCTCGTAGGCGAACAATCTGAACCCCGCGCCACCGCCGCCAACGCCTGCGCCGTTCCCGACGTACGGATACGGGCATGGCGGCGCCCAACGCCACTCGTCGCGGCGCGAGTCGAAGACGAGCACGTTCGAAGGAGCGGGACTCGCCAGGCCACGGGGCGCCAGCACGATGAAGTCGCCGTGCGCGGCGCACTCGAACCCGTTACCGCCCTCGGCCGCAGCGAACTGTTCGTGCATGTCTGGCGGCATCCGCGCCACCTCGGTCCACGCCCCGCCGCCGCCTGCTCCTCCATTCCCGCCGCGCAGGGTCCACACGCGCACGCTCCGCGGTACGCTGAGGCGGCTCTTCTCGACGGCAGCCACCATCCCCACCCTTGCTTCACTCTGCCTCCCGCCGCCGAGCTCCACCAGCGCCGGCGAACGCAGGAACCTCCTCATGGGTGGCTGCAACTTGCTCCAGACGTTGGCCGCCACGTCGAACACGAGCACCGCAAAGGGCGACGAACTCATGCAGTAGAACCTGCAACAACCAATAGAACTCCCATGTAATCGTGTGTGTTAGTGTGTATGCATAAATTTCGGACACACGTGCATCCTTACCTTCCGGAGGCGAAGGCCATGCCGGCCCGAGGGTCGAGGGACGAGAGGCGGGGAAGGAGGGAACTGGGTGCCCAGAAGCCGGAGGGTGGGACGGAGGCGGCGTCGGCGACGAAGGTGTCGGCGGAGATGTTCTTCACGGCGAACGGGGACACCAGGTCATCGCCGGCGACAACGGCAATGAAGGAGGTAGGTCCAGCGGCGAGGCCAACGGTGGGTGAGAGGCGCGCGTTGGGACAGATCGGCAGCGGCGCGAGAAGGCGCGTGATGGGGTTGACGAGAAGCAGCGTCTTGTGTCCGGACGCGTCCGAGAGGAACGCGAGCAGGCCCGCCGACGCGGCCGCCGGGGAGAACGTCTGCCCGGCGCCAGGTGGCGGCAGTGGCAACGGGAGGCGGGACCAGGAGGGGACCTGCCCGGCGGGGTCGAGGAGGAAGAGGTGCCCCGCTGACGGGACGGCGAAAGCGAAGAAAGGGAGATGCGGGGAGTGCAGGAGGTGGGAGTGGAGGAACGGGGAGGAGAAGAGGAGGCCGTAGAAGCGGCGGCAGGCGGCACGGAAGCGGAGGAAGGACGGTGTCGGGAGGCACGCCAGCACGCGGTCCACCAGAGGCTGCGGAAGCCGGCGCCACACGCGGGGGTCCATGTCCACCGGCTCCGCGGAGGGCGACGCCGGGGGGAGGGCAATTGGCAGTGGTAGATGGTGAGGGTTGAACATGCTGGCCAACGCGCTCTGGCGAACTCGATCTGCTGCTGAGTGACGACGCG
This sequence comes from Tuctoria greenei, assembly GCA_036927565.1. NCBI lineage: Eukaryota > Viridiplantae > Streptophyta > Magnoliopsida > Poales > Poaceae > Tuctoria > Tuctoria greenei. The sequence goes on along the minus strand of JAYESD010000002.1, from coordinate 1,537,494 downwards.
GGAGAGATGAGGAGTGTAAGTGAGCTGCTGCAAGTCTGGAGGTCAGGAGTATGAACGTAAAGTGAATGAATTTAGCCAAACGGAACGAGCAAGATGGCAAAAGACACGCAGTCTGCTGTCCATGCTGAGTAGTTTCCAGAACTCTGCAGGGTTGCAGATAAAACCGGCACGAAAGCCGGATCGGAACGGAATTGCAGAATGATTGAGTGTGCACATCTCTAATCCATTCAATGGAAAACTTGCATAAATAATGCAATTGTTTGTGAAGTCGCCGTTAGGTAGCTCTGTTCTGTCATTTCATGCATATACATGGGTTCTGAATATGTTTTGATTTGACATGATGCAATAACAAAATAAGTATTGTAATGATCATGTTGTGTCATTTCATCAGGCTCTTCAATTTGTTAAATTTTGATCAATCAAGAGACTTGTTTGTGTTTTGTGCCAGTAGCTACTATAAGATAAACACTATATATTCATCGGTTACCTTACAAAATATTATATAAACTCTTTAAACAAAAACTGATATTAGAGATTGTTTACATGAGTTAAGCCTAGTTCAGTTGGTTAAAGGTGTCGGCGAACACCCTAACTATCTAGATTCGAATCCTTTTGGATGCAAAAGTTTAGATGCTTATTTTCTTATTAATATAATGTCACCTAGTTCCTCCTAGCTTAATCCAACATTGTCCTTTCGAAAAAAAGGATATTACAGATTATTTACATTTTTGAGTTTCCTTAATCTTTGGAATTCGAGTTTGAGTCAACTTTTGGAATAAAAAATAATCCAACATTTAGAAAAGGATAACATACACAACGGCAAAACCCTCTTGCCGAGACACTTCGCTATAGGTGTTTTTCTAATTTGCCTCTATATGTGTTCTAGAGGCATATTTTTGTAATACTTAAAATGTGTCTCAAACGGAGACACAAATTGAGACATTTTGGAAAAAGAATGTACCACATGAACTTTAGAGGCATTCTTCCGGCCGGGTATTTGTAGATGTCCATGTATAAACATTGTGAAGATACTTTTGCAACAAGTTGAAAATGCTATACCTCGTAGTACCTTACTAGAGATATATTTTTATTTCATAGAGATATCATTTTATTAGTTTATGGCAAATAATAAACTACTAATAAAATTAATACTTCAAACACAAACACTCTGTGATGTGTGGGTGAGACGGCTAGCAAGATTCATTGCGTTAATTAATCCACGAGAGCTTGAGTTTGAGCCTTTAGAACTATTATAATTTTATAATTTTGTTTACTAAATAGAATTGTTGATGATTATTTTTTTAGATGATGGAAAGTTCCAACTGTCACATCCGGTTTTATTAAGAATAAAACCAGCTGTAAATACATGTATGCCAGGATCAGTTTTCACCATACATGTACGACAAATAGTGATAAATAGTTTTATATTGAAAGCAAACAACATTTATACTTTGAAAAGAGTTTCAAAACAGCAGCGGAAGAGGAAAATCTCTAGGGCAACCACAGACAAATCGACTGGCAGCAACGCGACCTATGCATCGTCTTTACTTGTCACTGTCTTTGTTAGATCTTCTCTTCACTGAGCAGCATATCAAAGTTACAACAAAGTAAGTGTGAGTACCATCTCGTGGTACTCAACAAGTGTGGGAAATAAATAACATGAAGACCAATCCAAAAAGGGAAAGCTGATAGTGATTTAAGCACTATGCATTCAACTGATCCTTAGCTTTCATTAGCAACCTATCTCTAGATGAATATTCTTAATTATAATAGAATAATAACAAAGCATCAATATCAATAACATTCCCAACCATCATCTCATCCATCATCTAATTATGAACTCAGCCCCAAGCCGCTCCTGACTGTGAGCATTGCTGTCATGACAGTTTTCCAAATCTCTGCAGAGAGTGTACCCTTTACCCACAAGCAGTGATTTCATCCCCTATTGCCAGGTGGACTGAGTAAACATCCCTGAATGCCCGTGGTAGCTAACCACATTACACACTTCCTTTGGTGTGAGGCCAGGAGATCACTACAAGGTCTTTACAAAGGTACTCCCGACTAGTGCTAGCCATCTAAGGTTTCCACCAGTGAGGCATTTCTGGAGTAACCCTCCGCCTCAGAGCCTCCTCTTGAGCCTTGCGGTTCCCAGAGCAGTACCCCTGTATCATTCCCCGCACCTTCCAACTACTAGCATTTCGTCGAGAGAAACCTAATTAATTGACTAAGCCATCACATCCCAGTCTCGTGGTGGTACTATAAAGCTTAGTGACTTCCTTCATAAACCGGTCCTTAGAATCCGGCGATGTCAAACTCAATCCCGAGTCTCGTACAAACTGCACCATACCAAACCACCCAACCGCTAGATTCATACCAATTACTTGATCGTTTCCAATGTAATATAATGATCATAATTAATTTATGTGTCCAGATTTCTATCCCAACTACTAAGCATGGCTAAGCGTGATTGAAATACCCAAAACCAGCCAATTCAACCCGGGCGACAAGGAATTATATAGAACGGTAAATAAAATAGGATTCACATTAATCAAGCATGCAACTAACTCTAATTCCTAAAATAGGCACAAGATGGTCAAGGCCACTTGCCTTTGTATAAATAGCTACTCAGTTCTTCTTCATTGAACTTTTGATCTTCATATTCTTCGTGTTGCTTCTTAATCGTGACACGAATGCGTGTAAACTATCGTCAAAAGAGAAATAAAAACAATTAATAACAATACACCATACAAGCAATACAAATATTATAATGGAAATATGTTATGATTATGATTTAAATCGGAGTTATGAGTGATTTATTATTTTTCATAATTAAAGAAATGCATTTACCATTTACTTTCCATTTTTAGTATTTATTTACATGCTAAAAATATTTTTAATGAGTTTCCTATAGCCAAAATACATTTTATATGCATTTTATAAATTTTATTTCAGCATAAAACATTTTATAAATTATTTTCCTACTATTTCCATATTTATTCTCTATTTTTAATATTTATTTATAGCTAAAAACATTTTTATTAAATTTTTCATTGTCAAAATATAATTTATATGCATCTACAGTTTATTTCAGCCTAAAAAGATTTAATACTAATTTTTATATTATTTTCTATATTTATTTTACCACATATAAGTATTTTTCACTACTAAATTAATTTTTAAACAATAATCAGAAATCAAATAATAATTTATGGGCTTAAATGCAAGTTTTACATATTTTCATATTGTTGACATAATTACCAACATGTCCTTGGGTGTTTTTATTAAGAGCAGGGGCCTATCTACAAATCTCCATTTCCTTTTCTTTTTCTTATTTTTTTTATACAAAAATCAATGAACCGAGTTCATGCCTCATGGACCAAGGGAATAATGGGCGGGTCTATGTCGGGAGTACCCCTTCACCCTTCTAGTCTGGGTCATAGGATTTTAAATGGATATCTTAGATTTAAATAAAACAAAGGGGTATGTTCAATCTAATTTGGACCATTGAGGCAAGATCCAACGGATAGGAAACAAAAAGAAGTCATAGTCTTCTTCTACCTCTAGCCAGGACGGTTGTGCCGCCATGGCCACTGGCCATAGCACGCGGGAGCACGCAATCCAAGAGTAAAAACGCCTAAACTAGTTCCTGACTACCAAAACCGAAGGAGCATGCCTAGAACTCACCTAGCAAGGTTGTAGACACCAAAACGGCGCTGCAAGACGGCACTGCAAGGGTGCAACAACGTTGAAAGTTGACTGTTGCTATGGTGGATGTCGCGGTAGTGCCTTAGTGGCGATTCTTCGGCGCCTCCTTGCCCAGGGCATGTTCTGGGGTACGAGAAACACTATTGATGTATCACCGGAAGAGGAGATCGAGTGGAAACGCGAGAACGATGACAACACTAGTGGTGGCGGTTGGTTTTCACTGTGGAAGGAATATGGAAAGAGGAGTGAACGAGTATTTAAAGGAGAAACGGTTGTTTGATGTCGTGTGGTTGCTATGGAATGTGGGCTATGTAGGAAGGGTCGCGGGATGGGCAAGAATTGGCGCGGCGGTTGTCGGAACGCAGCTTGCACGCGACCTATTCGATGAAATACCTGCAAGGCGTGCGGTTGGAGGAAGAAAGGGATGACAGTTGGGGTCCGCAGAGTGTGTGAGAGAGAAGGGGGAAATAACGGGTGTTACAATTCTTCTCCTCTAAGAAGGTTATAGCCAATTTATTACAAGCGGGTACAAATGCAGACACTCACAACCTATTGTCTAGAACAAGACGATGATAATTGAATGGCTAAGAACACGACTGCGGACCGGACTTCGTAGACTAATATTGTGGCACATTCACCCCTTCACATTTTTCTGTAAGTGCACCTAGATCTAGCATCAATGACTTCTTGTGTAGAGTATCTGCATTTAGTACTGTGAAATTCAGCGTGAAATTTGCTCTCATCAAGAATCGAACTCAGGACCTGAATAGTGCTACTCAGAATACCTAGCCACCTATCGAATTTTTTAGATGATTATTAAAGCATTGTATAATACCTCTATGAAATTGTCACTAATTTGGTAGAGCTGATCCACATCCACAACGTGTGCCACTATATTCTTAGAGTCAACAACGCATGGCAAGGCGTTTATATGTTAATGTTCAATCTAATGATGATCAGAACAGGTCACCAAAATGCTCCATACGAAAAGGATTTTTAGAGGAACCTAAAGAATGAGTTTCATCTCCCTCTTGAGCTGGTTCAAATACCACAATCTGTTGCGCTGCCTCTGTAGAATTCTGTTGCGTCTGTGGTGGACAATGAGACTACTCGTACATGTAGTAGCAGTGCTGCATGAGTAGTGGCTAGTCTATGCAGGACCTAGGGCGCACTTGGTAGCTCCACGATTGACATGGTGGAGTAGCCAACACAGAACCACGCAGGCTTTCCCTTCCAAAAAGCTGTTCCAGAGAGAGAGAGGGACGAGTGTGTGTGCTGTGCCGACAAGCCAAGATTGAGTTGACGGCAACGCAGCATGGCCAGCAGCAAGCTTACCGGCCTATCGATAGATCGATGAATCGCCATGCATCATGCAGTTTGTCCGTTACCATTCCCACTCTCGTGTCGCTGTCGCGGCGTCGCAGCTCCGTTTCCATTTTTGCACAGTGCTGCTCCCTTTCTGAAATGCCGCTTAACTGCACACGTCCCTCTCCGTTGCACAGATCATCAAGGCTTCACGCTCCGTCCGTTTCAACGGTCCCATGGATGGGTGACTCGGTAGCAAGCAAATCGATCTATGGATGGGTGATGTTTACGTGCTTGTCCGGCGAAGAGTAAATTTAGATGACCGGCAACGGCTAATATCACCAGTTCTTCCCGGAAAATAAAATAAAATAAAGGAAAAATTTGCTCTAGAGAGTATATCGATCCTTCTTTGGTGTTAATTGCTCTAGACATCCTTCCATGATGGTTACTCCCTCCGTCCCAGAAAGTTTATCGCTTTGTAGTTCAAGAATGAACTACAAAGCGATAAATTTTCCAAGACGGAGTGAGTACTTCATTGTCATTAGATGTGCTAAAATTGTTTGTAAGGTCAAAATGGTCATTTACAGAGCTCTCTTCTCCATACAAGATAATCAATGTTGTAACATCGTAAGTGTTTATTAGCAAATATTCTAATACCACTAAGAAGACGTTCTAGTGCAAAATTTCCCAGAACAAAATGATACGATCACTGGTTCATAAGTCCTGACGTTAAACACTAGGTTTTTTATAGAGCAAACAATGTCACTGTTCTCATTTGGACTGTTTAATTTCTTGCTGCTTGAGAAATGAGACAGCTTACACACGTTACAAACATGTCTCTGCACATCAGCTTCTAGGCCCTATAAAAGCCATTTTCCTGCTTATACTATCACTTGTCAAGCTGTCAAAGTGAGTAGTGATATTACGTAGTACTCCATCTATTCTAAAAAAAGTCAATAAAATGATAAATTTTATCAATAAAAAAACAAACTTTTGAGATAGTTGTCGTTAAGACAACATGCTACAGTTTGTTTTTAGTTGATTCGATTATATGAAACGACATTTATTACAAAAAACGAAGGGAGTACGTCACTAGTTCATACGTGCAAGCATCCATACTCTACTCCTGATAAGCTCTAGCTGCACTAACTGTACACCACTACCCACGAGCTATATAGCCAACGGCGGCAGCAGTACCATAACGCAACGTTATAGTACTAGAGGAAGATGAGGTTGCTAGCTGTTGAATATAATTGAATTGTCTACTATTCCTTATCAGCTTAAGTTTTTTAAGGCAACTGGTCAGCGCATACTAGCTTAACATGGTAGCAGAGCAAGAGGTCTCGAGTTCGAATTCTGGCGGGCGTAATTTATTAAAAAAAAATAAAAAATAAATTTGCAGCATACTTCTATCCACGTTTGCAGAGCCAGAAGAGTCTGCACGTGAGAAGTATTGAATATAAATGAATTGCCTACTATCCCTCATCAGCTTAAGCTGTTGAGGACAACTGATCAGCGCATACTAGCTTAACACTAGCTACCCAGCTGGCTCTTGTGTGAAGGTCTGGGCTTACAATTACACACGCACGCTCATGTACTTCTCCAGGGATATATACCGGCCGGCCGTCCGCCATGCAAGATCCATATGTATCTTTTGCCGTGCGTGCGTGCTTTGTCGTCGCAGCAAATATTCAGTTCCCGTCGCGCGCTAGCTCCGTGCACGCACTGCACGAGCAGTGAAGGAGACAACAAGGAACGAGAACTTTTTTATTTGCATGGACACAAAAGCGGGAGAATCTTGGCAGGGTTTTGGTTTGGTCAGTCGGCCCTATGATTCGATCGGACCTCTGATGATCGTCCTGCCAAGGTCTTGCGTGCAATCCTTCACCCCATGACTATACCTCTGTCCCTGGTTCCCAGCTGGAGCTAGCGGCCTGCAGTAGGAGGGATTTGAGGAGGAACCAGGGATATTGATGAGGGATGGATGGGTGCACACCAAGAAGCTTCCGGATGAGGATGAAATTAACCGTATTAATTTACACTACGATTAGATCCTCAATAAGGGTAATTAAACCACACTGAAAAGTTAATTATCCTAGCAGAGAGTAGTCTGGTGTTCGTGAAGAAAAGCTAGTTCCAGTTCCACCCGAAGGAGTACGTAGCTAGTAGGACGGGGTGGACTGATGAGGAAGTTGGAACGAAGCATCAGGCCGTTTCCACGCCTGCGAAAACGGAGGTTCGTACACATTGTCCAGCAGCGCCCCTTGATAAAAGATTCAGCCGGACTGAGCGCCTGGGCTCCGTAGCTTGGCGCGCAAATACCAGCCAGCCCGCGGCTTGGCCCAACTCACCGTCCATCACCCTGTGGCTGCAGTCAGATACTGCCAGCCGCGACGGCCCACTCCAGGCACTTCCGCTTTCATCCGCGACGGCCCACTCCAGCCGCTCCTGCTTCCGGTCACTCGGGATTCGGGAAGTTGCGGGCGCGTTTGAGCGTCTCAACCAAGAGAAGCGTTTTATTAATTTTTTTAAAAAAAAACAGCAGTCTATGTACAATTGGAGGCTACATAAGGCCCACCAAAAGAATCCGTCACAATCACGAGAGTCCATCACGACTCCGCCTCTACTACTGTACTGCGCTCTGCTCGGCTTCCAGCTCCGCTGCCACCACGTTCTGCTCCACGAAGTTGAGCAGCGCGAGCCCCGCGGCCCAGACGTCGTCGTCCGCCACCGACTCCTCCGGCGAGTGGCTGACGCCCCCGCGGCACCGCACGAACAGCATCCCGACCTTGGTCAGCCCGGCCATCGCCATCGCGTCGTGCCCCGCGCCGCTCATCAGCACCGGCGGCGGCAGCGGCTCGCCTCCCGCCGCGCCACGCCCCGGCAGCAGCGCCGACACCGTCGACCGCGCCGCGCGCTCCAGCTGCCAGCTCAGCTCCGTGTCACATGGCGTCGCCGGCGCCGAGTGCTGCAGGGTCGATCATGGACACCATCAAGATCAAGATCATTTTCTGCAACCGCGAAATACGTAACAAGCATCGATCGTACGTGGACGCGAGCCGCGTGGTCCAGCACTAATAAAATAATCACCTTATGCTCCACGGCGCAATCGACCAGTCTGTCGTCGCATTTCTGGAGGACGAGCCTGGAGAAGCTCGTCACGATCGTCTCCCTCACCTTATCGTCCATCGCGCGGATGTCCACCGTGAAGTTCACCTGTCCCAACCGTGCAGCAGAGCTCCAACATTCAGAGGACGAACTGATCACCACTCACCGCAACCGGGCTACAAAGCCGGTGAGAGCCGGAATGCTCCCTGGCGAGCTCTGTTATTACCTGGCCTGGTATGACGTTGCTCGCGCTAGGCCACGTCCGGAGCTCGCCGACGGTGCACACTAGCCCCGCGAGGGACTCCTCCGTGAAGCACCCGCATTCTTCGTCGTAGGTCAGGAACTTGTTGGGCTCTTTGCAGAGACTCTCCAGAGTCACAACAAGCTCTGCAGCTGCAACCATCGGATCACGGCGCAATTTCATTGGAACTGTACCAGCGTGCCCTTGTGAACCATCAACTATTACCTAAAAAGAGGCAAATACAAATCTAAATAATACTGGAACTTTGTTAAAAAAATATTCGTCATAGTTCTTTCCTGGTGTTTATTTATTCTTGAAAAATACTATAGTATTTACTGTACTGTAATGCACCTTTAATCGCGTCTGTCCAGCAATTCCTTTGACAACACCCAGGGGATAACGGAGTGCTTCCAGAACAGGCCCTTGTTCCATGTGGACCTACCGCAAAAAAAAATCCTGAATTTTGCATTTTTTTCAGGAAACAACATGAATAACACGACGTTGAATTGTTCATACCTCAACATAGCCCCCCACGGACTCCGGGCTGTACCTGGCTTGGCTAACTGCAGCAGCAGTAGCCTCAAAAGAGTTCAACTTCAGAACGTCTTTCACCGTAGAGCCACTGAAGAAGAACACGACATGCAGGCTGCGTCAGTGAGTCATTTCGTAAACACAATTTGGTTGGTTTATGCGAAAAGAACAACCTCTTGTCAGATACTTGTAAAATTGATTCAGGTAGTGTACCAGCTACAGCAGCGCTTCCCAGAAAAGTTGTCTGGAATCTAACGCCCTCCTCGTCGCTGAATGCCATTACCTGAGGGTTACAAAGGCGAAGGTTTATCATGCTCTGTAACGACAATGGTGACAAAATCATGCTCTATCATAGTTAGGTGTACTTCTGAAGACATTTTTCGTACAGCATTCAATTAATAGAATAACAAGTGACGACGTGGTGGGACGCACACTGACGATCAAGCATTTGTTTTGCTTGAGCCTAACAGTTCTGTGTATTATGATTGTCAGTATTGCTAGAATGACAAAAGATGAACCATGAATAGACTCCTCTCTAGATAAGACGAGGTACAATTATCTGGTTAAGGAGACACTATCGAACGGGATTCCTCCTGGACTATACATATTCTGAAAACTAGTACATCAATCCCGTGCACATACAATATTGTAGAGAATACATAAAAAACTATATTTTAATATATATCAAAACATACATGTACTAGAAAAACCATGTGAATTATACATTTTAAAATGTTAAAAGGCACGAGACAGAGCCAATTTCTGTGCAGATGAGTGTTGTATCTGTAGGACGCATGTGACTGTCATCATGCCACTTGTAAAGCATGTGAATATCATAACCTTGCTCACAAGTACTCCCTCCTTATCTTTTTAATTGACGTTCAGACACAAATCTTAGTTCATTTTTAGTTCAAAATCTTGTCTGAAACGTCAAATAAAAGAATAAGGAGGGAGTACTAGTAGAGGAAGCAAAGATACTGTGATATATAAGATGCTATAGTGACAACTATACTGTTGTGGAAACACTAGGAAGTTATCTAACCTCAACTGGCCTAGTTAGCCTCTGCAGTTTCCCAGTAGCTTTCAAAACCTTCAGAGCAGAGATTGCACAAATAATGCCCAAAGACCCGTCATACATGCCCGCATCAATGACAGTGTCCTGTTCCGCAAAATAAAAGTTTGACAACTTATCAGTAATTCCAAAACTGGACTTCCATTTACCTACTGAAGTGACAAAACGAATAAAATCCTTACCATGTGAGATCCAAACAGCAAGGCCTCTTTCGTCGTAGCATTGGCCGGCTCAAATCGACCGTGAATATTCCCCATTTGATCGACCCAGCTGCATGGTGAATAGAGATTAATGGTAAGGCAATATGAAAATGCGAGAAAAATGAGTACTCCCTCCGTCTCTATGAACTTGTCACTTTGTAGTTCAAAAATGAACTATAAAGCGACAAGTTCATAGAGTTAGAGGGAGTACTACAAGTGTAGATATGCATACGTCGTCAGTCCTGCATCTTTCATCCAGCTGATGATGACGTTAGTGGCTCTGATGGAAGCCGGACTCAGGAAAGTCCTTTCGAGGTAACCTTCGCCATCAGATATCTGGGTCATACAAATTAACACCTTGTTAAAATTAAGAACGGTTAGTCCTAACAGACAAAGGCGAATCTGGCTTTCGAAACCAGAAATGGCTCGCTCGGGGTAATTAATAACAGTTCTGATAAACAACGTAAAATCCTGGTCCTTCCGGTTGGCCGTTGGCGCCTTGTTTTCTGGGGGAGATAAACTCCGGTGCCTTCCAAAATCATTCTAGTTCATCTTTGGCAAACTAGGAGTACTCCACTGGCATCGATCAACGATGGCATGCGTGCAACTACTCACTCCGTCCTCGTGAACTTGTCGCTTTGTAGTTCATTTTTGAACTACAAAGCGACAAGTTCACGGGGACGGAGGGAGTACTATATAGAACATGGTGTCATCTGATTTGGAAACAAAGAAAATAAAAAGACAGCCCCGTATCTGGAGCTGAAAAGGTTCGTTGTTCTCGAACAAAGAAAAAGCTGGAAAAGCGGATCAAGAACTGACAGAATATCCCGATCATGAAACTAAAACTGACCTTGGCCAGTTCCTTGAGCCTGAGCACGGTCTCGTCCCTCAGAATGTCGCTGTACAGTAGACCGGCGTCTCCTCCCAGCCCCAGTCCCAGCTCCAGCACATCTAATGAACAACCATTATTGGTCAGGAAAGTTCCAGACGAATACTATAACCTTCTCTTTTGTTTTGCAGTGTGCAGGCGACGGGGACGAGTGACCCACCGGCAAAGGCTGCGGTCGTCGAGGTGAGGACGACGGCGAGGGAGAGGATGAGGAGGAGCAGAGACGGGTGGGAGGAAGGAGGAGCCATGAGCGCTGAGCGATGAGCCGCCGCGTGTGGGCGCTGTGGCGTGGTGGGTAGCGGCTGCTGCTTTTATAACGGAACACACTGGGAAAATGCGGTGACGAAGCACGGACGCGCATGCACTAGACTAGCTAGACCCGGACGGAGTCGGAAAGCAAGCAGCTAGTGGACCGTGAGCAAAAAGGAGTGGCGCACAGAGAATCTCGCGGTTAATAAAAGAAAAAGATTCTGCCGGTCTCCCTGGGTCGCGGGCCCGATGGGGTTGTGGGGTCAGCAGGCAGGCAGGCAGCGTCTGTGGTGCGTGTGATGTGAGAACGCAGCGACGGCCGTGTCGGAGTTGGATTCTGCCGCCCGGCCGCCAGCAGCAGCTGTCCTGTCGCGCACGATTCCGAGAGCGGCAATGCAACGTGTGCAGATGAAGCAAGCACGGTTCGTTGCACGTCTCAACCTGGCCGGATACCACCTGCTTGCTGCCGGGGCATGGTTTGCCCTGTATTTTGCGTATCTTTTGCCTTGTCCTTTCCAGGGTTGCATGGGTTTGGCCCAATACATTATGGGTCATGAGCCCACGCTCGCAGCTGCTGGAGGAGGCAGGGAAGGGTGCGCGCGGAAGTGCAATTCGGCATTTGTCACATGTCTCAGAGAAAAGAAGTTTGTCACATGTCTCAGAGAAAAGAAGAGATTGAGAGAGAGAAAACAGTCTTACCAAATCCTTTTTACTAAGATTCATACTTCTTCCATTTCTTTTTATTTGTCAATGATTTGTTAGAATTGAAAAGGGAGCCCGAAGATCAAATAGGCACTAAATCATTTCGAATTACATAGAGAAATTTGATTACAAGATCAACATCAAGTGCTATCTCTCAAATAGCACAAGAACACCATTAATACCTTCACTTCCATCTTTGTTGTTGCTTGACGATGCGGCCATCAAGCCAACAAGGCGAGGCCGCAAGTAGAACGACGACGGGAGGCGTTTCCCCTTATTCTTCTCTTGGTATTGTTGATCGGATTCTGAGAATTGAGAGAGTTCTTGTGTCTAATGTGTATTCACAACACTACTATCTTTCATACACATAACTCTCTCCTTATATATGACCAAGAGACACAAGAGGGGGCCTCCCACCCTTAGAGACAGTTAAGTCCCCCGATCAGGGACATAATTATCGGTGGGTTGTGTCCTTTCAATTAGAACACATGTTATTTTCGAGTTCAAACTGACATTAACTGAAAAGACCGGACTAGTCCGATCAAGGTCCGGACTAGTCCGATGTCCTTACTGGACAACATCGGACTAGTCTGATCTTATATCGGACTAGTCCGGACCGGACTAGTCCGTCCACTACCGGACTAGTCCGGTAGTGCTAACATTCTCCCCCTTGAACTCGAAACTGAAACTTACCAACTTACTTAATACTAAACTTAGTGTCCACTTTTTCATGCTCGACATATAGGGCACAACGCATCACAACAACCATTTACGTATTGTTGGACTCGAGGACCACAATATATCTCACACTTAAAAATGAACCTTACTCTTATTTGACCCCTAAATATCCAGTGATCATAGGCTCTCCCTTAAACCCATGCTAGCCACGTGTTCACTGAACACGTTGGGTGGAAGACCTTTTGTAAGCGGATCCGCAAGCATTTGCTTGGTACTAATTTGCTCAATAATCATTACTTAATATGATCCTGGATTTACTCCTTTACAACACATACCTTATGTCAATGTGTTTGACATCACATATGACTTGTTGTCTTTGGAGTAAAAAAACTGAAGTGGTTTAATGCTGTCAACCACTAACAATTCGGGTTTACTTACTGTGTCTGCTCAGTGGTCTCATTTATAATATATTGGTATGCATCACACATGACGCAGTGATCCTAAATTAGGAGCTTTTTCCACAATAAAGCTCCAATGTGCGAGTGTTGATTACTGATGTGGATTTACTACACATCTCGCACAAACTGAGTCTTACTAAGTCATTATTCCAATGACTTAATCTTATACTTAACTTACCATGAGACCTTGATACTTGCAAAACTGCAAGTAATACTTATTTCCATCCAGCCATCTGGATTGGACTTACTTATGCCAAAATTAACCCAATACTTAAACTTTGTCAAGGTAACTTAGGAATTGAGCAAAACTTAAAACTTCTGACAGCAAGAAGTTTTGGAACCGATTCTTATTAGGTCGACCTCTTATTAGTTTCATACTTACCAACCTTGACTCATTAGAGCAGACAAAAATTTATTTTCATGCATACCATACTTTTCAAGTACGCTCCTTAAGTATGCCTTTTGTCCTAAACTTAATACCCATTTATTCTATCTCGGTGAATTTCTATGCCCAGTACATAGAATGTTTCACCAAGATCTTTCATATCAAAATTAGAGGACAAAAACTTCTTAGTTTCTGATAGTAGATTGACATCACTACTTGCAAGTAGTATATCATCTACATAAATCACGAGGAAAATAAATTTCCTGTCTTTAAACTTACCATAAATGTAATTGTACTCCTCATTTTGTTTAAACCTAAACTTTCTTACTATCTTATTGAACCTGAGATACCACTATCTTAATGCTTGATTAAGTCCATAAATGAACTTTCTTAAGTGGCACCTCATATGTTCCTTACCCTTAACAACAAAACCTTTCGGTTGTGTCATATAGATGTTCTCATATAGATCACCATTGAGAAATGCCGTTTTTACATCCATCTGATGTAATTCTAAATTGTAATGTGCAAATAATGCCATAATGATTCTCAGCGAATCCTTACCTTTTGCAACAAGTCTGGACTTAAACTTATCAATATTCCCTTTGGAGTCACGTTTAGTTTTGTAGACCTATTTACAGCCTACTGTTTTGGATCCATTAGGAATCTCAACTAAATTCCAGACTTTGTTTGCTTCCATAGACCTCATTTCATCCTTCATGACTTTACGCCATTCAGATGTTTGAGGACTTCTTATTCAAATGTGGTGGGATCACCCTCCATTTGAATTGCCTCACTTAATTAGATCTCATAATCGTCCGAAATGTCCGATTCTCTTTCTCTTTGAGATCTTCTTAATTGCACATTATCCTCATTTTGAGGCTGTTGTTGCTCTTCATTATTAATGACAACGGGTTGAGAATGTTCAACCTTTCTTAATAATTCCATTGTCAATGGAGAACTAACAACAGGTGTTGAATATTCACCAATAGACATTGATGATTCAACAACAATAGGTAATGAGAAATATGATTCTTGAATCACAGGAGTGGATACAGAAAACCACTTCTCTTCAAGATTAATTTCTCGTCTTACCCTACTCCCCCTGATCATGACATCCTCTAAAAAGACGGCATGTCTTGTTTCCACAAACTTAGTATATCGTTCTGTACCGTAGAAACGATATTCCTTACTCTTTTCTGAATAGCCAATAAATTGGCAACTTATTGTCTTAGCATCCAACTTACCAATGTTTAGGTTAAACATTTTTGCCTCAGGACAACCCCATATATGCATATAACTTAATGAGGGTTTACGTCCTCTCCACAACTCATACGGTGTTTTAGACACCAACTTACTAAAGATCCGACTTAGCACATGAATAGTGGTTTTAATGCCTCTATTCATAAGCTAACCGGCAAATCTGATTGACTTAACATGGATCTTACCATATCCATTAGCGTACGGTTGCGCCGTTCCGCTACTTTATTTTGCTGAGGCTCGCCCGGTGTTGAATACTGGGCAACTATGCCATTTTCCTGTAGGAACCAAGCAAATGGTCCAGGAACTTGGCCATAGGGGTATGATGACCGTAGTATTCACCACTACGATCGGATCTTACCACTTTTATCTTACTGTTGTGCCGATTTTCATCTTCAGCCTTAAATATCTTTAATTTATCCAACGCTTCAAAGCATTCTTTAATTGGATAAATATGACTATAGCGAGAATAGTCATCCGTGAAGGTTATGAACGAATCAAAACCATCAACAGATACTATAGGAAATGGACTACAAATGTCCGTACAGATTAATTCCAAATTCCCGCACTGCATATGACACAATTTCTTACTTTTCTTAGTCTATGCATTCTTCTGAATCTGAAAAATCCGAATGAGGAAGAATCGATTGTGAAACCAATTGATCAATTCTCCCCCTCGAAATATGGCCTAAGCAACAATGCCATAATTTCGAAAACATTTCGGAATCAATTCTCTTACTCTTACTCTGATGTGAGGAAAAATGATTGTCACTTGCAACACCATTTAAGGAAGTCTATGCATTCCTTTTGATGGTGACCTTTGTCTAAACAAAAGTGACACCGATCTTTCTCTACTTTCACATCCTAACGTTAAGGATGATTTGTAGAGCCTTACTCTTATCTTTATCATGGTGAGAAGAACCATGATACTTAAAAAATTGCTTAGAAGAATAATTCTTCTTAGCCTTACTTTTTCCCTTCACGTAATTAATAGCATCATTATCATGAAGGGATTTAATCCTCTCTTCCTCCTGAACACACATAGCTATGAGTTTTTTTATGTTCAGTAGTTCAGGTTGAGAGTCATAATTGATGACAAAAGTCTCAAATTCCTTTAGAACTGAGGAAAAATGAGATGCACAATGAACCCATCTTTAATCCTCAAATCTATAGGCTTAAACTTTGAAGTCATATTTGTCATCCTTAAAATGTGCTCTCGCACATCACCTCCATAATACTTTTCATCGACAAGTCTCTTGATAAGAGTACTTGCTAATGACTTAGAAGAACCAGTAAACTGATTCTCAATCTTTTGGAGGTACTCAGTGGCAATATCATATTCAGGGATTGCGATTTCAGTGATAGTGCCCTTAATAATCATCAAACATTTCCTGTTTGATTGTTTTCACTTAACTTTGGCTATATCACAAGCCAATAGCTTACTAGTATAGTCCTTTGTCCTCACAACAAAGACTTACTGAGTTTCATCAACTTTACTTAATAGAGCCACCGGCTCAACTGAATATGGAGTTGTGAGAGCAAAGTCCATCTCAGAGACTGCCAAAACAATCTTCAACTTTCTCTCCATCTCCCATAATTGCTTACCAGATGAAACTCAATGCTGAATTCTCATTAGACGAAACTTCTTAATCAAAAAAGAGATCATGAGTGAATGCATAAATATTAATCATAAGATAATGTTGAGTTTTATCAATCACTTTGGTTACTTGACCAAAACTCAACATTTGAGAATAACTGAAAAAACAACATAGTAATTTATCTTTCGCTTTGGTTACTCGACCAAATTACTATGTTCTTAAAAGAGAATGTCATTAATGTCTTTCGCTTTGGTTACTCGGCCAATAATGACATTAAAACTTAACATTGGAGAACAACTGAAATACATAGTAATTTATCTTTCGCTTTGGTTACTCGACCAAATTACTATGTACTTAAACATAAAATGTCATTAATGTCTTTCACTTTGGTTACTCGGCCAATAATGACATAATATTGCTTAAAAACATGGCAATTCTATTTTTCGCTTTGGTTACTCAATAGAATTCCATGCAACTTAAAATGACATAGCAATTTATCTTTCGCTTTGGTTACTCGACCAAATTGCTATGACAATAGACTTAATTCACAGCGGAAGCTTATTGAATAAGCAAACTTAATTGTATAGCACAGACTAGTACGCACATGGCCGGACTAGTCCGAACTCTTACAGTATGGTTTTCGGACTAGTCCGATCCATACGCCGGACAAGTACGGTCCCATCAAAACATTTGATCCGTTCTTTATTGAACTTTTCGAGTTTGGTTCGTACTATTCCGGACTAGTACGACCAACACCGGAAAAGTTTCATATAAAAAACTGGAAAAATATCAAAATACTCAAAAGGGAATCCTAATCTTACCATCTTACCAAATCAACTTAATTTTCACAATGGATTTCAATCCAAAGTGCTTAATTGGTTTTCAATCAGATGAACGCGTCAAAACGCCCTGATCCGAAAACCTAACCACTTAACTGTGGCACACCGGACTAGTCCGGCCCTTAGACCGGACAAGTCCGGACCTTCAAAACTTTCAGCAAAAAACTTCGATCAAAACTCAATTCGAAATGATTAGTGGTCTAAACGGCTCTGATACCATTGTTAGAATTGAAAAGGGAGCCCGAAGATCAAATAACCACTAAATCATTTCGAATTACATAGAGAAATTTGATTACAAGATCAACATCAAGTGCTATCTCTCAAATAGCACAAGAACACCATTAATACCTTCACTTCCATCTTTGTTGTTGCTTGACGATGCGGCCATCAAGCCAACAAGGCCAGGCCGCAAGTAGAACGACGACAGGAGGCGTTTCCCCTTATTCTTCTCTTGGTATTGTTGATCGGATTCTGAGAATTGAGAGAGTTCTTGTGTCTAATGTGTATTCACAACACTACTATCTTTCATACACATAACTCTCTCCTTATATATGACCAAGAGACACAAGATGGGGCCTCCCACCCTTAGAGACAGTTAAGTCCCCCGATCAGGGACATAATTGTCGGTGAGTTGTGTCCTTTCAATTAGAACACATGTTATTTTCGAGTTCAAACTGACATTAACTGAAAAGACCGGACTAATCCGGTCAAGGTCCGGACTAGTCCGATGTCCTTACTGGACAACATCGGACTAGTTTGGTCTTATATCGGACTAGTCCGGACCGGACTAGTCCGTCCACTACCGGACTAGTCCGGTAGTGCTAACATGATTAGTTTAAAAATAAACTAGTCGGTAACAAATAAAAAGAAACATAGAAAATATATCATAGCAAAAAAACAGACTGAAGCCTTAGGGTAAGAACTTGAGGGAATGGTACCACTGATAGCCTAAAATTACCAATGGTGACAACTTGAGAGAACCTTATGCAAAACAACATGATAGATTGAAGTCTACAGCGCTTACAACAAAACATGTGATTTTCATTTCATTTTGTATGAACGAGTTAAGGGAGGTATAGTATTCACAATCACTCCACTGTTATCTGCAATACAGTTGTCAGCCTCGGTTTTCTGTACCTTCTCAAAAGCAGCGAGGAACACACCACACTTACAGACGAGAATGCCATGCAGGCACCGGCCAGCCACGGTGGCATCTGGAGCCCAGTGACTGGGAACAGTGCGCCTGCGGCCACAGGGATGGCCACGACATTGTACGCCATTGCGAAGAAGTAATTCCACCGGATTCGGCTGAACGTTTTCCTGGACAGGTCGATCGCTGTGATCACGTCTTCCAGGTTGTTCCTTACCAACACGTAGTCCGCTGCTTCGATGGCAATGTCCGTGCCACCTCCGATGGCCATCCCGACATCAGCTGCTGCCAGGGCTGGTGAGTCGTTGATGCCGTCCCCAACCATGGCCACAATGCTCCCGTCTTTCTGCAAAGACCGAACAACATCGGCTTTTCCGGCTGGCATGACCTCAGCTCTCACGTCCTCAATGCCTACCTGCCAATGCACGTTACGATGATGAGCAACAGGAAAATGAGCGTGAACCTTACGAACAAACTGAACCGGAGACAGAATTAGACTCTAACCTCTTTTGCAACAGCTTGTGCAGTCCTCCAATTATCCCCTGTGAGCATCACAGGATGAACACCCATCTTTTTTAGTCCTTCCACTACAACAGCAGCCTCCCTTTTCAGG
This sequence comes from Tuctoria greenei, assembly GCA_036927565.1. Taxonomy (NCBI): domain Eukaryota; kingdom Viridiplantae; phylum Streptophyta; class Magnoliopsida; order Poales; family Poaceae; genus Tuctoria; species Tuctoria greenei. The sequence continues at coordinate 1,518,514 of JAYESD010000002.1, read as the reverse complement.
GGATCGGTAATACCCATCAACCCCACAAAATCACCGTCATATGCCACAAGAATGCCTGTTTTTGCATTCGATTCCAGGTCTACCAAGAAACTTTCAGCTTCTGGTGGAAATGTTACACCGTTTTCAACAATCAAGCCACGGTTTCCAACCTGTGACATGTATATTTAGCATAATCAATGATTTATTCAGAGGCACATAGCAGTTAGCAATATATAATACTGTTGTAAGGTAGTCCTTCTGGCCCCACTTTATAAGAAATATTTGACAGTGAAAGGTAGTTTAAAAATTTTTAGATTTTAGTATGTAAGTGCAGTCTTTCTTTGCAGTGAATGGTAGTTTAGAAGTGTATCAGATGATAATTTTGTGTGGGTGATTATGCAAAATGCTAAGGACGCAATTTTAAAGCACATGGGAGAACTAGCATTATGTTTGTGTGCATGCTTTATATTTGAGTAAATTTCACAAATCTACAACTATTTGTACCTTAGTAACAGTGAACTACAACTTTTAAGACAGATTTCTCCAAAATTTTCATGGCAATGCAGGACTAAAACTTTTAGGCATGGTCCCACCCATCAGCACAAATTTTAGATGACTGGTAAAATTGTTGCTTGCATGGCTAACACGTGACCAGACCAAGAAGTTGTAATTTTGCTTTTGCATTACAAATGTCACAAGTAGTTCAGTGAAATGGGACACATGCCGTTGCTTTTGTTTACAGAGATACATATAGTAGTTTGTGAAATTCATTCTGTTCAGGAAAATAGGAACACTAATACCCGTAACAAAATGGACCAGCAAAGATATATTACAAAGCATATGGAAGAATAATGTTAAGTTCTGACTCACCAAAACATGCTTCCTGTTGATCAAGCATCTAACTCCTTTGCCCGGTATTGCAGAGAAGTCCTCAGCTTCAAGCAGCCACTGAGACAGTACCTCTTCTTTTCTTTGATCAATGCCATCTTTCGATGAAGGAAGCTTACCAAAGAAATGGAAATGAAATGCATAGTCCAAAACAGCTTTGGCAAGAGGATGCTCACTGCTTGCCTGACAAGAATAATACAAGAGAAGATGACTTATCAAACTTGAGTATAGGTAGTTTACGCACATCCACATTTGTAGCATGTTTGCGAAGGAGTTGTAAAAACAGAACTTGATTTTAAGATATTAATCATAAGAGTAGTTTAGGATCAAGACTGCCTCACCTCTGCAGATGCTACCAGTGTGAGAAAATCTCCAAGGTCCATTCCTGAGAAAACCTTTGCAGTTGTTACAACAGCCTTTCCTTGTGTCAGTGTCCCAGTCTTATCAAAAACCACGTAATTAACATTTTGAGCCCTCTCCAATGCATCTCCACCTTTTACAAGCACTCCATGGTTAGCCCCAATTCCAGTTGCCACCATCACGGCAGTTGGTGTTGCCAGACCAAGGGCGCATGGACAAGCAATGACCACGACAGATATGGCAAACATGAGAGAGAAAACAAAGCAATTGCTATTTTCAGCAACCCATGAATTTGGATATGCCCCAAACGATCCACACAAAAACCTGCACGAGTAGCCAATGCATAGGTGAAGAACTTGAATTATAACATCACTCTGAATTGCATGGTATATAGTGAACTTACCACAGAAAGAATGTAACTGCAGACAGTGTGATGACAATCGGAACAAAAATGCTAGCCACCTGAAATAACATGGAGGTAATGCCAACAGTTATCATAACAAGCACCTAAAATGATATGACACTTCAACAGACACAAGTCCTTCTCACAAGCAAACAATCTTCCAAAAGCTACGTTAAATTAAACATTATTGAAAAGTGGCAAGAGATGTAAAAAGCATTGTACAAAGTGCACATGCACTTCAAAAATTGTGAAAGCATAATGCCCACTAAAAGGCTTTTAATACACAAAATCAGAATATAAACAGTGGTACATGTTCACAATCTCAATTAAGGAAACAACAGAAAAATTCAATTCATAAATATATAGTATCAGGTCACAGAATAGACTTACGATCTCAGATAAAAAGAAGTATACTCACATAATCAGCAAATTTCTGAATAGGTGCTTTGGACATCTGAGCAGTTTCGACCAGAGAGATTATCTGACTCAAAACTGTCCCGGTTCCTACTTTTGTTGCTTGTATATGAAGGATGCCGTGCAAGTTCATTGTCCCACCAATTGCCACACTGGATACTTCTTTGAGGATGGGTGCAGATTCACCAGTTATCATACTTTCATTGACATGGCTTGTTCCCCAAACAACCACACCATCCGCTGGAACCTTTGAACCAGGAAGCACTTTTAAGACATCACCAGGTTGGACTAACATAGCATCAATCTCCCTCTCCCCAGCATATTTTCCTTCTGGATTTGAAACAAATGACACAAATTTGTGCATATTAAATTCATGGAGTTCTATTTCTGTAAAAAACTGTGAGGTGGTATTTTGCTTAATTGTATATATGCCAAGGGATAAAACTGCAGAACAGACCTTTGTCTTTCAGAAGCAAAAGAGCAGTAGCAGGGACCAGTTCCACAAGCTTCTTAATAGCATCTGATGTCTTTCCTTTTGCGAGAACCTCAAGATACTTCCCGAACAATACAAATGTAATTATCATGGCACTTGTCTCAAAATATACAGGAGGTCGATATCCAGTGAGTGCACCATATAGGAGTGCGCAAACAGAGTATACATATGATGCTGTTGTGCCAAGAACAACTAGCACATCCATGTTTGTGGAGCCATGTCTCAGGGCCCTATAAGCTGCAACATAGAACCGTTTGCCAATAACAAACTGTATGATGCTTACCAGTACCCACTTCAGCAAATCACCCATAAGGAATGGTCCACAATGCATACTTAGTAATGTGTTGATGAATGGTATACTAGGGCAGACCATACGTATAAAAAATACTGGAATCTGTGACAGAAAAACAATGCATAGAATCAGAAAGCAAGCAGGACCATACAGCAAGTCAAAAGGTACATTGCAATGGTAAGATATTCCCTTTTGAAAGATAAACCCCATCAGTTTCTATCCTTTATTTGCACTGGTGCTTAATCTATCGTTAACTGTCAGTCAATGTGAATACAGGTGAGATGTGTCTTTTACAATTGCAAAGACATTGAGCTAGAGCTTCTTAACATGTTTTTTCTTGGTGAATCTCATGCAAGCAAAATAAATCAACGAAACATTATTTAAAGATGCCAATGATTAGTAGGATTGATCGAATCGGATGTAACAAGAGGACCATCTAGCCATAAGTAAAAAATGTCTATTTAGGACATTTGTTCATCAATATAAATATGAATCAAGAATACGTAGGCTCTAAGAGTTATTTTCATGCAATTCCCTATCTTATGCTGCATGCTGATGACACAGCAGGTACATCCTGACACTGCCTTACGTACTGATAACAATGGCTAAGATTCACCATGAAACATGCATTCTGGTTAAACCATCAGCTCAAAGAGATAGGGTAAAAACTTACACTAAGATACAAGCTAGAGCGGAGAAGATTGAACATTTTTGAGGCCTCCTGTGCATCATTTGAAGCCCCTCGACTGTATGGGTTCTGTACGTGCGCTTTCAATCTCTCATTGCTCCCCATCTCAATTGCATCCACGATTGATCTTAGACCAACAGCTTCTGGATCGAATATAATCTCAACTTCCGAGAGGACTGTATTTAAATTAAACTGTCTTATACCATCCATTTTCTTAAGAATGTCATGTAGTACATCTGCATCCCTCTCTGTGTGCAAGCCAGTCAGTCCCAACAAAATTTTATCTTGTTCACTGCTCTGCAAGAACGCAGCTTCAAAACCAGCATCCTCGATGGCCTGAACAATTTCCTCCTTGCTAATTGCAGAAGGGACATACTCAACTTCCCCTAATGAGGTTGCCAAGGCAACAACTGCTTGTTTTACACCAGGTAGCTTTTTTAAGATACCCTCAACAGAGTTCACACAGTTAGCACAAGTCATTCCTCCAATCCTAAACTGTGCAGATAAAGTCTTCTGTGACTTAGGTTGGGAGACAGCAGCATCAGGGATAATTTCTGCATCGAATCCGGCATCTTCTATAGCTTCAACAATATCATCTACCTGCATAGATAAGTTCCAAAATAAAATTGCAGTAATTTAAGAGATCCAAATAGATCAATCAGTGTGAATGGACGTAACCTAGAAAAAAAACATAAACATGTGGCTCACATGCTGACCATTTTAGCTTTAATTTTGAATGAATATAAACCTATGAACATAACAAGATATTGGGTATTATGGTCAAAACTTCCAAAACAGTTGCATGTTTTGTTTAATGTACATCTCATCCAATCGCTCCCGAGCAAAGGTGCATTTTGCAATTCCTGAACCACGGTGTTTGAGCAGTTCAGCTTCCAGTCCCAAACAGTGGTGCATTTCGTAGAAGTTAACAACCATGGGGTGATTAGTCCATGTATACACAAGGTTGGTAGCTAATTACTCTTAACAGTCAACAATGCCCCTTTTGAAGAGCAGAAATAAAAGGGCCCATGGACACAAACAGCTTCACTGGGACATAGCAACAAGCTAATCATAACTCGTCCAGTTACCATTCTAATAAATATCCCACCATTAGTAGGAAGTTTCACTAAAAAATTGCATAATCTGGTGCAATCCCAGCATTGGAGCCTGCATGGTTAATTTTGTTCCTAGAACTTAGGATCTAACGTTGACCTCAGCACCCTTGTTCCCCTGGAAGTATGATCCAGCATCCAACCAATCAAAAGCTATTTCCACCGGCGCGGTCAACTTATTGCAGTTAGGTGCCAGCCTTGAGCTCTCGAATCTCGCCATGCAGAGTCCACCAGCAATCACGAGCTTCCAACGAATTTACAGCTCACCCAAGCCCAAAAGCTAAAAACAATAGCACAAACTTTGATCACCGGAACAGCTAAACTTACGGGCTTAGTTCAAACCGAAATCACTCGATCACATGAAGTAAGTAGTTGATAATGGAAATGCACCGAGTGCTAAAAAAGAAGTCACGAGTTCCCGGGCCGAAAGACGCGATCCGGTTTCCTCTTCTCACACGCAAACGCAACAAATTAACCGGGCGAGCGAAAAAACAAACAAACACAATTAAAAAAATTACCACCCCGCAAGCGTTTAGCGAGCTCCCAATCGCTCCGGGAGAGGCACGAACCTCGCCTGGACGGGCGCGAGCACGCAAGGGTGACACGCTGACATCAGCGCGAAGAAGAATCGTCGTATGGTGGTCACCTTGGCGAGCGCGGGGTCGAACATGACGCGGGCGCGGTTCTGGAGCAGCGAAACGGCGACGCGGCGCACGCCGGGGCGCGCGGAGACGGCCGCCTCGACGGCGCTGGTGCAGGCGGAGCACGTCATCCCCGTGACCCGCACGTGCGCCTCCGCGCACTCCTCCTCCTCCTCCCCGTGGCCCGTCGCCGTCGTCGGCGGCGCGCCCATCTCCTCGTCGTACGAGTCCAGCAGCGCCACGTCCTCCATGTCGTCGCCGCGCCCGCCCGCCGCCGCCGGCCGGCCGCCGGCGGCGACCGCCGAGAGCTGCAGGTGGGCCATGTGCGACGTCACACGGAGAGGAGGGACCGAGAGAGACGTGGGAGGGAGAATATTTGGTGGGAGACGAACGCGAGGAGGGGCGGTGGGGTTTGTTATAATTATATAAACCGGGAAAGCACGCGGCTAGCGACGGACAGGCGAATTTGAGTGGTTTGCAAATGAAAGGGGGTTTCTTAAAACATTTTTGACTCATTTCTGCAAAATATTCTAAACAATCGGTGCGTTTAGGTAGTGAATACTGAAAAAACGTGGCGAAATCGCCTGAATCTCTCGTTTTGACTTTTTCATCTGTTTAGGTTGCTTCTCCTTTGAGCCGGTTTCGTATTTGATGACCATGTTGATTGTTGAATAATGTTCTGTTTAGCATAGCTAGAACTTGTTATAAAAGCAGCTTGTTAGAAAAGTTGATGAAAAATAATTTTTGCTTTTATTCCGTTTTTAGTTCATTTTGAAAAACAACTGAACTAATAAACTGTTACAGAAGCCTCTTTTTGTCACATCTTCAGTTTACTTTTATGAAGAAACTGCAGCAGAAACTGTGTTAAACAGAACCTAAACTCAAACAAAATCAGTGTAGAATTCTAGACACGCTTTTGCATAATCGCATATGTAACGCTACTAGAGACGAACGATAGAACGAACCACCTTCTCTATTGGTGACACCGTGGCAGTGGTTGACATTTTGCATTTCGAACAAAGATGTTTATTGTGGTCCGGCTTCCAGAATTTTGGAAACAGTCAAGGCCTCAGGTCTAAAGCTGCATTTTAACTTTAGATATTTTTTCTTTTTGGAAAGGTGATTTGCAGTAGTTGGGTGGTTATTTACAGGATCAGTGGAGGGAGTTGAGCTACGCCACCACCCGGGTCCTCCGATTTGATTTCAACAAGTAGGTTAGCTACATATCAGCGTGCCGTCACCGTCAGTGGCTGACTCACGGCCACGATTTGAGTGACATCCTAAGCATTGGCGGTTAACGTGCTTAGGCTATTGTTTATTAGAAAACTCATACCAAGCTTTGGATGCAGATCAGATACTCCACTAGAACGAACCAACGAACAGCATGTTGGGGGAGCGAGAGCCCGGAACGGGAGTTGCCGAGCCGGGAAGCAAGGCAAGGCAGGCCCCGCGTGTCTCTGTCTTGGTGATTGGCGGGCGAGAGGTGACCAGGTTTGTTGATTGGTGTGGTCTCTTTTGGTCTGGGTCCCCGCCTCGTGTGGGTTGCAATGCAAGCCACGCGTGCTGGTTCGACGAGACACGCCAGCCGCTGGTACCGCAGACGTCCGACACTGACCCGCCGCCGCCGTCGCGTCCGACACAAGCCGCCGTCGGCGAGCCTCGTTCCATGACAGGTACCGGCGGTCTGGCTAGCGCTGCCGCTTAACCTGTCCACACAGACTGCCAAAAAGACACGGGGTGAAAACTACCCAGCGCACCACCACCCGGCGCACGACACAAAGTGAAAGTGAGGCGACACCGCCGAGCGCGATGCATTCCAGGGCCGATGCCATCCGCGTCGCCACGCACCTCACCTCACCGCATTGCGCGCCCCGTCTTGCCTCGCATCGTCTGGGCGCGCGCGGATCCGCCTCAGCGCGCACACCCTACGCACGTCAGGCGCGCTGATCCGTCCATATCTCTGACGTGCTGCCGGAAAATCACCTTTGGACTCATCAAGCATCCTTATACCGGAAAAAAAAAGCAAGCATTCGTTATACCTGACGCGGAATCCTCGATCGAGCGATTGATTGATTGATTACACGGTGCAAGGCGCTGGCCTCTTGACGAAAATCGGAAGCCTCTCAGTGAGTCAACAAGGCAGGGGCAAGGTTGGTTGGTCTCTTTTCGATTTTAAGACGGGATCAGTTTGTGGTGGACGTACTGGTCCTAGCTAATGAAGTGCGGACAACACTCATCTCACAGATCAAGCGACCATTAAAGTCGATTAGTTCATGTACGGACCGCTGGTCACCTCCATGATATTATAAAGTACTCCGAGCATGCATGTTGAGGTAGGTAAGCAGTTCTGCCTGTTACACACCCTGAGCATGCATGCATGTGCTTGTTGATTCCAGTAGTGGGCAACAGCACGGGAACACGACACAACAGAGAAAAACAAATGACGCAACAGATCGAGACAGGCACGTTGACTTCTTCAAGTTCGGGTGAGTTGTGTAATTCATCCATTTACCTTCATAGAACAAGTGTTTCATCACCGCTTTTGTGAATTGTGATTTTGGCCTGTTTTACCGCCAGGGTCAAGGACGACGGTGATGTCTTTGAAAGTAAGATACTCACCCATATGAAGGGACCTGTACGTTCGAATGAATTTTAAATTGCATTCGAATCTCGAATATTGTACTACCGAGTAAAGGTACGATCTTGATGGATCCACCAAAGCTCGTTTTCAGAGACGGTGTGCCTGTCCACCCACCAATATGGTTGGTGGAGTTTCTCCTCCAACTTCTTTTCCAAAGCTGGCCTCACGCCAACTGTTTAGAGAACAAAGAGGAAATTCGGTTCATCGGTCAGTTCCAAATGGATGTATGGACCAGACAGCGCAGATGTAGCGCAGTACACCACCAATGGTAAACTTGGCGGCATGCAGTACGCCATGAACCGGTCAGCAATGTCGACCACCAACCAATCTGTACTGCAGTCCACGGCGATTTGTACTGGTTTTTGTCTAGATCTGCAATCGAGGTAGCCGGCGAGCAAGGGCGTTGTCTTTTTGGTGGTCCGTGATGGGAAAAGTGGACTGGGAATTGAAGCGTTCTTGAGGAACCGCATCATGGCTGAGGTGAAAAACACCAGCACCAGCTGCAGTAGCAGTACATGTCCGATAAGCGTTTCGTGGGTCAACTAGAGCTCGGTTTACTTCTTCCATTCCACTAGGTTCCTGAAAATATGTACAGGCATTCAGCTGCCCACACACGGCATTGCCTGTGATGATACTGCATGCGACTGCGACTGCGAGGTCGAGGGTGCAAGCTAGAGTAGTTGACAGTGACTCTTTCGTCCACTCGATTATTTTGCCAGGCTTCCCTGTCAGTAAGCACGATGATAACCTCCCTGTTTAACTTTAATTCGGCCTGAGCTTTTTTTGAGAGAGCACAGCCGGATGGCCTGGTAGGTCCGTAACCTAACCTTTCCCACGGGCCATGCTGCACCAGGTTCTTCACAGATTTCTTTGATTATATTCTTCACATATCAGTAGTGTAGTTAATTAAATAAGTCATCTGGCCAACTACTAGATAATCATAATTACGTAGACCTAAAGCAAGGTTGCGGGTTCTGAAAGCACACAAACATATCATACACAATCGACAGTACCTATTTTTTCTTACTTTATTTGAAAGGTCATAATAACTCGGCAATAGAAAAAAGATATTATTGTGATTTTAGCTCTGGTTTGAAATACAATTGTGATTTTACCTTTTAAATTAAGAGTTTGTGATTTTTCCCCTGTTTTTTTTAAATGAAGTCTCTGTTTACCCCTCCTGTTAGCCTCACAGGATTAAATGATTTTTAAAAAATAAAATAAAAGATTAAGAAATTTAAAAAGACTGCAATACCCTTTCCTACATGTATTGTTCATAATGCTGAAATATTGTGAAAATACTACTGAAATTTTGTCAAGATCACACTGAATTTTTTTAAATGTTGTCAAAACATTATCGAAAACTGCAGAAATATTTTTAAAATTACAACAAAAATCATGGCAAAATGTTACTAAATACATACTCAATATGTTAATTTGTCTATATTAATACATGGGTAAAATTACAACCATAAATTAAAAGTAGGGATAAAATAACAAGGGTGTTTACGTCTTTTTTCTCATACTTAAGACCGTTAACACCCACTAACGGAGTATGGATATACTTTGCCTTCATTTTAAAAATAACAAGAATAAAATCACAATCTCTCAATTGGGAGGATAAAATCACAATTGCACTTCAAACCATGTAAAATTATAATAGCCTCTGGAAAAAAGAAATGCGAGGTTACATTTCTCCCTGTCCACGGACTCCACACGAAGCCTTCAACAACTGAACTCGAGCTATCCCAGGCCTAGATCATAGACCTTAGGAAGAGGCCCATCTTCCCAACAGGAAGACCGGAGAGGCCCAATCTTCTTAGAAAAGCAATGAGGCCCAAATTCGTTTGAGAAAATCGACAGGCCTGTTCGGTAGGCTCCTTCCGTGCCGCTACGACTAGGCGAGCCGTGCACCGCAAATGCGCTATGGCTCGCCGACTCAGCCATCTCCCTCGCCTCTTCCCCCTACTCGCCGCCGCTGCCAAAACCCAGTGCCTCCCAATCGCCGTCAACCCTAGCCCGGCGTCGCTCCTCCCGTCCGTCTCTTCCTCCACGCCGGTGGCCCCCGCACTCTCTCGCCTGTTCTCCTCCTCCCCCGCAGGCACTTTTCCCGTCCCCCCCCCCCCCCCCCCCCCCTCCTTGGCGTGGCTCCCGGGCTTGATGGTTTCTTCTCGTCGTACGTGCAGGTGGTTCCGGCATGGTGGTCGTAGGATCGGCGGACTCCTTCACCAGCATCCTCTCCAAGGTCCAAGGTGCGATTCCGATCCCGCCGCCACTCGCGTCCCGTCTCATCTAGTTCTAGGCAAATTTGGTCATTTCTGGTGAATCGTGTGGGATGCTTCGAATCTCATTTCGTGCGTACCTGTGATGGCTGCTGGTTTTGCAGATGAGAAGCAGCCGGCTGTGTTCTACTACACGGCAGTATGGTGTGGGCCGTGTAAGTGACGATTCCCTTTGACTGCCAAGCATAGGTTTGATACTCTCTGCGCTTCATGTGTTTGTTGTTTTGTGTTGCAGGCAGGGCGATCGCGCCTGTGATAGCTAAGCTGAGTGACAAGTACCCCAACATTCCCGTGTATAAAGTTGACATTGACATGGTAAGCGTGCTAATTGGAATACATGGGAATTTGCTCAGTATGCCTCATAGCTGTTGTTTTCTATTTAAGATTGTTGCAGTATTTGTTGTTTATTTTACATGTCATAACAATTCTGCTGCTTCATTGTAACTGCACTCTGGCATGTCTAATGTTTAGGATTCCACTGTAATTGTGGCTTTTGATTCTTGCTAACTAGCACAAACTAACAGAAAACCACAGGCTTTGCTCATCCACATTTGTATCTATTTATCACTTGTGTAGCATTGAGGACACCTACGTAGAGCATAGATTTTTTGTTTGTTTTCTCGCTGTGGAAGTTGTTATGGGACCAAGCTGCTGTTGAAATTCGTATACAATTTTTACCTTCGCTAAAGTGAACATTTATGTATAGTGTGAGACAGTGAGAGCGTATATCTTTTGTGTAGCATGCTTTCCAGATAAAAAAATTGTTTCTGTTTTTTTGACTTGGAACGGTTGAGCAGTGCCCATGAAGATGTTGTTGTTTCATAGCATTAGAGTATTCTCCAACATATTTAGAGACAAATGTCATGCTGATGAGAATGGGACTATGGGAGTAACTTGGAACTTGTTTGCGCGACGATTTGCACTTTAATATGTCATAATATTATTGGTTGATAGTTGTTTATGATATACTAGTTTGTTTCAATTTGGGATTCTGTAGACCGCCTATAACAACCCATTCCCTGATGCATCCTTGGCGGGATGTGTTTCAGATACATTATATCTTCTAATCCCATGTATTTGATATCCACCTTCAGCTGTAGTTAAAACCTGCTTAATTCTTTCTCAAATTGTTGATTATTTGATTTTCTTTCTTATTTGACGTTACAGGATGGTTTAGGAAGCAAGCTGGGTCCTCTCAAAATATTCTCGGTGGTAAGCTGTGATTCATATCAGTATAATTAATAACATTTTGATCAAAATTTTCTAGTTTGTTGAGCACTCCTGCATAGCGTACCTGCAGAGTGTATCCCAACGTGCTTGGGGCAAAAGCTTACAGTGGTTGTTGTTGAGCAATCCTGCAACTTACCTATAGCATTCTGTTGCGTTGATATAATGCATAATAATTTATAAGCTTATTGAATGCAAAAAAATGATGGAAGGACATGATTACATGGCTATCTTTTCCCAGCCGTTTTTGTACAGTTTACCGAGAATTCTTGAACCCAAAAGGCCAAAATCCTTTTGTTTCCCGTAAATTCTTGAACCCTAAATCTAATCCTTATACATTGCAAATATTTGACTCTCTGCAGCCAACTTTCCATTTCTATCACAAAGGTGAAAAGGCTAGCGAAGTAGTGGGTGCTGATGTGAAACAACTTGAAGCTGCCATGGAAAGTCTCCACAAGTAAGTTGCTGTTCGTTCCCCTTTTTTTGTTCTTGGCTTCTTGCCAGTCTTACATTGATAATTGGAGAAGGCTTACATTCACAGTACGCTGCTGTTTATCTTTTCTGCAGTTAACTAAACTGAAACTAAATAAATCTAACCAAGCTAAATTGAATCTTGTAAATACTGAGGAGCGAAACGTTAGGTTTCCAGCTCTGTGCATCTATTATGTGATTAGTCTTTATAGACTCGTGTTCAGCACATATCTGTTTGATTTATTTCAATGATTCTGAAACTACATATTTTTCTTACACAGGCAGCAGTAGAAGTTTCAGAGGACTTGATCTGGAGGGATACAATTTCATTAATTTACCATGCATGAGCAAATATTCCAGAGCCTTTTCTGCCTCTCTTATGTTTTTAATGCTCAGTTGGTGGTCCTGTGAAGAAATTAGTCCCTCTATCCCGAAAAGTTTGTCGCTTTGTAGTTCATTTTTGAACTACAAAGCGACAAACTTTCTGAGACGGAGGGAGTACATACTTTGGATTCCTATGACATTGGATTTTCCACTGTTTCTCCAGATTCATGATATATTTTGGTTGAACGCTAAGTGGGACAGGAATAAATCAGGTCTTATGTATGCTACATGTATGTGTAAGGTTTATTAGTTATCTTCTCCCTTTTAGTCGTACAAGTTTTGGGAATAATTGAATTGTGTGCACGTAGGACCTTGTTGGTTTGAGGTAGAACGCCTGTAGTGGGTCTCGTCGAGGCTCGAGGTAAACAGAATGTGGGCCTTATCAAAACCCAGCCCTTTACCTGGTCATTTGGGCCTTATCAAAACAGATACATATGCAGTTGCCAAATCGAAGCCATCGGATCCGATGGAGTCTGTGCTCTGCCTCCCTGTACCCGCAGATAGACATGATAAAAGGCCAGGACAGGTCGCGCCTGCGCCTGCTTGTCACTTCACATGCATGCCACAAGCACGGTCCCCCGGGCTTTGGCAACACCATGCGTGTCTCCCGCCGGAGTGGCAGCGGCACCAGCCATGGACGCAGCCTGTGTCGGCACGTGACGAGGTCGCCGTCTCGGCATCCTGTCGGGCCTTGTCTCCACCCTGGTTAGCTGCGTGTTATCGTTCGTTCGTTCACGCATGCATGCATGGATCTCAGCCGCCGTAAGACGGCAGGTGCGCCCGGCGGCGAGAGGGCCCCTGGACAAGTCACGTCGGCACATGGCGGCTGCCCGGCAGGCGGGAGACGACTCCGCTGATGAACGGCATGGTGTCTGTACATTCTCCTATCGTATGTCGAGCAAGTTTCCTCCGAAATTCATGGCCCCGCAGCTACTAGTATTTGGGTAAGAAATTATTAGGATTTTCACTATATAAAAAAGAAATAGAATTTCTTGACCGATTAGTCATTGCTGACATCTTTAAAGGCGAACCGACAAGAAGCAGTTGCATCCTGTTAACTTCTGGTTCTGGCCCCGGTGAAATCCAGTTAAATGGAACCGACTGAAGCCACTGCAGCCAAGTGCGGAATTCTTCACTCCGAGATTGGCGCAAGACGAGACCGATGGATGGATGTGATTACCGGCCGGCCGGTGGGATCTTGCGCTAGCGATCCTACAGTGAGGTACGTCAGCACTGCCTTGGAAGATCATCGTGCATTTGACGAGTAATGAGCAGTAGTAGCTACGGTGACAAACTGACAACCAGCAAACCCTGCTGTTGCTGTTCCCGGCCCGAGCATTGCAACATTCGTGGGCTGTTTGGGCTTGGATGTTGCTGGAGATATCTATCTAAGTTTGGGCTCCAGTCTCTGTTCTGTCACTGTTCATCCAGTTTTGCGTCTAGGATTAGACTACGGTAGGGCAAGTGCAAGAAAGAATGTTCATCATGGCTACACGCATGATCTCGGCTTGAGAAACTCTATATACATGACATCACCTAGTATCTGCATCATCAAAAGCAAGACACCACGGTCGTTCTGTTGGTTATGTGCTCAAGAGGCAATCATAATAATTCGGGTTGAGACCTATTGGATATTTAATCCATAAGCAATTAGGGTCCTAATGGATCTGCGACCTAAAATCCCATTAGTACGCCTATAAATATGAGGGGTAGGGTTAGAGGCTAATCATCCCACCACGTGACAGCCCTAGCCGCCACTCCTTGAAGGCCTCACGCCGAAACCCTTGCCGCGCGCGCGGTGCTAGCACACCGACGCACGGTGTTCCTCTCCGTACGTGTGGACTCCGTGGAGGCGCTGCTGCTACTGCTGCGCTGATCGGCTACGACGATCGTGATCATCTACCTGCTGTTGTGACGAGGATGAGGAGGAGACGAACGAGATAGTCTACCTCCCCTGCACTGATGCACATCTATGTTCCGCTGCGCTGCGCGTCTAGTGGTAACGATCCATGACCTCTGTACTCGCATGTTTCCTGGATGATGCGGTAGAGTTGCTAGAGTAGCGTACCGAAGTAAGCTAATAGTGGCATCAGAGCCGACTTGCGTAGTTTCTGGTCTGGATCTTGTTAGTAGATGGTATCTACTACAGACATATTCATACGATGAATTTTATCGCGCGATTTTTGGGATTTAGAATTGGTTAGAGTAGATTGTGATCGTATATGACTAAAGGGTCAGTTCGTGCTCCTTCTCTGCTGTGTGCGCAACCTGTCCCTACCGGCTAGAATCACCATCGGGACAAATTGTGTACATAGCTAACAGATTGAGCCAACAGATCACGGTCATGAGTCGCGATCTACTCATGAATAACCGGTCGCATTGAAAATTGAGGCATTCTGAATAGCTTGGATTCAGGTTGATTCGATCAATTCGATGAGATTTTCATAGTAATTGTTCTACTATAGCGATTACATAATATAGTTTCGCGCTAGAAATTATTCTACGCTTAACTCGTTTTTGCAGGGAATGATGTGAATGGTATGGCCTTAATGTGATGTGATGATATTTGTGTAAATTCGTGCAGCCCGCGTGTTGCAAATTTAACACAACCGGATTGAGGTTGTCACATAATTATATAACAACCTGCGTGTCGACCTGTGATGCTTGCTCTCTCATGTAATTTATTTGGTAGCTATTAGTTGTATTAGCTTCTTTTATTATCATGGAGATGTCTTCAAGCATGGTGGAGATGGAGATCACTACAAGAAGGGAGGCATGGCAGCTCAGATCTTGATGGAACCATGGCGATGGAGACCATTATGATTCTAAAGGTCATACTATTTACAATGTGATTTGATCATATGCCTGTGATGCTTATTACTATTCTTTTCATGTTTTTCATATGGTGGATGTTTTGTCATGATAGAATAGCTTCCCTCATAAAAGTTGAGCATTTGATGCCATTTACCAATAGCTGCACATATTATATTTTGATCGTTGTGTGGTAGGTTTGCCAAAGCAAAGTACCATCATCTATCATAATTCATAGAGTGAATGTTGGACATTCACATGCATAGTGTTGGTTTACTCAACAAAGCTATCAAAACGGTTTTGGGCTTTATGGCATATAGTTGGGAGCCGGGGCATTGGATGTCAACCAACAAACAAGAGTCATATAGAGATATGATTAACAATGATTGTTTACCTATGTCACTAATTTCCTAGCAGTGAAGCCAAAGCTCACTAGGAATTAGTGAATATAGATCTTGAACCACTATATGTCGTTAGAGGGAAGACGATGATCATATAGTGGTGATATCTTTTATTAAACTGTTAATAGAAGATTGATACATAACATAATGCTAAACCTTGCATATTTATTTTCTATTGTAGATAATGTATGCTAGTAATAATTCCGGTTTCAATTTGCGATCTGTGCTTGAAAAGGAAAAGCTCAATGGAGCTAACTTTATCGATTGGTACCGCAACCTGAGAATCGTTCTTAGGCAAGAGAAAACCGAGTACGTTCTTCTGCAGCCATACCCTGATGACCTCCCAGCTGATGCAACTAATGCAGCACGCATAGCTTATACGAAGCACTGCGATGATGCGCTTAATGTAAGCTGCCTCATGCTGGTCATTATATTCCCTGATATGCAAAAACAGTATGAGCATACAAATGCTTATTCTATGATTGAGGGACTACGTGGAATGTTTGAGAATCAAGCAAGGGCTGAGAGATACAACATCTCAAAGTCCTTGTTCTCATGCAAGCTGGCGGAGGGTAGCCCGGTCAGCCCTCATGTAATCAAGATGATTGGTTACATTGAAACTTTGGGCAAACTTGGTTCTGAACTCAAAGATGATCTGGCTATTGACGTTGTTCTCCAGTCGCTCCCATCGAGCTACAAGCCATTCATATTGAATTTTCAAATGAATGGCATAGAGAAAACTTTGGCTAAATTGCATGGGATGCTTAAAACAGCCGAAGAAAGCATTAAGAAAAACGCCACTCATGTGATGATGGTGCAAAAGGAGAATAAAAAGAGGAAGCGTGTGACGCATCCTAAAGGTAAAGGCAAGGGAAAGGTTCCCGATGAGCCTTCAAGCTCAAAGTCTAAGCCAAAGGGCAAATCTGGCCCTTCTCCTCATGATGAATGCTTTCACTGTCATGGTAAGGGGCACTGGTGTAGGAACTGCAAGAAGTACTTAGAGGATAAGAAGAAAAAGGGAAGTGAGACTTTCACTTCAGGTATAAATGTTATAGAAATTAACATTGTATTATCTTCTAGTGAATCATAGGTATTTGATACCGTATTGATGATCCACATTTGCAAATCGTTGCAGGGTCTAAGTGAGACTAGAAGATTTGCAAAAGGCGAGTTGGATGTTTGTGTCGGCAATAGAGAAAAGGTTGCAGTCATAGCTGTCGGAACTTACCACTTGTCATTATCCTCAAGATTAGTTTTGGAATTGAATAATTGTTATTGCATTCCTACTTTGAGTAAGAACATTATCTCTTCTTCGTGTTTAGAAGAAGTTGATGGTTATGAGATTGTAATAAAGAATAAATATTGTTCTATTCATTACAATAATATTTTCTATGCTCAATGTCCATTGGTAAATGGATTACATGTTCTTGATCTTGAGGATAAAACTGTCTGTAACATTAATACCAAAAGGGTTCGACGAAATGATCTAAATCCCACTTTTATTTGACATTGTCGCTTAGGTCATATAAATGAGAAACGCGTTGAAAAACTCCATAAAGATGGATTAATAAGCTCATTTGATTTTGAATCACTTGACACATGCAAATCTTGTTTCCTTGGGAAGATGACCAAAACACCCTTCACTGATCAAAGTGAGAGGGCGACTGATTTGTTGAGACTTATACATACAGATGTATATGGACCAATGAGTTCAATTGCCAGAGGTGATTTTCAGTACTTTATCACATTTACCGATGACTTTATGATTATGTCTACCTAATGAGGCACAAGTCTGAATCCTTTGAAAAGTTCAAAGAATTTCAGAATGGAGTACAAAATCAATTATGCAAGACAATTAAACTTCTACGATCTGATCGTGGGGGTGAATATTTGAGCCATAAATTTTATGATCATTTAAAACAATATGGAATTGTTCCACAGTTGACTCCACCTGGAACGCCTCAATGGAATGGGGTGTCTGAGCGGAGGAACCGAACCTTGTTGGACATGGTTAGGTCGATGATGAGCCAAGTAAATCTTCCACTATCCTTTTGGGGTTATGCTCTTGAAACTGCTGCGTTTACACTAAACAGAGTCCCAACTAAGTTTGTTAAGAAGACACCATATGAGATGTGGACCGGGAAACGTCCCGGATTGTCTTTCCTCAAAGTTTGAGGATGTGATGTTTATGTCAAACGTTTGACGTCAGACAAACTCACTCTGAAATTAGACAAATGTTTCTTTGTGGTATATTCTAGGGAAACCAAAGGATATTATTTTTATAATAAAATATAGGGTAAAGTGTTTACGGCTCGCAATGGTGTCTTCTTGGAGAAAGAGTTTCTCTCAAAAGGAGCTAGTAGGAGCAAGGTGCATCTTGAAGAAATTCAAGAAATACCTGAAAATGTTTCAACACCCACTAATCCTATACAGGATGTACAAGATGTTGTGCAACCAGTTAATGAAACACCAGCCCCACGAAGGTCTACGAGGGCACGTCGTGCAACTGAAAAGTTAACGCTTCTAACCACGGAGCAACATAATATGGTATTATTGGATAATAATGAGCCTACAACCTACGTAGAAGCAATAGAGGGACCCGATTCTGAAAAATGGCTTGGAGCCATGGAATCCGAAATTGAATCCATGCATGAAAATCAAGTTTGGAACTTGGTTGATCCAATCGAAGGTGTGAGACCTGTCAATTGTAAATGGATTTTCAAGAAAAAGACTCATATGGATGGAAATGTTCACATCTATAAAGCGCGATTGGTGGCGAAAGGTTTCAAACAAATTCAAGGTGTTGATTATGATGAAACTTTCTCACTCGTTGCAATGCTTAAGCCTGTTCGGATTCTTCTAGCAATTGCTGCGTATTTTGATTATGAAATACGGCAGATGGATGTCAAAACAGCCTTTCTTAATGGAAATATGACTGAGGATGTGTACATGACACAACCTGAGGGTTTTGTCGATCCTGAAAATGCTAGTAAAATATGCAAGCTTCAAAAATCCATATATGGACTGAAGCAAGCATCTCGGAGTTGGAATCTGCGTTTTGATGAAGTAATCAAAGGGTTTGGTTTCATCAAGAACGAAGAAGAACCTTGTATTTACAAGACATTTAGTGGGAGCGCACATGTATTTCTGATCCTATATGTAGATGACATATTATTGATCGGAAATGACATTCTAATACTTGGTGATGTTAAATCCTCATTAAGAAAAAATTTCTCAATGAAGGATTTAGGAGAGACAACGTATATTTTGGGCATAAAGATCTATAGAGATAGATCTAAAAGGCTAATTGGATTAAGCCAAGATACATATATTGACAAGATATTACATCGGTTCAATATGCAAGATTCCAAGAAAGTTTTCTTGCCAATATCACATGACATTACTCTAAGCAAGAGTCAGTGTCCTTTGACACCTGATGAGCAAAAGAGAATGAGAGCGATTCCTTATGCTTCGGCTATTGGATCCATCATGTATGCCATATTATGTACACGCCTAGATATATCTTACGCTCTAAGTATCACGAGCAGATATCAATCAGATTTTGGTGAGGCTCATTGGACTGTTATCAAAAACATCCTTAAGTACTTAAGAAGAACTAAGGATGCATTCATAGTGTTTGGAGGTGAAGAAGAGCTCGTTGTAAAATGTTACACCGATGCCAACTTCCAAACTAATAAGGATGATTCTAGATCGCAATCCGGTTTTGTATTATGCCTCAATGGAGGGGCAGTGAGATGGAAAAGTTCCAAGGAAGATACAGTAGCAGATTCAACCATAGAGGCAGAGTATATTGCAGCTTCTGAAGCTGCAAAGAAAGCTGTTTGGATCAGAAAATTTGTTTATGAGTTGGGTGTTGTTCCTAGCGCGTCCAGTCCTGTGGATCTCTACTGTGACAATAGTGGAGCTATCGCACAGGCAAAGGAGCCTAGATCACACGAACGATCCAAACACATACTACGACGCTATCACCTCATTCGAGAGATCATCGATCTAGGTGATGTGAAGATATGTAAGGTGCACACGGATTTGAATGTTGCAGATCCGTTGACAAAGCCTCCTCCACAATCAAAGCATGAGGCACACACGAGATCTATGGGTATTAGATACTTACATCAATGATCATAGTGTGTAGTGGAAGACTTGTGTCACATCTATGTTTATGTACTATTAAATAAATTGTTATATGAGTAATCATTATTTACATTGATCATCAAGTATGTGACTTGTTCGTGAAACTCTTTGTTAAAAGTAATGTTACTCTAGATGATCCCTAGTCTATACCATTATATGAGATAATGATTGCATACATACTAGCACATGTATTAATTGATGATCACGTTTCACGGATCATAGATATGGAGATATCAAATTAATAATGTGGACACATGTTAGTGCACATGATGTTGGATTGACCCACTCCAAGACACTGCTGGGATTGTTATTTCCATATGTGCCATCAGTTGGTCTTGAGTGATACACCTGCTAGATCCTTAGATCTGAGATCGCCATTGTTTCTCACTATGCATAGTTGTGTACTTTGAGACTACCAAACGCTACTCCGTAACTAGGTAGTCATAAAAGTAGTCTTCAGGTATATAATGAAACATAGAATGGAATGTGTGCGGATGAAGATGGGATTTGTCCCTCCTTAATAACAGAAGAGATATCTCTGGGCCCCTCGAGATGGTTGGATTTGAAAGTGCATGGCCATGCCAAGGTGATTAAAAGTTAATCACAGTGACTAAAAGTTAGTCACAGAATGAATCCACTATTTGATCGAGTGAATGGTCGAGCTATCACAAGGATGGCACGCATCTCGCCTTGAGCTTGACTGGTATCGTGAGACAAAGGGATTAGCATGTTGAATGTATCTAGTTTCGACCGATATGATCTTTATGTACATTCGGGAGTCAGTATGTCCTGCTAGGTACCTCTACTGACTTGTGGTTGGAAATGGTTTTCATTCACAACCGACTGCACGTGAACCTAACGCGTCACACACTTAAGGAGTTGGAATATCGAAAATCTTTGCTAGATGATTGTCTCTAGTGCAAGTGGGAGATTGTTGGTGATGTGCCCAAGAGGCAATCATAACAATTCGGGTTGAGGCCTATTGGATATTTGATCCATAATCAATTAGAGTACTAATGGGCCTGCGACCTAAAAGCCCATTAGTACGCCTATAAATATGAAGGATAGGGTTAGGGGCTAATCATCCCACCACGTGACATCCCTAGCCGCCACCCCTCGAAGGCCTCACGCCGAGAACCTTGCCGCGCACGGTGCTAGCACACCGGCGCACGGTGTTCCTCTCCGTACGTGTGGACTCCGTGGAGGCGCTGCTGTTACTGCTGCGCTGATCGGCTACGACGATCGTGATCGTCTACCTGCTGCCGTGACGAAGACGAGGAGGAGATGAACGAGATCGTCTACCTCCCCTGCACCGACGCACATCTACGTTCCGCTGCGCTGCGCGTCTAGTGGTAACGATCTATGACCTCTGTACTCGCATGTTTTCTGGGTGATGCGGTAGAGTTGCTAGAGTAGCGTACCGAAGTAAGCTAACACGTTCATTTTCCATTCAGCTGCAAGCCGTGAGTATATACGGTACGGTACATGAATCCAAATGCGACTATATAGGATGATGAATGAGTCTAAAGTCACGTGACGCCGGCTCACATGCATGGCTGGGCCACTCAGCACAGCGATCATCAAGGGATCGATGTGTTATTAAACGGGGCAAAGGCACGGGCAAGCAGGAAAGTTTCTTTTGTTGACCTGTGCGCAACGCATATGTCCGGAGTCCAGACCCCTGAATCGGCCGGGTGAGCTGAAGCCACATGCCATGCGCCCGGAAATGGTCGTCCCGGGGCGGGGTCGCCAGGCGTGCCAAAAGCGGGCGTCGGGGCAAGCGCCATAACGCCGGCTTGGCCATGGGCATGGCCGTCTTCTTGCCGCGCGCGTTGCAGTTGCAGCCTCGGATCGTTGGCCTTGGCGCGACCGTCTCCACCTATCGTCACATGCATGCTGCCGTGTACTGCTTGCTACTCTCGCTCGCTCGTCGGTCGCCGTACTACCATCTAATCGTAGCCACCAGGTGATGACTAGCATGTGTTGCTTGGAGTGTTTCTAGCTACTACTCGTTCGCAGATAGAGAGAGCTTGCATTGCAGGCGCTGATCCCGTCGTCCTATCTAAAAATTGCTTTCGCCTGCTAATAATGGTGGTGTTGCACCGGAGAGGCCGGCGCGCGCGTGGTCACAGGCCGGGCGGTGAGGTGGTGGCTCGGCTGCTGCTATGTCCGGGACTAACGCGAACTGCATGGCCTAATCATTGGAGGTATAGTATCCCGCGTCCGATCCGATCCAACAGCGTCGTGACCGGCCGTCACACTCACACCCCCAGGTGATGCGGTTGCCAAGTTATTTCTGAGGCAATCATGAGCAGTGGGCGTGACCAAGTACAGCCTCCGTCTCGCAAAGTTGAACGGCCTTGCACTGCGAGATGCATGAAGAGACCTGAATGTAGGCCTAGAGGGGGGGTGAATAGGCCTTTTTGATTTTTCTCGGTTCCTGTAACACTTAACAACCAGGTCAAAACCAGATATATCGGACTAGTCCGGTAAAGTGCGGACTAGTCCGGATTTCACGGGCTAGGTTGATCAAGTTAGGTCAATTTGATTGTTTCGTTGACGTTTGCAGCGGAAATATAAACTTTAATAACAGTTCAATAGTTGTATGTCAAGTTCTATTGCAAGTATGATTCTTGTTCAACTATTTAACTTGAATTCAACAAAATGAATCAAACCCTAGATAATGTTGATCAACTAGAATTATGAACACAAACGAACAAGACACAAGATTTATCCCGTGGTTCGGTTACCACGAAGGCAACCTACGTCCACGTTGAGGAGCCCACAAAAGGACCGGGTCTTCACCAACCCTGCTCTCGTCGGATCGCCACGAAGGCCAATCCTCTTCCACTAATCACACAGGGGTAAATCACCAAGTTGAAGGGGCGATCTCACAAGTTGAGAGCTCCCTTGATTACAAGTTTCAAGACCACCAATAACACACTTCGAAATATACAAATTGAGATACAAGAGTGTGTTAGAGATTCAAACCAAGAGCTCAATCGTGTGCCAAGTGCCTCTCCAATGATCTAGAAGTGATCTTCAATGGATTGATTGATTTTGTACTTAATTTCGTGGAGAGAGATGGTTTTTGAGTCTCTTGGGAGGTGTGACGGCGCTAGGGTTCGAGAGAGGGTGAAAGTGGGCCGTGCACCTCTATTTATATGGGGTTTCTAAAAGTGACCGTTAGGGTTCAGAAAGATCGGACTAGTCCGTGGTGGTCACCGGACTAGTCCGGTGTGCTGTGTGTAGCATACCCTAAGTGTCCAGGAATATCGGACTAGTCCGGTTGAAAACGGACTTGTCCGATTTCGCTACTGGAAAGCTTCGGACTAGTCCGATTGCCATCGGACTTGTCCGGACAAATGAAACCCTAAGTGTTTGGGATGACAAGTCCGCACTTGGAGGACTTGTCCGATTTAGATCAGTGTGTATATCGGACTAGTCCGTGTGGACACCGGACTTGTCCGAAGTGGATCAGAATGAATATCGGACTAGTCCGGGTCACAACGGACTTGTCCGATTTTGTGTGACTTGTGCATTGTGTTAAGGACTAGTCCGCATTGGAGAGGACTAGTCCGAAGTGGATCAGAAAGATATCGGATTAGTCCGGTAGAGACCGGACTTGTCCGATCTAGTGCAGAAAGTGATATCGGACTAGTCCGGCTGATATCGGACTAGTCCGGTCCTGTATAGCTTTGTGCATTGTGTGTGAGTGATCAAATGAGATTGAGCTCTTGGGTGTGTTTCCTTAACACACTCCATACATACTAAACTACTAATTTCTTCTCCTTGAGCTCAAATTCATTTTCCTTCTCAATTTCCCTCTTTTTGGCACTTTGCTCATTTTTCTTCATTTTCCTGCATTCATCTCAACAAAAGGATTAGGATCCCAATTGCTTGTCATAAATCATCCAAAACCCACAAGGGAGTCCTAGATGCACTTTCAATCTCCCCCTTTTTGGTGATTGATGACAACCAATTGAGATTTCACAAAATGAGGTATAAAATGAGATTTTCATAAAGTATGCACATATGACTCAAAAATACATCAAGCAACAAGATAATTATTCATGTGTGCATTCTTTATGGTGGGATGAATACTAAGAGCATGAATGCATTAAGAATGACAGAATTTGCATTGATCAACTAATATCAAGTGAATATGGCATTTCAGGAGCAAAAATTCAGATTTCATCACACACTTGCAAATTAATTGAGCAATTTAACACAGGACCAAACATGATATGAAAATAGTGTTAAACAAATACCATCACAATTAAAAATACATAGAGAGCTCTCTCCTCGCATCCTATTCAGCTAAAGCTAAGACTAGATACTCCCCCTCAATCTCTCCCCCTTTGGCATCAAGACACCAAAAAGAGAGAGAGGAAGGTCCTAGGGCTTCACTCTTCGCTGTCAGTCCTCTCATCGTCTTCATCGTCTTCATCGCTTTCCGCTTGACGAGGTTGAGAGGGAGGAGGAGGAGCGGAGCTGCTCGAGCCCCCAATGCCAAAATAGGCAAGCTCAGAGGGAGTCAAGGGGCTGAGCTCGGTGATGTCCGGATCAGAATCTTCAGAAAGTACTGGAGATCCAATTGGGTTGATCTCCAGCTTCTCACTCAGCTGCTTCACATTGGCTTTTATGTACCTCATGTTCTCCTTCCTCTTCTGATTTAGCTTGTGAAGCTTCACTTCAGTTTTCTTGCATGAGGAGAAAATTGCAGCCAAGTACTTGAGGATCCCACTGGCGGATCCTTTCTGAGGGGCTTCCCTGGAGGGAGGAGGAGCCCTAGCAGCTTCTTCTTGCCTTGCCGGTGCCTCGGGGCTTGAGGCCGGCGATGGAGCAGCCTGGACACTCACTGGCTGAGGCTTCTGAGGCCTCAGTGAAGTGTGCTCCACATCCTTCACAAACTCGATCCCTGTGACCTTCTCAATCATAAACATCAAGTAAGGGGCATAGCCACAGGATCGGTTGGGGGTACTTGAGATATTGACCATATCATTCCAAATATAGTCTGCAACATCAAACTGTCTCTTCTTGCTTATGACCCTCATTAGAGTCCGGAGGTAACCCTGTACACTCCCTGCATCCTCATCCTTGGGGGCAATGGTCTTCCGGAGAACTCTGTTTAGGACCACAAAGAAGGGCTTCATGTTCTTTGTGGAGGGAGGAATATACTTAGAGTTGGGCTCATACATGAACTTCATTCTGTCCCTCTCAATGACCCCTATGTTGTGGATGATTAGGTGGTCATTTCCAGCAGAGTCTAAGTGGAGCAGGTTTGCAAAATCCTCCTGAGTGATGGAGTACTTGGATCCATGGGTCATCCAAGTCACACTTTCTTCATCTTCACTCGAGAAGTGGCACGTTGCATAGAATTGTGCTATCACTTCATCATTCCAGTTGTGTCTGAAGGCAAAGAGATCCTTCAGACCATGTCTCTCTGCAGCTGCTATCACTTCATCAAAAGCTGCACATTTCTTCTTCTCAAGGTGGGCCCAGTCAATCCATTGACTGCGCACCACCGGGGTCTTCATCGGCAAGTAAACCAGCTTGTAGAAATCAGCATGGAAATTTGACCAAAATCTGCCATCAGCTGCTTGCTTGGGCCTTGCATAGCAATCAACACTTCTCAACTTCGCAGCCACATCGCTGCCCTTGCCAGTGAATATTTCCTCATTGGGGTCCCGAACCCCTTCTCTGGGAGTATGCAGCTTCAGGGGCCCAACAGGCCCTGTGGCAACCCCCTTGCCCTTCCCTTTAGCTTGTCGAAGGCCACTTGAAGAAGTAGCAGCCTTCGAAGCGGCTTTCTTGACGCACACCTTCCTTCGAACTTGGGGAGGTGAGGGAGCTGGCTCGGAGGGTCTCTCTTGGCGTTTCTTGCCAAGACCCGCCGAGGACCGAGGTGCCACCTCGTGGTCCAACTCGGCCTCGAAATCGGAGATTTCGTTGTCGGAGCTCGACATGATCTGAGAATGAGTGATCAAGAGAAAGGACAAGTTATACAAGGTATTGGTGAGGTAAGATGGCAATGGAAGGCACTAGGGAATTAAAGAATTAGGTTTTGGTTCAGAAACAACGGACTTGTCCGGTGCACAGGCACGGACTAGTCCGGGGGACCGGACTTGTCCATACCTGGACCGGACTAGTCCGGTGTTCATCTGCAAAAACCTAACAGACTGGACAAAAATTGATCCCTAAGGTAAAACTAGTCTAGCATACACATAGTACATCAACTAGACATGTAACTAGTGAAGAATGCTAGGCCAAACGATAAGCAATAGAGAAATTTGTGATTTCTTAGGGTTTTGAAGAAAATTTACCAAGAAATCAAAGGAAGCTTGAGATTTTGGGGGTTGGAGGACGGACTTGTCCGCTAACTTCAATCCCCGAGTCTTCAAGCTTGATCTCCGCCCAAGATTGAGGCTTTTCGACGCAGGAATCAAGGATTCGCCTTGGGAGCTCGAGCGCAAGATAGAGAAAGCTTGGGGGCGAGTGTGGGGTGAAGGGATTAGGGTTTGGTGGCGGCTAGGGTTATGGACACTAAAAATCGGACAAGTCCGGACATGACCGGACTAGTCCGAAGTCATCCAGAGACCTATATCGGACTAGTCCGTGGTCTGTCGGACTAGTCCGGCCTAACCGGCACTCTGCGGACTAGTCTGCAATGGCGGACTAGTCCGGGTAACCACGGACTTGTCCGTGGTCACAAGGAAAGAATTGCATAGCCCATTCATATATATTTGAAGGTCCAATAATTGAGAGTAGAGAGGCAAAACAATTCAAATAATCTTGATGAATTTGACCAGTAAGCAAACAACAATCATACTATGATCAAAAATTCATCAAGATCTAATAATTGACATAGTTTTTCGAGAGAAAAATGAAGAGGGATGATTTTCACAATTCAATCAATATTTTGAAGCAATCATACAGGTATACAACTTTTCAAGCCACACTCCGAGAATCAAGAATGTTTAGCTCATTTCGGAGTTCGCAAAAACGTTTTTCATCAAGTGGCTTGGTGAATATGTCGGTCAATTGTTTTTGGGTGTTGACATGAGAGATGGATATGTCTCCTTTCATGGAATGGTCTCTCAAGAAATGGTGTCTTATGTCAATGTGTTTAGTCCTAGAGTGCTCAACTGGATTGTGGGCTATTTTAATGGCACTCTCATTATCACAAAGGAGAGGAATACAGTTCATATTGTAACCGTAATCCCTTAGAGTTTGTCGCATCCAAAGAAGTTGTGCACAACAACTCCCGGCTGCAACATACTCCGCTTCGGCTGTGGATAAAGCAATGGAATTTTGTTTCTTAGATGACCAAGAAACTAAAGATCTTCCTAGGAATTGGCATGTGCCAGAGGTGCTTTTTCTATCAACTTTGCACCCGGCATAATCTGCACCGGAATACCCAATGAGATTGAATTTTGAGCCTTTTGGGTACCATAGACCAAGGTTGGGTGTATGAACTAAATATCTCAAGATTCTTTTTACGGCTGTCAAATGACATTCCTTAGGGTTGTCTTGAAATCTTGCACACAAACATACACTCAACATAATATCTGGCCTAGATGCACATAAGTAAAGTAAGGATCCAATCATGGAGCGATATACCTTTTGGTCGACGCTCGGTCCATCTTCATTGAGATCCAATTGGCCATTCGTAGCCATGGGAGTCTTTATGGGTTTTGCCTTGTCCATGCCAAACTTCTTGAGTATGTCCTGCGTGTACTTGGTTTGGCTTATGAATGTTCCCTCCTTTTGTTGCCGCACTTGGAATCCCAAGAAGTACTTCAATTCTCCCATCATGGACATTTCAAACATGTCTGTCATAATTCTACTAAATTCTTCACAGAAAGATTGGTTAGTTGACCCAAAAATTATGTCATCAACATAGATTTGGCAAATAAAAAGATCATTATCTAGGTTTTTCGTGAATAGTGTATAATCTACTTTGCCAATCTGAAAGCCATTATCAATTAAAAAATTTCTAAGACACTCATACCAAGCTCTAGGAGCTTGTTTGAGGCCATAGAGAGCCTTACGCAGTTTATACACGTGGTCGGGGAACTCTTCGTCTTCAAATCCGGGTGGTTACTCCACGTACACCTCTTCCTTGATCGGTCCGTTGAGGAAGGCACTTTTCATGTCCATTTGGTACAGCTTGAAATCATGGTGAGTAGCATATGCAAGTAATATTCTAATTGATTCAAGCCTAGCTACTGGAGCAAAAGTCTCATCGAAATCCAAACCTTCGACTTGCGAGTAACCTTTGGCCACAAGTCGTGCCTTGTTTCTTGTCACCACCCCGTGTTCGTCTTGTTTGTTGCGGAAGACCCACTTGGTGCCCACTATGTTTGCATTGGGTCTTTCCACAAGTTCCCAAACCTCGTTTCTCTTGAAATTGTTCAACTCTTCTTGCATTGCCACCACCCAGTCTGGATCCTTCAATGCATCCTCAGTCCTGCGTGGTTCCAAAAAGGAGACAAACGAGTAATGCTCGCAAAAATTAGCTATACGAGATCTAGTGGTTACTCCCTTTTGGATATCACCGATGATGTTGTCGATTGGGTGATCCTTTTGAGTGTGTTGGTGTACTCTTGGGTGTGGCACTTGGGGAGTTGAGTGTTGGTGATCATTTTCTTCTACCCCTGAGTGGTTGTCCTCGTTGATTTGTTGATCATGTTCATATTCCTGTGATTGATCTTGTATCGAGACTCCCCCTTGATTGTTGATCTCCTCTTGTGGTTCACTTTCGTCTTGTATTTGTGATGGTGACTCTTGTGGACGAACTTCGCCTAGAGCCATTCTCTTCAATGCTTGGTAAGGAGCTTCTTCTTTACCTAATTCACATTGATCAACTTGCTCCTTTTGGGAGCCATTAGTTTCATCGAACACTACGTCACGTGCTACTTCAACAAGTCTGGAGGCCTTGTTGAAAACACGATAGGCGTAAGTGTTCGAATCATAACCAAGCAAGAAACCTTCATCGGACTTCGAAGCGAACTTTGAAGTCCTGGGCTTCTTGTTCAAAATATAGCAAGGAGAACCGAAAACTCGAAAATATGAAATGTTCGGTTTGTTACCGGTGAGTAGCTCATAGGGGGTCTTCTTTGGTAGTCGATGAAGGTAGAGTCGATTTGTGGCATGGCAAGCGGTGTTGATTGCTTCCGCCCAAAATCGATCCGAAGTCTTGTATTCATCGAGCATTGTTCTTGCCATCTCTATGAGCGTTCGGTTCTTCCTTTCGGCAACTTCGTTTTGTTGTGGAGAGTATGGTGCTGAGAATTCGTGCTTGATTCCTTCCTCATCAAGGTACTCCTCCACTTGTATGTTCTTGAACTTCGTGCCGTTGTCACTCCGAATACTCTTGATTGATAGTGAGAACTCGTTTTGCGCTCGCTTGAAGAATTTCTTGAGTGTTCCTTGTGTTTCTGACTTGTCATGCAAAAAGAACACCCAAGTGAAGCGGGAAAAATCATCAATAATAACTAAACCGTATTTATTACCGCCGATGCTTATGTAAGCAATTGGACCAAACAAGTCCATACGAAGTAGTTCGAGCGGTCTTGTCGTGGTCATGATGTTCTTCACGGGATGTTGTGCTCCAACTTGCTTTCCTGCTTGGCACGCGCTACAAGGTCTGTCTTTCTCAAACACAACATCTTTCAAACCTCGGATGTGATCGCCCTTGAGGAGTTTTTGAAGGTTCCTCATACCAACATGTGCCAGCCGTCTATGCCACAGCCAACCCATGTTGGTCTTTGCAATCAAGCATGTGTCGAGTTCGGCTTTATCCTTGTTGAAGTCAACAAGGTAAAGCTTTCCCTTCAACATACCCTTGAATGCAACAGAACCATCACTTCTCCTTGAGACGGTCACACCCTTGTTAGTGAACAGGCAATTATAACCTTTGTCACATAATTGAGATATGGACAGCAGGTTATAATCTAAATATTCAACATGTAAAACATGCGAAAGAGTATGTTCAGAGGATATTGCTATTTTACCGGTACCGAGGACCCTTCCTTGACTGTTATCCCCAAAGTAGATGCCTTCGTTTGGGTCCTTGTTCACTTCATACTCCACAAACATCCTCCTTTCTCCGGTCATGTGGTTGGTGCATCCACTGTCTAGCACCCATTTGGATCCACCGGAGGAGTAGGCCTGCAAAAACAAATTACGCCTTGGTTTTAGGTACCCAAGCTTGCTTGGGTCCTTGGAGGTTAGTAACAATACATTTGGGCACCCACACATGGGATTTTGTGTTCCCATGGCGTGGCCCAGCATAATAAGCATACACTTTACCAACATTATTTTTCATTAATACATAAGAAGCATCAAATGTTTTAAACAAGAGTTGCTGTTGATTATGGGTCGGACTAGTCTGTGTGACCGGACTTGTCCGGATGACCGGACTTGTCCGGACCACAACCGAACTAGTCCGGTTTTCATGAGAGTTCAGGTTTTTAGTTTTCGAGTTACCAGGTTGTGAGGGTCCTCCCTTCAAAAAGGTAATCCTTCCCTTGTTATTCTTATGATTTCCAGCTCTTTGCTTTCCATCATAAGAGTAACCAATGCCATACTTGACATTTGGAGGTCTTTGGACCAAATATGCACTACGTGCATAGTTGATCCTCTCCTTGTCAAATATTACACATTGGGTAGGATTTTTGTCCTTTGTGGAGGTAGAATTTTCCTTCAACCTGGTGTTAATTTTATCACATTTGCAAATATGAGCGATATTAGTTGAAGTGGGTTGAGAAGGTAGGCTTGAAGAGGAGGAAGGTTCACTAAGCTTGAGTGACTCAACCTGCACTTCAAGGATCTTGTTGACCTTGATTAGGTCATCAAGTTGATCCTTGATTGCAACGTTTGAGTTGGTTAACTCCAAGCAAGTTTTCTTGCTTGAAGCTAGCTCAAGCTCTAGTGA
Source organism: Tuctoria greenei (assembly GCA_036927565.1). NCBI lineage: Eukaryota > Viridiplantae > Streptophyta > Magnoliopsida > Poales > Poaceae > Tuctoria > Tuctoria greenei. Next base: position 1,487,933 of record JAYESD010000002.1, on the reverse strand, counting down.
GTGGTTTCTCTCCTTTTCAAGAACTAGAAGATTGTCAAGTTCGACATGCTTCTCCTTTTGGGAGATAATCATGTCTTCTTGACGATCAATTAGCTCTTCCTTCTCAACAAGTTGGTTAAGCAAAAATTTCATTTTAGCAGCAGTTTTTCTATCTAAACCAATTAGCATATCTTCATCATCACTATCTAGATCATCATCACTTGAGTAAGAATGCAAGGAAGAAGTTTTGATGTTTACCTTGTGTTTACCTTCCTTAGCCATGAGGCAAGTTCCATTTGCCTTCTTTGCACCGAGCGTGGGGAAGAGTGTGGGTTTCTTGGACATGCTTTCAATGGCTATGCTAGCCATTTCTTCTTCATCGGACGATGAGGACTCATCGTTTGAGTCCCACTCCTTTCCGATGTGTGCTTGTTCAGCTTGTTTCTTCTTCTTGAAGAATTTCTTCGGTTGAGGCTTGGACTCTTTACTCTTCTTCTTGTTGTCCTCATATGGGCAATCGACTATAAAGTGATTGTACTCACCACAATTATAGCATGCCCGCCTCATCTTCGGCTTTGTCTTCTCCTTGTATTTTCCTTCACTCGATTTTGTTCCTTGTCTTTTCTTCATAATTCTTTTGAACTTCTTCATGAACAAAATCATATCTTCTTCGTCCAGCTCGCTGCTTTCATCATCGCTGTCCTCCTCAAGTTGTGCTTCTCTTGCTTCTTTGGATAGAGGCTTGAGTGAGGACTTTAGGGCAACTCCCTTCTTCTTGGCTGATGTGAGGTCGACTATTTCTTTTACGTGCTTGGCTTGCTTCTCCATCATCTCAAAGTTGATGATTTTGCCAAGCAGTTCATCCGGAGTCATTTTCTTGTACCCGGGACTTTCTCGTATCATAGAGCAAAGTGTGACGTTGCGAGGCATAAAGGCTCTAAGGATGAGCTTTACAACCTCGTGGTCATTCCACTTTTTGCTCCCATATGATCGAACCTTGTTCACAAGAGTCTTCAGTCTGTTGTACATGTCCTGGGGAGACTCATCTTCCTCAATCGCGAACCTTCCTAGTTCGCCTTCAATCATTTCAATCTTTGCCTCCCGCACATGCCGGTCACCTTCATGTGCTGTCTGTAGTGTGTCCCAGATTTATTTGGCAATTTCCCATCCGTCCACCTTTGTGAATTCATCTCGAATTAGAGATGAGGTGATAACGGCTGCGGCTTGGGCATTCCTGTGGATGGCTTGCTCTTGACTTGGCGTGAGCTCTTCATCCTCATCAGGGATGTTTATTCCTGTGCACACAATATGCCATAAACTTGGGTTAAGAGAAATCAAGTGCATCTTCATATTTTGCCTCCACATGGAGTAATCACTCCCATCGAAGTGTGGGGCTTTTCCGAGAGGAATAGATAGATAATGACTGCTGTTAGAATTTAAACGGTCATAATTAAAAGGATATCGGGAGTAGTCGGTGTGACTACTCCCCTTCTTCTTTTCTTCGACTTTAGATTTCCCTTTGGAAAGCGCTTTCTTTCTAAGGAGTGCTTCCAGCTCCAATGTCTCCTCATCACCATCATCGAAGTCTTGAATGGCTTCGAGATACTTTTCAAGCTTTTGGTGCTTGTCATTGTTCATTTCTTCCTGGTTGTTGATTTTCTGGACTTCCTTCATGTCCGACATGATCTCTTCGAGTGGTTGCACTCTTTCTTGAAGAACCTGCTCTGATACCAATTGAATGTAGGCCTAGAGGGGGGGGGTGAATAGGCCTTTTTGATTTTTCTCGGTTCCTGTAACACTTAGCAACCAGGTCAAAACCAGATATATCGGACTAGTCCGGTAAAGTGCGGACTAGTCCGGATTTCAGGGGCTAGGTTGATCAAGTTAGGTCAATTTGATTGTTTCGTTGACGTTTGCAGCAGAAATATAAACTTTAATAACAGTTCAATAGTTGTATGTCAAGTTCTATTGCAAGTATGATTCTTGTTCAACTATTTAACTTGAATTCAACAAAATGAATCAAACCCTAGATAATGTTGATCAACTAGAATGATGAACACAAACGAACAAGACACAAAATTTATCCCGTGGTTCGGTTACCACGAAGGAAACCTACGTCCACGTTGAGGAGCCCACAAAAGGATCGGGTCTTCACCAACCCTTCCCTCGTCGGATCGCCACGAAGGCCAATCCTCTTCCACTAATCACACAGGGGTAAATCACCAAGTTGAAGGGGCGATCTCACAAGTTGAGAGCTCCCTTGATTACAAGTTTCAAGACCACCAATAACACACTTCGAAATATACAAATTGAGATACAAGAGTGTGTTAGAGATTCAAACCAAGAGCTCAATCATGTGCCAAGTGCCTCTCCAATGATCTAGAAGTGATCTTCAATGGATTGATTGATTTTGCACTTAATTTCGTGGAGAGAGATGGTTTTTGAGTCTCTTGGGAGGTGTGACGGCGCTAGGGTTCGAGAGAGGGTGAAAGTGGGCCGTGCACCTCTATTTATATGGGGTTTCTAAAAGTGACCGTTAGGGTTCAGAAAGATCGGACTAGTCCGTGGTGGTCACCGGACTAGTCCGGTGTGCTGTGTGTAGCAAACCCTAAGTGTCAACGAATATCGGACTAGTCCGGTTGAAAACGGACTTGTCCGATTTTGCTACTGGAAAGCTTCGGACTAGTCCGATTGCCATCGGACTTGTCCGGACAAATGAAACCCTAAGTGTTTGGGATGACAAGTCCGCACTTGGAGGACTTGTCCGATTTAGATCAATGTGTATATCGAACTAGTCCGTGTGGACACCGGACTTGTCCGAAGTGGATCAGAATGAATATCAGACTAGTCCGGGTCACAACGGACTTGTCCGATTTTGTGTGACTTGTGCATTGTGTTAAGGACTAGTCCGCATTGGAGAGGACTAGTCCGAAGTGGATCAGAAAGATATCGGACTAGTCCGGTAGAGACCGGACTTGTCCGATCTAGTGCAGAAAGTGATATCGGACTAGTCCGGTCTTGTATAGCTTTGTGCATTGTGTGTGAGTGATCAAATGAGATTGAGCTCTTGGGTGTGTTTCCTTAACACACTCCATACATACTAAACTACTAATTTCTTCTCCTTGAGCTCAAATTCATTTTCCTTCTCAATTTCCCTCTTTTTGGCACTTTGCTCATTTTTCATCATTTTCCTGCATTCATCTCAACAAAAGTATTAGGATCCCAATTGCTTGTCATAAATCATCCAAAACCCACAAGGGAGTCCTAGATGCACTTTCAATCTCCCCCTTTTTGGTGATTGATGACAACCAATTGAGATTTCACAAAATGAGGTATAAAATGAGATTTTCATAAAATATGCACATATGACTCAAAAATACATCAAGCAACAAGATAATTATTCATGTGTGCATTCTTTATGGTGGGATGCATACTAAGAGCATGAATGCATTAAGAATGACAGAATTTGCATTGATCAACTAATATCAAGTGAATATGGCATTTCAGGAGCAAAAATTCAGATTTCATCACACACTTGCAAATTAATTGAGCAATTTAACACAGGACCAAACATGATATGAAAATAGTGTTAAACAAATACCATCACAATTAAAAATACATAGAGAGCTCTCTCCTCGCATCCTATTCAGCTAAAGCTAAGACTAGAGACTCCCCCTCAATCTCTCCCCCTTTGGCATCAAGACACCAAAAAGAGAGAGAGGAAGGTCCTAGGGCTTCACTCTTCGCTGTCAGTCCTCTCGTCGTCTTCATCGTCTTCATCGCTTTCCGCTTGACGAGGTTGAGAGGGAGGAGGAGGAGCGGAGCTGCTCGAGCCCCCAATGCCAAAATAGGCAAGCTCGGAGGGAGTCAAGGGGCTGAGCTCGGTGATGTCCGGATCAGAATCTTCAGAAAGTACTGGAGATCCAATTGGGTTGATCTCCAGCTTCTCACTCAGCTGCTTCACATTGGCTTTTATGTACCTCATGTTCTCCTTCCTCTTCTGATTTAGCTTGTGAAGCTTCACTTCAGTTTTCTTGCATGAGGAGAAAATTGCAGCCAAGTACTTGAGGATCCCACTGGCGGATCCTTTCTGAGGGGCTTCCCTGGAGGGAGGAGGAGCCCTAGCAGCTTCTTCTTGCCTTGCCGGTGCCTCGGGGCTTGAGGCCGGCGATGGAGCAGCTTGGACACTCACTGGCTGAGGCTTCTGAGGCCTCAGTGGAGTGTGCTCCACATCCTTCACAAACTCGATCCCTGTGACCTTCTCAATCATAAACATCAAGTAAGGGGCATAGCCACAGGATCGGTTGGGGGTACTTGAGATATTGACCATATCATTCCAAATATAGTCTGCAACATCAAACTGTCTCTTCTTGCTTATGACCCTCATTAGAGTACGGAGGTAACCCTGTACACTCCCTGCATCCCCATCCTTGGGGGCAATGGTCTTCCGGAGAACTCTGTTCAGGACCACAAAGAAGGGCTTCATGTTCTTTGTGGAGGGAGGAACATACTTAGAGTTGGGCTCATACATGAACTTCATTCCGTCCCTCTCAATGACCCCTATGTTGTGGATGATTAGGTGGTCATTTCCAGCAGAGTCTAAGTGGAGCAGGTTTGCAAAATCCTCCTGAGTGATGGAGTACTTGGATCCATGGGTCATCCAAGTCACACTTTCTTCATCTTCACTCGAGAAGTGGCACGTTGCATAGAATTGTGCTATCACTTCATCATTCCAGTTGTGTCTGAAGGCAAAGAGATCCTTCAGACCATGTCTCTCTGCAGCTGCTATCACTTCATCAAAAGCTGCTGTCGACTGTTGGAGTCGGCAGATCTCCTGACACTACTAAAGTGTTGAAGGAGTTTGTAGTTCGGTGTGGGCGCACGGAGACTCAAGAAGGTGAATCACGATTGGACACGAGAGACTCAGTGGTTTACGTGGTTCGGGTCGCCTGAGCGTAATACCCTACTCCACGGGTGTGTGGTGTTGTATTAGTTTATGTATGAAAGCTCACGTCAATGCGTGTGTGCCTAAGAGCGTTCGAGAGCCTTCTTTTTTCTCCGTGTATCGTCGGTCTGTCCTTTTATAGTACAAGGACAAACCGTTACAAGTTAGCCTGGCCCGACATGTGGCCCCCGCGGTTACTAGTATTGATACACGATTAATGGTTGTTAATAACCCTGTAACGGGCTCCGACAGTGCCGTTACAGGTGTTAAGATTGTCCGATTAAGTGTCATTAACATGGAATTAATGACAATTAATCGGGTCTTGAAGTCCGCGGCTATCCTTTGAAGATCCGGAGTCGTTACAATGTCTTCCGGAGGTTTGAGGCGGCCAGCTCCGACGTTTGGACACGTGGCAGCTCTGGAGCTTGCTTGTGGGAAGCGGGAAGCTCCGGGGTGGCCTGGCACGTGTCAGGTCCGGAGCTTCTCTCGGTCAGGGGTTAAGTCCGGAGGTGCCGTTTCGGTACCTAGCCCGGAGCTTCACCCTTGTGGGTAGTAGCTCCGGTCTGGCAGTACACGTGGCAACCTAGGGGTTAACCATGTTGGAGAAGCAGGTCCGGTTATGTCTGACAAGTGGGCCTCCGAGGGTCTTCAATTTGAGTAGACGTCCTTCCCTTGAGATCTTTGTAACCTCAGGGGGTGTATGGTTTTTAGGGTACCGACAGTGGCCCCCTGGACCTACCTCTGGGGAAAGTCACCGGGGTGAAGTCATTCCGTCGGAGGTGGGTCCATACTCGCGACTCTTGAACTGGGTCTTCAAGGGTCTTCGGAGGTGCCGTTGGCGGAGCTTTACGGTTAAATCCCGACGCGTGGCGCACCTCAGGCGGCAGATAAGATCTTTGACGTGCGGATCTCTCACAATTGAAGGTCGCCGGTTCCCGATACGAAAACCGTATCGGTTCCGCGCGCCTTGTCAGGTCGCCGCCTTTGGGTTTCCCGCCTCGTGATGACAACTGTTCGCCTGGGTAAGAGCCTCGACTTGATCGTCAGGGTGGTCCCAGGCCCTCTTGTCATCGGCAGGGTTGAATTCTTGAGTAGTATCCTTGACTCCCCTGCAGTTTCCATCCAAGCGTTGCGAGGGCTTACTTAAGAAGGAAAGCGCACCGTCGGGAGTTCTTTACGCTTCCCATCTGTTGTTGCGCTCAAACTCCCAACTCGTACTTTGCTCCTCTTCTCTTGCATAGCTGTGCTGCGATGGAGTTGGGTCTGCGTGAGAGTCGCTTGAAGACTGACAGCGATCTGAAGAAGGTTCGGGCCCTCATGGGGTGGTCTTCGGACTTTTTCAACCGCTCGGTCCGCGCCGGCGGAGAGCTCCCCTTTGAAAAGGAGCACGCTGGCGAGATGGTGTACTTTTCCTCGTACGCCATGGTGGGGCTGATCTCACCGTTTTCTTCTTTCTTCTTGATGCTGCTGGACTTCTATGGTCTGCAGCTGTACCACCTTGGCCCTCACTCCATTCTCCTTGTGTCCATCTTTTTCCACTTCTGCGAGATGTGGGTGGGCATCCCTCCCTGCATCGAGCTCTTCCGAACCTTCTTCACCGTCCACACCACCGGCCGAAGCAATGAGTATCTTGGCTTCTACTACTTCGTGAAGCGCAAGAAGTGCCCATTCAAGTACCTCCGATCATTCCCTTCCGGGAAGTGTGATGACTGGAAGAAAGATTGGATAGTCGTCCGGGTGGAGGAGCATGAGCGGTTGGAGTTGCCAGACGGTCTGCCCGGCATTGACACGTCGGTATGGAGCGAAGTTCCGGTGCTGGCGGAAGCTTTCGACCCTGTCCTGACCAGGATCCGCCAATGTGTGGAGGGAGGATTGACTCCCCAGGCGGTGTTCTGCAACTTCCTGTCCAACAGGTGGGCGCCGCTGAAGAGGAGGGAGAAGCTCGCCTGGGCCCTCAAAAGCGTGATGGACGAGGACCGGGTTGAGACCGGGTTGAAGTCCAGCATGGTGGGGAAGACCTTGGAGTTTCACCTCAAGAAATTCCAGCACGGCATCGACGTTGACGGAGATTACTTGACTCCGCCGCCGGACTTCCTCCCTCTGAACGTGGAAGTTGAGTTCAGTAGGGAGCTCCGGCGGACGATGCCTGCGCTTGACGACCTTGGTGTCGTCGAGAGAAGATCAACCACCCGGTTGGCGATCCCCGGGTTGTCCGAAGACGGCTCCGCCCCTGTCCCACAGCCAAGAGCTGAGGTCATCGGCAAGGGCAAGGAGCTGGCGGAGGAGCCGGAGAGCCGGAAGAGGAAGCTACGACATGCTGACGGAAGGTCCATCGGGCCTGCCACTTCCCCCCGGTTCCCCCTCCTCAGGAAGGAAGATCCTCCGCCGCCGTGGCGACTGTCCCCGTGGTGGGGTCCTTCCGGAACGTTACTGTTCCGGCGGTGGGATCCTCCCGGAGTGCGACTGTCCTCGTGGTGGATCCCTCCTGTGGTGCTAGCTCCGGGCGCGTGACTCCGGCATCTGGAGCGGTGAGGGCCTCCAGGTCCAGGAGTTCCTCCCGATCAATGAGAGCTCCGACCCGGGAAACGCCCGCGGCTGTGGCAAGTCCTGGGAGTCCTCCCGGAGCTCCTACGCCGACTGTGGCCAGCCCGTATCGTCCGGGAAAGAGGTTCCGCGCAAGCTGGTGCGGGAGCCTCCCAAGGTAATTTTTCTTTTTTACCTCGATTAACTTTTTAATTGTAGCATATGTTTGCTCAATTTCTTCGTTCTTCATCTGCAGCGTTCCCAAGAAGGGGAGTGAAGCTCCACCCTCAGCCACAGTGTCTGAGGCTGCGAGGGCTTCTGCTCCAGTCCCGGTGCCGCCCCAAGCGGAGGCTGCGACAGCTCCGGCGCCGACTGTCGTGGTCATGGACCTCGACTCGTCTCCAGAAGTTCCCGTGGTAGCGCCGCACCATGGGAATGAAGATGCGCCAGCGGCACCCGTCCCGGAAGTGGAAGCTCCGGGTCCTGGTGCTGCAGTAGTAGAAGCTCCGGCTGTTGAGTCGGAGGAAGTAGCAGTCCCGGCTTCGGAGCCGGAAAGTGCTGAAGCCCCGGCGATTGAGCCGGAGGTGGCTGAAGCCCCGGCATGCGAGCCGGAAGTCGAAGTAGTTCCGGCAGTTGAGCCGGTTACTTCCGAAGCTCCGGCCGCAGAGCCGGTGATTGTTGAAGCGCCGGTCACAGAGCCGGCGGTTAAAGAGGCGAGGGAGCTTGAGCCTCCCTCAGAAGAGGTGTCCCGGCCGGAGCCAGTAGCGGCTCCTGCTCCGGAGGCGACGACGTCGATGGTACCTGTGGCAGAGCCAGAGTGCCTGAACGAAGTCGCCGACCCCCCGCCTGAGGGGGCGAATGAAGACTTGGTGGCGGGACCTCCTTCGATGGCGACTGAGGTCGTCCCGAAGGAAGGCCCTAGCGCTTTGGAAGCTCGGGGTTCCACTCTCGTAGAGTGGGACCCAATTTTTGTATGTGAAGACCCGCTGGAACCAGCGGAAGAGATCCCAGCAGGTCCGGAGCCCATCTCGCTGTCGATGTCCATCGACAACGCCTGCTCCAGTCTACGTCAGGTCCAACTGGCCTTCTTCCACGACAGCAAGGCTCTTAAAGAGGAGCGCCAAACCCTTAGGCGGTGGCGTAATCGGCTCCACTTCGAGACTAAGCTGGCGCAGTCGAGGCTTGCGGATGACAAGGAGTGGATCAAGCGGGAGAAGATCCGCCTGGAGCTCTGGGATAAGCTGGTGGACGAGAGGGAGAGCATGACTCACGCCCTCGATGCTCAATCCCGGGAGTTCCACGACCGAGCTAGGGCTGCTAACGTCGCGGCCAATGCTCGGTTTGATCAGCTCGAGGCCATCAGCACCGCACTCATCAAGCGCCGAGAGGCACTTGAAGGGAGGGAAAGACGGCTCGAGGACGAGGAGCAAAAACTCCTAAAGCTACGGGATGACATCTTGCGACGGGAAGAAGAGCTCGCCGAGAAAACAGCTCTGGCGGACAAGGGCCTCGAGGAGCGCACTAAGAAATTGGAAGAGCGCTGCCTCGAGGAAGAGGAGAAGACCTGGGTGCGGGGGCAGGAACTCTACGAATACGAGTGTGCCCTTGTCGCCCGGGAGAAGAAAGTGGAGGCTAGGGAGAAGGACCTGGTCGACCGCCGGAACAAGATCCACCTCCGGGAGGAGGAGCTCGGAAGACTTGAGAAGCGGGTTGCTGTGAAGATCCAGCAAAACGCCAAAGAAGTTGAGCGCCTCGCCCGCGAGAATTCGGAGCTGACGGCGGCCCGGAGATCCCTGGAAGAGATGAAGAACTTGAGGAAGGCGGACTCCCTGCAGATTTGGGAGTTCCTGGGCAAGGCCGACGACGCGCTGACGCCAATGGGTTTCAGCCCCGTGCACCCGGATGATCCGGAGCCGGAGCCGGACCTTGCGTTGCAAGCGTTGAGCGCCGCAGGCAGCAAGCTCTCCAAGGTGGGCGACGTCATCGCGGACCAGCTGGAGGTCGAGGGGCAATCCCTGGCTAGGAACATCACAGAATATGTGTTGACGTGCTACACCAGCCGGAACCCTCGATTTCCTCTGGACCCGGTGCTTGAAGGCCCCGTCGAAGGAGAAGGCGAAGCTACCCGAGCCTGCGTGTCGGAGGTCGCCCAGAAGGTCGCCGAGTTCTTCCATAGGGTCTAGGACCGTCTCTTTTAGCCTTTACTTGTATCTTCTCTTCTTCCTCAATTTTGTAATCCCTTGTCTCCAGATGTAATCTCCGGTCTTCAGATGAAATGAAATCCCCAATTTTTTGCGAATTTCATTTTTTTTTTTGTCTTCAACATCTTTATCTTCACTTGGCCCCCTGGTAGATGTGCACAATTTGATTGTGGACATGTACCAAAAGGATGTTGAGTTTTGTTGAAGACGAATTTGCTTCGAACTTGTGGAATTTAGGTCCGAAGTTTTTGATAGTGAAGGTCCCCTGAAGTTGTCGGAGCTTAGAAGCTCCGGCACTGTCCATCGCTGGAGCTTAGTAGCTCTGGCAATAGCCTCTATCAACACGTTGAGCGTCGGTAGTTAATACTCCAAGGTGTCGGAGCTTAGCAGCTCTGGCAATGACCTTTGCCACACTTGGTTTGTTGGCAACAGACTCCAGTGACGGGGTCTTCTCACCATCTTTTAGTCAACGCCGACGGTTGACGCCCTGGTGGGAGTCGGAGCTTGGTTAGCTCCGGTTTTTCTCCATCAACGTAGGGTTCATTTTTCCTGCACACTTAAGCCAAGAAAAATAGTAAAATTCGTTCTTTGTCTATAACTTCGTCGCGGCTTACGGTTCTCAAGAAAATTTTAAGTTGAACACGATTTTTAATACGACTGGATGAATTGTCTTTTCTTTTAGATCCAATTGTCCATGGACCCACCTTACTTTGGCCTGCCGGGATGTAGGTAGAGTGGCGTACTTAGGGTGCTTGACCAGGCTAAGTCGATAGCGCACTCCGGCCCTAGAATGGCTTGGCGGCTTTCAGGCGAGTTGGCCACAGACGATATTTAAATCCAAAAAATCTGACAATACAACTCGAATCGTATGTAAACCGGTCAAACTAGAACTTCTTAAGAATTGCACGTTTCTGTTATAGACAAGAAAGAGAAAAATAAAAATGTCGAGCCTATGCAAAAATGAATGCACGTGGAGTCTATTTCACATGAAGATGTCTTTCATTATAGGTCCGGGGTACAGGGGAAACAAGTACACTCTTAGGGTACGGAACCAGGCTAAGTGTGTTTGGTTTCTCGTTTGACCCAGGGTAGTTAGCCACACTTTTAGTCCGGAGACTGTGTCAAGTGTTGCATGAGCTTTTCAAACCTTTCGGGAAAGGTCCGGCTGCTCTCCCGGAGGAACTACCCGACTCTGTACAATGACTCTATAACATACATTTCAAGTTACTTAAGACTCACCTCCGTGGAATTAAGTGTAGAACTTACGGAGGTGCTCGATGTTCCATGGTTTTGGGAGAGGTGTCCCATCCTCGGTAGCCAAGCGAACGCTTCTGGGACGGGATACTTTGATCACTCGAAAGGGCCCCTCCCAGCCGGGGGAGAGTTTGTTTTGCCCTTCTCTGGATAGTATTCTCCGTAGTACCAGATCGCCTTCCTCGAGCTGTCGGTTGTGTACATGCCGCTGGTGATAGCGCCGTAGAGCTTGGCGGTATCAGGCATTCCGAACAGCTGCTTGGCACCTTCCCTCCTCGAGGAGGTCTAGGTCTTCGCGCCGGAGCTGGTCCTGCGCGGCTTCGTCGAAGGTCCGGACTCGGAGGGAACCCAAGGTGATTTCCGGAGGAAGGATCGCTTCAGCTCCGTACACCAGAAAGAAGGGTGTTTCTCCGGTTGCCCGACTTGGAGAAGTCCTGTTGGCCCATAGAGTGGGCAGAAGCTCTTCGATCCAATTGGTTCCGTGCTTTTTCAAGCGCTCATAAGTGCGTGTTTTGAGTCCTTTAAGGATCTCTGCATTTGCTCTCTCGGCTTGTCCATTGCTGGCAGGATGAGCTACGAAAGCGTAGCAAACTTGTATGCCGAGGTCTTCGCAATATCCTTGAAATGCGGAGCTTGTGAATTGAGTCCCATTATCAGTGATGATCTTATTTGGGACTCCGAATCTGCTCACGATGGATTGTAAAAAATTGATTGCAGATTGTTTGTTGATCGTCACAACGGGAGTTGCTTCCGGCCACTTGTTGAACTTGTCGATGGCGACGTACAGGAACTTGTAACCTCCGACGGCTCTAGGGAAGGGTCCCAAGATGTCCATCCCCCACACAGCGAAAGGCCATGTGGGAGGTATCATTTGTAAGGACTGAGCAGGTGTATGAATTTGCTTTGCATGAAATTGGCATGCTTTGCATTTCTTCACCAGCTCAGTGGCATCCTGGAGCGCTGTAGGCCAGTAGAAGCCGTGCCGAAAGGCTTTTCCGACCAGCGTGCGGGAAGATGCGTGGTTCCCACACTCGCCTCCATGGATTTCTGCGAGGAGCTCGCAGCCTTCTTCCCTTGTGATGCACCGCATTAGGATGCCGTTGGCACCGCGCCGGTAGAGATCCCCTTCTACCAACGTGTATCTTTTAGCCAATCTGACTACCCGATCAGCGGATACATCATCGTCAGGAAGGATGTTGTCTTTCAAGTAGCTCCGGATCTCCGAGATCCATGCATCGGAACTGACTTGAGCATTTGAGTCTTGCGTGCTGGGTTGCTCGGAGCTTCCGGCAGCACCTACGACCCTTGATGGCTGCCATGGTAACAGGGCCATCGGGACCGTCAGCTTCGGGATGCTGATCTCGCCCCCTTCGTTCAGTTCGGCAGGCTGAACTGTGGGTTTTGACAACCTCCGGACAAAGGTTCCATCAGGAGCCGAAGCTCCAGTTGACGCCTTGGTCGAGAGTTCGTCAGCTTCAGCGTTGTGAGCACGCTGAACATGGTGAAGGTCTAGGACTTCGAAGTCCTTCTGAAGCCTCTGGACTTCAAGGAGGTAAGCAGCCAGCTGGAGATTATTGCAGGAGCATTCACCCTTCACCTGCTTGATGACGAGTTGTGAATCTCCTTTGACCAGCAATTGCTTGACACCGTATGATAGTGCCACCTTTAATCCATAGATGAGTGCTTCATACTCCGCCATGTTGTTGGTTGCCTTGAAGTCAAGGTGTACCATATATTTCACCTTCTCCCCAGTTGGTGCGAGGAGAAGGATTCCAGCTCCGGCTCCCTGCTTCTGCATGGAGCCGTCGAAGTAAAGGGTCCAGTGAGGCTTAGTGAAGGTTGGAACTTGAGGTTCCGTCTTCTGCTCGCTGGGGCCCCCAGGGTTTAATGGAGAGGGAGTCCATTCTGCCACGAAATCTGCCAACGCTTGACTCTTGATTGCTTGTCTCGGAATGAATTCAAGATCGAATTCAGCCAATTCCGCTGCCCACTTTGCAATATTCCTAGTTGAATTGGGATTATGCAGGATCGCTCGAAGTGGATATGAGGTCACCACCGAGACTTTGTGAGCTTGGAAATAGTGTCGAAGCTTCCTTGAGGCAATAAGAACTGCATAAAGCAGTTTATGCACCTCTAGGTATTGAGTCTTGGCATCATGTAACACTTCACTGATGAAGTATACCGGGCGTTGAATGGTCCGGACCCTCCCGGAGGGGTCCGAAGCTTCCTCTTCATTGATCCGGACCCTCTTGGAGGGGTCCAGACTCTCTTCGGGGGCCTCCGGGTTCTGGGTGGAGGAACCCGGAGCTTCTTCAGAAATGACCTGGACCCTCTTAGAGGGGTCCGGATCCTCTGAAGTGGCTTCTTGTGGGTTTGAGTCTGGGAGCTGGGACCCAGACCCGCTTTCAGGAACCTCCAGACCCTCCCGAAGGGGTCTGGATTCCTGAGTATTGGTTAGTTCCAGTCTCTCCGCAACCAGAACCATACTAACGACTTCGTCAGTAGCTGAAATGTAAAGCAACAAAGGCTCACCAGGGTTCGGAGCTACCAGGACTGGTAGGGTGGTGAGGAACTGTTTCAGCTCCTGGAATGCCTTCTCTGCTTCTTCAGACCATTGGAATGGTCCGGACTTCCTCAGTAACTTGAAGAAGGGAAGTGCTCTTTCCGCCAGTCTTGAAATGAACCGGCTGAGGGCTGCTAGACATCCAGTTAATTTTTGGACGTCTTTGATGCGGGTTGGTGGCCGCATGTCTTCAATGGCTTTTATCTTCGCCGGATTAGCCTCTATGCCCCGGTGACTTACCAGGAAACCAAGAAGCTTTCCGGAACTAACCCCGAAGACGCACTTGTCTGGGTTTAGCTTCGTGCGGGTGGCCCGCAGCTTGTCGAAGACAGCCTGCAAGGTGTCCAAGAGAGACTCCTTGTTCTTGACTTTGACCACGATGTCATCGACGTACACTTCCACTATGTCTCTGATGAGTTCTTCGAAAGTTTTGTACATAGCTCGTACAAAAGTCGAAGCTGCATTCTTGAGACCAAACGGCATGGCTGTGTAGCAATACAATCCATCCACTGTGATGAATGAAGTATGCTCTTCATCCTCCCTAGACATCCTGATTTGATGATATCCAGAATATGCGTCTAGAAAACACAGTAACTCGCACCCGGAGGTGGAATCCAATATCTGATCTATTCTAGGTAGTGGGAATGGATCTTTTGGACATGCCTTATTCAGTGTGGTGTAGTCGATGCACATCCGAAGTTTCCCGCCGGCCTTGGGCACAACGACTGGGTTCGCCAGCCATTTTGGATGGAAGACTTCTCGGATAAATCCGGCTTCGAGCAACTTCTTCACTTCTTGTCGGGTGAAGTTCTGTCGCTCTACAGATTGCTTCCGAGGTTTCTGATGCACAAGCCGAGCATCGGGGTAAATCTTCAGATTGTGCTCAATCACTTCCCTGGGGATCCCAGGCATTTGTGACGGTTGCCAAGCAAATACGTCAACGTTAGCCCGGAGGAAAGTGATGAGCGCGAGTTCCTATTTGTCATTCAACCCACCCGATATGCGAGTGGTTTGAGTGACATCGGAACCAATTTGGACGACTTTGACGGGCGACGGTGCGATCTCCACGAATCCGGAGAACGGCTGCTGGTGTTGGCATCTTCAATACCAAGTATCCATAATGAGCAGCTGCCATAAATTTGTATAGGGCAGGTCTACCCAAGATGGCGTTGAATGGTAAGTTGATCTGAGCGACGTCAAAGACCAACTTCTCGGTGCGGTACTTCTCCCGTGTCCCGAAGGTAACGGGGAGAATTATAGCTCCGAGTGGGGTAATGGCCCCCGGACCTACTCCGGAGAATGGTCGAGAGGGCTGAAGATCCGAAGGTCGAAGCTGAAGTCTGGTAAAAGCTTCAAAGCTTATAAGGTTCAGCCCCGAACCTCCATCCACCATAACATGATGGAGCTGGATGTTGTTGATGGTGGGAGATACCATCAAGGGTAATTGGCCAGCTCCGACCATGCTTCGAGGACAGTCCGAAGCATCAAAAGTGATGGGTGTTTCCATCCACTTTCGATGTGGCTCCGGTCTAGCTGTAGGAGCTACAGCAGCCATATCCCGCCGCATAGTCTTGATGACACGACGAGAAGTGATGTCCCATGATCCACCAAAGATGGTGTTCATGGTTTTCCGACGCTCGTTGTCGGAGACGTCGGAGTCATCGTCGACGGAGGTGTAGACGGCTTTCAGGACCTTTTTGGGGTCCTGAAACCCTAACTCCTCTTCAGCCGGAGCTTCGTCAACCTTCTGTTTTCCCTCCCTCTGTCGGAAAGGAGACCCTTCCCGGCGCTTGTTGTAGCGCTCGGCAAGGTTTTGGACCTCCCGGCAGTCTTCCAGCCTGTGGCTGCCCGTTTTGTGAATGGGGCACCACATTTTGGATTTGCCGCCGTCTTCGGAAGACGGTCGAGGTCGCTTCTCGGGGCGTGGCCCCCGGCCACCAGGAGTTGCAGTGGCTGCAATGTTGGATGTGGCGGCCGACGGCTTCTTCTTGCCGTTGGTCTTCTTTTTCTTCTTGCCACTCCCGGAGGTAGCGGCTTCTTCTTTGGAGGATTTTTTGTGATCCTCCAAGGCTGGTTTGGAGTGAATTTCACGGCCCTCCGCAGCTCTGGCACATTTGTCTGCCAAGCTGAAGAGCTCCGTGACGCTGGTGATCTCTTTGATCGCCAGCTTCTCCAACATCTTCTTGTCTCGTACACCCTGTCTGAATGCCACAATGACAGAAGCGCTTGAGATAGAAGGGATTGTGTTGCGTACCTGAGAGAACCTCTGGATGAATGACCGCAAAGATTCTCCCCCTTTTTGCACGACCGCAAAAAGGTCTAGTTCAGTGCCCGGTCGGGTGTATGAACTCCCGAAGTTGGCAGTGAACTGACGGCACAGCTCCTCCCAACTGTCGATAGAGTTGGGTGGAAGGCTCATAAACCAGGACCTGGCGGTCCCAGTTAAGGCCACTGGAAAGTAGTTGGCCATTACGGCCTCGTTTCCTCCAGCTGCTAAGATTGCAGTGGAGTATATCTGCAGAAATTCTACGGGGTTGACAGTCCCGTCGAATTTTTCCGGCAAGTGTGGCCGGAACTTCTGTGGCCATCTAACCATGCGCAGGTGCATGGCTAGGGCGGAACAGCCTCCTCTTACTCCTTCCAGAGTAGAAAGGTCTTGAGCATCCCGTCTTTCTCGAGCTCGCTCGATATGGACACGGCCATCCTGTTGGCGGTATCGGCGATCAAGCTCCGCCCGGAGGTCATGTGTCGAAAGCCGAGATACCGTATGGGTGCGTCGTGCCCCAGAGGGCAACGACGTCACTTGCTGTGACGCAGCTCGTCTTCGGTTGTTGGAGACATGCGGACCAAGTCTTCCAGACAACGTCCGTCGCTGCGACGGGGTTCGCCCTGAAGGAGGAGGACCCTGGTTGTTGAGGCGTTCGGCCGCTGCTGCGACCAAATGCTCAACATCAGCCCTCCATTGCTCCATGGCATCTCGAGATGCATCCGGAGGTGGTGGTCGCTGGAGAAGAGCACGCGCTGCATGGAGCGCGTGTTCTGGGTTGTCATGACTTGCCGACGCAGTATGTGACGCCGGCGCACCATCATGTTGCCCGGCACGTTTTGCCGGAGAAGATGGTGGTGGTGGGAGTGTGACTCCTGCTGGTGTTGAGGCTCCTGCTGGTGGCTGCATGTTGGAGGGATTGCCCCCGACAGCCTGAGCAGCAGGTTGCCCATTGGATGATCCAGCCGCAGAATTCACCATTCTTGAAAATCTCAGGCCCCCCTACCTGGTGCGCCAACTGTCGACTGTTGGAGTCGGCAGATCTCCTGACACTACTAAAGTGTTGAAGGAGTTTGTAGTTCGGTGTGGGCGCACGGAGACTCAAGAAGGTGAATCACGATTGGACACGAGAGACTCAGTGGTTTACGTGGTTCGGGCCGCCTGAGCGTAATACCCTACTCCACGGGTGTGTGGTGTTGTATTAGTTTATGTATGAAAGCTCACGTCAATGCGTGTGTGCCTGAGAGCGTTCGAGAGCCTTCTTTTTTCTCCGTGTATCGTCGGTCTGTCCTTTTATAGTACAAGGACAAACCGTTACAAGTTAGCCTGGCCCGACATGTGGCCCCGGCGGTTACTAGTATTGATACACGATTAATTGTTGTTAATAACCGTGTAACGGGCTCCGACAGTGCCGTTACAGGTGTTAAGATTGTCCGATTAAGTGTCATTAACATGGAATTAATGACAATTAATCGGGTCTTGAAGTCCGCGGCTATCCTTTGAAGATCCGGAGTCGTTACAATGTCTTCCGGAGGTTTGAGGCGGCCAGCTCCGACGTTTGGACACGTGGCAGCTCCGGAGCTTGCTTGTGGGAAGCGGGAAGCTCCGGGGTGGCCTGGCACGTGTCACGTCCGGAGCTTCTCTCGGTAAGGGGTTAAGTCCGGAGGTGCCATTTCGGTACCTAGCCCGGAGCTTCACCCTTGTGGGTAGTAGCTCCGGTCTGGCAGTACACGTGGCAACCTAGGGGTTAACCATGTTGGAGAAGCAGGTCCGGTTATGTCTGACAAGTGGGCCTCCGAGGGTCTTCAATTTGAGTAGACGTCCTTCCCTTGAGATCTTTGTAACCTCAGGGGGTGTATGGTTTTTAGGGTACCGACAGCTGCACATTTCTTCTTCTCAAGGTGGGCCCAGTCAATCCATTGACTGCGCACCACCGGGGTCTTCATCGGCAAGTAAACCAGCTTGTAGAAATCAGCATGGAAATTTGACCAAAATCTGCCATCAGCTGCTTGCTTGGGCCTTGCATAGCAATCAACACTTCTCAGCTTCGCAGCCACATCGCTGCCCTTGCCAGTGAATCTTTCCTCATTGGGGTCCCGGACCCCTTCTCTGGGAGTATGCAGCTTCAGGGGCCCAACAGGCCCTGTGGCAACACCCTTGCCCTTCCCTTTAGCTTGTCGAAGGCCACTTGAAGAAGTAGCGGCCTTCGAAGTGGCTTTCTTGATGCACACCTTCCTTCGAAACCCTGCGTAAAATGTCTCTATAAATATGTCGGTACCCTGCGTAACGTATACTCCTTGGATTACAAAAAGATCAAAGGAACTTCACTTGTCTGAGTTGAAGACCCGCGAAGGCCCCACATGTCATACGGGACCGGACCTGCCTCTCATCTATGGTTAGTCCTGGTGCTGCCACGTGTATACTGCAATCGGACCTACATCCCACACATGGGATAGCTCCAGGCTAAACACTTGTGCGGCACCCCCGGACCTAACCTCCGATAGAGGGAAGCTCCAGTTCTGACACGTGTACATCTACACCGAACCTACCCGTCCCAAGATGGATAGCTCCAATGCTGCCACGTGTCCAAACGTCGGACCTTCAACCTTAACAATCAGACTGGTGCACCCCCAACGGCTCGGACCTTTAAGAAGCAATCAAAGACTTCAAGACTCGATTAAGTGTCATTAATATCATATTAATGACACACGATCGAAAGTCCCTTAATATCGGTAACGGCATTATCAAGCATGTTACCATGCTATTAAGGGTAATTAATCTCATTAATTGTGTATTAAGCATCAGTAACCGTCAGGGCCACATGTCGGGCCAGGCTAACGGTGTAACGACCAGTCCTTGTACTATAAAATGACTGGTCGACGACACACATTCGACGACTCTCTTGAACCCTCCCATACACAGCTTTGATACCCAATACAACAACTACACACCCCGTAGAGTAGGGTATTACGCTCAGGCGGCCCGAACCACGTAAATCCTTGTGTCCATTTGACATCGTCTTTTGAATCTTTGCGTGCCCAATACCGAACTACAAACTCCGCGGGCTACCAACAGTAGTACCGGGAGAGTTGTCGGATCAACACTCCGACAGCTGGCACGCCAGGTAGAGGCACCCGAGATTCAAAGATGGTGAACTCTGTTGTTGGATCATCCAACGGCAACCCTGCAGTGCAACCTGCCGGAGGCAATCCCTCTAATGTGCAGCACTTGGCAGCTGTTGTGGCTCCAACAAGAGTCATGCCTCCACCGCCACCATCCGCACCGACAAATCAAGCTGGACATCGGGATGAGGCATCCGTGTCGGTCACGGCATCGGCGAATAACAACCCTGAACACGCGCTCCAAGCCGTGCGTGCTCTTCTCTAACGCCCACCACCTCCAGGTGCATCCCACGGTGCAATGGAGCAGTAGAGGGTTGATGTGGAACATTTGGTTGCAGCAGCAGCCGATCGTATCAACAACCAAGGTCCCCCCCCCTCGGGGCGGGCCCCATCGCAGCATCGGGCCGTGTCGGGTAGACTTGGTCCATACGCTTCCCAACATAGGAGGCGTGCTGCGTCTCAACAAGTAACGTCGTTGCCTTCCAGGGTGCGACACACTCATACGGTAACCCGGCTTTCAACTCACGACCTCAGGTGGAGCTTGATCGCCGTTACCACCAACAGGACGGCTGCATCCATATCGAGCGTGCTCGTGAAAGGCGAGAGGCTCGAGACAGTCCTGCTCCCGAGGGAGTATGAGGAGGCTGTTCTGCTCTGGCCATGCACCTACGCATAGTCAGATGGCCACAAAAGTTCTGGCCTCACCCGCCGAAGAAATTTGACAGAATGTCAATCCTGCCGAGTTTCTCCAGATTTACTCCACTGCAACTCTTGCGGCCGGAGGCAACGGGGCCGTAATGGCCGGCTACTTCCCCATGGCTTTGACTGGGACCGTCAGGTCCTGGTTCATGAGCCTTCAGCCCAACTCCATCAACAGTTGGGCAGAATTGTGCCAACAGTTCACCGCCAATTTCGGGAGTTCATACACCCGACAAGACACCGAACTGGACCTTTTTGTTGTCAAGCAGATGGGGGGAGAATCTATGCGATTTTTCATCTAGAGGTTTTCCCAGGTACGAAACACTATTCCTTCTATCTCCAGTGCCTCTGTTATTGTGATATTTAGACAGGGCGTACGAGACAAGAAGATGCTGGAGAAGCTGGCGTCCAAGGAGATCACCAGCGTCACGAACCTCTTCAGCTTGGCAAACAAATGCGCCAAAGCTGCGGAGGGCCGTGAAAAACACTCCCAACCACCTCCGGAGGACAACAAAAAGTCCTCCAATGGTGAAGCCACTACATGTGAGAGTGGAAAGAAGAAGAAAAAGTCCAACAACAAGAAGAAGTCGTCGGCCAACACACCTACAGCCGCAGGTGCTGCAGCTTCGGGTGGTCGGGGGCCACGCCCCGAAAAACGACCTTGGCCGTCGTCTGAAGACGGAGGCAGCTCCAAGATGTGGTGTCCTATACACAAGACGAACAACCACAACTTGGAAGGCTGTCGTGAGGTTCAGAACCTTGTCAAACGCTACAACAAGCGACGGGAAGAAGTTTCTTTTTGTCAAAGGGAAGGAAAACAAAAAGTCGACGAAGCTCCGGCTGAAGAGGAGTTAGGCTTCCATGACCCTAAAAAAGTCTTGAAGGCTATTTACACCTCGACGAGGATTCCGACGTCTCCAACAACGAACGTCGAAAAACCATGAACACCATCTTTGGTGGTTTGTGGGACATCACCTCCCGTCGGGTCCTCAAGACCATGCGGCGGGATATGGCCTCAGTAGCTCCCACCGCTAGGGCAGAGCCGCACCGGAAGTGGATGGACATTACCATCACTTTCGATGCTTCGGACTGCCCTCGGAATATGATCGGAGCTGGCCAACTCCCATTGATGGTATCTCTGACCATCAACAACATTCAACTCCACCATGTGATGGTGGACGGAGGTTCGGGACTGAACCTCATAAGCTTCAAAGCTTTTGTCAAGCTTCAGCTCCGACCTTCGGACCTTCGCCCCTCTCAACCTTTCTCCGGAGTAGGTCCGGGGGCCATAACCCCACTCGGTGCAATTACTCTTCCGGTGACCTTCGGGACCCGGGAGAATTACCGCACTGAAAAGTTGGTCTTCGACGCGGCGCAGATCAACTTACCCTTCAACGCCATTTTGGGCAGGCCAGCCTTATACAAGTTCATGGCTGCTGCTCACTATGGCTACTTAAAGTTGAAGATGCCAACACCAGCCGGTGTTCTCCGAAACCGTGGAGATCGCACTGCCAGAGTGACAGCTCTGGAAGAACTCCATGCACTTGCTACGACGCAGGAGGAAGAATCTGGAAAGGAGCAAACTCTGAAACCCCCGAGCATTCGTCATTGAGGCTCAACCTCTGCACCTCGTGTGCAACCAAGCGGCGACACCGACATTCCCGTCAAAGTCATCCAAATCGGTTCCGATGCCGCTCAGACCACTCGTATATCGGGAGGTCTGAATGACAAATAGGAACTCACACTCGTCACTTTCCTTCGGGCTAACGTCGACGTGTTTGCCTGGCAACCATCACAAATGTCTGGGATCCCTAGGGAAGTGATCGAACACAATCTGAAGATCTATCCTGATGCACGGCCTGTACATCAGAAGCCTCGGAAGCAATCAGTAGAGCGACATAACTTCATACGTCAAGACGTGGAGAAGTTGCTTGAAGCTGGATTCATCCGAGAAGTCTTCCACCCAAAATGGCTAGCAAACCCAGTCGTTGTACCCAAGGCTGGCGGGAAGCTTCGGATGTGTATCGATTACACTACACCGAATAAAGCATGTCCAAAAGATCCATTACCACTACCTAGAATAGATCAGATAGTGGATTCCACCTCGGGTGCGAGTTACTGTGTTTCCTGGACGCATATTCTGGATATCATCAAATCAGAATGTCCAGGGAAGATGAAGAGCATACCTCATTCATCACAGTAGATGGATTATATTGCTATACTGCAATGCCATTTGGTCTCAAGAATGTTGCTTCAACATTTGTACGAGCTATGTACAAAACTTTTGGAGAGCTCATCAGAGACGTAGTGGAAGTGTATGTCGATGACATCATTGTCAAGATTAAAAACAAGGAGTCATTCCTTGACACCTTGCAAGCTGTCTTCGACAAGTTGCGAGTCACTCACATAAAGCTGAACCCAGACAAGTGTGTCTTCGGGGTTAGCTCCGAAAAACTTCTTGGGTTCTTGGTGAATCACCGAGGAGTAGAAGCAAATCCGGCGAATATAAAAGCCATTGAAGATATGCGGCCACCAGCCCGCATCAAGGACGTCCGGAAGCTGACTGGATGTATAGCTACCCTCAGCCGGTTCATCTCAAGACTAGCGGAACGGGCACTACTCTTCTTCAAGCTGTTGAGGAAGTCCGGACCATCCCAATGGTCTGAAGAAGCAAAGAAGGCATTCCAGGAGCTGAAGCAGCTCCTCACCATCCTACCAACCTTGGTAGCTTCGAACCCTAGTGAGCCACTCCTGCTTTACATTTCGGCAACTGACGAAGTTGTCAGCATGGTCCTGGTTGCGAAAAGGCCAGAACCATCTCTAGTTCAGGGATCCAGACCCCTTCGGGAGGGTCCAGAGCTACCTGAAGTCGAGTCTGGGTTCCAGCTCCAAGACCCAGATCCTCAAGGAGAGACTCCGGGGGATCCCTCTCCTTCAAATGAAGGAGTCACTGCTGCTGAGCAACAAGATTCGGACCCCTCCGGAAAGGTTCAGGTAACTTCACAAAAAGCTCCGGGTACCTCCAACCGACACCCGGAGGTCCCCGAACAAGGTCCGGACCCCTCCGGGAGGGTCCGGGTAGATGAGGAGGAAGCTTCGGGCCTCTTCGGGAGGGTCCGGGCGGTCCAGTGCCCAATGTACTTTATCAGCAAAGTACTCCATGACGCCAAGACTTGGTATTTGGAGGTGCATAAGCTGCTCTATGCATTTCTTATTTCCTTCAGGAAGCTTCGACACTACTTTCAAGCTCACAAGATCTCAGTGGTAACTTCTTATCCACTGTGTGCAATCTTGCATAATCCAAACTCTACAGGGAATATTGCAAAGTGGGCGGCAGAACTGGCCGAGTTCGATCTAGTATTCGTTGCAAGACAAGCGATCATGAGTCAAGCTCTGGAGGACTTTGTGGCGGAATGGACCCCCTCTCCATAAAATACTGGGGGCCCCTGTGAGCAGAAGTGAGAACCCAAGGTTCCGGTCTTCACTGAGCCTCACTGGACTCTATACTTCGACGGCTCCGTGCAGAAGTAGGGGGCCAGAGTTGGAGTCCTTCTCCTCGCTCCGATCGGGGATAAGGTTAAATACATGGTTCACCTTGACTTCAAGGCGACTAATAACATGGCGGAGTACGAAGCACTAATTTATGGACTCAAGGTGGAACTATCGTATGGTGTCAAGCAGCTGTTGGTAAAGGGTGATTCACAACTTGTTGTAAAATAAGTCAAAGGTGAATGTTGCTGCAACAACCCTCAACTAGCGGCATACCTACTTGAGGTCCAGAAGCTTCAGAAGGACTTCGACGTCATGGATCATTGCCATGTCCAGCGTCTTAACAACGCTGATGCTGATGAACTCTCGATGAAAGCTTCAACTGGGGCTCCGGCTCCGAACGGAACCTTGGTCCAGAGGTTGTCTAAACCTACAGCTTATCCTGCCAAACTGAGCGAAGGGGGCGAGACCAGCACCTTGAAGCTGGCGGTCCCGATGGCCTTGTTACCATGACGTCTATCAAGGGTCGTAGGTGCTCCAGGAAGCTCCGAGCAACCCAGCAGGCAAGACTCAAATCCTGAACCTAGTTCTGATGCATGGATCTCGGAGATCTGGAGCTACTTGAAAGACAATTTCCTTCCTGAAGATAATGTTTCCACTGACGAGATAGTCAGATTGGCTAAAAGATACACGCTGGTAGAAGGGTATATCTACCGGCGCGGTGCCAACGGCGTCCTAATGTGGTGCATTACAAGGGAAGAAGGTTGTGAGCTCCTCGCGGAAATTCATGGAGGCGAGTGTGGGAACCACGCTTCTTCCCGCACGCTGGTTGGTAAAGCCTTCCGACATGGCTTCTACTGGCCTACAGCGCTCCAGGATGCAACTGAGCTGGTGAAGAAATGTGAAGCATGCAAGTTCCATGCAAAACAAATTCACACACTGGCTCAACCTCTACAAATGATACCTCCTACATGGCCATTCGCTGTGGGGGGTGGGGGTGGATATCTTGGGAACTTTCCCAAGAGCCGTCGGGGGTTACAAGTTCCTGTACGTTGCCATTGACAAATTCACCAAATTGTTGGAAGCAACTCCAGTTGTGACAATAAACAAGCAATCAGCTATCAACTTCTTGCAGTCCATCGTATGCAGATTTGGAGTCCCAAACAAAATCATAACTGATAATGAGATCCAATTCACAAGCTCTGCATTCCAAGGATATTGCGAAGACCTCGACATCCAAGTCAGCTACGCTTTCGTAGCTCACCCGGCAAGCAATGGCCAGGCCGAGAGAGCAAATGCAGAAATCCTAAAAGGACTCAAGACGCGCACATATGAGCGCTTTAAAAAACATGGAGCCAACTGGATCGAAGAGCTTCCGCGTACACTGTGGGCCAACGGGACAACTCCAAACCGGTCAACTGGAGAGACACTCTTCTTCCTGGTGTATGGAGCTGAAGCAGTCATTCCTCTGAAAATCACCTTGGGGTCGCTCCGAGTCCGGACCTTCGATGATGCCACGCAGGACCAGCTCCGACGTGAAGACCTTGACCTCTTTGAAGAGGGAAGGTGCCGAGCAGCTGTTCGGAATGCTCGATACCGCCAAGCTCTTCGATGCTATCACCAACGGCATATTCACAGCCGACAGCTTGAGGAAGGCAATCTGGTGCTATGGAGAATACAATCCAGAGAAGGGTTAAAAAAACATTCCCCCAGCTGGGAAGGACCCTTCCGAGTGATCAAAGTATCTCGTCCTGGATGCGTTTGCTTGGCAACCGAGGATGGGACACCTCTCCCAAATCCTTGGAACATTGAGCACCTCCGTAAGTTCTACGCTTAATATCACAGAGGTGAGTCTGTAGTTACATGTGATGTGTGTTATAGAGTCATTGTACACAATTGGGTAGCTCCTCCGGGAGAACAACTGGACCTTCCCCGGAAGGTCCGCAAAGTTCAGGCAATACTTGTCACAGTCTCAGAACTAAAAGTGTGGCTAGCTACCTTGGGTCAAACGAGAAACAAAAGACACTTAGCCTCGTTCCGTACCCTAAGAGTGTACTTGTTTCCCCTGTACTCCGGACCTATAATGAAAGACATCATTGTGTGAAAACAGACTCCACATGCATTTATTTTGTATATGCTCAATATTTTTTATTTTTCTCTTTCTTGTCTATAACAAAGTTGTGCAATTCTTGAGAAACTTTAGCTCGACCAGTTCATGTACAATTCGAGTTGCATCGTCTAATCTCCTGGGCCAAACATTGTTAATGGTCTACTCGCCTGAATGCCGCTGTCGGTACCCTAAAAACCATACACCCCCTGAGGTTACAAAGATCTCAAGGGAAGGACGTCTACTCAAATCGAAGACCCTCGGAGGCCCACTTGTCAGACATAACCGGACCTGCTTCTCCAATATGGTTAACCCCTAGGTTGCCACGTGTACTGCCAGACCGGAGCTACTACCCACAAGGGTGAAGCTCCGGGCTAGGTACTGAAACGGCACCTCCGGACTTAACCCCTGACCGAGAGAAGCTCCGGACCTGACACGTGCCAGGCCACCCCGGAGCTTCCCGCTTCCCACAAGCAAGCTCCAGAGCTGCCACGTGTCCAAACGTCAGAGCTGGCCGCCTCAAACCTCCGGAAGACATTGTAACGACTCCGGATCTTCAAAGGATAGCCGCGGACTTCAAGACCCGATTAATTGTCATTAATTCCATGTTAATGACACTTAATCGGACAATCTTAACACCTGTAACGGCACTGTCGGAGCCCGTTACAGGGTTATTAACAACAATTAATCGTGTATCAATACTAGTAACCGCCGGGGCCACATGTCGGGCCAGGCTAACTTGTAACGGTTTGTCCTTGTACTATAAAAGGACAGACCGACGATACACGGAGAAAAAAGAAGGCTCTCGAACGCTCTCAGGCACACACGCATTGACGTGAGCTTTCATACATAAACTAATACAACACCACACACCCGTGGAGTAGGGTATTACGCTCAGGCGGCCCGAACCACGTAAACCACTGAGTCTCTCGTGTCCAATCGTGATTCACCTTCTTGAGTCTCCGCGCGCCCACACCGAACTACAAACTCCTTCAACACTTTAGAGTGTCAGGAGATCTGCCGACTCCAACAGTCGACAGTTGGCGCGCCAGGTAGGGGTGCCTGAGATTTTCAAGAATGGTGAATTCTGCGGCTGGATCATCCAATGGGCAACCTGCTGCTCAGGCTGTCGGGGGCAATCCCTCCAACATGCAGCCACCAGCAGGAGCCTCAGCACCAGCAGGAGTCACACTCCCACCACCACCATCTTCTCCGGCATAACGTGCCGGGCAACATGATGGTGCGCCGGCGTCACATACTGCGCCGGCAAGTCATGACAACCCAGAACACGCGCTCCATGCAGCGCGTGCTCTTCTCCAGCGACCACCACCTCCGGATGCATCTCGAGATGCCATGGAGCAATGGAGGGCTGATGTTGAGCATTTGGTCGCAGCAGCGGCCGAACGCCTCAACAACCAGGGTCCTCCTCCTTCAGGGCGAGCCCCGTCGCAGCGACGGACGTTGTCTGGAAGACTTGGTCCGCATGTCTCCAACAACCGAAGACGAGCTGCGTCACAGCAAGTGACGTCGTTGCCCTCTGGGGCACGACGCACCCATACGGTATCTCGGCTTTCGACACATGACCTCCGGGCGGAGCTTGATCGCCGATACCGCCAACAGGATGGCCGTGTCCATATCGAGCGAGCTCGAGAAAGACGGGATGCTCAAGACCTTTCTACTCTGGAAGGAGTAGGAGGAGGCTGTTCCGCCCTAGCCATGCACCTGCGCATGGTTAGATGGCCACAGAAGTTCCGGCCACACTTGCCGGAAAAATTCGACGGGACTGTCAACCCCGTAGAATTTCTACAGATATACTCCACTGCAATCTTAGCAGCTGGAGGAAACGAGGCCGTAATGGCCAACTACTTTCCAGTGGCCTTAACTGGGACCGCCAGGTCCTGGTTTATGAGCCTTCCACCCAACTCTATCGACAGTTGGGAGGAGCTGTGCCGTCAGTTCACTACCAACTTCGGGAGTTCATACACCCGACCGGGCACTGAACTAGACCTTTTTGCGGTCGTGCAAAAAGGGGGAGAATCTTTGCGGTCATTCATCCAGAGGTTCTCTCAGGTACGCAACACAATCCCTTCTATCTCAAGCGCTTCTGTCATTGTGGCATTCAGACAGGGTGTACGAGACAAGAAGATGTTGGAGAAGCTGGCGATCAAAGAGATCACCAGCGTCACGGAGCTCTTCAGCTTGACAGACAAATGTGCCAGAGCTGCGGAGGGCCGTGAAATGCACTCCAAACCAGCCTTGGAGGATCACAAAAAATCCTCCAAAGAAGAAGCCGCTACCTCCGGGAGTGGCAAGAAGAAAAAGAAGACCAACGGCAAGAAGAAGCCGTCGGCTGGCACATCCAACGTTGCAGCCACTGCAACTCCTGGTGGCCGGGGGCCACGCCCCGAGAAGCGACCTCGACCGTCTTCCGAAGACGGCGCCAAATCCAAAATGTGGTGCCCCATTCACAAAACGGGCAGCCACAGGCTGGAAGACTGTCGGGAGGTCCAAAACCTTGCCGAGCGCTACAACAAGCGCCGGGAAGGGTCTCCTTTCCGACAGAGGGAGGGAAAATAGAAGGTTGACGAAGCTCCGACTGAAGAGGAGTTAGGGTTTCAGGACCCCAAAAAGGTCCTGAAAGCCGTCTACACCTCCGTCGACGATGACTCCGACGTCTTCGACAATGAGCGTCGGAAAACCATGAACACCATCTTTGGTGGATCATGGGACATCACTTCTCGTCGTGTCATCAAGACTATGCGGCGGGATATGGCTGCTGTAGCTCCTACAGCTAGACCGGAGCCACATCGAAAGTGGATGGACACACCCATCACTTTTGATGCTTCGGACTGTCCTCGAAGCATGGTCGGAGCTGGCCAATTACCCTTGATGGTATCTCCCACCATCAACAACATCCAGCTCCATCATGTTATGGTGGATGGAGGTTCGGGGCTGAACCTTATAAGCTTTGAAGCTTTTACCAGACTTCAGCTTCGACCTTCGGATCTTCAGCCCTCTCGACCATTCTCCGGGGTAGGTCCGGGGGCCATTACCCCACTCGGAGCTATAATTCTCCCCGTTACCTTCGGGACACGGGAGAAGTACCGCAACGAGAAGTTGGTCTTCGACGTCGCTCAGATCAACTTACCATTCAACGCCATCTTGGGTAGACCTGCCCTATACAAATTTATGGCAGCTGCTCATTATGGATACTTGGTGTTGAAGATGCCAACACCAGCAGCCGTTCTCCGGATTCGTGGAGATCGCACCGCCGGAGTAACTGCTCTGGAGGAGCTCCATGCACTCACCACTGCGCAAGAGGAGGACAGGGGCAAGCTCCAAAACCTCTGAGCATTCGGCAACGAGGCTCAACCTCTGCTCCCCGTGTGCAGCCAAGCGGCGACACCGACATCCCTGTCAAAGTCTTCCAAATTGGTTCCGATGTCACTCAAACCACCCGCATATCGGGTGGGTTGAATGACAAATAGGAACTCGCGCTCATCACTTTCCTCCGGGCTAACGTTGACGTATTTGCTTGGCAACCGTCACAAATGCCTGGGATCCCCAGGGAAGTGATTGAGCACAATCTGAAGATTTACCCCGATGCTCGGCCTGTGCATCAGAAACCTCGGAAGCAATCTGTAGAGCGACAGAACTTCATCCGACAAGAAGTGAAGAAGTTGCTCGAAGCCGAATTTATCCGAGAAGTCTTCCATCCAAAATGGCTGGCGAACCCAGTCGTTGTGCCCAAGGCCGGCGGGAAACTTCGGATGTGCATCGACTACACCACACTGAATAAGGCATGTCCAAAAGATCCATTCCCACTACCTAGAATAGATCAGATAGTGGATTCCACCTCCGGGTGCGAGTTACTGTGTTTTCTAGACGCATATTCTGGATATCATCAAATCAGGATGTCTAGGGAGGATGAAGAGCATACTTCATTCATCACAGTGGATGGATTGTATTGTTACACAGCCATGCCGTTTGGTCTCAAGAATGCAGCTTCAACTTTTGTACGAGCTATGTACAAAACTTTCGAAGAACTCATCAGAGACGTAGTGGAAGTGTACGTCGATGACATCGTGGTCAAAGTCAAGAACAAGGAGTCTCTCTTGGTCACCTTGCAGGCTGTCTTCGACAAGCTGCGGGCCACCCACACGAAGCTAAACCCAGACAAGTGCGTCTTCGGGGTTAGTTCCGGAAAGCTTCTTGGTTTCCTGGTAAGTCACCGGGGCATAGAGGCTAATCCGGCGAAGATAAAAGCCATTGAAGACATGCGGCCACCAACCCGCATCAAAGACGTCCAAAAATTAACTGGATGTCTAGCAGCCCTCAGCCGATTCATTTCAAGACTGGCGGAAAGAGCACTTCCCTTCTTCAAGTTACGGAGGAAGTTCGGACCATTCCAATGGTCTGAAGAAGCAGAGAAGGCATTCCAGGAGCTGAAACAGTTCCTCACCACCCTACCAGTCCTGGTAGCTCCGAACCCTGGTGAGCCTTTGTTGCTTTACATTTCAGCTACTGACGAAGTCGTCAGTATGGTTCTCGTTGCGGAGAGACCGGAACTACCCAATACTCAGGAATCCAGACCCCTTCGGGAGGGTCCGGAGGTTCCTGAAAGCGGGTCTGGGTCCCAGCTCCCAGACTCAAACCCACAAGAAGCCACTTCAGAGGATCCGGACCCCTCTAAGAGGGTCCAGGTCATTTCTGAAGAAGCTCCGGGTTCCTCCACCCAGAACCCGGAGGTCCCCGAAGAGAGTCTGGACCCCTCCGAGAGGGTCCGGATCAATGAAGAGGAAGCTCCGGACCCCTCCGAGAGGGTCCGGACCATTCAACGCCCGGTATACTTCATCAGTGAAGTGTTACATGATGCCAAGACTCGATACCTAGAGGTGCATAAACTGCTTTATGCAGTTCTTATTGCCTCAAGGAAGCTTCAACACTATTTCCAAGCTCACAAAGTCTCGGTGGTGACCTCATATCCACTTCGAGCGATCCTGCATAATCCCAATTCAACTGGGAATATTGCAAAGTGGGCAGCGGAATTGGCTGAATTCGATCTTGAATTCATTCCGAGACAAGCAATCAAGAGTCAAGCGTTGGCAGATTTCGTGGCAGAATGGACTCCCTCTCCATTAAACCCTGGGGGCCCCAGCGAGCAGAAGACGGAACCTCAAGTTCCAACCTTCACTAAGCCTCACTGGACCCTTTACTTCGACGGCTCCATGCAGAAGCAGGGAGCCGGAGCTGGAATCCTTCTCCTCGCACCAACTGGGGAGAAGGTGAAATACATGGTACACCTTGACTTCAAGGCAACCAACAACATGGCGGAGTATGAAGCACTCATCTATGGATTAAAGGTGGCACTATCATATGGTGTCAAGCAATTGCTGGTCAAAGGAGATTCACAACTCGTCATCAAGCAGGTGAAGGGTGAATGCTCCTGCAATAATCTCCAGCTGGCTGCTTACCTCCTTGAAGTCCAGAGGCTTCAGAAGGACTTCGAAGTCCTAGACCTTCACCATGTTCAGCGTGCTCACAACGCTGAAGCTGACGAACTCTCGACCAAGGCGTCAACTGGAGCTCCGGCTCCTGATGGAACCTTTGTCCGGAGGCTGTCAAAACCCACAGTTCAGCCTGTCGAACTGAACGAAGGGGGCGAGATCAGCATCTCGAAGCTGACGGTCCCGATGGCCCTGTTACCATGGCAGCCATCAAGGGTCGTAGGTGCTGCCAGAAGCTCCGAGCAACCCAGCACGCAAGACTCAAATGCTCAAGTCAGTTCCGATGCATGGATCTCGGAGATCCGGAGCTACTTGAAAGACAACATCCTTTCTGACGATGATGTATCCGCTGATCGGGTAGTCAGATTGGCTAAAAGATACACGTTGGTAGAAGGGGATCTCTACCGGCGCGGTGCCAACGGCATCCTAATGCGGTGCATCACAAGGGAAGAAGGTTGCGAGCTCCTCGCAGAAATCCATGGAGGCGAGTGTGAAAACCACGCATCTTCCCGCACGCTGGTCGGAAAAGCCTTTCGGCACGGCTTCTACTGGCCTACAGCGCTCCAGGATGCCACTGAGCTGGTGAAGAAATGCAAAGCATGCCAATTTCATGCAAAGCAAATTCATACACCTGCTCAGTCCTTACAAATGATACATCCCACACGGCCTTTCGCTGTGTGGGGGATGGACATCTTGGGACCCTTCCCAAGAGCCGTCGGAGGTTACAAGTTCCTGTACGTCGCCATCGACAAGTTCACCAAGTGGCCGGAAGCAACTCCCGTTGTGACGATCAACAAACAATCTGCAATCAATTTTCTACAATCCATCGTGAGCAGATTCGGAGTCCCAAATAAGATCATCACTGATAATGGGACTCAATTCACAAGCTCCACATTTCAAGGATATTGCGAAGACCTCGGCATACAAGTTTGCTACGCTTCCGTAGCTCATCCTGCCAGCAATGGACAAGCCGAGAGAGCAAATGCAGAGATCCTTAAAGGACTCAAAACACGCACTTATGAGCGCTTGAAAAAGCACGGAGCCAATTGGATCGAAGAGCTTCCGCCCACTCTATGGGCCAACAGGACTTCTCCAAGTCGGGCAACCGGAGAAACACCCTTCTTTCTGGTGTACGGAGCTGAAGCGATCCTTCCTCCGGAAATCACCTTGGGTTCCCTCCAAGTCCGGACCTTCGACGAAGCCACGCAGGACCAGCTCCGGCGCGAAGACCTAGACCTCCTCGAGGAGGGAAGGTGCCAAGCAGCTGTTCGGAATGCCCGATACCGTCAAGCTCTACGGCGCTATCACCAGCGGCATGTACACAACCGACAGCTCGAGGAAGGCGATCTGGTACTACGGAGAATACTATCCAGAGAAGGGCAAAACAAACTCTCCCCCGGCTGGGAAGGGCCCTTTCGAGTGATCAAAGTATCCCGTCCTGGAAGCGTTCGCTTGGCTACCGAGGATGGGACACCTCTCCCAAATCCTTGGAACATCGAGCACCTCCGTAAGTTCTACACTTAATTCCACGGAGGTGAGTCTTAAGTAACTTGAAATGTATGTTATAGAGTCATTGTACAGAGTCGGGTAGTTCCTCCGGGAGAGCAGCCGGACCTTTCCCGAAAGGTTTGAAAAGCTCATGCAACACTTGACACAGTCTTCGGACTAAAAGTGTGGCTAACTATCCTGGGTCAAACGAGAAACCAAACACACTTAGCCTGGTTCCGTACCCTAAGAGTGTACTTGTTTCCCCTGTACCCCGAACCTATAATGAAAGACATCTTCATGTGAAATAGACTCCACGTGCATTCATTTTTGCATAGGCTCGACATTTTTATTTTTCTCTTTCTTGTCTATAACAGAAACGTGCAATTCTTAAGAAGTTCTAGTTTGACCGGTTTACATACGACTCGAGTTGAATTGTTAGATTTTTTGGATTTAAATATCGTCTGTGGCCAACTCGCCTGAAAGCCGCCAAGCCATTCTAGGGCCGGAGTGCGCTATCGACTTAGCCTGGTCAAGCACCCTAAGTACGCCACTCTACCTACATCCCGACAGGCCAAAGTAAGGTGGGTCCATGGACAATTGGATCTAAAAGAAAAGACAATTCATCCAGTCGTATTAAAAATCGTGTTCAACTTAAAATTTTCTTGAGAACCGTAAGCCGCGACGAAGTTATAGACAAGGAACGAATTTTACTATTTTTCTTGGCTTAAGTGTGCAGGAAAAATGAACCCTAAGTTGATGGAGAAAAACCGGAGCTAACCAAGCTCCGACTCCCACCAGGGCATCAACCGTCGGCGTTGACTAAAAGATGGTGAGAAGACCCCGTCACTGGAGTCTGTTGCCAACAAACCAAGTGTGGCAAAGGTTATTGCCGGAGCTGCTAAGCTCCGACACCTTGGAGTATTAACTACCGACGCTCAACGTGTTGATAGAGGTTATTGCCGGAGCTACTAAGCTCCAGCGATGGACAGTGCCGGAGCTTCTAAGCTCCGACAACTTCAGGGGACCTTCACTATCAAAAACTTCGGACCTAAATTCCACAAGTTTGAAGCAAACTCGTCTTCAACAAAACTCAACATCCTTTTGGTACATGTCCACAATCAAATTGTGCACATCTACCAGGGGGCCAAGTGAAGATAAAGATGTTGAAGACAAAAAAAATGAAATTCGCAAAAAATTGGGGATTTCATTTCATCTGAAGACCAGAGATTACATCTGGAGACAAGGGATTACAAAATTGAGGAAGAAGAGAAGATACAAGTAAAGGCTAAAAGAGACGGTCCTAGACCCTATGGAAGAACTCGGCGACCTTCTGGGCGACCTCCGACACGCAGGCTCGGGTAGCTTCGCCTTCTCCTTCGACGGGGCCTTCAAGCACCGGGTCCAGAGGAAATCGAGGGTTCCGGCTGGTGTAGCACGTCAACACATATTCTGTGACGTTCCTAGCCAGGGATTGCCCCTCGACCTCCAGCTGGTTCGCGATGACGTCGCCCACCTTGGAGAGCTTGCTGCCTGCGGCGCTCAACGCTTGCAACGCAAGGTCCGGCTCCGGCTCCGGATCATCCGGGTGCACGGGGCTGAAACCCATCGGCGTCAGCGCGTCGTCGGCCTTGCCCAGGAACTCCCAAATCTGCAGGGAGTCCGCCTTCCTCAAGTTCTTCATCTCTTCCAGGGATCTCCGGGCCGCCGTCAGCTCCGAATTCTCGCGGGCGAGGCGCTCAACTTCTTTGGCGTTTTGCTGGATCTTCGCAGCAACCCGCTTCTCAAGTCTTCCGAGCTCCTCCTCCCGGAGGTGGATCTTGTTTCGGCGGTCGACCAGGTCCTTCTCCCTAGCCTCCACTTTCTTCTCCCGGGCGACAAGGGCACACTCGTATTCGTAGAGTTCCTGCCCCCGCACCCCAGGTCTTCTCCTCTTCCTCGAGGCAGCGCTCTTCCAATTTCTTAGTGCGCTCCTCGAGGCCCTTGTCCGCCAGAGCTGTTTTCTCGGCGAGCTCTTCTTCCCGTCGCAAGACGTCATCCCGTAGCTCTAGGAGTTTTTGCTCCTCGTCCTCGAGCCGTCTTTCCCTCCCTTCAAGTGCCTCTCGGCGCTTGATGAGTGCGATGCTGATGGCCTCGAGCTGATCAAACCGAGCATTGGCCGCGTCGTTAGCAGCCCTAGCTCGGTCGTGGAACTCCCGGGATTGAGCATCGAGGGCGTGAGTCATGCTCTCCCTCTCGTCCAGCAGCTTATCCCAGAGCTCCAGGCGGATATTCTCCCGCTTGATCCACTCCTTGTCATCCGCAAGCCTCGACTGCGCCAGCTTAGTCTCGAAGTGGAGCCGATTACGCCACCGCCTAAGGGTTTGGCGCTCCTCTTCAAGAGCCTTGATGTCGTGGAAGAAGGCCAATTGGACCTGACGTAGACTGGAGCAGGCGTTGTCGATGGACATCGACAGCGAGATGGGCTCCGGACCTGCTGGGATCTCTTCCGCTGGTTCCAGCGGGTCTTCAGATACAAAAATTGGGTCCCACTCTACGAGAGTGGAACCCCGAGCTTCCAAAGCGCTAGGGCCTTCCTCCGGGACGGCCTCAGTCGCCATCGAAGGAGGTCCCGCCACCAAGTCTTCATTCGCCCCCTCAGGCGGGGGGGGGGGGGGGGGGGGCGGCGACTTCGTTCAGGCACTCTAGCTCTGCCACAGGTACCATCGACGTCGTCGCCTCCGGAGCAGGAGCCGCTACTGGCTCCGGCCGGGACACCTCTTCTGAGGGAGGCTCAAGCTCCCTCGCCTCTTTAACCGCCGGCTCTGTGACCGGCGCTTCAACAATCACCGGCTCTGCGGCCGGAGCTTCGGAAGTAACCGGCTCAACTGCCGGAACTACTTCGACTTCCAGCTCGCATGCCGGGGCTTCAGCCATCTCCGGCTCAATCGCCGGGGCTTCAGCACTTTCCGGCTCCGAAGCCGGGACTGCTACTTCCTCCGACTCAACAGCCGGAGCTTCTACTACTGCAGCACCAGGACCCGGAGCTTCCACTTCCAGGACGGGTGCCGCTGGCGCATCTTCATTCCCGTGGTCCGGCGCTACCACGGGAACTTCTGGAGACGAGTCGAGGTCCATGACCACGACAGCCGGCGCCGGAGCTGTCGCAGCCTCCGCTTGGGGCGGCACCGGGACTGGAGCAGAAGCCCTCGCAGCCTCAGACACTGTGGCTGAGGGTGGAGCTTCACTCCCCTTCTTGGGAACGCTGCAGATGAAGAACGAAGAAATTGAGCAAACAGATGCTACAATTAAAAAGTTAATCGAGGTAAAAAAGAAAAATTACCTTGGGAGGCTCCCGCACCAGCTTGCGCGGAACCTCTTTCCCGGACGATCCGGGCTGGCCACAGTCGGCGTAGGAGCTCCGGGAGGACTCCCAGGACTTGCCATAGCCGCGGGCGTTTCCCGGGTCGGAGCTCTCCTTGATCGGGAGGAACTCCTGGACCTGGAGGCCCTCACCGCTCCAGATGCCGGAGTCGCGCGCCCGGAGCTAGCACCACAGGAGGGATCCACCACGAGGACAGTCGCACTCTGGGAGGATCCCATCG
This sequence comes from Tuctoria greenei, assembly GCA_036927565.1. Classification (NCBI taxonomy): domain Eukaryota; kingdom Viridiplantae; phylum Streptophyta; class Magnoliopsida; order Poales; family Poaceae; genus Tuctoria; species Tuctoria greenei. Next base: position 1,452,209 of record JAYESD010000002.1, on the reverse strand, counting down.
CCGAAACAGTAACGTTCCGGAAGGACCCCACCACGGGGACAGTCGCCACGGCGGCGGAGGATCTTCCTTCCTGAGGAGGGGGAACCGGGGGGGAAGTGGCAGGCCCGATGAACCTTTCGTCAGCATGTCGCAGCTTCCTCTTCCGGCTCTCCGGCTCCTCTGCCAGCTCCTTGCCCTTGCCGATGACCTCAGCTTTTGGCTGTGGGACAGGGGCGGAGCCGTCTTCGGACAACCCGGGGATCGCCAACCGGGTGGTTGATTTTCTCTCGACGACACCAAGGTCGTCAAGCGCGGGCATCGTCCGCCGGAGCTCCCTGCTGAACTCAACTTCCACGTTCAGAGGGAGGAAGGCCGGCGGCGGAGTCAAGTAATCTCCGTCAACGTCGATGCCGTGCTGGAATTTCTTGAGGTGAAACTCCAAGGTCTTCCCCACCATGCTGGACTTCAACCCGGTCTCAACCCGGTCCTCGTCCATCACGCTGTTGAGGGCCCAGGCGAGCTTCTCCCTCCTCTTCAGCGGCGCCCACCTGTTGGACAGAAAGTTGCAGAACACTGCCTGGGGAGTCAATCCTCCCTCCACACATTGGCGGATCCTGGTCAGGACAGGGTCGAAAGCTTCCGCCAGCACCGGAACTTCGCTCCATACCGACGTGTCAATGCCGGGCAGACCGTCTGGCAACTCCAACCGCTCATGCTCCTCCACCCGGACGACTATCCAATCTTTCTTCCAGTCATCCCACTTCCCGGAAGGGAATGACCGGAGGTACTTGAATGGGCACTTCTTTCGCTTCACGAAGTAGTAGAAGCCAAGATACTCATTGCTTCGGCCGGTGGTGTGGACGGTGAAGAAGGTTCGGAAGAGCTCGATGCAGGGAGGGATGCCCACCCACATATCGCAGAAGTGGACAAAGATGGACACAAGGAGAATGGAGTGAGGGCCAAGGTGGTACAGCTGCAGACCATAGAAGTCCAGCAGCATCAAGAAGAAAGAAGAAAACGGTGGGATCAGCCCCACCATGGCGTACGAGGAAAAGTACACCATCTCGCCAGCGTGCTCCTTTTCAAAGGGGAGATCTCCGCCGGCGCGGACCGAGCGGTTGAAGAAGTTTGAAGACCACCCCATGAGGGCCCGGACCTTCTTCAGATCGCTGTCAGTCTTCAAGCGACTCTCACGCAGACCCAACTCCATTGCAGCACAACTAGGCAAGAGAAGAGGAGCAAAGTACGAGTTGGGAGTTTGAGCGCAAGAACAGATGGGAAGCGTAAAGAACTCCCGACGGTGCGCTTTCCTTCTTAAGTAAGCCCTCGCAACGCTTGGATGGAAACTGCAGGGGAGTCAAGGATACTACTCAAGAATTCAACTCTGTCGATGACAAGAGGGCCCGGGACCACCCTGACGATCAAGTCGAGGCTCTTACCCAAGCGAACAGTTGTCATCACGAGGCGGGAAACCCAAAGGCAGCGACCTGATAAGGCGCGCAGAACCGATACGGTTTTCGTATCGGGAACCGGCGACCTTCAATTGCGAGAGATCCGCACGTCAAAGATCTTATCTGCCGCCTGAGGTGCGCCACGCGTCGGGATTTAACCGTAAAGCCCCGCCAACGGCACCTCCGAAGACCCTTGAAGACCCAGTTCAAGAGTCGCGAGTATGGACCCACCTCCGACGGAATGACTTCACCCCGGTGACTTTCCCCGGAGGTAGGTCCAGGGGGCCACTGTCGGTACCCTAAAAACCATACACCCCCTGAGGTTACAAAGATCTCAAGGGAAAGACGTCTACTCAAATTGAAGACCCTCGGAGGCCCACTTGTCAGACATAACCGGACCTGCTTCTCCAACATGGTTAACCCCTAGGTTGCCACGTGTACTGCCAGACCGTAGCTACTACCCACAAGGGTGAAGCTCCGGGCTAGGTACCGAAACGGCACCTCCGGACTTAACCCCTAACCGAGAGAAGCTCCGGACCTGACACGTGCCAGGCCACCCCGGAGCTTCCCGCTTCCCACAAGCAAACTCCGGAGCTGCCACGTGTCCAAACGTCGGAGCTGGCCGCCTCAAACCTCCGGAAGACATTGCAATGACTCCGGATCTTCAAAGGATAGCCGCAGACTTCAAGACCCGATTAATTGTCATTAATTCCATGTTAATGACACTTAATTGGACAATCTTAACACCTGTAACGGCACTGTCGGAGCCCATTACAGGGTTATTAACAACAATTAATCGTGTATCAATACTAGTAACCGCCGGGGCCACATGTCGGGCCAGGCTAACTTGTAACGGTTTGTCCTTGTACTATAAAAGGACAGACCAACGATACACGGAGAAAAAAGAAGGCTCTCGAATGCTCTCAGGCACACACGCATTGACGTGAGCTTTCATACATAAACTAATACAACACCACACACCCGTGGAGTAGGGTATTACGCTCAGGCGGCCCGAACCACGTAAACCACTGAGTCTCTCGTGTCCAATCGTGATTCACCTTCTTGAGTCTCCGCGCGCCCACACCAAACTACAAACTCCTTCAACACTTTAGTAGTGTCAGGAGATGTGCCGACTCCAACAGTCGACAGCCGCCAAGCCAATCTAGGGACGGAGTGTGCTATCGACTTAGCGTGGTCATGCACCCTAAGTTCGCCACTCTACCTACACCCCGGCAGACCGAAGTAAGACGAGTCCATAAATGATCAGACCCGAAGGAAACAAGACAGAGCACTTGACTGTATTTAGAATTGTGTTCGACCTAAAACTTTCTCGGGAATAGTAAGTCGAAGTTGAGTTATAGATAGAAAATGGATTTTACTATTTTTCTTGGCTTCAGTGTGCAGGAAAAATAAAGGTTCTATGATGATGGTGGATAAAGTCGGGGCTACCAAAGCTCCGACACCCCCCAAGATGGATTGCTATCGATGTTCCAAACATTGATAGTAGACATTGCCGGAGATATCAAGTTCTGGCAGATCCAAGGGGCCAGCCGTCAACATGAACAAAAGATGGTAGGAAGACTCTACAGTAGGGTCTGCTGTCGACACACCGCGCGTTGACAGAGGTCACTGCCGGAGCTACCAAGCTCCGACGATGGTCAATGTGGGAGCTACTAAGCTCCGACAACCTCAGGGGGCCTCTATCATCGAAGACTTCAGACCTACGTTCTACAAGTTCGAAGCACACAAGTCTTCAACAACTATTACATCTTCTTGGTACATGTTCACAATCAAATTGTGTACATCTACCAGGGGGCCAAGTGGGACAAAGGTGTTGAAGACAAAAAATGAAATTCATAAAGAACTTGGATTTCATTCATCTGGAGACAAGAGATTACAAAATTGGAGAAAAAGAAGAGAGGATACAAGCGGGAGCTACAAAGAGATGGTCCTAGACCCTATGGAAGAACGATACGACCTTCTGGGCAACCTACGATACGGTGGCTTGGGCAGCTTCTCCCTCTTCGTCGATGGGGCCTTCAAGCACCGGGTCAAAGGGGAATTGAGGGTCCCGGCTTGTGTAGAACGTCAGCATGAATTTTTCGACGCTCTTTGCCAGGGATTGCCCCTCGGTTTCCAACTGGTCCGCGATCACATCGCGCCATCTTGGTGAGCTTGTTGTCTGTCGAACTCAACGCCTGGTTCGGCTCCAGCTCCGAATCATCTGCACGCACAGGACTAAAACCCATTGGCGTCAGCGCATTGTTGGCTTTTCCCAGAAAATCCCAAACTTGTTGGGACTCCACAGCTCTCGAGCTCCGCATCTCCTCCAAGGATCTTCTGGTCGCTGCAAGCTCCAAATTCTCTCGAGTAAGAAACTCTATCTCTTTGGCGTTCTGCTGAATCTTTTCACCAACCTGCCTTTCAATTGCTCAGCTCTTCCTCCTGGAGATGGATCTCGTTCCGGCGGTTAACTAGGTGATTCTCTCGGCCCCGCACCTTCTTCTCCCTAGCAGCAATGTCATTCTCCCTCTTGTGGAGATCATGACCTTGTTGCCAGGCCTTCTTCTCCTCTTTCTCGCAGTGATCATCCAACTTCTTGGTGCGCTCCGCGAGACTCTTGTCACCCAGAGTCAGCCTCTGAGTAAGCTCTTCCTCCCTCTTCACGATGTCATCCCGTAGCACCAGGAGTTTTTGCTCTTCATCTTCGAGCTTTTTCTCCCGCTACTCAAGGGCCTCTCGGTGCTTGACGAGGCTGTCGTGGGTAGTGTCGAGCCTCTCTTGGCGATCACTCGCTACATTATTAGCAGCTACGGCCTATTCGTAGATGGCCCGGGACTGGTTGTCAAGAGATCGTGTCATGCTTTCCCTCTCGTCCAGCAGCTGGTCCCAATACTCCAACCGGACCTTCTCCTTCTTCACCCACTACTTGTTGCCAGCCAGCCTCGACTGTGCTAGCTTGGTCTCGAATTGGAGCTAGTTGCGCCACCTCCTAAGAGTTTGGCGCTCCTCCTCGAGGGCCTTGCTGTCGTGGTAGAAAGCCAGCTGGACTTGACGAAGGCTGGAGCAGGCGTTGTCAATAGACAACGACAGAGGGATTGGGTCCTCCCCGCTGACTCCAGCGGGTTCTTCGTGACAAAAATTGGGTCCCACTCTACAAGAGCGGTCCCCTGAGCTTCCACGGCACTGGGGCCGTCATCTGGGATAGCCTCGGCCGCCACCGAGGAAGGTCCTGCTACAGAATATTCGACCTCCGGAGTCGGCTCCGAAGGTCCCGCCGCCAGGTCATTAACAAATGGTCCCTCAGGCGGGGGGGGGGGGGGGGGGCAGCTTCATCTTGGCACCCTGTCCCAGGCGCGGGTACCTTCGGGACCACTGCCTCCGGAGCAGGCGTTGAAGATTCTGCCAGAGCTGAAGCCACTTCCGGCTCCGACGCTGGCGCCTCCTCCGCCACCGGCTCAGGCGCTGACGCTTTGACCATCAGGGGCTCGAGCGCCGGCACCTCTGCAGCAACCGGCTTAGGCGCCAGAACTTCTTCGACAACCGGCTCGAGCGCCAGAACTTCATCGACCACCGGCTCAGCTGCCGGGGCTTCAACGACATGGGCTTCAACGACATCCGGCTCTAGGGCTGGAGTCGCATCTACCCCCGGCTCTGAGGCCGGAGCGTCCATCATTTCAGCATCCAAACCCGGAGCTTCAACCTCCAGGGCAGGTGCCACTGGTACATCTTCATTCCCGTGGTCCAGCACTACCACAGAAGCTTTTGGGGATGAGTCGAGGTCCAGGACCACGACAGCCGGCGCCGGAGCTGCCGCAACCTCAGCCACCTCTTGGGGCAGCACTGGAACTGGAGCTGAAGCTTCCGTCTCCACAACATCAGTTGTTGTCGCGGGAGCCGGAGCTTCAGTCCTTCTCTTGGGGACACTGCAGATGAAGGACGAAGAAACTCAAGACGCAGTTACAACCAAAAAACAAACAACTAAAGTAAAAAAACAAAATTTACGTCGGAAGGCTTCTACTCCAGCTAGTGCGGAACCTCTTCGCCGCACGCTCGGCGCCGGACCCTGTCGCCCCTGGCGTGCCAGCTCCGGAAGGTTCCCTGGAGCTCGCTGCTGCTGCCGGCATCACTTTGGTTGAGGCCCCCCTCGACGGGAAGGACCTCTGGACCCAGAGCCCTCAGCTGGTACTGGAGCCGTATGTCCAGAGCTAGCAACCCGAGGAGATGCCGATGCTGGAGTAGTTGCCGCCGTTGAAGACCTTCCCCTCCGGGGAGAAGGAGCCGCTATGAATGGAGCAGGTCTGACGGACCTCCCATCAGAGTGCTTCAGCTTCCTTTTACGGCTCGAGGGCTCGGCCAACTTCTTGCCCTTGCCCACGACTTCAACTCTTTGTCTCAGGGCGGAAGGGGGACCACCCTCGGAAGATCTGGGGATTACCACCCCGGAGGTTGATCGCCTCTCCACTAGGCCCAAGTCGTCCAACAACGACATCTTCCTCCGGAGCTCTCTGCACTCCTGTGGAATCATATTGAGAGGTAGGAAGGCCGCCGGTGGAGACACATCGCCAGGACTGATGTTCTCAGGCTGGAACTTCTTGAGATGGGTCTTCAAGGCTTCAGCGGCCAAGTTGGTGTCCAAGCCGACTTCAATGCGGTTGGTATCTATCTCACTGTTGAAGGCCCAGGCAGGCCGACTGCTAGGCCTCAACGGGGCCCACCTGTTCGTCAGGAAGTTGCCGAAGACTATGTGTGGGGTCACCCCACCTTCGATACATTCCTGGATTCTGTCTAGGATGGTCCTGTACTCCCTCGACAGCGCCGACACGTCACTCCAAGTGTCGGTGTAGACGCGAGTAAGGCCCTCAGGCAGCTCCAGCCTCTCGTGTCCCTCGACGGTGATGACCACCCAGTCTTTCTTCCAGTCGTCCCACTTGCCAGAAGGGAAGGACCTCAAATACTTGAGGGGAGAATTTTTCCGCTTCACGAAGTAGTAGAAGACGATGAACTCATCACTCTTCCCGGTCGAGTGAAGAAGGTCGGGAACAACTCCACGCAAGGGGGAACGCCCACCCACATCTCACAAAAGTGGACAAAAGTCGCCACAGCAAGATTGAGTGGGGGCCTAGATGATGGAGCTGTAGACCATAGAAATCTAGCAGTATCAGAAAGAAAGTGGGGAAAGGCGGGATCAAACCCGCCATGGCGTATCCAAGGAAATACACCATATCTTCGGCTCGCTTCTTCTCGAAGAGAAGCTCGCCGCAGCAAATATCATTATCGAAGGAGTCACTGGACCATCCCATGTAGGTCCGGACCCTGGACAACTCTTTCTTGCTCCCAAGGCGGCTCGTGGGGAGTCCCAACTTCATCGCGACACAGCGTGGCGAGAAAGGAAAAGCAAGCAAAAGTTTGGAGGATTTGAGTGCAAGTTCGAATGAAGGCGTAAAGAATCCCCAAACGGTGCACACTTTCCTTCTTAAGTAAGCCCCCGCAACGCTTAGATGGAAACCGCAGAGGAGCTGACGATACAATTCAAAAACCTTCACCCTGCCGATGACAAAGGGGCCCGGGGCCACCCCGACGATCAAGTGGAGGTTCTTACCCCAAGCGAACGGTTGTCTTCATAAAAGGCGGGAAGCCCGAGGGCGGCGGCCTGACAGGGCGCACGTAACCGATACGATTTTTGTATCGGGAACCGACGACCTTCAATTGCGTGAGATCAGCACGCCCAGAGCCGCATCCTGGATATGCCACGCGGCGTTGGTTTAACTGCAAACTACCGCCAACGACACATCCGAAGACCCTTGAAGACCAGCTAAAAAACCGAAGGATGGACCCACCTCTGACATAACGACTTCATCCAAAAGGTCTCTCCCAGAGGTGGGCCCAGGGGGCCACTGTCGGTATTCTGCGTACCGTATACCCTTTGGGATTACAAAAGGACCAAAAGAACTTCACCTATATGAGTTGAAGACGTGCGAAGACCCCACGTGTCATACGAGATCGGACCTGCCTCCCATATATGGTTAGTCCTGGTGCTATCACGTGTATACTGCAACTGTACCTATATCCCACACATGGGATAGCTCCGGGCTAAACACTTGTGCGGCACCCCCGGACCTAACCTCTGACAGAGGGAAGCTCCGGTTCTGACACGTGTACATCTACACCGGACCTAACCGTCCCAAGACGGATAGCTCCGATGCTGCCACGTGTCCAAATGCCGGACCTTCAGCCTTAACAATCAGACTGGTGGACCCCCAACGGCTCGGACCTTTAAGGGGCAATCAAAATCTTCAAGACCTGATTAAGTATCATTAATACCATATTAATGACACACAATCGGAAGACTCTTAATACCGGTAACGACATTATCAAGCCCGTTACCATACTATTAAGGGTAATTAATCTCATTAATTGTGTATTAAGCATCAGTAACCGTCAGAACCACATGTTGGGTCAGGATAACGATGTAACGACCAGACCTTGTACTATAAAAAGACTGGTCGACGATACACAAACGACGGCTCTCTTGAACCCTCCCATACACAGCTTTGATACCCAATACAATAACTATACACCCCGTGGAGTAGGGAATTACGCTCAGGCGGTCCGAACCACGTAAATCCTTGTGTCCATTTGACATCGTCTTTTGAATCTCTGCGCGCCCAATACCGAACTACAAACTCCGCGGGTTACCAACGGTAGTACCGGGAGAACTGCCGAATCAATATACCGACAAAATAGATGTACAAAAGATTACAAATATGCAAATAAATTTTTAATATATCATCTAATATAATATTACTATTATATCTCTAACATTGTTGATGGTACTTGGTCCTACAGTAAGTCCTTATAAAATTCGAAGGCTCTTTCGAAGCCGTCTGTAGAACCGCGAACCTATGGACGAACGCTATCCACGGATCGAGGAAACAAGATGGTGCACAGCTGTAAATAAATGAAATGAAAATTACTAGAGCTGGTACTGTACGTGCTGTCGTGCTGATACGATACGATACACCTGGTAGGAGCACGAGGCAGCTGCATGCGCCTAGAAGACCTACGAGCAGAGAGGACGGACGGGTAGCCAGAGGCAATACTACATACAAGTGCTAGAGTCCAAGCGAGCGAATTGGGAAACGCGGAAAAGAGGGCTTCGAGATCAGGACATGTTCGGCCGAGGTTATGTTTAGTTGAAGCAGCATTTTATTTAAAAAACTGGTAAAGAACAACTCTTGTATCTGTTATTATCTCTGTTCTGAAATAGCTGTACTTTCAGACAATTAAAAATTAGAAATGAAGTAATAAATATTGTTTTAATGACAAATAAATTGAAACGGAGGTAGTATAATTTTATTTTGCTTCTGTTTATCTTCTACTTATTTCCATGAAGAAACAACTTATTTAAAAAAGTTGGTGAAAAGTAATTTCTTACTAATATTTTGTTTTCAATTTGTTCTGAGAAAGAATCAGCTGAACTGCGTAAATGTACTGTTGTGTTGACGCAACTTATACTTATTCATGTGTGAAGACGGTGTGAAATAATATAAGTTGTGGCAAACAGGAAGGCATAGTGCGCGGCATGCGGAGTAGAACGGCCACATAAAACAAGCGCCGAAGAGCACCAACAGGGAAAGGTGCTGCCACGCCGTGCCAAGTGAACAGTATTATAAGTCCGTGGATCTCTGTTCTACGTTGAACCCGTTTGGGAGCTAGTGCTCGGCTCAGGCGGACGACGGTGAAAAATTACGAGGCCCCGGCGCATGGGACCTTGAATTAACCCGAGTTTCTAGAGGCCAGATACGATGCGACAGATATTAGAGCAATGAACACGAGTACTACGTAGTAGTATAATTCATGAATCAACTTGAGCGATTCATCTGGCACGCATCACATCCCGAATAATAATTGGTGCCGTTGCCGCGGATGAGATTTCCGGCGAGGCGGCGACGTCGGAGTGAAATGCAACGGAGGGAGTGGGGCGCGCATGCAGCAAACACGGGGCGGGGCCGTCCCGTCCCCCCGGCAGCACTTGGACCGTCGCCTTTGACCGCCGAACCCATATGCCTTTGCCTGTCCCCCACCCCACCCTCGTCTCGATGCCACCACACCAGCAGTCCAGCGCCCACAGCTCCTCCTCCGTCCACAATCGACATCCCTCGGCGCTGCTCTATATAAACAAGGCTCTCGCAGCTCGTTGCTCGACTCCACGCCTCTCCTTCTACCTTCTCCGGCAGCTCTTGTGGAAAGAGAGAGAGGGAGAGAGAGTTGTGATCAGATCAGCGAGAGGATGGGGATGAGACCTGGATGGGTCGGTGGCCTCGTGGAGGCGAGCTTCTTCGTGGGGTGCGAGGCGCACGAGAACCTCAAGAAGAACGAGAAGAACATCTTCTGCCTCGGCTGCTGCGCCAGCATCTGCACCCACTGCGCACCCGCGCACCGCCACCACTCGCTTATCCAAGTAAGCTAAGGACACCCTCTCATATTATCATACCTGTCCATCCTTCTCCCCCCTTCAGCTCACGGTTGCATGCTCCTCCTCCTCATGAATCATGATCTTGACGAATTATGGCTTGCCTGTTCTGTTCGCACTTCTTCACTGTCAGTAAACCTTCGTGTGTTCTTGCTCAATCCAGTTTTCCGGCGGTAACCGTAGTAGTAGTAGGAGGAGCTCGTCGTACTTTTGCTTAATTGGCAGGATTAGCATCTCGTGCATGCTAGTAGTTCTAGGTTTTCGTTCCGCCTTCATTGATTAATTATTAATCACGTATTGGGAAGTAAGTGGCTTAATTGCTGCGGCGGGTTGAGTTAGCGCAGTCCCTAGGTGTTCAACTATACATTGTACCATCCTTCTTATTAGAACCCCGTGCTGTTCTGCTCTTCCTTCCGTTTCCCCTTGTCGCTTTTAGTGAGCTAGCCCCTCGTGTAGCCCAACACACTATGCATGCCTACGGCTCCACTACTTACCGGATACTAGTAATCTATCAGAGTATAAGATAAAAATTTTAATACTCCCTTTGTTTCAAATTATTTTTAATTTTGCAAAATTAAAGAGTGACAAATAGTAATTTGAGATGGAGGGAATAGAATTCTCTTAGCGACAGACATCCTTGTCTCTCATCAACTCCGTGCTGCCTCATCTGTGGCTCGGTTTGGTGGCAGGAGGAACTCACTGCTCCCCTCTTCGTTCGCTACTCGACCGGGGGGGGGATGTGGAAGAACGAAATGAAAAAAAAAGTTAAATCAGCATGGTCGTATAATTAACCTGAATTTCTATCGTTCCATTCGATATTTCCGCAACCGCTGGCTCGTGGTCGCATCAAAAGTACTACCTCCGGTCCCTAAAGATTGTCGCTTCCGACAAGCTAATGAACTAGAAATATGCTGTCATGGGCTGTCCGAACGTCAAATAATTCGGCACAGAGGGAGTATAAATTATTTTGATAGTGATGGATGGATGAGTACAACTAAAATAAGATGTATAACATTCTCTCTTTTCCCAAATTTTGTCCTTTTGGACAAGAAATCTAATTCATTTTAAAATAAAAATCTTGTCCAATGTTCTCTCAACAATACTATTAGTAGCGGCTCCCTCTGGCCTCTTCAACGACAACGTTGGTTTGGTTGGTTGAGAGAGATGAGTGGGGCTTCCTTCCCTGGCTCCATATGCTTTGTAGTCAGCCATTGGTCGCGGCCCGTAATTTTACCGTGGTAAAAGGACACGGCGTGTCCGTCTTGTTACCAAATAAGGATTCAGTACCGTTGCTCTAGCCCCTGTTTGCTACCGTCCAAACGGGGCGTTCATATACGATACTGTTCATCCCTTCGGATCAAAGTTAGCTTCTAGTTGAACGCTGGCCTAGCCATGGTTTTCACTCTCAGATACCCCAGGTTATCCGGTTTGAGGTTTTACACCTCTGCCCTCTGGTTATTCATGCCATTCTAGTCGAGGAGTACGGCACCGGGCGGGGCAGTCTCGTCGTTTCAGCTGCCACCGATGTTGGTCTCCCGCGATAAGGATGGCGACGAGCCGCCGGTCAAAGCGTCGCAATTATTACCGCGCTGACTCGCCGGTCCTTTCTGCTTGCATGCATCCGGATCGGCAATAATTCTTCCTGATTTGTTTTACCGTGTTCCGTGTTCGTACATGTGCCTCATCATGTTCACACTCATGCACCGGTAGACTGTGTACGTACGAACAGGGTTGTGACCGTATACTTATGCTGCGATCGTGTACGTGGTCATCAGGTGAGGAGGTACGTGTACCATGACGTGGTGCGCCTGGACGATCTCGAGAGGCTCATCGACTGCTCCTTTGTTCAGGTGTGATCCGTCCCTTACAAATCGCATGGCTTATAAACATCATGAGTAGCCAGAAGTCTCTTCTTTCTGACGTTGTGACTTGCATGCAATGCAGCCCTACACGATCAACGGTGCGAAGGTGATCTTCCTGAAGCAGCGGCCTCAATCTAGGCCCTTCAAGGGCTCTGGCAACGTCTGCCTGACCTGTGACAGGATCCTCCAGGAGCCTTTCCATTTCTGCTGCCTCTCCTGCAAGGTACACATGCTACTACTATCTCCGAAAAGAATTACTTACTGACTTCGTGCGTAATTGGATATACGCGGTGGTGCACCAACGTTCTCCCCATGTTCCGCCATGAGCCATGGATACTGAAGCATGCATGCGTGCAGGTGGACCATGTGATGGTGCAGGGAGGCGGGGACCTGTCCAACATCCTGTACGCGCCCGGCGCCGGACCGGACACTGGCTGCGGCAGTTTCCCGCGCTTCGAGGATCTCGGCTTCGACGACGACGACGCCGGCCACTACGGCCAGTTCACGCCCGACTCCATCCTCGAGGACCCGCTCCACAACGGCGGCGGCAGCTCCAGTTCCGGGAACGCGCGGCATCGCGGCGGCGATGACAACGCGGTCCCGACCAGGAAGAAGAAGAGCGGCGGCTTCTTCCCTCAGCTCGTCCTGTCACTCGGCGGCAGCAGGCGGAAGGGCGCGCCTCATAGGGCGCCGCTCTCCTAAATCTCCGGCCGGTTGTAGCCATGCATGCCGTCGCTAGTACAGATCGAGCTCCACCCTATGTATATGTGTGTGTGATGTTATGCTGTTGATTATTAGCTACTATATTGGTGTATTAGTAGAATGAGTACTTAAGTGTAATCTAGTGATGGTTAGCCATGCATGTAGATTTTAGAGTGAGAGTGAGGGAGGATAGAGGAGTGTTGGTTGGTTGGATGCTGCTTGCTGAGAGAGATGGATGGCCTTTTTCTAGGGTGCCGTGTTTCGACGAGACCTTAGAGGAGGCAGGGTGAAGCAAAGCTAGCTGTTGCTGGAACTACTCGCTCGTGTGTTAGTAGCAAACTAGCAACCGCCCCTGTTACAGAACCAGGTAGGCACCTCGCTCGTGGGGTCTCCCAGAGAAGCTGGTGGCAACCAATTTTGTACTTTTCATGTAACGGGACGTTTGCTTGCATGCAAGCACGCGTAAGACTAATTAATTCCAAGATCATCTTATATTTAGACGTTGATTACTGTGATGTGTTTGTTGTTCATTCCATATTCTAAAAAATAAAAAATGTACTTATGGAGAGGTTCATGGCTCATTGCATCTATAGGTTAACTAGATGCGTAGTACTTTCATTGCATAGTGTTTAGAGTCTCCATTAGTTTAATTGTCTGTACGTGTGTTCTTTGACAGGCATGTTCTGGTCGTCTCGATCGAAATCCGGAATCTGCATGAATCCATGTACCCGGTCCACGAACGGTTGTGAACTACGCGTACTTGGCTAGTCAATCGGGCACAGAGTACGCCATACATCCGTTCCATTCAAAATTTGCTTTCTAAAATTAGTTAAATTCAAATTAAGCTAATTTTATCTAAATTTATATAAAAAATATTAGTATTTATGATAAAAAGTAAATACGATATGAAATATTAAATTCATAAAGAATTTATATGGTGCTAAAATGGTTCTACGAAAATTAGAATTTTTTCAATAAATTTCATCAAAGTTAGATTTGTTTAGTGTGATCAACTCGAAAAATAGAATTTAAATACTTCTTTCGAAGCTATATTTACAAATAAAAAGATCCTAGAGAAGTACTACTACGGCAAGAGTAAGTTACATTAGGTTTGACTTAGCACGATGGAGTAATATATCGGAAGTACTAGCAAATGGAAGAATGTTGTGATACTATAGCAAAAGTCAATATAGTACTTTCTCCATCTCAAAAAGAATGACGTTTTTAAAACTAAAATTAGTTTTTGGGATGGAGGGAGTACGTGAGTACTGTATATGGAGCAGCTCCGAGGCGACCTGCACGCTTTACCACCTTTCTTATGAGTGGCCGAAAGGAGCGGTTTGGGGACTCGAGAAGTGTCGGCTTCTTCTCAGCTGCTCACGTCCGTCCATATTGCTGGTTTACTTGGTCGAGCTCACATCCCAAACGGGCACGGATCATGAAATACTCCACGCAAAAATTTTATAGGCCCTGCCATGCGAATCTGCAATTTGTTCTATCACAGGATTAATAAATTTATTTTGCGAAATTCCCGTTTCTGAAATCATCTTCCTTGAGTACACCCCTCCCGCCCGTTTTTTCTATTCCAAGCCACTCTACTCTACCAGTTGTTTGCTGGACATAGACGGTTGGCTGGGTCGGCAGGAAAACCATTTGGTCTGAAGGCGAAACGTCTGGTCGGTCGTTTCGAGGCGCCAGGTCTGCAAGCAGAAGCAGCTGCCCAATGGCCAACGCGAACTTGTCACCTCGGTGGATTTGCTTTGCTTGCCTTCCCGAGAGGCCGCCCCATCAACTTGCTGCAAGCAGCTATAGCTAGCTCGTGTCCCGAGAGTGGTTTCCGACAAAGTTGACGTTCTGCCACGTGAAGACCTAGTATGGCTTAATTCGAGGTGGCATCGTTGCCTGCTTGTCGCAGTGTAATTTGAGCCGTGAGCGATTCGTTTTTCGATCGTTCGTCGTGCCCTTTCCACGGTCTTGTTTCGACGATATCGATCCAAATGCTGTGCTACAGCCTCTTTGTGCCTTTGAAAATGATGGAATTTGCTGTAAAATGTGAAGCATGGAGTATGGGACGCAACATCAATTCAATTAATCGATGGACGTGCTTCTCCGAGCCTTTAATTTGGAAAGAAAATGTAGCACTAGCTTCTGTTCTTCCACTTAATTCTCGTAAAAGCAAACCAAGTTTAAAACTCCCACATCAAGTGATTTTTTTTTTATCGGGAGTCATAATTTCCAGGTGTCTGATCGGGTGCAAGATTTCAGGCGAAAGTGGCCACAGGGCTCGCCAGGGCGCGCCGGAAGAGAATATGTTTTTTAATTTTTTTGTTAATTGTTAATCTGTAATTTGTAACCTATAAAATGTAGTCATTAACGATTAATTACAAGTATTAGTGGTTAATAAAAATAATAATTAACAACTAATTATCAGGTGTCATCTGAAATATAGAAAAGCCCTTTTTTATTTTTAATCGTATCCACGGCGTTCGGAATTTCGGTGGACTCGGGACTGCGGGGCATGTCGGCATGAGCAAACTAGGAAGCCCCTTTTTTTTCGAGTGAGAGAGAGCAAAAATACTCAGTCGGTTCAGAGCTCTACCATGCATGCCACTAGAACTTAACCGACACCGTCTGCAAATTTTAAACCTTATCTTCGTTTGGTCTTACATTATAGTACTAGATCTCCTGTCTTGTCAATTTAATAATTAGACTAACCTTATCTGTTCGCCAATTGTACTAATCCGGTGCTGTACTATTGCCCCTTTCAGTTTATTTAGTGATGATCAGTTTAAAATTGAACTAATAAGTAGTCTACGATCAGCTGAAACGCGGACAAATCAAGGTCTGTTTGACATGTCCGGCAGAGAGAAGCATGACGGCGGTGTGCAGCGACTGGAACGGCCGGGTTGGTTTGTTACGGCGTAGTACATGGCTTCACTTGGACCGGGCAGACCAAATGCTGTTTGTCATGCTGCCTTGTCCAGGGAAAGCTGCGCGATACAATCGCACGCTTGAGCATCTCATCACCTGGCCGCGAAGGTACTACTAGACAGGCAGTGCGCTGATCTCTAGTACAGACTCAACGGGAAGTAATTTAGTGGAGTAGTAATTTTAGGCTGACGACAACAAGCAGAGTCGTCACTCAATCGTGGACGGCGTAACAAAACGCGATCAAACTTTGCAAGATAACTCGAGATGTGCCATCGATGACCGGCGAAAAACGACAAGACGGAAAGAAAATAAGCTTAGGTGACGAGATTGATCGCTGCTGCTGCCTGCTGTGATGCAGAGCCTATCTACTGCTGCTGCTAGCCGATCGGCGGAGCCAGAAAAGAGGGGGAGACCAACGACGCACGACGGTCGCAGCAGCATGCATCGAGACGGACGCGCGCGGGGCTCTGCCCGACACTGTTCCGCTGCATGCGCCGCACTGTTGGAGCTGAGCATGTCAAGTCTTGTCATGGCGGCACCGAGGCAGGCCCCGCCGGTTCGTTATCGACATGGATCGGTTCCGTAGCTTGTAGGTGTCCTAGCCCTAGCGTCCTGCATGAAATAGGGTTGGGTTGGGTTGGAGAGCCGTGCCACGTGCCATACGGCGGCCGTCTTTTCAAGTGGGGCTCGACGACCATGATTTGTCACGTCAGGAGGTAGCTAGTCGTAGGCAGGACAGGAAGAGGATTCGCCTCTGGGGGATCGGATGGATCGCTTGCCGATCTTCATCCTTTACTATCCTGTGTCCCTTCCTCTTGTCGTCGTTGGTGTTACGACCATGCATAGGTCCAGATAAAATTTGGCAGGCAGTGGTCGTTCAAATTTTACCGTCGCTTCGCAAAAGTCCATAGATTTTCTTTTTCCAGCGCAGCACATGCAATGCAACACTCGTTGCTTCCTGGTTGGCTGGTGACGCTGTCGCAAGCGTCGACGCGCACAGTGCGGCTCGTGAAGCGACTGTTGCCTCATCAATCCCAGCGCGGACGGACCTGCACAGCCCCGTCGTGGGAGCTCGAGACCGGATCCGAAAACTGCAGCTTGCCGATCGAACAGTCCCGGCACGGCCGTGCATAATTTCGGGGCCGGGAAGGCTGAGACCGTACCGTACGCACCGCTGGGAAATTTCCTCGATACTACTCCCTTCGTCCCATGAACTTGTCGCTTTGTAGTTTATTTTTGAACTACAAAGCGACAAGTTCATGGAGACGGAAGGAGTATAAATTTAAAGCATATATTGGATAAGTAGAAAGAGAATAATGTATCTAAATACAGTATGCTTTAGACTAACAAGTGCGTATAGTTTGAGACTGGACGGGGCAGGGTAGCTGCGGGCCGTTTCACCGTGATCGTGGCAACGGAAACCGGGATTGGAAGCGATCCGATCGAGGTCGTGCGCCAGCGCGCTCAGTTTGGGGAGGCTGGACCACGGACGCACGTACCACGAGTGAGTAGTCCTCGGTCGCGCGCATACGTCCAGCTGCCGCGGTGTCCCGGCCGGACACGTCGCCGCATCTGGCCACAAGGACTCCACACACCTAGCCACGATCGAGCACGCACGTAACCCCACGTTCATTGCTTCAACGTGTACGCTGTCCGTTCACAACCACACGTGTCACATTGTATTGAGATCCAGTATGTAGTACTACGACGTACATCATGGATGATACTCCTGTTTGTTCTACCCTTCATAAAGAAAGAAAAATAAATAAACATGAAGGATCCTCGGTAGATCTACATTTTTTGTACGGCTCAATGACAAAGATGGCTAAAAAGCTTTCGCCTTCGCGCTCCGGTTTTTGCCGATCTTGGACGGGGGCATGCAGCCGTAACGGTTTTGCAAGCGCCGTAGCCTCTGTTTGCCATAACGAGCTAGCTAGGGGTACCACTACAAGCAAGCCGCACCTTTGTTGGTTTCTCTTGTCCAATGTTGACGTGATTGCAGTACCAGCCGCTGGTCGTGTCGTCCTGATACCTGTGGGGAATCCTATCCGATTTCTTCCTCGGCGGCTCCACTGTTCCCCTTTGCCTTGCCGGCCGGTCTTCGTGGCGGGGTCGAGACGGAGCAGGCTGCTGCTGCTGCCGCCTCGGTCGCCGGCCAGTGGTGGAGGATGATGATGATGAAGAAGCTCTCGTTGGATGTTGGAGGAGGAAGGAGAGGCCCAGCCCAATAATTAATGGCGACAGAATCATGTGGTCCATGGTCCAGTGGTGGTGGTGGGCTTGGGTCGCAATTGCTGTGGCCCCACATCGTGAAAGGTTTACTGATATTTCTTCTTTCTTGCAGGGAAAAGGAAAGGAAGGCAGGAGACCCTGCTCGTCGCGCACTGTCTATGCCTTTGACCGCGGACCTCTCTCTCTCTACCTCACATAACACCCGCAGGAGGCAGGACCAGAAGTGAGACGTCGCAATCTCCACCTGCACTGCACGTGGTAATGGGAATCATCCGCGAAAATTGTCATTCATTCCGCCGCTGGAAATTTTGTGTGCTCGCTTCGCTGGTGGTCGCTTCTTTGTTTCATGTGATGATTCTCTTGGCATAATACTCCCTCTTTTTCGTTGTTTTACTTATCGTTCAAACAAAAATATTAGTTCAAACCTGTATTGATTGTTGTGTCTGAACGTCAATTAAAAGAAAACGGAGGGAGTAATACACTAGTGTTGCATTCATCTTCACTCATCTCTATGACGGTAATTCCTACTACACTAGACTGCTAACAGACTTGAGGGCCACACGTACGGATCCAGTGCATACAGACATACAGAAACAAATCAACGTTTCAAGGAGCTTCTACTTCTAGGGAGGATGACAGGATCGCCCCTTTCCCTTAGGTGCTGATAAGTGGCGCAAAGGCCCGACACACAATGGCTCTCCATTTACCAGTTAAAGGAATTCTTAGACTGTTGGAGCTTCGTGTTGTATGTACTTTCTATTTCCTCCTGCAAAATTACGTGGCCAAAAAGTTGAGATTTGTTTTGCCTTCATCATAACGTACAGCGCAGCGCGTGTTTCTAACAAGTGAATAATAGAGCATTGACTGACTGACTGAAAGTGCGCAAGCACAACTCAGAAAACAGAGACCACCATATCACATGAAATTGAAACGTCCCATCTCATTCCCATGCATAGTAGTGACGCTTCAGTCGTTCACACAGATGAACAGACATGCAGGTGGGTCCATGGAAATTTAAAAGGAAGAGCGGACCATACCTTGCACGCTTTCAGCAATGGATGCAGGAAGGAAGTCCTGAAAAACCTAATGTATTTCCAAATGGATGTTCGTTCCCAATCTGAAATGTGAAGGGTTGTCAAGAGGGATCAACTGACAAGACTCCAACAACAACAACCAATCCTTTGTATTGTCCAAAACAAGTTGAGGTCAAGTAGTAGAAAAATAAGATGAGTA
This sequence comes from Tuctoria greenei, assembly GCA_036927565.1. NCBI lineage: Eukaryota > Viridiplantae > Streptophyta > Magnoliopsida > Poales > Poaceae > Tuctoria > Tuctoria greenei. Next base: position 1,433,343 of record JAYESD010000002.1, on the reverse strand, counting down.
ACAAAATACTAAACTAAGATTCTTAGATTTTTTTTAGAAAAAAGAAAATGAAGTACTCCCTCCTTTCCCAAAAGATTATCACCTTCTAATACAAAAATGAACTAGAAGATGACAATCTTTTGAGAAAGGAGGGAGTAATAAGAATCAACTGACAAGACTCCATGGTAGCAAAATGCCATAGCTCACAATCAAATTACAGGCAGGGCGATAACATTTAGCACAAATTTACAAAGATGCACGTTTTTAACCACTTACTGTTTTCAGAATCAGCCTGAAACCCGGCAGCATTGAGCTCTCCTAAAAGCTGAGATGTATAGTTGTTTAACGGATCAGCATTGTACTACCATCATGCTTAGAAGAATATAAAGCGCTAGCACATAATTCTCAGTAAAAGTTGGCTCTCTATGGATCATACCTGTGATAGAGTCGGAACAGCTTTAGGATCAAAATCATCGCAGTTATCGGGATCAATTGGCACACAAACATGACCTAGAAAAAATATCAAAAAAGATTGATTGTCAGCACTGCTGCACTGGTGTAAATTGCGCCATAAGTATTTGTTGATTCAGGCAGTTTTTTAATTAAGTAGTTGACGCATCACAACCAACAGCAAAACCGAAGTATAAATGCAAAATTTAAGTGAACTCATACATGCATACAAGAAAAGTATATCATCCATGGAATACTTTAAGTAATTTCGAATGGATACGAAGGGTATATGACTGAATGGCACCATACTATTGGTGGAGCATGCAAAACATGCCACATTATTTATTACATCCTAACACAGGGTTGTTTGTTGTAACTTTTTACAGTTTTACCTGTTTTCGGGTGTATGCAAAAGGGCGCTTTTAGTAAATGATTCATGTGCTTCGATACCTGGTATGCAATATCAAATTGATTAAAGCGAGAACAGCCATGGATTAGTTTAGAAACTGCAAGCTTATGTTTCTGATGATTTTCCTTTTACCTCCATATCAAGTCTAGGATATGTGTAAGAGAAAACAATCTCTTCCACACATCTACGAAGCCCCTGACCCTGAATCATAAAACATCATGACTATTATTTCACATAATAACATGAATTACCAGATAAAATAGTACATACAAAACTGGAATATTGCAATAGCACTTTGATGAGACCAAAACAAAGAAATAAAGACTGGCATACTGAAAAGTTTCTGAACAAAAGTGCATATGAATGCAGAGGAATAAATATGCAATAACAACAACAAAGGAATGGTATGTACGACTGAGGAGCTGAAACACGAACCTTGTTCTTTCCTGATTGTAGGGTTGTCTTCAATTGGTCCCATCTGGCTGCGTTCACATCTTCCTTTGAAATAGATGATCGCCTGTTTCCTTGCCATTTGTCATGGAGCTCAGTAGCAACATCTAGAAATAAAATGCATTTCAGATTGATAGTGTATAACATGGAGCATAAAAGTGATTCAAAAAGCATAATGTTGGCTAACAATTTTTTTCTTACTTTCATCAGGGATCAGATCAAGTATCTTCTGGCATCTCTCCTCCGATGCAAAGAGTTGTTGGCTCGGTAGCAACTTGTCTTCAAAGAAACTTTTGAGAACATCAGTGTATGACCGTCTGCAGGAAGAGGAAGTTATCATGTCAGCTACTTAGTTATTCCAATTTATGTTGGATGGACATAAAAATTGACAATGCAATTAATACATACGCAAGGAAAGGATGGAGGACCGGCCCAGTCAAGGATATTTTCTTTGATGTACTTTCACCACCCTGAGATAGATTCATAATGTTAAATTGACTTGAGAGGCAGAAGGTATCTGGTGCCACAAATGAAGAAGTAACACCTTATAGACCCGAAAGTAGTCAGCAATGGCAGCCCTTTGTTCATTGTTGAGCCTGAACAGAAAATGTGGATTTGTTTCAATTTCAGGTCACAGAGAGAAGGAAACAAACTAACAACGATAAGTTGTTTCAACCATACTTTCTTGCTTTGCTATCACAGACCCAGCAATGGACTCCACGACGACCACTGTATACCCACAGTATGTGATTGAAACCAAAATCATCTGTTCTAACATTTGAATTATAGTTACAAAACAAAATACACGATCCATTAGAAGTTGCCAGTTACAAATATGTAACCAACTGCAATCAAATTTTACTGCATAAAAAAAATGGCATGCCTCTAAGAGAAGTATCCAGAATTTTGATAGCAATGGTCATTAAGGGCCAGCAGTCCAAGCAGACATCGGCTCCAGAGCAGCAGTAGCGAACATCATCATAGTCAGATATATCCTAGAAAGATTGAAAGTGTTCATAACTAGCAGCAGATGCACAGGAAAACAGCACATGTGCACACATATAGAGGGGCAAAAGGAAGAAAATGTGCAAGTTCTTACGATATCAAAGATTAATTCCCTCTCAACTGGTACAAAGACACTGTTGCCAGACTGGGCATAGGCATGACGCTTTGAAGGCTACATTCACATAGATAATCCATAAGACAATAGCAAACAGAGCAAAATGCAGCAAATTAGAATCAAGCAGAAAAATAATCGGCATGTTTAGGGATGATGCATCATACATCTACACTGTAGACTGGTCCAATATCAATCTTGAAAGGGCACTTCTCCTTGATGGAACTCTCCAGTTCAGAAGCACTGTCAAAGGATTGGAAGCGCACGTAGATGTCATTCTCGAGTGTAAATGAAAACTCTCGACGCCCGACGTAAGACTGATCACATCCAGGGTGCTTCCCATCTAAAAAGCAACAAATTCAGTAAGTAACAAGAGTAGGACTAGCTCCAGAGCTGAAGAAAAAAAGGTGTCAACCGACCATTTCCATAGGAAAGCCACTTGAAGAAGTCACCATATGGAAAGAGTTTTCCTGCAATTGCAACACCAATTATTAGCACAAGTAGCACAGACCAAGTCCTAAATTTATCCCATAGTAATGCACCAGAGCCAGTTTTTAAATAAAAGTAATCAGATATGTAAACTGTGTGTCTAGTACACCAGATCAATCACAAAATGCGGTAAGAATGAACAGAGTACATTGATGTAACTGTGATACTTGCAAGAAATTGTGCTGAGCAAAAAAAAAAATCACGGCACGGAGCACTATAAATTAGCAAATTGCTTCCACGACTGACTACGGAGCCCAAAATCCGTTAAGCAAGATTTCAACCTGTACGCGTTGAAGGGAAAGAACCACTTTACCGTAGTAGACACGGAGGTAGTCCGCATTGAACCCTTCCAGCACGGCAGCCGGAGCTCCTACCAGCTGCCGCTGGCCGTCGATATCCATGGCATCAATGGGCTCATCCTCCCTACCCATATTCAGATCGTAAACTGCCTGTGCCAGACAAAAAAAAAAGAATAATCTTAGAGGATGGAATGGATTGGAGAAGGGCTCAGTCGAATGGGAGAGGAAATGGTTGGGATCTGGGGGGAGGGGGCGGCGACCTGGCGATGGCGGCGCAGAAAGGACGGCCGCGGCGCAGGAGACTCGGCGGGAGAAGGCGAGCGCAGGAAAGGGCGCAGGGAGAAGGTGGCTGCAGGAGAGGGTGGCGGCGCGGGGAACGGGTCGAGCGCGCGGGAACGACTGATGGCGGACGAGTCGAACGCGCGGGAAAGACTGATGGCGGACGAGTCGAGCGCGCGCGAAACAGACTCCCGCCCCGCCAAAAGAAAAACGAGTGCGGATTCAACTAAAACTAGGAACCAATCGCTAAGCAAACACCGAAGCATCAACCAGCTAGCAGCGCATACTACAGGAACCAGAGGAGAGGGAGCGGAAGGGGATCGCTAACCTTGTTTGGGTTGGGGGAAGCCGCCTCCTGATCCGAGGAGGGTGGGGTGAGACCATGAGAGAGAGGAACGGCAGAACGAGGCAGGAGCGCGGCGCGGCGGCGGCTTCGCTGGTGGTCCTCGCTTCTTTGTTTCATGTGCGGATGTGGACGCGATTTAGCCCACACTCGTATGGGCCTGCAGACAAAATCATCTGGCCCGGTCTTTCTGAGTAATTTGGGTCAACCATCTCTCGAAAAATTAACTCTGAGTTGTGCTCCGGCCTGATTTCAATATCAAGACGCAGCAGCAGCTCATCTTATACTCTTAATAATAATAATCCCAAAACCGTAAACAGATTTTATTTTCGGTGCATGGCTCGTTGTCAGTCTGGGGGCGTCACCAATTCGCGGCTGCTTGTTGCGCTTCTTCTCAAAATAAAAAGAAACGCACCTGATCGGCAGCTGCAGCAGAGAACCTCGCGCCGCTGCCTCCGTTCCATCCTGACGCCGTCGTGTGGAGGCACGTACGCACGGCTTCCGGTCCTGGCCTTGGCAGCGCCACGTCACCGACGGAAAAGTCAGTGTGGCTGCTGCGCGGCGCGCACGGGCCTCATGCGTATGCGGCATGGTGTCGATACGGCCGGAGACGGACGTTGCACGGCGGCCGTGCAGCGCCGGACTCTCATGTGTAAGCTCGTGGTTGGAATGATATGGCTGGGAGCCGGACGTCGCGGGGGTGGCGCGAAACTTGGACGAACCCGTCCGTGCGTGCGATCTCCCCAAAGTCTCCTGGTTCAATCACCATCCCCCGGTTTATCACATCACACACGCCGCGCGCCGAGGAGAAGCGTTTCATCCAAGTACTATTATTTACAGGAAATCAAAGTAAAAAAAAAAAGCTTCATGTCGCAGCGACCAGTTCTTTGCCTTGAGCTCTAAGCCTGGCAGGAGTTGGTACTACTGCTACTTGACTGATCAATCGACCGATTCGCTGCTGCTCCCTTCCCACCAATCAAGGTTTCAACGGTCAAGGTCCCGGTGCCTCGGCTACGTACACCATGTTGGCGTCTTGGACATTGACATGTCCCCAAACTACATCTTTTAACCTTCCCATGTTTATCGCGCTGGAAACCTTATATCGTTAGTGTAAGGCTACTCTCAACGCAGGGTTCACTTTATTAAATAAGGTGTCACGTAATATGATATGCTAATAAAGTCATAAAGAGGGAGGCTTTCTTCGGGCATACACGATTACCAAAGTTAAATTTGGGGATGGTAGTACATATCAGCATGTGAGAGAGACATGATGCATGCACATGACAGTCAACAGCATGACCGACGACCTCGTGCTTACCCCGGCGGCGTCAGCCTGCACGTCAGCGAATCCGTCAGCTTCTTCTAGACGTAGTGGCTGGCCGGCCCCCAGTTCACGGTTGCTGCCTTAATTTGCCGCTTTGCTTACCTAAAAACTCTGATGGACGAATCGGTGAGGAGCATCAAATCCCGAGATTACCATGGGAGAGAGGAAGCAGTGATTAATTAGCTGAAGTGACGACCACGGACGACTATTTCGTAGGTACTCCCTCCGTCCCGAAAAGTTTGTCGCTTTATAGTTCATTTTTAAGGTTTTAAAAAGTTTGTCGTTTTATAGTTCATTTTTAAACTATAAAGTGACAAACTTTCCGAAACAGAAAAGGTACTAGATTTTATTTTAGCCGAACCAGCCATCTCACCAGTTACTACATCCGAGATTATTCGAAGCCGATTTCAGCTTGACTTGTACTAGTTGGTCAAGCGAGGAGGCGCGCTTCTTGAGGCAAATATTATTTGTACGGGTAGCTCCTAGGTGCAACATGCAAGATGCAGCCGTGAGCCGTCTCTAGCTGTAGCTGTAGCCTCCAAGCTGCACTGATGTTCACACAATTTAGAGAATTAATGTTCAAAGGCACGAGTTTAAAGCGTCGACCAGAGAGGGAAGGGAAGCATCACGGCGCCATTAGCGGAACCGAGAAAAAATATACGGCCGGTTTAATTAAAGTGTAAACGCGATCTTCGAAGTGGATCCTGACAGCGACCGATCGGTCTTCCCCTCAAACTCGAAACGGCACGTGCTTGAAATCGACGTGGGTTCGTTCCTCGACGCCACGCACCGAGCGAATCCCGCTGGAGCATCCATTCCATCGTCGCAGTTTCCGGTGAAGCTTCCCCTTGACCCCTCGACCCGTCGCCGCCTTCACATGCTGCGCCACAGATCAGGGCGTCCCACGCACACCCGTGAAACGGACGGCCCGTACAGTACAGTCAGTACCATCAGAAATTAAGGCGGACCGCCGTGCGGCGACGTGGCCGACGAAACGCTAGCCGGTTGCCAACCCCGAGCACCCAGCGACGGTTTCTCCGGCGGCCGCAGCGCAGGTGCGACGTGGGCCCCGCCCGGCCACGTCGCACGATGTGTCTCCCTTACGTATGGGCCCACGAACTGACGATTCAACGATGCTTCTCCGAAGGTGAAAAGATCGCCCACCTTGCCGACGGGGACAGGTCGGCACATTCTGTTCGTAGGTTGCAAGATGATGTTAATCGAACGGGCGGTAGCATCGTCTGACATGACAAGGTCCGGTTGACCACTCCCCGGGTCACTATATATCGCCGTGCTCCCGGCCGGTGTCCAACTCCGCTACCTCCTAACTACGAGCAGCCGCGCTCACGCTCACAGCGTCGTCCATCCATGGCGATGAGTAGTGACACCGGTTCGAGCTTCGCGCACTGGGCAGGGCTCTATGACCCGGAGCCGGAACCGCGCGCCGGCTTCGCCGACGGCTCCGCGCCGGGGGACAGTAACTTCGTCGTCGTCGCCGCCGCCGCGAGAAGCCCGACGTCGGCCGGGTCCGGCGGCGGGAGCCCGACAAAGGCGGCAGCAGCAGCACAGCGCCCCGGGATCGAGGGGCCCCGGGTGGGGAAGCCGTCGTCGTCGACGTCGTCGCGGCGGCGGTCACGCGCGTCGCGCCGCGCGCCCGTCACGCTGCTCAACACGGACACCGCCAACTTCCGCGCCATGGTGCAGCAGTTCACGGGCATCCCGGCGCCCCCCGCCGGCGCGTTCGGTTCGCCGGCCGGCGTGCCGCTCATCAACTTCGCGGGCGACTACGGCTTTCCGCCGCCCGCTGGGGTCATGTCCTTCGACCACCACCTTCACCGGAGCCAGCATCCTCCGGCGCCGCTCCACGACCAGTACTTCCGAAGGCAACACCAGCAGCAGCAGCAGTACACCGAAGCCTCGTTCGGATACAGCAATCTGCTCCAAGGCGCAGGCGCCGGCGACGGTTTTTTCGCGTCGGCAGAGGACAGGATTCTCTTGCAGAGCATGCAGGCGGCTCAGATGCCGGCGGCGTCCGCCGCTAACAACACCTCTCTCGGATTCTTTGCTTGATGAATAACTCCTTATTAACTTTTCAACAAGGTATGCAGATATGTACTGTATTCAAACGTGAAGAGAGTAATGAAGAATAGAAACAAAAATGTTTTTCAGTTTGATTTAGCATGTGTTTAACTCTGTTCTCTGCTTCTTCAAAACACGCAGTTCAGTCTTTCAGCTGCAAATTAAAGCCGATGTAAATACTGATGTACTAGTAGCTTGTACTCTGGTTTATTACTCTCAATACAAGGAGTTTTAGCTCATCTGAGATTATTACTTTCATGTGTGGTTGTGGTATCGTGATATCGATTTTTTTTTTTCGCGAGGAGACGCACCTTGTTTTGATCCGTTTGTTTGCCCTGTGTATGGAAGCAAATGGAAGTGGCGGCTGGCCAGGTGGCAACCCACGCCGATCACACGTTCTTTTCACGGCCGCCGGGGTTGCGGCAGCGTGGTGTCTGCTGGAATAGAAGTGCATGCACCTGGTTCGCAAACCTGACGAGCTGCTGAGGTCACTGTCAGAGTTGTCATGCTGCGATGCGAGTTTATATCAAGACCCGAATCGGCCTGGCGCGAGTTTATATCAGGAAGCTCCAATGGAAGGGGAGTTGCAGCTCATCTTGCTCGTGAGACACGACACCTTAGCCCCACCCAAATTGAATTTCATTAGTTTTTTTTTTCTAATTGGACTACACGAGTTGTAAAACTAAGGAAAAAGTAACATAAAAGTAATCTGCAAAGAATTAAAAAACCATCGTGTTTACATGAAAATCTGTAAAAAAATATTAGCACATCATGGGATTTTTTTTTTGAAAATAAAGGAGTTTGTAAAAACTTATAGTAGCAGATCATGGAAAAGTCCAAAACAAAACCTTTCACAAAGGACGAAAAATGCTGGGGATGGAGACGGAAACTGTGGCGTTTCGGGGGAATCGCGTATCTGTGGTTTGTTCGGTTCCGGGAGCGTGCCGGGCCTCTACCCCGAAAAAGCTGGCCCAGCCCGCCTAAGCTCTCCGAGCCTCCACGTTCACGATCACGCAAGGAACAGAATATGCATGCCCCGACTTGCGTGCGAATCGACGGCAAGTGAACGGGCCCAGCCCAGCAGAAAACACAGCCTGCTCCGAGAAGAAGGATGAGGCACTGTGGGCTTGTGTACAACATAACTGAATCGGCCCTGGCATGGTAAAAGTGCTTCAAAAGGCCACGTTACTGGGCCACGGCCCGCAATCGGCCCACGCATGTCTTGAGAGGTAAAGGGATTTTGTCACTCGAGACGAAGGGGGGCTTCGTGCAGGAGGACGTCGTGGTGGTGGCAGTGAAGGTGTTTGATCTCCGACAAGTCGGCGCTTCGCGTTGACACTTTCTGCTGCCTCTGTTTCGAACAATATTTCTAACTCGTGCACGTGTCGATCTGTGTACGTTAAGTTCATGAACCTTTCCTGTGTAGTTAAAGGTGCATGAACCGAACCGTTGGTGACAATCATTGAAACTTTGGATGTAGTACGAGGACTACTGCTGTACGCAACCAACGTTTGCAACTCCACCATCAAGCAGCACGACCATCCATCCGTTCCATGCAGGCATGCCGGGCATATTCCAGCACACCGACGCGCGGGCCTCGCGGCCGGCACCAACGGGCGGACCACCACACCCACACCAGGGCCAGTGGTCCCGACCAGCGGTGCGAAGACTCGACTCCCGAGGGGGAACCGCGCCGGATACCTGGCACCGTTGCACGGCAAGTACTCCTACGCGGGCCCACGCCAGAGAAGCAGACACGCGACCCCGCCTGCTCCAGGTGGGAATGGGCTGCAAGCGAAGACAGAATTTAAGAACCCAGTAGCCAGACAGCGAACAGATAAAGAGACAACGCCAAGACCCAAGAGACCTCTCCCCATTCTCCAAATCCGTGTCCCACTGCAGCCCTCCGAGTGCAGCAGCGCCGCCGTCACTCTCCGCCCGCCGAGCCGTCGAGCTTTCGATGTGAGTATCTAAAAATTCCGGTTCTTGATTCATATGATCCGTAGTACTGTACTTTTGTAGGACCCTCAGATCATCTTTGTCAATCGTTTTCTGTCCCTACGAGTTCTTTGTTAATCCTTTTCCTGTTCCATCTACTAAATCCCGGTTCTTGACTGTGACCGCTGCAAAGCGGTTCCAGGTGCAAAATCGGGAACTCGTCTTGAAGTAGCGCTAGTTTCTCCTCTTGCTGTGGCAGTGTGGCGGTAGATTCCGGTTCTGTGAACTTGTTAGGAATTCTTTGTTTGCCCTGCTTGATCTGTTTTTTTTTTTCTCAGCTGTTTACTTGTTTTGACTAGTTCTAGGTAGTACACTTTTCCTGCCTGGTTTACTAGAGCGTACCGTACTTTCCGCATTTGCTAAAAGAACTACTTTATTTTATTATATTGGATGTACTACTAAAAATAATATTATAAGACTACTATCTCTAACAATAGGAGTCATAAATGACGTCCTATTTGTCCATTTCAAGCTGACTACAGTGATTTTACCGTGACTCATGTTTTCTTATCTCCGACATCCACCCCATCCCCATTTACCATTTTCTCGACATGGTTGTTGCGAGAACACGAGTTGCCACCACCGTTCTCACACGCCCGCGCTGCCGCTCCAGCCGCACCTCCGCCGACTCGACTTCGCCGCCAACAACTTGTCTGATGCCACCACCCGTAGTCTTCCTCGCATCCCTGACCCTCCGCTCCCTTGATCTCATATCTTCAACCGCCTCGCTGAGCTCGTACTGATGTGGGAAGGAGGACGAGGCGCGCAGGAATGCAGGAGCTAGCAGGCCACACGTCCACGGCCATGCTCCGATCCTCCTACTACCGTGGGCTGCCACCATCGCCAAAGCGGTAGGGGAGGGAGCGCACAGGACGGCACACGGAGTGGGGCGGATGCGTGACACAGCGGAGGCGGCACGTGGCTAGGCGTTGCAGTAGGGTGAGGTGCCGGCGTGGCAGGGCGGGGCGGTGGCACGACATGGGAGGGGCTCGCAGGATGGCGTGGTCCACGGGGAGAGAAACCGTGAGCGAAGAAGAAGCCGTTGGGTGGAGAAGAACGCTCCGAGCGGGCTGAGGGGGAGGCGCGACGTGAGGCGGCGCATCGCGACGGTGGAGCGCGACGCGTCGTGGTGGAGGAGGCGCGACACATCATGGCGGAGGAGGTACACGGCGCGAGGAGGATGAGGTGTGGCGCAAGGAGGCATGTCACGGGCACCAGCAACAGCGGGAACGATGCCGACGAGGAGCAGGACGACGTGGTGGTTGTAGAAGATCATGACGTCGAGTCGGCTAGGGGCGTCGCGCCAAACAGCGACCAGATGGAGTTGCGACGACGGAGGACCTCGCGAGCGGTGTCGGCGCTGAGCGGATGTGGGAGAGCAGTGGCGGTGCTGGGCGCGGGCGGCAGCGCTGGTCTGGCTCGTGGCGGAGAGCGGCGTCGGTGGGGAGCTACGAGCAGGGCGTCTGGCGGAGAGAATCTATAGAAAGAAGAAAACGATACGAAGAGATGCGGTATGACAGGAGCGTCTCTATCTTTCGGTACGGTGGAGTGGACTGGATACTGGAAAAATAGGATTGTGGTTTGGAGCATCTGCCCGAGAGGGTTGAGACTCCTTAACACCCAAAATGAGGATGGACTTCTATTTATGGAAGCTCTGCTGGTTCCAGTAATTGATTACATGTTTAAATTTTTGGGACATGTAGCTCAATTGCCATATTAGACGAGGAGGAGGAGGAGGAGGAGCGGGAGGAGGGGGGGTGGGGTTTGCTGGAAAGGTGAAAGGCATCGGGCTGTCAAATCACCAACCAGGCTGCCCCATGAGGTGAAGATTGCATCGCGTGGAGCGCTGCGGGAGTCGGGGCCTTTGAGGTGGTGGGGAATGCAACTCATATCAGAGCACTCGAGGTGGCAGCAGTTGCAGTGCCCATTGGTGGTGGCACAGATCCAACTCGTGACAGGAGGAGGGGGCGGCTCGGGCAGCCTCGCGTCATCAAGTCTACGATCGTTGTTGCCGGCCACCCCGCACATATCGTGGTCCCGGACGCACTCCGCTTCATGTTCATTGACAGAGCATACATCCCGATGTAATCTAGCACATGGACGACGACGCGAAGACAAGATCTGCAACGACACAGTCACCTCCTACATCGTTGCCTCTTACGTCAAATTTGTCAACGATGGTGATCTTCAATTTCAAAATCTAAAAAGATTCCATCATAGGCGGATGACACTGATCAGCCATGACGAGAGGTTTCTGTTGCCAACACCGAACATATGCGTCGTGCATCTGAAGCGCACCATCTTCGGGCCAGATCTGAGGATCCACCACTGGATCCGACCGCGATAACATCATAAAGAGCTCTTCGCCACCACACCTCAAGCGCCACCACAACAGCTCCCCCAGTTGAACATGTGTCCGACTCACTCTATGGTAGGACTCTGCAGTTTTTTCAATTCATGTTGAATCATCATAGATAGAGCTTTAGGTAGACATAATTTTTGTTTTGGCAGTGTAATATTGACGATGCATCTAGCTTCAGATATGCCAGTCCGAGGAGATCTCCATCCGTGTGATGTCTTGCTTCATCAAAACCATGGAGAATTTCAATACCACGATGTGGCCTGGAGTGGGATCAATTACGATGGTGGGAGATGTCTACAGGGCTTTCAAGATTGTAGCTTTATTCTCAACGCGCTTGTCGAATTTGAGAAATTACTTTTAGTATAAGAGTTCCTTTCTTTTTCTTTCTTTCTTTTGGCTACGTGTATCCGTGATGTCTTGACTTACTCTTGACATTATGTTGGTACAAAGATCATGTGTAATTAATATATTCTTGATATTAATATATGTCCTTTAAAAATCAAAAATCACATTTCATTCATAAATAAATAAGATATGTACAAGCTAGCATTTGCATTACATATTATTAAAATCATGTTTTGAAAATACAATCTGAATCACTCTATAAGTTGTTGCATAATAAACTATGTAGACATTCTATGCATAGGAATACGGATGACAATGGGTCTTGTGGAGCAAAAACCTACCCGGAAGGAGGGAGGCCACAAATGAAATTGACACCCGCACCTGCGGGTGAGAATTGGCAACCGCACCCATCGGGCATCAAAGAACCGTTGGGTTTGATGTGCCCATGTATCCAGTACTCCAAATTGAAGTCACATTCAACACACGGAAGCATATACACAAAAACCTTCAGTAAAGGAGAAGTTTGCGGAAGCATGCACTAGTTGATCGGTAAGGTGAGGGGACACAATCAAATGCCTCCTTATTGGACAATCCAAAACAATTCAGGTTTAGGTATGCTAGAATCCTAGCTCATTGATCCACACGAGAACATAATTAGGATCAATGGGAGTAGGGGTGAGCATAAAACCCAAACCAAAAAAAAAACCCAAACCTGAACCCGGAAATCACGATAACCGAAATCTGATTTCATTTTTTGAATAAGAAATTCCAAAGCTCAAATTAGTTTCGAGTATTTTGGGTTACAGGTCAGGTACCCGAAATACCTGATTCGGACCGCAAGCCCAACAGGCAGTAACCCTAGCCGACTCTACGCACCCCCTCGACACTTCAGTCTTCCACATATGTGTCGCCAACCCCACTCGTTAGTGCTCGCCGCCCTCCCATCCACAACTCATCTCCCCACACGCAGCTGTTGATCCTCCCCTCGTAGTGCCTCCACCCTCATCTCCCCCACCGTTGGGCGCTACGAGCATCCCTCCACCCACACAGTGAATCGAGGCAAGGCCCTGAGCACATCGCCCTCTCCCGGATTCGAGCTCTACGATGACGGCCGAGATCCGCGCGCTCACCCCCACCACCAGTGAGGGACCATGCCCCCACAATCGGCGACGAGAAGCTCCCCACTCTCCCGCGGCGATGGTCAAGATTTGAGCTCACTCGACCTCCACCATCAACGACGTCCCCCTTCCCTTGATGGGCGAGGTCCGCGTGCCCCACCACTAGCGACGGGCGAGATCTCCCATCCCCACAGTGGCGGTCGAGCTCCCCCACGTTGAAGGTCGAGATCTCTTGGCAAGCTCTAGGCCTTAGTGTTTCTTCGGGTAGTACGAGAATACCCAAATTCGGAACCAAGATTTCGGGTACAATATCGGGTATGAGTTCTGAAAACCCGAATTAAAAAAAAACTGAATTACCCGACCTCATATTTTGGGTAATCCCAAATGCCCACCCATAAAGGAGACCCGCAAAAATACATATTTTTACCAAATGTAAGAAATAGAAAAGGAAGGTTGGCAAGGTGCATCATGAGAGTGAATGCCCATAGCTTACGCGGGAGAAATGGGGAAAAAATATGGGTCAAATCAACCCTTCCAAATACAGCAAAAAAGAAGACTTATGGCGGTACTTCGTGAGAGCGGAGCGGGAGGAAGAAAACCCCTAACATATATATGATAACCAAGTTCACATGTACACATATATGGATAAAACACAATGCAAAATTACATAAGTAATGATATAGTAATGCATAGACTAATCAATCCACAAAACTACTGTCACACTAATGCATTGAAACATACACAATATATAGCAATTTTACAAGTTTAAATATTAACCCTGTATAGTGTGCAGTTGCCCGGAAGGGGCGGTGGAGCCGGGCGGACTGGGGAGCGGCGGCGGAGGCACGCGGTCAGGGGAGTGGCGGCGCAGGCGAGTGCGGACGAGGAGGCAGCGGAGGGGAGCAGCGACCGTCGGTCGGAGCCGCGAGCAAAGGCACGCGGGGGCTGGGGAGGGATGGCAGAGGCATGCGGGCTGGAGGAGGAGCATGAGCGCGCGCACATGGGCCCGGGATGCGGCGCGTGGCGGCTGCGTCGGAAGGGGGCGGTGAGGCGGCGGGCGACGACTTCGCCGGAAGGGGCGGCGAGGCGGCGCAGGAGCGGAGTAGCAGCGCGCGGGCGGCGGTGGAGCAAGTTGAAGGCGGCGCGCAGGCAAGTGTGTTAGGTTTTTTCACTTGTACGCGCACGTGTGATGTAAGCGGGACTAAAGTCGTCAGGAACCCGGAGGCGACGATTCTAGTTAAGGTGTGCGGGGCCCACCTTATGGTTGTTGGCCTGGGCGCTGGAACCGACGACGATAATTTAGGCACACGGGGCCCATATTATGGTCGTTGGCCCTGGAGTTGGAGCCGACAATTTTATAATTCGGCGAGAACATTTTTTGGTGCGCAGGGCCCACGTTATGGCTGTCGGTCCTGGAGCTGTTACCGTCGGCTATAATTAAAGCTGCCAGTCGTCGGCGTGACACCGACGGCTATAAACATATCAATGTCGGCGCCCGTGAACCCACGAATGTAACCGATTTAAAATCGTTATAGCCTCGATGACTATATTATCCCCGACACTTTTTTGCCCAAAACGAACTCGATATCCAATCGAAACAATGATCCTGAATTACCATGATTTGCCCTAGCTGTCACGATCTGATTCGTTAGCACGTTGAACAACAATATGTCCAAAAACAGCTTTAAGCTAGCAAAACCGCCACATGCACCCATCAGAGCCCTCTCAATTTGGTGCCTCACCATTCAAACCCTCCTAATTCGGCTCATGATTCAAGTGGTCATGTGAGGAGGCTCCCTCGTCCGTAGCTGCGGAGGGAGGAGAAACAATGAGAGGAGCAAACCACAAGGGAAGAGAGTAGGGGCACACGAAGTTTATAGCTTAGCATTGTGCCCGTGCGTTGGGCTGAAGGTCACTAGTAGGTTGCTTCAGGCACCCAATGGGCATCCACGGGTGAAAAACAAAATCCACACCTGACCCGCACCATGTTAGGTCGGATTTAGGTTAAATCCTTGGGCAAAAAATCTTACCCGCACCCGCACATGCACCCGTTAGGTGCAAAACATGACGGGGCCACACACCCCGCAGGTGGATTTGTCATCCGCTTATTCGTTTTGTGCTATAACAGCACAAATAGGTTTAGTTTTGTGAAATTTACTATTTTTATTTTTTTTAAAAAAATAGATGTTGTAGGAATACATTTTATTGTAAATATAGCAGGAATATGTTTTATCGCTATCTGACCATTTAACCCTCGTCATTAATTATCTCTATTTGCTAGATATATTTAAACGAGATCTCATTTGGACGGTTCGAAATTCACATAGATGGGATTCTTTGGTAGCATGTTTACAAATAGAATTATGATTATGCTCTGCATTTACTGATAAATGTGCCTTAGTTAGCTGTTGTTG
Source organism: Tuctoria greenei (assembly GCA_036927565.1). Classification (NCBI taxonomy): domain Eukaryota; kingdom Viridiplantae; phylum Streptophyta; class Magnoliopsida; order Poales; family Poaceae; genus Tuctoria; species Tuctoria greenei. The sequence continues at coordinate 1,417,888 of JAYESD010000002.1, read as the reverse complement.
CATTTCTCATCCTAAATGTGTATTTTATTTGTTTGTCCTACATTCATGAAGTACACACTTTCCTTCTCAGTATTAGTGTATGTTTCTTCCCTCTAAAAAGGAAGTATTCATATCTGGCCTATAGCAAACACTTGCTTTCCTTTCTTGCACATGCATATTTTTTATATTCTTTATCACTTAACTAAGACTTAAATTATACTTCTCTGTACGAGCACATGTCCTATTGTTTATGTAGGATCATAATATATGAAATTATGTATGATTTGAGAGGTAATTTTAACAAAATTTCAAGAAATCCATATATCTAAAAAATCTCTTATTTTAACATATCATATGAAATTACCCCTTTGTTTTATTTTATTTGATGCTGGTTAGTTCAATTGACTAACCAACGTCACATAAAATGAAATGGGGGGAGTAGTATTATGCGATGTCCTAATTTTTTTCTACTTGACATTTGAACTGATAAATTCACCATATTCTTCTTTTGCAGTGCTGAAAAGAGCTGAAATGGAACCGTCTTCTCAACCTCAAGCCGCGACGGGTGTTGTTGCTGGTGAACCACAAGTGCATGTTGCCTCTAACTATCCTCCTGCAACAAGAACATCCGTCGCTCTTGAAGTTGCCCCTCTTAGTTCACAGCCAGTAGCGCCACTCCCGGCGAACCCGACTCAAGTGAGCTCTCAGCATCACCTTGTGTACCAGCAAGTGCAGCAAGTTCGCCACCAGCTCCATCCACATCAACAGCAGCAACTCCAGGAATTTTGGACTGGGCGCATGGCTGAAATTGAGCAAAACACTGACTTCAAGAGCCATCGCTTCCCGATTGCGAGGATAAAGAGGATCATGAAGGCTGATCGGGATGTTCACATGGTCTCAGCTGACGCTCCTATGTTCCTTGCGAAAGCTTGTGAGCTCTTTATTATGGAGTTGACACTGAGGTCATGGATGCACACTGAAGAGAATAAACGCAGGACTTTGATGAAGCACGACATCATTGCTGCTATCACTGGGACCGAGACTTATGACTTCTTGTTGGACATTCTTCCCAGGGGTGATATGGAGGAGGGGGTTGGACTTCCTAGTGTTGGAGGTCCATCGGACGTGCATCCATACTATTACATACCGCAGCAGGAGATGGTGGGGGCAGGAATGGTGGTTGATGGCCAGCAGGGGGATCCAGTGATGGATATGTTGCAGGATCCTGATGAACAGGAGCAGCAGGATATTGAGGAACAGCAGCCTGTGCGTGGAAGTGGCTGATATATGCCGCCCGCGGAAGCTCATCGACTGGTTCTGAATTTCTCGTTTTAGATTGCTTAAAACTCCAGGTTTATGTTCATGGTAGTTTTTTCTACTGTGATGTTGGTAAAATGGATTATGACTAGTGATTAGTGGGTTGAAACTTAAACCGTTTGCGTTATCATCCCGAAACTTGACACCTTTCATTGTTTAATCTGAGAATGACATGGGTTAATGTTGGTGTGCTCTGATTGCTGTTTTTTCTTTTTTACATTTTCCATGCTATTGATTAGCTGCTCCTAAATTATCTAGCTGTTTAGTATTGAAGTTACAGGGTATAATTTATGTCGGGTATTTCTGAAGTTCCTGTTGGTGGTACACTGGTACACCTATGCATCGCAAAACTTTGGTAATAATGTACCTGAAGAGTGAATTCACCAGGTAACCATTGTATGCATGGTGGTACGTTGACTAATGTCGTTGCTTGAGCAGCCTGCAGCCATTGTTGCTTGCTTGCGTCTGGACGTCTGGTGACACTGGTCCACAATGTTGTGGGGTTTCGAGCAGTCAGCAGTACACACCACACGGTCCCTGGGATCTTCGTTGCGCGTTGCCGGATTGCACGCACACACAGGACGCGCGCGTTCCCCACATCTGGTGCAACAGATCAGCAGGCTAGGTGCCGAGTCTGCATCTTGTGCAGCCCGAAACTGAAGAACAGGACAGCCTCTCTCCTTCATGGTCGCGGTCAGTTCAACTCAAGACGGGGGTTTGCCGTGCTAAAGAAAGATCATGAGGATGACGGTGGAATCAATTGTCAACAGGCTAGCCGGCAGGCTGAACCTAACCAGTATGTTGACAGACAATAATTTACCGGAGACAAGGATAGTCCTCTCAGCTAGCTACAATTTCCATCTGCTTTTGCTATCCACACAGTCCTCACAAGCTAGTCAGTTGATTCAGAACATGGACGATACAATACATCAGGCTCGAAATTTATTCCCCAGATTAAAATCGCTGGTATATTCCTCCTGATATCGTGGAGCAAAAAAAGATTGTAATCCAATGTTTCATAAAAGTTTGAGAGAGGAGGTAATCAGCGGATCGCATCCACGATATCCTATGATGCATTCTTTTCTATGGAAATCAATACATTTATTCGGGCCTAATATAATGCATATGCATGGCGCATGTCCCGGCTTTCGTTCCATGATCTCTCTCCCTCTAGCTCCAGATCATCGTTGATTCTCGCTTCATTTTTTCCATCCTTATTTCCGTTGTTGTGGGAAAGATATATATGTTTCCAAAGTGATTGTGTTTACAGGCTTATATATACTGCACGCGTGTTGTAGAGAAACCACAACCACACCCCGGCGAGAGGCGACACCACTATTGGGTTATTTTTGAGAGAGATGAGCGTGCTAGGTTTAGACCAAGAGACTGCTACCGCCGCCGTGGTCGTCGGAGCGGTGCTGCTGTTGCTTCTGGCATGCTTGATCTTCAACTGCCGCTGGCGCGGGTCCGACGACTCCGACGACTCCTAAAACGAAACGAACCCCTTGCCGGAAAAGGGCGGCGGCACCTCCACCGTTTATCAATGGCGGCGGGCGCATCGGTGGAGGCGCGCCGTCGTCGCGTATCAACCGCGGCGGACGCATCGGAGGGGGCGTGCTGCCGTCGCGCTCAACCGCGGCGGGCGCATCGGAAACGCAGGGCACTCCATCACGAGCTGCAGCAGCGACTCGTCCAGCTCGGAGGTGACGCATGGAGAGCACGGAGCACGACCTCCATAGCCATGCATGGGATGCCTTGAAAATTGTACCATCACCGATATAAGTACGCAGTAATAAGAGATCGTGTAGCTACGTTAGTATATGACAGGATTTTAGAAGAACTCGATCCTGGCATGGGAAAGCTATCCAGGGCGCTGATCGAGGACGGTTAGTGTTTACAACAAAGTCTTAGATGAAATAATGAATGGCAAAAAATTGTAAGCCAAAAAATCTTTTGTTTCATGCGCGACCAGGATTCGGGTGTTGGAGCCACAGGCCGTTCCTCCTGATAGAACGATTAATGGAATGAGATCAGATTAATTGCGCAACATCGGTATCCTATCATCCAATGGAAATCGATCCATTTGTTCCGGCCGTAAATGCATTTGGCACTTTCAATATTTTAAACTAAAAATATTGTTCAAAACGACAATTATTGTAAGAAAGATAGTATTTTAAAAAGTCTACCGCTTAGTCGTCTAATGCGTCGACCGCTCACACTCGCAACCGTGCAGCACATGGGAGAAAGATGATTAATTTTTTTATTTTGTTAATTGGAATTCGTAATTACTAAGAATTATGTTAATTATAAAATAATAAAAGAAATAACTTTGATTAACATATAAATTTAAGAATTAATAATTAATTATAAGAATTAGTGATTAATGATAGTAATTAACGATTTGCATCAATACCCTAAAGCAAGCAACTAACCCATCCTGGTCCGGCTGAAATACAGGATGAATCGTTCAGACTTGGTGCCTTATTTGCTCAGTTAGAGAAGACAGAAAAGGGGAACGTCGACAAGATTCAGAGTTTCAGACTCTGCTGAACGCATGAACCATCTAGATCACCCACTGCTATATATCTCTCATAGATGAGAACCAGCTGACCTCAAATAGAAAGGATAATTTCAATTCGGAAATTCAAGCTTTACAAGCAGTTCATCTGTTTCTTCCATGCACAAATAGAAGAATTAATCAGCTGACCTCATATACAACGGCTTGGCGCAGCGAACGAGATACAATACAACTGAACTGATACTGCTACCAAACAGGTAGACGTACTGCCAGCCTACCACCAAGGTGCTTGCCTCAGTTGTTTCTTCCATGCACAGCCTTCAGAAGGTCATTCATAATCAACGGGCAGCTTGCCATGAGATGCCTGTAACGCTCGGTCGCCATGACAGCATCAAGGTTCGCAGTGATGAGCTCAACGCACTTCGCCTTGAGACGCAGACTGTTGTGCTGCTCCGCTAGAGCCAGAGTCGTCGCTACCGTGGTGACGCTGATGCTATCATACAGCTTGACCTCGCACATCAGTTTGAGCCTATCGAGCCCATACCTGTCAGCAGCTGCAAGCAGATGTTGCGCGACGACTGTGCAATCATCCTGCCGATCGAGTTCTGGCACCGAGTCGGTGTAGATGAAATGGATCATGGCTCTGAATATCGCCGGCTCCATGTCCTCGATCTCGGTGGGCTCGAAGTCGTTCTCTTTCCTCATGCATCCGAAGAACTGCGCCATGAAAACAAGGGACCTTGAAGCGAGTATAGCCTTGTGCGCCGCGAATAACTCTCCGGACACGACGAAGCTGACGTCGGCTCCGGTCCCGTTGTGTAGGAGTTCACCAAGGTGATGGTGCAAGCTCGAGGACGGCATCAGAACGTCATTAGTAGTTTTTATTGTCCGCATGTTCTGCGATTACCGTGATGGTGCATTCCACGGTGAAAGAATCGTCCTTGACGGCTCCTGACGGCTCAAGAGCACTCCTTCTGCAGAGCGCAACCCATCCGGAGCTCTCCTTGGCCTGCTTGAACGCGTGTGACGTCTGACCTACTACATCCCGGTCTGCAGCAGCGTCACGGCGTTGCTGGTTGGAGTTGTTGGAGGAAGGAGACACCAGCCGGCATCTGAGCGCCGCCTTCACGTCGCTCCGGAGCGGTACGCCGAGGAGGACGAGCTTGAACGCGATCCAGTTCGGCGACCTGGCTCGGAGTGTAGTGGACCTCCCACTCGTACCCGCCCAAGTCCAGTCGCTTCGACGGGAGGGAATCCGTCCTGCCCATGGATCTGGTGGCCGAGTACCCGTTGATCTTGAACATGTGGACGACGCGTGCGGCCTCGGTGAGGTTGGAGGGGAAGACACCCCCCATGGTTGGCCTTGCACTGTAGTACGGGCGAGTCGATTGGATTTGGATGCAATGTGCCCCGGTCGTCAACTCCCGAAGACCTTATAGAGAAAAGCAAACACGACAACAACAGATCTTCGGATTTGAAAACAAATCAAAGAGATAGCATGCTTGAACATCAAATCATTAACTCTGAGCTCAAAATGAAGGACTCTGCATACAAAATCGCATTTTCTTTGCACTCAAATCAAAGAAGAACTTGAAACTCAACAGATCAGATGCAACCTGGAGGCGCCGGCCGGCTGCCGCCGGCGGGGACCCTATGTACAGCGCCGGGCGACGGTCAGATCTCCTTCTGGAAAAATCTCTGTAGAGCAAGCCGAATCGAGAAGAGCGAGCGATAGCAACAAACAGTGGCAACTGGAGGAAGGGGAAAGTGACGCTGTGCTGTCCTTTCCTCCGTCTCGTCGTACGTACTACTATATTGTTCAAATTGTTGTCACCATCGACATGCTGTGGGCCAACCACATTCGAGTTTCGACGGGAGGAAAAAGGCGCGCGCACAAACTTAAAATTCAGAAGTGGTAAAACGACAGTTTTATAGGCATGATGCGTGCAGAAATCTGGTAGAAACTGCGTTTGCAAATGGCATGGATACTGAATATGAATGCTAGCTGGTTTCAGGAGGAATTTAGTGTGGGGAAAGCGGGACAAAATACATTTTCTCGTCCATCCAGAAATTGTTCGCTTAAATGATGACCAATACAACTCTGTGGCTTGGGTATTGGAAAGGTCAGGTACATAGTAAAAGTTTGGATATGCAAGCAACTAGTAGCTCATATAAAAGTTTGGAAATGAAATCGTCAGATAGTAGCTCATATATGGATGCAGAAGAGATACAACCGAACCAGCACAGAAATGCAAACATAAAGCTGGTACTCCACTGTAAAATCTTAAGACCATCGATCATCACTTCCGTGCTTCAGTTCTTTCTACCGCTCATTGCCTTGAGAAGGTCATTCAAAACCGATGGGCAGCTCGCCATGAGATGCCTGTACCCTTCGGTCGCCATGACACCTTCCAGGTTGGCAGCAATGAGCTCGACACACTTAGCCTTGAGCTGGGAACAACCGTGCTGCTCCGCTAAAACCAGAGTAGTCGCTGCCGAGTCGACGCAGACACCATCATACAACTTGCGTTCACAGATCAACTTCAGCCTCTCGACTCCGTACCTGTCTGCAGCGGCGAGCAAATGCTGCGCCATGACGACGTCGACGCCGTCCTGCTCCTGGTCAAGTTCCGGCGCCGTGTCGGTGTAGATGAACCGGAGCATCGCTCTGAACACCGATGCCTCGATGTCCTTGATCTCCACGGACTGCGAGTGCTTCTCCTTCATGTGGCCGAAGAACTCGGCCATGAAAACAGGGGACCTTGACGCGAGGATGGCTTTGTGCGCTGCGAAGGACTCTCCGGACACCACAAGCGTGACATCCGCTCCCGCCCCCTTCTGCAGGAGCTCGCCGAGGTGATGGTTCAAGCCGGAGCAGGGCGGCAAGAAATCAGTTGCTGCGTCCGCCGCCTGTGGCTCCGCGATCACCGTGACGGTGCATTCCACGGTGAACGAATCGCCCGTGACGGCTCCAGAAGCTTCCAGATCTTCCCTTCTGCGGAGCCGAACCCATCCGGAGCTTTCTCCAGCGCGCTTGAACGCGTGCGACACCTGACCTTGGACGTCGCCGCTCGCGTCTCTGAAACACGCGCTGGAGAAACGGTGCATGAGCCGGCACCGGAGCGCCGCCTTCACGTCGCTCCGGCGCGGCGCGCCGAGGAGGACGAGCTTGAAGGCGACCCAGTAGTGCCAGTCGCTGTCGTGGCTCGGGGTGTAGTGGACCTCCCACTCGTAGCAGCCCACGGTGAGTCGCCTTGACGGGAGGGAGCCTGCCTTGTCCGTAGCCTTGGTGGCCGAGTAGCCGTTGACCTTGAACATGCGCACAGCACGCGAGGCCTCAGTGAGGTTGCAGAATGACGTCGCCATGGATGTACGGTGTCTAACGGACGAGGGGAGAGATAGGACGCGATATGTGGATTCTAAAAAGCTCACGTAACCAAAGCAGCAGCTATATAGAGCTGTCCTTGGATTTGGATTCGCTCGCCTGGGAAACTGATCGTGTTCTTCAAGAACTTCGATCATAGTGAACAGGGAGGAGAAGACGAGTCGTCCAGGTACCTTCATTTATTTTATTGGCCGTTTCATTTTCAAATGAAAGCTAGAATGCGTGCACAAATTGCAATAATAATGCGGCATGTTTTTGTGTTGACCATATGGACTAGTATTACTTGTACATGTGGACGCGTAACCATGCATGTTCACCATGACCAACAGTGGATTTTTTTATTAAAAAAAACGAAGTGTTGGATCAGAATCCGAACGGTCGGATCAGCGTAGTCCACCATGCATCTTCACATAAATGGAATACTACTTGAGAAAATTTTAATAATCTTGGGGTGGTGTACTTAGCGCACAGCCTCAGAACATTGAAATCAACTATCAATGCAGCAGAACACTCTCCGGTTAACCGCTGTAATTAATCACAAACCTTTCGTTTCCTCTGAAACGCCGTTCGATTTGGTTTGTGTGTCGTCGACGCAGCACGATCGTAGCCCAGCAGGTACGTGGGCCGGACGAACAAGTACTGGCCCAAGCCCATTTTGAACCGTGCCTGCCTTGTCCATGGCCCTGGTGGCCGAGTAGCCGTTGATGTTGAACAGGTGAACGGCGCGTGAGGTGAGGCCTCGGTGATGTTGGAGAACGACGTCGCCATGGATGTACGGTGTCTCACGCGGAACAATCTGTCGCTGGACGCAATACGTGGATTCTGAGAGCAGCTATATATACAGAGACGTCCTTGGGTTCGCCTGGGAAACTGGTCAGTTCTTCTCGACCTTCGAAGAATGAACAGGCAGGAGAAGACGAGTCGTCCTAGCTAGTACCTTCATTTTTTTATTTTAACCGTTTTATTTTCTAATCGAAGCAACAATGCGTGGACAATCATAGTAGCACTGTTGTAAGTAGATGAACTGACACATCTACCGATGATAATTTTTCCAAGGAATAATAATGAGGCATCATTATCTAAAAATAATAATGAGGCATATTTTGTGCTGACAATATGAACTACGTATTACTTGTATTGTATATGTGGAAACATGACTTGTTTACAATGACAAAATTTGCTTTGGAAAAAAATAGTGTGCCATTATTATTTATTATTATTATTGTTCTTATTTTAACCCTCCAATCAGTGGATTTTTTAGAAAAAAACGTTCGACCAGAACAAAACGATCGACTTGATTGCGCTCTTATCATCTCAGCATATTCTACCATCTTAACATAAATGGAATATTTGAGGCTCCATAGTGAAGAATGCAATGAGGGATATGTGCATAAGGGTTGTGTGTTGCTCTCTGCTTGGGTTCGACGAATATGCATTAACAATGTTGAAATATGGACCCTGAGGCTCCACCAGATCGCAAGTCAACGACTACTAATACATATGCAGCACTGTATAGGATATGCTTTTGAAGATTAGACATCCGACCTTGAAACATTGAATGAACTATAAATGCAGTAGAATACTCTTATGTTGAGTAGAATACTCTCCTGTTGGAAGGGGATGTTGCAGCGCGGGAGTGGCTATGTTGGGCGACAGAGGTAGCAGCAGCTTGAGAAGGCCTGACGATGACGCGGGAGGCGGGGAAGGGATCAGGTGTTGTACAACAATGATCGATTCACCAAGCTCATGGATGAAGAATTAATTGCTGGCTCAAATTCTTATTATTTATAGCAACCTCGCAAATATTACATCAGAATATTACAATAGGGCTCCTCACAACTCGCTTCTGGGAGACCCACTTGAAGCTACCCTCGGCATATTTGGTTTTTCTAGGATTCCATCTTAAGCTCACGGTAAATGTTTTCTTCTCCTTGGCCTTGGTAAATTCCATCTTTGCTGGTGTCACAACAGCCTCAACTTCCTTGGGCATATCAATACTAACGACATAGGAGGACCTTGCATCTTCTACATTAGTAACAGTTCTATTCACCACGAGTTTGCCAACACTGGCCTTTGTGGCGATTGAAGGATAGTTCAACTCAGCTTCAGATATCTTTCTTCCATTCTTGCAAGCATTCTTCCGATGTGTAACCATCTCTACCTGAGAATCCGAATACCCTAAGCCGCACAAGTAAAAAATGTATTGCTCCCCATCAATGTCGTAGATCAAACCTGGATTGACAGCTTTGGAAGGGTTGACATGTCCGGCTCCTATAGTGAAGTGCCCAGCGGGATTGAGCTTCTCATCAAGGATAGGCTTATCGTTGTCATATGTGAAATATGCCGTTGTCATAATTGCCGACTTTATGGCCGACGGTGACCAATCTGGATGCGCACTCCTGATAATTGCTGCAATGCCACTAAGGTGTGGTGTAGCCATTGATGTTCCTGACAGGGTATTGAACGTCATCTTCTCTTGTCCATCAACATCTGTTGGTCCAACTTTAAGTGGCCAAGCTGCGATGATGTTCACTCCAGGCCCTATGATATCTGGCTTAAGAATACCAGGGCTTGATGTACTCGGTCCACGAGATGAGAAGTAAGCAACTACAGGAGCAGGAGAATTACCAACTGAAGTACCGTTGAATAGAATCGAAGCTGTCGGCTTGTTAGACTTCAAAATGTACTGTCTGATTTTTTCCCCATCCGGAAAGTTCACATATGATGCTGGTAAGACATGCGCATCAGCCAATGTTGTGTCGCCACTATTGTCTATTCCAAGTAGTATTATCCCAGAACCACCATCAGCCTTCACTGCTTCTCCAAAGTCAACATAGGCACCATCTATCTTGGCAGAAGCAACCTTTCCTTTGATATCTCCAGAAGCATCTTCATCAAAAACCACCGGTAAAAAACCAAGATTCTTCGATGGTTGGTAGGCTGACTCGCCTACAAATGAGCGGCCATCTCCCAGCTTGACGATGGCTTTCATCCGTCGGTCCATTGTGCTCGCACCAACAGATAATACCCATGGCGCCTCATTGCTAAGGGATTGAGGTGATGGACCTGAATTTCCTGCAGAACAGCTCACAAATATTCCCTTCTGTGTGGCCGAAAAAGTTGCAATGGAAAGAATATCTGCATAGAATGGCTTGGAACGTTCACCAAGCGATATTGACAAGATGTCAACACCATCATTAATTGCAGCTTCCACTCCGGCAAGAATATCCGCTCCAGAGCATCCTTCTTGATCGCACACTTGGTACATCGCTAGGTGTGCACGAGGTGCCATGCCTGCCGCAATACCCTTCCCACTGCCAAGAACACTTGCACCTGGTACGAAATTCCCGGCGGCTGTGCTTGCAGTATGTGTTCCGTGGCCATTATCATCTGATGGAGGGTCTCCTCCTCCAAGCATTGACCTTGCACCAATGAGTTTCTTGTTACATTTAACACCTTCAAATTTACATGACCCACGCCATTTTGCTGGTGGAGGGGACATGCCATCATCATTGAATGATGCGTGTGCAAAGTCTATCCCTGTGTCCAAGAGCCCTATGATGCTTCCCTCACCCATGCCTGCTCTTTTCCATGCCCCTCCATTATTTGGCTGTCGTAGGCCAAGGAAATCAGGTGTGTGGGTTGTGTGGAGTGGAATCAAGACATCTTGATATACCATAAGGACCCCGTCTTTCTTCTTCATGTAATCTACTTCATCTTTGGCGAGGTTCATAGCGAACCCAACCATGGCTTCTTTGTAGGTGTGGATGAATGGTGGTTTACCCCCGAATTCAGCCAGCTCGGCTGGGAGGAATGATCTATACCAACTTTCAAGATTTCTAGTAGAGGTATCGTCAAGGGAAAAGTCGGGAGGAGGGCGAACGCGTATAATATATCTGCATCGGCTATATCCTTCACAGGGGATGGTGGCCAGAATGCAATGAGATAGGAGACCTAGAAGAGCAAACGAAATCAGTAGAAGTCTAGGATGCATATCCATGGCTATGTGAGAGTGGAAAAGCTACCAGTTGCGGGTAAAAGGCCTGGCCACTGGGCTGGCATATTTATAGGCCACTAAAAAAGGAATCCATATAATTTTTTATCATCAATATATAGGTATTAATTTCAGTATATCCAGGATCCTATTTTCGTGCATAGACAGATATGTAGAAGTTAATTTATATTTGAGAATGAGATATACAGTAGTTGGATTGGGCGCACTGAAGATATTATAATATTGTAGGCATTGATAACTAATTAAAGACGCATTTGAAAATCCTTGAAGCAAACCAGTGCCTTTATGGTTACTGATAGATAAGTGTTAGCCCATGAATACTTCGGAATCCTGTTTGTCTCCTACTCAATATTGTCATTTAATCAGTCCGGCCGGCTATTGCAGTCACTCCTGTAGCGTGATGTACCGAGTTTGACCCTGGACTTCCCATTTTTTTCCTATGCGACTTGGCCATGCATGCGACGGCTATGGCCATGTTTTTTTCGCTCTTGTTGCCCTTGGCCTATGTAGCTTTTCTGCTCTACTTCCATGCATGCGCCGGAGAACAAGCAGCAAGTAGCTTCGGCTCTCGCTCCATGACGCTAGATAGCAAGTACTCCCTCCGTCTCGAAAAACTTGTCGCTTTGTAGTTCAAAAATGAACTACAAAGCGACAAGTTTTTCGGGACGGAGGGAGTAGCACCGGAATCAAGTGGCACGAGGTCTGGAAGAAATGGAAATGGTGGCGAGGAAGCAACTGCTGAACTGCAGAGTTAAATCCTCGCATGAATGCAGGGGAAACTAACACCAACACAAAAATACGAAAAGGCCGACGCGGCTCCGGTACATGTGCACAAGGAGTAAATTGCGACGAAGCAGACCATTATTGCACCATCGGTGTAAAGGCATATTTGACGGAGGATGAGGAATGTTCTGCCAACCACCAATTTACGCAAAAACTGCATTTAAAACTGGAGACTCCTCGAGTGAAGCATCAAGCATGCCTGTGAACCGACGCTGCAACTAACAAGCGTCCATCAATTCAGCAGGATATCCCATTCAGGGCTAGGCGACTCCACCTGGCCGAACTCACACTTACAATTTTTCGCAAAACTAAAAACTTCAGAAATTCCTGAGCGGAATTATAAGCATGTGACTTGTAAACATTGTTCAGGCCATCTCAAAAGGCTACTCTAGATATCAAAGATCCTGATAGCATCAGCGTCGTACGACGGAACACACCATGACAACCTCTTTTTCTCAAAAAATTATATCCCCTTCCCATAGTTCTTCCAACAGCATGTTGCCATGTTGTCATCTCAGGGATAAGCATAGTCAGAAAGAAGTCATGGCACTAACCACTAAGACAAGCCTCATGCAGTATTTCTCTGGATACGTCAATAGGGAACTGAACAGAATAGAAGCCTTCACTTGCTTCGCTTCAGGTCATATGCAACACATGCGTCTGTAGCTGTTTTCATCTGAATTCGGGAAAGTACAATGATGTCAAAATTCTGAGCTTCTCGATGAATATAATATCAAATTGTGGTTTCTGAACCATGTGCAAATATGCAACTGTTGTAGCACCATAACCTGACTTAAAACTTGCATGTTATGACCATTGACTCAGTCATCTACAGCTGACAATTAAAACTGTAGGCCAAATACTTTCTTCCCTTTTAACCTATCTAGATTACCCTTGCAATGCATAATTTCAGCTAACCACAAGCGTATGTGTGAATAACAAAAAACTTTATGAAAGTTCAACCGTAAATACCTGAATGACATTGGTAATTTGTTTCACTGCCCAGCCAACAAGAGTGGAAATGAACACCAAGACAATGAGGGGATTTTTATTCAAGACACCTCTGCATACCTGTTACAATATTAATTTGGAAATGTTAGATACTAAACAACTCATATGTCAGTTGGAGAAGTCAACTACAGAAATCATGTTGTCTTACACTAATCAAGCTTGTCGAGTTCTCATCAGCAAAGAGAAAGAGCATGATATATAAAACCTACAAATAACGACAAAAGAAACAGGTTAGAGGGTTAAAACTTACATATACATGTATGGTTCATTAGCTGAGCAAAAGTTTGTTGGATGTGCTGATATACTATTGGTCCACTGCTACATTTGCTTGAATTGGAAATGCAACAGTTCACACAACCTACGAATAGTGTGACATGCGAATAATTACATACCTCACAAGAAACACAACAGAAAGCCATGAATGGCCTGTACCCGTAATATAATTTCAGAAGCCAATTGCCTGTGTGCTTTACATCCTTGTGGCTAGTCTTACCTGACAAGAAAGAACTAGTACAAAAAGGATGTTACTCGATAACTAGAAAATGACAGATATGAATACTGTTTTGAACATAAGAAACCTTTGTTTTAGCAATCATGTGCCAGAGTCTTAGTTTACTAGTACATTGTTTACTCCCCTCTCTCTCTTTTACTTTTATACGTTTCTGTTGGGTTTCTTTCATATCTAGCCTACCCCAACATGCTTTGGACAAAGGCTAAGGCTTTGTTGCTGTTGTTGTATAAGAAACCTTTAATGTTTAAATGAGCATACATTTCATGCAATCGTGAAACACTCTGGTGTGAAGATTTATTATGTTCCCTTGACAATCCTGAGAACAGGATCTGATGCCTACTACTACTAGAAAAATAAACCTGGCACTTGCACAAACAGAACAAAATGGTAGATCAAACTAACCTGTACATTTGAAACCAGTGGCTTGTAATATCCAATCCAAGCAGCACCAAGAAAACTAAGCCAGGTCTGTAGAAATATTTGCAATCAGATTTTGTACCAGGCATTGAGATTCATGACAAATTGATAGAAGCATTACTACTTAAAAATTTCAATACCTGTAAAACTGGGAGAGAAGGGCCAATAAACAAGCAGTACTAACCCTGAAGAAGAGCAATGTGAGCTGTAAATTTATTCCAGGATGTAGGATGCAACCACCCGGCATATCCATAATTTTAAATGTTATTCAAGGGGTACCTATCTGTAACCATATCCAACACAGCTCCAAATGTTGACGCTGACAATGAGACTAAACGATCAGATAATTTCACAGCTTATACGAAAGAAAAATAAAAAGAAATAAAGAGATTTATACTTGAACACAAAGAATGTGAATTCTTACCCTGATTAAACTTCCGCGCGAACCAACCATCCACACCATCAAGGACAAAGCTGGTATGTTTGTAAGGATTTTAGAACCATATACAGAAACCATTTACATGGCAAAATGAACAAAAGTAGTCAACAAATAAACATATGACACTCACCTGAAGAAGTACAGGACAGCAAAGAGTGTCCTGTTGGAAAAGCAAACAGCAAATGCAATGAAATTTATGATGATCCTGAAATACCCTGCACAATAACAAGTCCTGAATGTTAAGTTACATAGGATTCGACTAATAATCTAATGCTAAAAGCAGTTCATAAATAGACATACTGCATTGGTTGTCAATGAATACACTCCACTAAATTTCCAAAATAAATAAAATTCTGAATTGTATTTTTTTCTCTCATCTTATTTTCTATTACTTCCTTTTAAAAATTGTTGGGCTTCATTTCTAGTTGACCCCAACTTGCTTGGGACAAAGGGTTGGTTGGTTGTTGTTGTTGTTGTTGTCGTCGTCGTCTTTTGTGTTGATGGTCAATGAACATACTACATTAAACTTCTAAATTTCTTTTGTTCTGCTATACTTGAGCAATATTTCTGTCAGAAAAGTGGTGACAAAACCACAACACAGAGTGATATATAGATAAGATAACTAGAATGAATTGCCAAATCAATTAGAAAAAGTAGGTAAATATCTTTAGTTGCACAAGCCGATATCGGTATTACCCAAATAAAAAGGTATAGCATATGTTTGGGAGCACCAAAATAGTAGTAGCAGGTAAAAATCCAGATGCGTACCAATAATATTAGGGATGTAGAGATAAACTGATGGCATTTTTTCCGAGGATGACAGTGACACGGAAGATCAGGAGTAATGAAGCCTCGAAGACAGGAAATTCCTGGGTTAATGATGGCAGCAGTATACTTATTGGGATTCCTGCGAGATATCATTTCAGATGATCAAATTTTTCACAAGGAAATCATAGTACCTCATATGCACCAGTCCTACCGGGAATCACCGTTGCTCTCACCGGCGCAGAACGGTGCCGCCGCCTGGGGAAGGAGTCCTAGCAGTCAGGCGACTCCAGATCCGTCTACGGGGTGATAGCGAAGCGATGGAGAGGACGAGGCAGCAGAGCGGTAAGACCGAGGGACGGAGCCGTTGCAGACAAGACCGTCAGCTGAAGTCGTCACCTTCGTAGCAACCTTGGAGTCGCCCTCCGCCACCCACTTCACGGCGGCGGCGGCGGCAGGAGTGAGAGGGAGGAGCGGATCGGAGGAAGCGACGGGGAAGAGAGACAGCGGGACGGGGTGAGATTGAGAAGGAGCGACAGAATTTCCTTTTACTTTTTTTTTATCTCAATCTGTAAAGGACCGGCAACCAGACTGATTCCTGCTGTCACCCTCAAAGTCTCTTTGGTTCAGCTTTAACTGATTTGAAATCCCAATACAAAATCTCCCACGTAACATATTTTAAAAATCTGTAGATTTTTTCAGTACAAATTTGAATCTTTCACCCCATATTTCCCAGATAGATAAACTGAATTTTGTGAAGCCACCAAAATTAGTACTGATTGTTAGATATTTGCTCATAATATTACCCGATTCTTTCCTTCGTTAGATTTTCATCTTAAGGGCTTGTTTGGATAGAAGTGGATCCACTTCAATCTAAGTGGATTTAAGAGAAAATTAGTTCATTTTCCACTCCAATCTACTTAGATTGAATGCACCCAAATAAGCTCTAATAGGGAAACATAGATCGATAGAGCGCTATATTACATAAACTTATCTGTAGAACGCTGAAGTTGAGCGATAGATACCGCAAGAGAAGAGTAGTCAATGCAATCATGCGAAAAGAGCCAAAGGCCGCAAGTAGGGTGGGAAACTTATCTCGTTAATCAAAGCGAGAGATTCCACTCGCGTCAGAAGCTAGGAACTTAACAGTCCGCGCAAACCCTTATAAGCTAAATACTTTCTCATTTCTTAAAAGTTTGTCACCTTCTAATTTATTTTTGAACTAGACGACGACAAACTTTTGAAAAAGTAGGAAGTACAGTTTATAATTAACCATGAGTATGTTACATTTCGGTATACCAAAAATCCGGCAGACGAAGTTGAGTTAGTGTACACCACGAACACAAAAATATGAACATCTTTTGCAACAACAAGTTCCGCCACTACGAAGCTACAGAGTTTTAGGCGGGGAGAGCTGCCGGCGTGGCTGGGGGAACCCGGTTCTCGACAGGGATCTCAACAAACTCAGAAAGAATTGCCCGGAACTCGTCTCCGTTAATCGTCTCCTTCTCAAGGAGCACCTCAACGATCTTGTCAATGGCCTCCCTGCTGTTTCTGATGTGGCTCAAAGCAATCTCATACGCCTCATCTGACAACCGCTTTACAGCTGAATCAATGTCCTCCGCGAGCTTCTCCGACATGGAGTTCCTTGCCATCATTCTCATGATGACATCCCCACTCTGCGCACCCCCCTCCATCAGAGACCATGGACCGATCTCTGACATACCGAATGTTACCACCATCTGCAGAACCACGATGATATCAGTATAACCGGCAGCAAAGACTAATAGTTAAATGGTTCAGATAACGCGTCCACACTCCACAGATTACTGTCAATTCTGGCAGAGGCTAGCATGTGAGTTTCTATCATAGATTGTTTTTAAGAACTCACTCATCAGATATAAGCCAGAATGATTAAGAAGGGGAATTGCAAAGTTCTTGTACTGTTTCCAGTTTATATTGGTAAAAAAACAATATAAACAGAGAATACCACTATACCTGCTTGGCTAAGCCAGTAATTTGCTGCAAGTCACCAGCAGCTCCTGTGGTCACCTCAGGCTCTCCAAATATGACCTCCTCAGCAGCTCTACCACCGAGGCCGCCAACGATTCTGGCAAATAATTGCTGCCTGGAGATGAGTGTCGGGTCATCCATCGGAATAAACCAAGTGAGACCACGAGCTTGGCCCCTTGGAACTAAGGTAACCTTTTGGACAGGGTCATGGCCAGGCGTCAGTGTTCTGCAAAAGGAGTTAACAAATGAATGAGGTACCAAAAATTTGACACGAAGGTTCAGAAAAGAAACATGACAGACTAAAGCCACCCCAGTAACTCGCAACTGAAACAAAAAAAAACAAAAAAAAATCCTGGAAGTGTGCTACATCAAATGCTGAGGAAACTGAATACTAAGTCAATCCTAATGAAATAGTAAACAAAGGAGACATGATATGCAAAGTCGCAGATTTAGAGTTAATGGCATCTCTTACCCGCAAATTGCATGTCCAACTTCATGGTAAGCAACAAGGCTTTTGCTCTTCCCATCTGTCATCACAGTTCCTTCCATACCAGCTACTATTCTGTCAATTGAATCATCAACCTCTTTTGAAGAAATTGCAGTCTTCCCACGTCGGCCTGCCAATATGGCTGCTTCATTCAGAAGATTTGCCAAGTCTGCTCCACTAAATCCAGGTGTTCTCATTGCTATGACATCAAGAGAAACATCAGAATCAAACTTCTTGTTGCTACCATGCACTTTTAGAATCTCTGTCCTTCCACGTACGTCAGGTACATCAACCGATACCTGTTAAACATGTTACATGTCATTATAGCCCTGGATATATAAAGAAAAGATCCATATAACTTAGTTCTGAACGAAAAAATTGCTTCATTTCTGGCTTGAATGGATCAGTGAAGGAACAAGCTAGGCACTCAACTTTTGACTATAAAATGATTAAGCTACTTTTGTGTTTTGCATGTAACAAATTAATAACTTCATTAAGAAGTTAAGAAAGTACTAGTACTGGGACATGCCTTCATATAATTTTGCTCCAGCTGAATGCACTGATAAATAGAATACAAATGCATGTCAACAGTCAAATAAAAACTAACCTGTCTGTCAAAGCGTCCAGGTCTAAGTAAAGCAGAATCCAAAATATCAGCTCGGTTAGTGGCAGCAACAACGATTATTCCAGTGTTCCCCTCAAATCCATCCATTTCAGTCAAAAGTTGATTCAGGGTCTGCTCCCTTTCATCATTTCCACCACCGATACCTGTTCCTCTTTGCCTTCCAACAGCATCGATTTCATCAACAAACACTATGCAAGGGGCATTCTCCTTGGCCTTCTTAAAAAGATCACGAACCCGGGAGGCACCAACACCGACAAACATCTCCACAAACTCAGAGCCCGATATTGAAAAGAAAGGCACTCCAGCTTCTCCTGCAATTGCCTTGGCAAGCAAAGTCTTACCAGTCCCAGGAGGACCAACAAGCAGAACACCTTTAGGAATGCGAGCACCAACAGCAGTGAACCTTTCTGGTTTCTTCAAGAACTCAACAACTTCCATGAAGTCTTGCTTCGCCTCATCGACACCAGCAACATCATCAAATGTAACACCAGTGTTGGGTTCCATCTGAAACTTGGCCTTAGACTGACCAAAACCAAGGGGAAAGCCAGGACCGTTAGGCCCACCAAGGCCACCTTGACCCCTTCTTGACAGGAAAAATAAACCACCAATAAGGATAAGTGGGAATGCCAAATTCCCGATCAGGTTGAGCAGAGGAGAACCAGAGTCCTCCTGGTTGTTGTGTGCAGCAAAATCAATTTTCTTCTCCCTCAACTTCTGGAGAAGCTCCTGGCTCAGACCGGGAAGCTGCACACGAACTCTCTGCACGCGATCACCGAGCTCAGGAGAAATAGCCTCCACAATAGCAATCGTCCCATTCTCAAACAAATCAACCTTCTTCACTCTATCCTTGTCAAGATACTCAAGGAACCTCGAGTAAGACATCCTTGATGAAGAGACGCCTTGCTCATCAGCGAGAGCTTTCTTAGCACCCAACAAGGTGGGAAGCCCAACTCCAAGGTTTCCAAGTGCAAGTTTCAGGAACTTCCTTCGCGCATCGCTGGTCTTGTGCTCAAGAGAAGCAGTCACAGAGACTGGCCTTCGTGCAACACCGCTTGATGGAAGCGCCGCGAAGGCCTTTGCTGCAAGGCTCATAGATGGCGGTGCCATCTTTGCTCACTGAAAACTCAAAGGAGATCTCGTCAACTAGTGAAAAGAACAAGTGGTGCAAAGCAAGAATTAAATCATTCGTGTACTTTTCCATGGTTTCCGACTGCAATAATAAGGTTCAATACAGCAAGCATTGAAAGTACCAAGCATAAATTTGACTGACAAATTCTTCAACATGGTTTCCAATCAGCCTATCGTGTGATCATCGCATACCATGTAAACCACCACAGTTTCTCCTTGCTAACTGACCGACTAATTTCGGAAGTACACGCGTAAATTTAAGTATCCTAGTTGTGAAATCTGCGCTGGCGTAGCACCATAGATCACACAACCACCTACCGCAGCCCAACCTTCAGCCCCTCTCTCAATCTCCACTAACACTGACCACATACACGCTCCAAAAGCACATAAACACGCAACAGAACAAACGATTAGTTAAAGCAGCTTCAGAGTCGCTGGTGGAATCAAGACGCGTACGCACCTGTATATGCGGACCGGAACCGGAAGAGATGGGAGGGGGAGAGCAAAGGACTAGGTGAGGCAGTGGGCGAGTGGGCCGTATAAGTAGGCGACCGACGACACTGGATGAGGCGACGGGCGCAGACTTTTTTTCCCTCCCACCGCCGTCTGTTCCGGTTCGTGCAACTCCGGTGCGGGGTTGAGTGGGGTTGTATCGGGAGGAAGGGGGTGGGGTGGGGGACGGGCGACGTGGGCGGCTCGGCGGCCACAGCGTCGATAAGGAAGAGATTAGCCCACAGAGACGAATAAGGCAACTAGCAGCAACCCGCACAGGTGAAGCGTGTGAAATACTGGTCCATGTGAAAAGTCTCGGGTTTTTTTTTTTTTGCGCCTTTTGTTATGTGGAACAACAAAACAATTCGAGCTCGATTCTCCGCTGTCGTGGCTGCCGAACTCTGGTGAGATTGGAAGGACTCGGAGACTTGGGAAGTGTTGATGGCTATGGCTTTACTGTTTGTAGCCTGGCCGTCCGTTTCTTGTGCCGACCAGGGTAATCTTGATTCGTATTGCAACGTCAACATTTCAGCAATTGCCGCTCCATGTGTTGCGCGCATTTAGGATCCCTTTAGATCGAAGGAATTGAAAAACACAAAGAATAGAAAAAACATAAAAATTGAGATTGTATATTTTTACAATCCTATAGAAATTAAAATTATAAGAATCGAGATAAGAAGCCCTTTAACAGCATTATAGAAAAAACAAGAGAACTTGTAACACGAGCAAGGAAAGAAAAAAGAGGTTTAAGCTCATGTTAAATTTCCTACAAAATTTAGCAAAGGAATCCATTCCCATAGAAACTATCTTTTGTTTTTCTTGCGAGCCAAATGGTCATATAAAAAAAATCTTTTACAACTATCTTTCAATATTTTTTTACCATTCCTTCAATCCAAAAGGAGCCTTAGGGCCTTAGAACCACATAGCAGTGAGACTTGTGTTTTCTCCCAAAAACTGATTTGATAGATCATTCATAAACTCCAAGTAATGAGCTCTTCTATAAATGATTGCTCTCAATATCTGCAAGAAGTGCAGCTAATCATGACGTATTATGAATGCAAGCTTTTACAGAGTTACAATTTGCAAGACGGGGAGTTGACATCGTGTTACATTAATCTAATGAGACGCGCCGGATCTTGCACACCAGATAGGCTGTAGGGAGGTCGAGCTCGCTTCCACCGTCTGATTTGATCATGCCACGGACCTGGTCCCTCGGGGTCGAGACGCAGGCGTGGAATGTCGACAAGAACGGAGGGATCGGCATTGAGAGCGCAGAGAGGACATTGCTCAAGTATTCGATGTCCGCGGCGAGCTGCTGTGCGCCCCGATCTGTAATGTACTGGATTCCACGAAGCTGCTCCATGAACAAAGCAGTGGAACCTTCCGCGACCTGATGCATGGAAGCAGACATGAGAATCAAGACTATATTCTCAATTTGACAGAAGAGATCAAGAGACAGAGGATGGTCTTCACATTCTGTTAAGGCCTGTTTGGTTTATGTACTAAGGTTGTCACAATTTGCCACAAATTTTTGCCTAACTTGACTAAGGTTAAGTGCTTAAATTTTGAGCCACAACTTGGCAAGCCTAAAGGAATCTTGCCACACTTTTTTGAGTCCTTGACATGTGGGACCTAGTTAGATGGTAAGGAATCTTGCCATAATTGTGGCTATGAACCAAACAATGACTAAGTTGGTCAAACTTGACTAAACTTAGGCGTGACAAAATGTGGCAAGTTTTGGTTTCAAACCAAACAGGCCCTGTTTTCTGGGATTCAGTGTACTGCTCTAGTTCTCTATTAAGCTGTGATAAGCATGTGCTAAATAATTTACCTGTTCTATATACCTAGAAAATATATTACTGAACTCTGAACCATCATCAGTTTTTATATTTACAGGCAAACAGGTTTCCTTGAAGATCGTCTAATAAAATAATATAGCTGGCAGACATAGTACAAAGGTTCCTTCCATTACCTTAAATATCCACTCAGTAGCGAAGAACTGAGCCTCGTCATTTCCAGCCTCATTGCCTGAGATACCTTCAGCAAGAGGCTCCAATTGCTGCGGTAATGTGAGGAGATACTCCCCAACACTGGTCACATACGCTTGTGGGTAGGCACTGAAGCTTGGAAGAGGAAGGCCACCTTGTTCCTCCACAGATGACCAGATTGGGAGACGAGCAACCTCACTGAGACGATGCCGAACTTTCGATAAGAGAACATCATAAACGAGTTCATTTACGGTGTCTGAGAAGGCCGCTACTCTCTGTGATGTGAGTGGAAGAGCGTGGAATCTTGGATCTTTAGACTGTAAACATAAAAAAAATATTTAAATGCTAGCGGTAAAACATGAGGAAGAAAATAAAGTGGAAAATTTGCATGATTGTCTTGGTATGCAGAACAGATAAGTTAAGTAAAAAGTGATGATAATCAAAATTTTGTACAAAACCAGGTAATCTAGATGACCCTAAAATTGTAATCTATATGTTTCAACACTGGCTCCAAACATGCATACTAGTATCGTGATCGAACATATATGGCACATTCACAGAGCTAATCTGTCATTTGGAGAATAGACACGTGGTGACTAAAGCTACAATAATACAATGTGCACCTAAACCAGACTACCAGAGATCAAAAAGCTCGGGATTTAGAATGTTGCAAAAATATGAACAGATTTCATCAGTCAAGTTCTAGCCAGTGAAATACTTTGCAGGTACATTCACTAGCTTATTCAGATGTAAAGTTGCGATCAAGAAGATGGTAATGATCTTGTGTTGTAACTCTAGTTACAAAGAAAAGCTGAAACAACTTACCTGTTCTAATACAGTGAAGAGCTTCTTAGATTTTTCTGGTAGATCACTAAGGCGAATAGCTGCAATATCAAGTGCAGCCCTCCCTCCCAGAGGCATTTCTGCATTCTCATTGGTGGTAGTTGATGCTGATTGATCCAGGTTAGAGCCAAAACCAGAAAGCGAAAAGTTTGTCCCAATCCTGCCAAGTGTAGCTCTTAAAGAAGCTTCAAAAACTGAGGTTCTGCTAGTTAGGCAGTCAGCAACTGTAAGAATCTGCAAAGCGCCTTGCACTATAGCCCACTCTTCCTCTTCAGAAACATCCACCAATCGTCGTGCATCCTTTTTCTCTAGCCCTGCATCCTTTTTCAGGGAATCACTATATGCAGTACTATCCAGTCCACATACTATCCTTAGGGAGTTCAAAGTTTCTTGCAGGTTAGATATGTACTGCAGCATAACATCATCAAGAGCTACTACCAATTCATCTGCCTCAGAACCACCAGTAAAACTAATGCATCTCCCCACAGCAGCTTCAAGAAGTACAATCATCTGTGGGATGGATTCCTCCATTCTGCGGACAGTTTCACTTAGCTCTATACCCTGTGCACCAACACCACGAGAAACAGCCCCACGGATATCTATTCCTGCCATCTCAGCAGAAAGGATGGCACTCTCCATCTGCCCGTACCTATAGGAGAGGGAGGAAAAAGATACCAAATACTTAATATTATCACCTAAGCAGTGATTGGTATTTGGTAGTTTACATCATTTGTCATAAATGCAGCTGGTAGTGAAGATGGGTGCCACAAAACCATCTTTTAAGTGTTTTACCTTGCTTTGAAGATTTCATATGGGGAATATATAGCTTTCAATGTATTCAGCACTACCACGAGATCTGATTCTGAAAATAAGTGCTGAATGTTCCTAGCAAAAGTGCCAGTCATGTTGTGCAGTTCAATTAGCGCTTGTAGATGCTTATTCTGCAACTTGGTACTTTGCGGCAAGTCCCCTGATAGAACATCCATTATACCTGGGTATAAAGAAGATAAACTCAACTTACTGCGAGTGTGATCATGCAACAAGGAACTAATAACTTGTCAAAGTAGAGAAGTACTGTGCAATACAACTGTGAAACAGATGAAGGTAGTATACATTAACATGACATTGGTTAGCACTTTATATTACCTTTTGCAACCGATCTGGTTTCAGGAACAACATCTCCAGATGCTATGTTGACATGAGAGACAAAACTTGAGTTCAGCTCACTCATGGTCTCAATGAGTACTTTTGGGACTAATGATTTGTATTCTTCAGGGAAAGCTGTCAAGCACCTGCGAGCAAGGATTTTAGAACATCTGAATTTGCAATTCTAACGAGGCAAAGGAAATGCTTCCTCTTTTTGGTCTAGAAACGTGTGTTCAACATGCAACTATACTCGTTAAATCCTGCTTAACAAAATTTGTTTCTGGTCAACCAATTGACAAAGTTGTATTGTATGTGTTAATTCAGAACAGCGAAAAAGGAATCCCATTAAGTAACATACCACTTCCATTCTTGTTCAAGATAAAGTAGTGTCTCGTCATAGAAATTTGGCAGCCAGCTAGAGAATGAGAGGCTACTTATGCTGCCAACACCATGCTTCTCCATTTCCATTCTGCTGGCTCTTTGCTTTAGGTCAAAATCTTCCCAAAGTTTCTTTAGGGGCTTAACATGGATCTTAGTGTATTGCACCTCCAGTGACTTAAACCTCCCAATACGTATCAGTATACCACGAAGATCTTGAACAGCATCAACCTTTCAAAAAAATGCATAATTTTTTTTAAGTAAAATAGAAATTCTTCAAGCAACAAAATGAAACTAGTTTTATGAGAACAAAAACCTTGCGATTAGAAAGTGCATCCACTAAATGAGGTTGCACCATTTCATCTAGCCTTTCTTCCAATACTTCAAGCTGCTTTCTCACATTTGCAAACTCTGCAACCTGAAAGAAACTTTCTTATAAGCTAAATGACCACCTTATGTATCTACATGTGTGCCCACACACATAGTACAATACCTCACCAACTGCTGATAAGCAATGTCTCATAGTTGCCAAGGTTTCAGCAGCTTTTGGGAGATTACCGCTAGAAAATACATCCTCAACGCTCTGGCTCAGCTGAGCTAGCCCAGCTGCATCCTGCCATTGCATCACACGTACCTTCAGAGCTAATAAATAAGCACATACCACTGCATAAACAGTTACTCCAACAATATGCCGTGGTCTAGGCGTCCAGGCGGTAATTCACAACACTGACAGTGACAATCTGCATTAGACCATACCTGCAATGTTGCATATGCCGCTTCCATACGCTGTTTGACAGTACCGATTTGTGCAAGTGCAGTTATTGACTCAGCAGAGGAGCCCTCAGCCTGGGTGAAGGTAAAACAATCAATACTTTTGGCTAGCACCTTCACTTGCAATTCAATGTTGCATCTCGTCCTAAAAGATTCTATCATCTGAAGTGTTTACAATAGAATTCCAGCAATCAATTTTTTCGGCGGCGACAAATAGCTGGTTTTCCGGATATCAGCTCTGAATTTGCGAATTGCATTGCATGCACCATAGTGTATAGATACATTACATAGGAAAATGGTAACGCGCCCCAAACTAACATCTCTGTTTTAAGAAATGCCAAAATCTAGGTTGGCATGGACAAAACCAAGCAGAATACAAGATCAGATGGCAAAAGATTAGCAACCGTAAACATTGAACCCTAAACCCAAACATATCAGATTAACGCGCCAGTAATGATTTTGGCTACGCACTGATCTAAACCAGACAGGTAGGCATATGACATGGCAAGGAATGTGGGATCCAGATCCAGTTAATTGATGCGTGCAAACCAATCAAGCGCAGTACGTGAATACATGATCCAGATCAAATCAGGGCCGAGCTGGGGACGAGGCGGGCACCTGGGAGAGGGACTGGAGGACGGAGGCGAGGTGGGAGCGGAGCGCGACGGCGTCGTCGCGCAGCCGCAGCGCGTCGCGGCAGGCGAGCGGGACGCGGCGAAGGGCGTCGCCACTGTCGCGCTCGAGCGCGGCCGCGGCGTCGTCGGCCGCGGAGCGGAGGCGCTCCTCGGCGTCGGAGAGGAAGCGGTCGAGCGGCTCCGACGGGTGCCGCGCGTCCAGCGCCGCGTTGATCCACCGCTTCGGGTCGAAGCCCTCCGCGCCGAACTCCGACGCGTCCACCACCACCATTTCGGCCGCGACCCGAGCCGCGCGAGTTCACTGCCCTTCCTCTTCCCCCTTGGCTCCGCGAATACCTGGATCACCCGAGGCGTGGAGGGGTGTGGAACCTGGACCCCAGAGGTTGATGATGGTTGAATACTTGCACTCTTCGGTTGGCTTGGCGGGATGCCAGACTGCCAGTCTTTCCCTCATCAAAGCAACGGACATCAGGAAAATGCCTTTTGTTGTTGAAGTTACTGCTCAACGTTATTAGACTATCATACTCTAAAACATACTCTATACACTATTCTCCTTCAGCTTTTACAGTACATACTCTAAATTACACTGTGAAACAGTATATCCAATATGCTTTACAGTATACCACTGCAGATGGTCTTACCCTCCCCAAGGTGATAAAAAAAAACAGACTCCCTATGGTCAGTTGCACTACATCGTACTCTCTCCGTCTTTAAAAATTTATCACTTTATAATTTATTTTTAAACTACAAATCAACAAACTTTCAAATATAGACAAAGTACAAATAGCATAGGCAGTAGGCATATATTACAGCCACGATATTAGTATCACTAGGCAATGCCACCGGCAATTTCTCCAAAAACTCGGCAGAATGCGCACAAATTCTCAATTCCCACCAATGGTAAAGAACAAATACAACCAACAAGACCAGAAAAGCATGACAAACTTCCAACTGAAACATTTCACAATAGATGTGTAGAAAAAGAAACATATCGATCCAGACCCCAGCAACGGGAAAAAGAAATTGCATGCGCACACAAAACTGGCTATCTACATGACGATGTTGATCAAAACTAGCCTAGGGTTAGACCTTGGATGATGCTATACAAATGTGTCTGCCACAGCTCCTAGCATTCCAAACTGCCAAATCTGCCGTCCACAACTCCCAGTACAGGGAGCACACGAACGTCTCGCGGAAACAACTCAAGCCTTGACTGAAGGGGCACTGTGCACTCATCCACTCGTTGCCCTGGAAATGCAAATTCAGATAGTCGAGAGATAGTGTATATCAGGTCGTAAGCCCACACGAATGATGAGGATAACTGTAACTTACATGAATGGTGGATGGCAGTTCTGAAGAGATCCAAGATTTTCCACGCCTTTGGATTTTATGTGCTCCCCCACCACCTTATCTATATGACGATAACAACTTCCGCTTCAAAAGGAGAATAAATTAGTCAGGAGTTGAATGGAGCACCAGAACAAATCAATTATCATCAGATAGTCGTGTAAACAGTATATTTGCCCTTTATCAATATTGACATTTTAAGCCACCATAGAATCCGCTAAATGGGCCATCTACCATATAGGTGATAAAGTTTCATGTATTGTTACTGTGATACTTACAATTCTGTTTAATGATCAAAACATCAACGAAAAGCTCCAAAAAATCATGAAGTGGTTCAGTTCATGCCAGATAAAACTCATCCCGCATGGATCAACTCATCAATGGAACGTGAAGCTTCCACGTCTAAGCAATAAGCTTGCAATCACGATCGGGGTCACATTCATACTGCAAGACTATGCAGATAAGTGTTTTTCATAGAACGGTTTACATGCTAACACATATAGATCCATTACTACGCAGCGGCCAAAAGGCTATGTAAGGACACATTGTTACGAAGCATACTGAATTTCCTAGGAGTTCTAGAATAACATAATAACAATGACAATGGCTAACATATGATCAAGTAACTACATTACCAATTAGCATCAGCATTATTTGAATATGGCAGCAGGATGACACAGATGTAATCACACTGCCCAAAGAGAAATCTAATATGACTCCTTTGAGAAAGATTGTACTAATCAGAAAATAGAAATCCAGAATTGACTCTACTGGGTAAAATTATGTTCCAGTGCTAGTACAATAAAAAGTGGAATATCATCATAACATGATGGCATAACTAGTAGCTGCGACATTTAAGAGAAATGTGGGCTTATCAAAGGAAGAACAAATAAAATAACTTACATGTTCCTCAAGATCAGGACTGGTAAGGTTCGTGGATAAATTTTCATAAGGAGTAGTACCTGTAAATTAACCAACCAATGGTTCATTGTAAGACACAGATCACATTTGCATGGGCAAATCTAATAAGATTAAGGAAATTCATCAAGACCACGACTACAAGAATAAATGAAAGACAACAAAAAAAGGTCTGGAGCAATTCAATGTTAAACAACATAAATATCTGAATTTAACTAACATAACTGGAGAAGATATTGAATTTTAGTGGAAGTGTGGAACTGACATCTCACACCTCCACCAGTAATGTGATTATGAAAATGACAAAATCAAATGATTTTTACCAAAACACTCTAGGTTTAGAAATTCAGAAACTGTACCTCAAACTAAAAAAATTCTCAATTTATGATATGGTCACATAAATCAGTAGACGTGATCATTACTACTCTCTGAGCCACCGGCTATTGTCACTATAGTTAAAGATTCTACCCACGAATGCAGCACAAGCTAGCAAATAGAAATGATTTTTAGGCATAGAAAAGTGCAATTTATTGAAACATAGCTCACGAAATAAAAAAGGTGACATGATTTTGAAATGAAGAAAACAGATCCATAAAGTAGAGCTCAAAAAAAAAAGACATACTGTTTCAACATCAATTGGATCCATCGCCTTTAACCTTTGCAAGTGCCCGCTAGTATCAGGATCAAATACGCTTCCAAGGAAACTGTACACACGGGCAAAATCTGGCATCGCTGTTGTAATCAGGGAGAAAAAAAAAGTAAGGATACACCTGCAGTGTAAACAAGATGTATCTACACCAATCTATCTATTTTAAAGATACGATAATACATAACTTTTTTGGCACGTACGACGATACATAACTACTCCCTTTGTCCTAAAATATAAGGGATCCTAGCATCCCAAGGCAAAAATAGTAGTGGAGGTAAAAGACTATTATACCCCTCATTTTATCTCTACCCACCCACCCTCCACATACCAAATTAATTGTAAAAACTGTTCTATCCCTAGAATCCCTTATAACGTGGGACAAAGTTTTAACACTGCAATACCTTATATATTAGGATGGAGGGAGTAGCATATAAGGAGACCAAGTTTCATAATTGAAAGTGCATCTAGACATCCCTTATGGGTTTTGGTTGATTTATGACAAACAAATGAGATCCTAACCACATTATTGAGATGAGCGCAAGTTTTAATGAAAAAATGAAGAAAGCGCCAAAAAAAAAAAGAGAATGAGGATACATTCGGAAAAGAGCTCAATAACTAAATAGAATACATCATTGTGTAGGGAGTGTGTTGGTGTAACACATCCCAAGAGCTCAAGCATTAAAATCATCACACACTTCACATTTCACAGGAAAAACGGACTAGTCCGATATACACCGGACTAGTCCGATAATGTCCGGACTAGTTTGATAATGTCTCTGACTAAAATCGGACAAGTCCTCCAAGTGCGGACTTGTCCTATATTCACTAAGGGCATCACCACATCGGACTAGTCCGATATCACCACTGACATGTCCGAAAACCTTTCTGACTAAAATCGGTCAAGTCCGCTCCTAGCCGGACAAGTCCGATATTCCTGGACACTTACAGTTTCCTGCACGCCGCACATCGGACTAGTCCGGACTCCACCACGGACTAGTCCGGACCCTTGAAACCCTAACGGTAACTTTTGAAAACCCTAATATAAATAGATGTGTACGGCCCAACTATCAACTCTCTCGTCCCCCTGCGCCATCATACCTCCAAGAGCCTAGAAAACACATCTCTCCATGCAATCCAATGCAAGAAAGGTCAATCCCTTGAGAATTCACTTTGGATCAAAGGAGAGACACGATTCAACATGTTTGAGCTCTTGGGTTTGATCTCTAACACACTTCTGCTGTTTCATTGTTGATCTTACGAGTGTGTTCTTGGTGGTGTTTGAATTGTAATCTTGGGGAGCCCTCAACTTGTGAGAAAGCCCCTTGAACTTGGTGATTTGCCCCTTTGTGATAGTGGAAGAAGAGTTGGCCTTCGTGACGATTCGACGAGGTTAGGGTCAGTGAAGACCTGGTCCTTTCGTGGGCTCCTCAACGTGGACGTAGGTTGCCTCTGTGAGAACCGAACCACGGGATAAAAATCGTGTGTCAAACATGTTCTTAATTTTCATATTATATTTAGGGTTTTGTCAATCTTGTATAACCTACGTTAAAACTTTGGAACAAGAATTGGTTTGCATTATACTTGGCTTCATTGACTCAATACTTGCAAGTTACATACTATATTCCGATGTGTATTGTGCTTGTATTGAAATTATTGATCAAACTTGATCAATCCAGTCCGCATGCACCGGACTAGTCCGCACTCTACCGGACTAGTCCGATATCTCGGGATTTGATCAGTTTGTTAAGTGTTGCAGGTTCCGACTAAAATTCAAAAGGCATATTCACCCCCCCCCCCCCTCTAGGACACATTCAATAATGTTGCTATGATATCCTCATGGATATCCCTTTGAAAAATCATGTTTCCTATTAAAAGTTGAATGCAAGATTATAATGAATCTTCTGAAGGGAAATAATCTTAACGACCTATAAGTGTGAGAATATGAGCGCAATCCCAAATGGGCAAGCATGCTCTATGGCATACATACCATCGCATTAAGTCGTTGATCTAAAAAAAGTTTATGAAACAGGATGGAAACCAATTTATTGAACAAATATAATTCAATGATTTGTCTTCAGACTGTCCAATATGGATGACCAGTTATAAATGCCCATGTAGAATCAAACCTTGGCTAAAGATAACATTACTTGATCTGATGGGAGGAAAGAGAACGCAGTTGCCAACGATTTATATTTATCTAAGATCACCACACCTAAGCCATGGCCAGGCCCAGAGCAACTGTCAAGGTAGATTTTCAGAGTGTATGATGGAGAAGGGAGTGCTCACCAAGGAGTGGTGGAACCACATTTTCTTGCTCAACAGCTTCAGAGGCTGGCAAGGTTCCAGATGGGATCTCTATCGTACTTGAGCAATTGTTTGTTGCAACAGCACCTACACCACCAAATATGTGAAAAGTTAGAATTTTCCCCACAAGTTATTAAATGATGTCATGAAGGTAAAAAAAATAGACCTTGACTTGCACTGAAAGGTTGAACAAGAGTATTGTCCCAGGAAGGCCCTGCCCCATTTGAATTTGCGTTCCTGACAACATTGGATGTATCCGTAGACATGACAGAACCTTCATCCTTCAGAGGAGGGAGTTGCTGTGATAAAACAACTTGAGATACTGCAGGAGTTAATTAAACTCTTGTCACCACTCACCACATGTCAAAACAAAGGTCGTGTCAATGATCTAGGTTGTTGAAACAAACCATTTCTAGAGGCCTTTTGCGGATACGGATGAGCTGCCTTTCTCTTTGGACGGGGTGGGGGCAGATGCTCGCCAGTACCATTCTTTTGAACCTTCATAAAGTATTTCTGTGCATGGCTCCTTATCTGTCAAAAAAAAATTCTTGTTCATGAAGCAAATTAGAATATGCACATTGCCTAGCAGCTAACATGGGATGACTCGAGGTTTTTTTCCTTAATAAAACGTGTGCACTTTGAGAACTATGGACAGGCTATGGACCATACCTGTATGACAGTCTTTGAGCCAACATATGCTTTGATATTTTTCCAATCACGATCAAAACTACAGCAAGCAAAGAAAAGAGTACATTTGATAAGTGTAGGTCAAGGATCTTAGCTCACACAAAGCATTCCAAAATAACAAATACTTCACAGTAGAACTACTTTCCTGGAAACAGCCACCAGCAGAAATGCAGGGAAAGGCTCCATACAAAAGACCAAAAATGGTCGGACCCTGCGGGAGCAGGAGCTACGTGCACCGGACTGCCCTTTTTTCACAGTAGAACTACTTACATTATATAAATTAGAAATCAACATGGCCAAAATGAATATCTACATCGAAATAAATCGGCCAAGTTTGGTTGCATCGTCGAACCTTGCCTAGCCTTCCTAGTGGACACTGAAACCAAGCTAGTGAAGGAGAGCCTGAAATGTAAGGAGCATCTTGTTCCCTTTGCCCATAAGCAAGGTTGGGCAAAGAATATAAACATGCCAATAGGTCTTAGATGCTTAAGATAGCACCACACTGGATAAATCCACAATTGAAATTGGAAAATTGGATACACAGAAGGAAATACGTGCCAACGACAGCCGCGTAATCCAACAGATTCGAGTGAAACGCGATCATCGAATCCGATCGAACAGGCAAAACCTACGGGGAATCGATCGCACCCACCTAACGGTGCCTGATTGGGATTGGCATTTGCCGGACCTGGCGCGCTGGACAGACCAAACTGTATGTCAGCGCAGGGGGGCAGAGGAGGAACTGAGAAGAGCAAGGAATCGGCACTAATTTCCGTCGAGAGCGTGAGTAGTCAGTCATTCCGGAATCAGGGATGGGCAATCGGGGGCACTCACAGCTGCAGCGCCTCGAGGAACTTGTCGTGCTCCGGATCCGTCCAGCTCTCCCTGGACTTGGTGATGGTGTACGGCTTCCTGACCTTGGTGACCTCCTCCCCCGCCGCCGGGTCCGGCATCAGCTGCTGCTTCCCGCCTCCGCCACCTCCCTCGTCCACGCCCCCGCCCTCGACGGATTTGGCGGCGTCAAGCGGCTCGGGCGTCGTGCTCATTGAAACCATGAGCCGGTGGGGACCTCGCTTGCTGCAGGCCAGGGTGTTGCCTTCACCTCCTTTTTTTTTTCTTTCCCTCCCCCTTCCGCTCTCGGGTGGGGTGCTTGGCTGCTCGCCTCGTTGAGAGTTGGGAGAAGCGAGAGACGAGAGGTGGTTGCCGACGCGAAATGGGCCGCGTGCCGAGCGATGCGGATGTTCCTCTTCGCTTCCGGTCGGTTCGCATCTCCTGGCCACAGACGTGTGGGTCCGGCGGTCGGTGCCTTGTTAGCCTTGAGCGGCCGGAAGTGGAAGTTGGTAGGCCGTGAAACGTTGATGGGCCGGGCTCATTTTTTCTGGGCTGGTATGTGGACTGACGGGTTGATCTTTGTTGTTATTTTAGTCTTGCTTACTCATGCACTCCATTTTTGTGCAAGGAAAAACAAATTTCATCATAAGCTATGGTTCGGAATTCTCTTATTTTTTTCTTTAACGCCGAATTGCAAGATGTTGTGCACTTTCATTAGGATAAAAAAGGGCACAACATCTGCCAATTTGCGGAAAAAAATAAAACATTAAGATGAAGGAGAAGAAAGAAACAACTAGAATGCAATCAGCACTCCGGTGCAATCGTGCAAAAATTAAATCTGAACCACACGATCTTCATCTAATGTTACTGCATTTTACACTTAAACTCTCTCACCTGATAATATAAATACACAGTGTTAAATGGAGGGGTTTAAACGTAAAATACCATAAGCATTGGATGAAGATTGTGTAATTCAGATTTAATTTTTGTACGATTGCACCAGTGTGCTGATTACATTCTAGTCGTTCCCGGAGAAGGAAACATAGCCGTAGCTAGAACTAGGCAGCGGAGCTGGCTGAGCAATCAGATTTGAAACTGGAAAAGCGTGATGAAAGCACCATAGATGAGAAAAGGTTTTTTTGAAACAGCGATGAGAAAAAGGTTTGAAATATCCTCGCGGGGGAATCGCGTCATCGGCATCACCCTCGCGAGTCGCGAACTGCGGCGAGAGCACAGCTAGCTGTTCCGGCTGCCAGAGTTGGGTGCATGGGTGGCGCCGGGCAGAAACCTCCTCATCACTCGGCAGCCACACTTTTCACCGGCTGGATTTCCTGCGAATCCCGGCGACAAGCCCACTGATCTAGCTAGGCAAGGCACCGCCACTTTGACAAAAGCGTACTAGCCATGGAGGACGACGACCATCTTGAGCG
Source organism: Tuctoria greenei (assembly GCA_036927565.1). NCBI lineage: Eukaryota > Viridiplantae > Streptophyta > Magnoliopsida > Poales > Poaceae > Tuctoria > Tuctoria greenei. The sequence continues at coordinate 1,384,076 of JAYESD010000002.1, read as the reverse complement.
ACGACGACGACGCGCGCGCTGCCTGTCGGGCGCCGGGAAGAAAGGAACGAAAGGTTTGTGGTTCCCGTACGGACGTCGGCGTCGCGTGTCGCTGCAGTCACGCGGCCGGGAAACAACTCGATCACGCGGACGTCACCGTCGACCTTTAAAGTTTGCGAGACTTGGAAGAGTTATTACTGTACGTTACCGCGCGTGATGTGCGTATTTCTACTACAACCTCTGCCCGGGAATGACAGCAACCTCGCGTTCATCTGTCTGTCTGCACAGGACACTCCTATGCAGATGCAGTGGTCTGAACTGAACCTTCCCGAACCCGAGATGAAGAACTCCAATTCCTAGTGTCTCGAGTGTCCGTTTTCACATGTGCACTCTACGTAACTGTACTGTCTTCGCGCTCTTTCTATCCAGCATGCAGTTCTCTGAGATCGAATGAATCCAGGATGCTGCTTCTTCGTTTGACAAAATACTCCCTCCGTCCCCATAAACTTATCGCTTTGTAGTTCAAAAATAAACTACAAAGCGACAAGTTCATAGGGACAGAGGGAGTACCAGTAATATAATTAAACGGAAGGCAGTACAGTAGTCTGTAGTTTCTGGGAAGCTTGGAGCGATCGTTGGCTGCTGTTAACTTCAGAAAACTGTCGCAAACACCGCCAAAACACCTTTGCACGTCGTCGTCCTGTTCACCCTGTTCTACTGTGCACACTTCGTTCATACTGTAAACGTAGTTGCTGTCAGGAGGAAACGGTACTTTTTTGCAGATCAGATCTTTTGACTCCGATCCAGCGATAGTTTCTAGAAATTGAGAACAAGGGAGAAAAGGGTATATGTTTGTGCACACACTAGGCAGGATCAAATGACCTTCCCTATTCGTTTGGTTGCAGATTTTGAAGTTGTTTCTTCTTGCAAATATAGTGAACGAACACATATGAATCACGCGATGAAAATGTAAGTGGCAATCAATCGCACGGAAGTGCAGGTGTGTGTGATCTATATATACACAAGCGGCGCCGCAAAAGTATTTGCACACGCGGGCCTAGCTAGCTAATTTGGGAACCAACAAGTCATTTGGCTTTTGGGTCACGGCCAACCTTCCTTTCCATTCGATTCGGCAGGATAAAGTCGATCACGAGTAGGTGAGATTGAGAATTCACAGGGAAACAAGTCACACAGCCACACACAGCACGTGCACCTAAAATAAATAAAAAGATTGAAAAAGGTTAAAAAGCGCTGAGATGATCAAACTCGATGAAGTTACGTGTGTGCAAGAGCAATCAGCCAGCTCTTCAGATTCTTCAGCTTTAATTCCAACGCCTGCGAGTTTCTAGCTATAAGGAAATGGACAACGGCAAAGGACAACATGCAGTTTCTAACTTTCTATGGTCGCCGTCCTATCGCTTGAATCGTTGATCGAGCTAGCCTGAGAGGAGATAGATTGCGGTACACGTTAGCAGACTTTGCGAAAAAAAAGCGTGTGACGGCCGAAAAGCTATCGCTGTCAAGGTGCAGCCACGCGAAGGTTAACAGCTAGTAATTGAATAATCAGCCTAGCTAGAGAGTCTAGCAGATACTCCCTCCTTCCCATATTATTTGTCGTTTAGAACAATGATTTTAGTTTATTTTGAACTAAAATTCTTGTCCTAAACGACAAATATTATGGGAAGGAGGGAGTATTAGGCTTTGGTACGCATGCCGGTGATGAGGTGGCCTCCTAACGCGCTGAGAGGGCTAGCTTATCTGGACGAGGTGATATGGCTTTGATTCCCTTGCCAGTACAATCGCTTTCGTCTTGGATGAAGTAATAGCTTATCTGCTCCAAATTCTTTGACTTACGTATTGCATGCATGTGATCTGGCATAGGCGGCACTCCGACGATCTAATCCTATACGGAAAAATATCTTCCGTAGAGCATGTCACGCATCGACTTTTTGGATGCATATATATTTACTTATTTAGACGACAGAGGAATATATACAAATATTTGACACAATTTAAGCCCATGCCTTTTGTTTTTTGCCCACACGCCTTCGTTTCGATGTATATATCCATAACAATTTTACTTGGTAATTTGACATTATCATATTTCTCAAGAGATTTTTCAGACAAAATAAAACCATGTAGAGTACTCATTATTTTTATGCATCATGTCATTTTGATGCCACCATACTTAAGTATATATTAATATGTAAAAATATTATTAATCAGTTGAAAGCTAGATCCACTGTTCGGAGCGTGCTTTAAAAACAACACATTTGCTAGGGGAAGTGTATGCTGCGGTTACAGTATGATTGATTGACAAATGGTTCCAGCTCCAATTAAAATGACAGTTCAACAAACAAATTAGGTCAATTAAGGCTTTGGTTGAAACATCAAGCAAACTTATACAATTAAAAAATGCAAAAGACATACATTAATTATATATACTTTCATGCGACGTGTCCTGATGTGGATTGCTTTATTTTCATAAGAGTTTGTGTAATTTCTCCCTCTTTCCAATTTCATTCTGAATGCTCTCGGCTATTGAGAAAATCAATTATGTCGTGTTACAATAGGCCGGCCAACCCTGGTTTTTGCACGTGGACGGAGCAAAATAGAATACTCCCTCCGTCCTCATAAACTCTTGTCGCTTTGTAATTCAAAAATAAATAATTGTATATATATATATATATATATATATATGCAATTGACAGTTATTTTGCTCTATACTGAGCGCGTGGAACACGGCGCATAAAAGGCAAGGGCTTTGCCAACAAGTCTAAAAGAATTTGAACAGGTAGGCACCGTCTTTAAACGACACGACAACGATGATGGCGCTAGCTTGGGGCTTGACCGGTTCCTTGACTTCACGATTCTAGCTCTTCATTCTGATTCATTCCTCGTGCTGCTGGTAATTAAACGTTTGAATTGCGATATATTTCCTCCATATTTAAGTACATGACCCTGTCAACTTTCTTGATCTCCAATATGCAAAATAAGAGCACGCAAAATAAAGCTAGGCCATTTCACGCATACACGGATAATCTGTCTGCCTGCGCTCTGCATACGTACATATGTTTACGCATGTGTGGTGCATATTTGGCCCGTGTCGCAACGCGTCGTCCTTACATCTTGAGTGGTTGAGCTTAAACGGGACCTTATTATAGCTTGGAACGATCTCCAGGACTCCAGATAGCTAGGCGGGCTTGGAAAATTCAAGTTTTTGGCTTGCGTTCGTACGTAAGACGCGGTACTACGTGGATATGTGCATGGATGTAGAAGCCATGCATGCTCGGAATTCAAACTGTCATTGTTGAGGCGACAAGTGTACACGCATATATGTCGACCGTTTCGGCAACATTTTCGTGGCAAACCTCCTTACGGCAAAGTTGCCATCTTATCTCCAATGCAATGCCTACGCATGTAGGTAGTTGTATAGTTATATAGCCCATATGGATTCTTCTGTGCAGACTGTTTGTGTGTATCATCAGCTGATACTTTGACACGTATGCTTAAGTACTTCCTCTGTTATGAAAGAAGTGACGTTTAAGATAACTAATTTAGTTTAAATTGAACTAGATTTTTTTAGCATAAACGTCATTTATTTTATAACGGAAGAGTACATATAAGTTTCCCCAAAACTTGTAAAAATGGTAAGAGAAAACGAGAGCTCAACAAGCTCACGTTTAAAGAAAATGGCCCGGGGTCAGGTAAAGGTATAAAATTTAGAGAAAGTGAGAGTGATATATATTTGCTTTATCGTGGCGTATGAAATATTCATGCATTTCAACCTACTTATCAGACTTCTTTTCTGGATTAATGTTTCATCAGTAGACACACGTTATACTCTCTCCTTATCATTTTAATTGATGTTTCAGACAACAATATGAACTAAAAATGAGCTAGCAACCGTTGTCTGAACGTCAAACAAAAAAAATAAAGAGGGAGTATTCAACACCAGCTAGCAGCTGGAAAAATGTTTCAAGCGAACCGAGCGAGGATTCATCCATGAATTCGGTGGAGAATGTAGTCGCTCCTCCTCCTTTTTTTTTGTTTCTTAAGACAAGAATGTGGTCGAAAGTCCACATTTCATTTCCCGTACGCACGTAGAGAATGCCTGGTCCTGATCGTGATGTCACCGGTGTAACGTTGATGGATGGGCAAGGCGAACTGCTACCTTGACTTGATAGGCATTTTATCTTGCAAGGTTCCATTACCAGCCACAGAAACTCCTAGTCGCTATTTATCATCAAGATCGATTAACTGGCACGTGACCTAATAGGAGGGGGATTTTTCAAGCACCTCGTCGCTTGAATCATTCAAATGATGTCCCGTGTCTAAATCAGCATATACTCCCTCTGTCCTAAAAAAGTTGTCGCTTTGTAGTTCAAAATGAACTACAAAGGGACAACCTTTTTGGGACGGATAGAGTATATAGCTAGCTATAGGGTAGGCACGAATTCTGTGTGGCTACGTACTCCTAATCTCGTGGCCTGTTTTTGCCATGAAAAATTTGTTGCCTCCGCTAGCTCTCTTCCCATTACGAGACAAATATGTTAGCAATTCGAGTTGTATCACCGACGAGCAGTGTGGATCGAATTTGTCCAGGGAATCAGATATGCTTTTTTTTTTTGAGATATACTCCTTTCTCCATGCTTTCATACATGCTTTTGACATGCCAGCGTACGGTGCTAGCTACTTGCCGGACATATCGGTAGTGTAAGAATTAGAAATGCCCCTATCACATTCGTTTCCCATTTCTTGGGGAAATCCATAACCAAGGGTTGATTTGACATTCAAGTCTTTAATCCTGAATGAAGTCTACTTTTCCACCGGATCAGATTGTCAAGAACATCTAAGCGGAGCTCAGGCTATGGCACATAGCTGGATGCTCACACATTTCACCTCTATTCCCGCATCATAGTTAAGTGTTGTAAAGTGAATGGGCACTGAATATCTCTCCTGTAAATCAAACTTGTTATTCCCTCTTATAATATAACTGTCACCGGCTTCGAAAAAAAAGTCTACTTTTGAATTAAGACCCACATAACTAATCTGGTATGTATATCAACAAGAGAAAAATCGTACATATAGAGACGTGCGTTGCTCCGATCCATGGTGCCAGTTTTCTGAAGTACTATCCGTGCCGAAAAGGTTGTTGCTTTGTAGTTTAAAAATAAACTATAAAGCGACAAACTTTTTGAGACGGAAGGAGTAAATTTGTCAAACCTGCTAGCCACATAGACAGGGACTGTTATTAAATGTTTGCGTTGAACAACTGAATAACCAACGAAAATATCAGGACAATTGTTTATTTTTCGAACAGTAGAAACTGTTGGCAAGTCATTACATTTTTTTTTAGAAACTTGTTCGCAGGTCATTATATGTAGACCAGACAAAATAATAAATGGAGGTACTCATAATATGTAAAATGCCGTTGTCTCAGACTGTGGCTAACCTTGCGGCTGTAGTACGTGTACTACTAGTTTTCTTATCAGTACTGCTGCCCTTTTATGACAGCTAAGTGAGCAGCTTTGACTGGACTAGGTCAGAAACGTCAGCCTTCTTCTTCCTCTGTATTCTATCTCCTTCTTCACATTCCATCGTCCATATATATGTAGTACATATCTGTGCACGCCTGCACGGTAGTCAGCAAACAAGTACTTAAATATTACGAGAGAGGTGTTCATCCTCATCATAGCCGAACTCTCAAGATACATGCATATAGGTAGATATATAAACCGTCGTGTGCGACATTATTAATTAGAACCTGGAGCTAGCTTGAGAGAAGCTGTGAAGGCTGCAGGCGAGAGAGGCGAAAGAGAATGAGAGGTTTTGAGAGGAAAGGAGTCCGGCAGTACAACCGATCGGAGGTGCCGCGGATGCGGTGGACGGAGGAGCTGCACCGGCAGTTCGTCGAGGCCGTCGAGTGCCTTGGTGGCCAGGACGGTGAGTTTCAATCAGAATAATCCTTGTGCTCCTATTATTATTATTTTCAAAAAAAAAATCTGAATTCGCCACATGCATGCACGAGAGTAGGCTGCTAATCACTCGGATGCTGTGAATCCTTTGCTGTGTTCTTTTTGTGGTTTTGAGCTTTCGATCACCTGTTACTTTGTTCATTGATTTTTTTTTCGATAAGATTCAGTTTCTTTGACGGAATCCACCGGGGAAAGGGAAATGAAAACACGTGATCCGCATGCTTGGGATTGTCTATGTTCGAGTGATATATAGTTTTCAGTTTACAATAGCCAGTGGCTAACCTTATTTAGAATTAGCACATGAATTTAAAACGTTTGGTTTTTTGGAGGAGACTTTGAGCCGGTTAGAGATCTTTTTAATTAAAGTTACATATCTTTATTGTTCTGAAAATTGTTTGGTAAAATGAAAATTGCTTATTGCTAAATATATCTTTCTGATCCGATGCTACTTAATTGTTCTGCTCTTATTTTATTGCATATGGTCAGCAGACTGTCATATAATATCTGAAGCTACTATTGTTCATTATATTTTCTTGTACATCAGAATACGCGATATAGGTTTGTTACTCCCTCCTTTCTCGAAAGTTTGTCGCTTTATAGTTCAATTTTGAACTAGAAAGCGACAAACTTTCGAGAAAGGAGGGAGTATAATGTAGCACTTTGTGTACTAAGCTAAGATATGCGATATCTCTAGCTGTATAGTCATTGTAACGGAAAATATTCAGAATGATTCACGATCCAACAATTAACTTTTTTTTCTGAAACAACGATCACGTGATAAATATATTATTTGTCACATTCTTTGCGCTGTACAATTGGAGGATGGGACTCATCTATCTGCTTCCATAATTTAATTTGGAGATTTCATTAGTCAGAATAATTACGATGCTGATCTCGTTTTGCTTGTCTCGCGGCAGAAGCGACTCCGAAGCAAATCCTCCAGCTGATGGGCGTGAAGGGAGTTAGCATATCTCATATCAAGAGCCATCTTCAGGTACCTTTTTATATATCAAGCACATCATATGTAGTAAAACACACTTTTTCTGCTTTATTTTATTCTTATCAATTTGATCAATGACCGAACGTTGCTTCACAAAATTGTTTGTTCAGATGTATAGAAGCTCTAGCAACAGCAGTACCCATCGTTCCAGAGACCAGAAGTTGACATCAACTACCACTGCGAGCAACAGCTGCAAGCGCGTGTTGTTGAACCCTGAACATCACTGCGTTTACGCGTCTCATGATGGAAATGCAGCAGCTTCTTCAGACAAGAACATTCACACCGTGCACCTTGATTGCAGCCAGTACTCATCACCATACCAAATGTAAGTGTGAAGAACCGATCAATCACGCATGATTATTATCCTCAGGAGCATCAACTTAACCATCTGTATTATACTCTCTTCGTTTCAATTTATTTGTCGTTAGTACAACCTCCTTTAGTTCATTTCTAATTTTTTTGATTATCTGAAACGACAATTATTTAGAAATAGAGGTAATATTTTCTTTTGAGTAACCTCGATTTGTGCTTGCAGACCGTCGCTGAAACAGGTGTTCAGTAACTGGGAACAAAGCAGTGGGCGAGTTCCTGGGCACTCCAACGCGCTTACAGCAAAAAAGGTAATACGGAATTTTCCATGTATGGCGATGATGTAGAAAGAAAACTATAAACAGATGCAGACAAAGTTTCCTCAATCAAACCATGGATATATGCCTTGCACTTGCATGTCTTACTCCCTAGAAGCTTCAGTTTGGTTGTGTCTGCATGATTGAAGTGGCCGGCTGCCAAACTATACTACGTACCATACTGCCGTGCATTGACTGTTTACTATGCCCTACGTAGAGTCGTAGACCATTCCCTCGAGCTAGATTAAAATTCTTTCTGAAATTGTACACAACATTTGCCCCCCTGCTGGAGGAATGCGTTTTATTATTTTCGTGCTGAACATTACATATGACTTGTTACGATGCAGGCGATCCGGCCGAGTAACGTTATTTGCAACAAGAAACCTGAGAAGAAGCAAAACGGCTGCGACCTGACGCTGTCGATCGGCCAGTGGCAGGACGCGAGCAGCGACGCCGACGGCTCGAGCACGATCAGCGAGGAGCTCGCCGTGCAGCCAAGGAGCGGATCACTCGGCTCCCAGGCAGCAGCAGCAGGAGGAGTTCGCTTCATCGGGGTGAGACGACAGGAACAGGAGAGCGTGCCGGCTCTGAACCTGGACTTGACCATCTCGTCCTCTTGGCTTGCCTGACGGCGCGTACCCGTTCCAGCGTTGTAACACGCCTGTGTGCAGTTATGGGTGGAGACATGCCGAGGAGCAGACGTGTACCCCTCCGTCTCCAAAATTTTGTCGCTTTGTGGTTTATTTTTGAACTATAAAACGATAATTTTTTGGGTACGGAGAGAGTATACAGTGAACACGAGAGGCTTCAGGCTGTTGTACAGGACATAGTAGTCTTGCTATGTTGCTCTGGTTGTCTAGTCCTACACTTCGCCGCTCCATTTTAGACTTTAGTCATCCAGCTTTGTACATTATTCCTGACCCGTTCGGTTAGAGATAAGGCCTTCAGACGAGGACAGGTGAGGGATCTCTTCCTCTTTATTAGTTTCCTGTGGAGTGTATGCCTGAATTCCTCACCTGTCATCGTCTGTCATATACTAGTATCTCGGATCGGATTACCTGGACTTCATACTTCTTAAAGAGCTACATTTGTTCTTATAATCTTATTGATGTGTTATCATGTTTTGTCGAATGCATGGCAGAGACGGTATTCTACACCGACATTGCTTGCTGGCTGTGTTTGAATTTGTTATTTTGAGCCATCCTCTTTTGTTTTTTTTCTTAGACTTTATGATACCCTTTCTACTACAAAAATACATGCTGGAAATATATGTATCTTTATAATATCAGATATTCTATACGATTGATATTGATGAGACGTTGCTCTTAAATTGTTGTTTCCTTATTGGATCAGTTTGTTCACAGTTCATACTTGGATCTTGGTTCAGCTCAAACCAGTCCACAAACAGTCTCTTACAAACCAAACCAAATAAAAAATCAACCTAAACCCAACCCAACCCAGCCCAATCCAAACCGGTTCCAACCCGTTTTGTAACCGTTTGAGCCCAATCTACCCCACCGGCCTTAGCGTACTGCCCAACCCTAAAACAACGCAGCCTCCGTTCCGCCCCGCCTTCCCGCCCGGCCCGGCGACGCCAGGCTCCCCCGGCGGCTCCTCCTCCCCGCCACGCCCGGCGAGGCCAAACTTCGCTGCGGCGCCCCTCCCCCCCCCTCTACACCGGCGGCTCCTCCTCCCCGCCCGGCGAGCCAAGCTTCGCGGCGGCGCGGCTCGGCTCGGCCTCCCCCGGTGGCTTCCGCGACGGCGCTCGCCCCCCCCCCCCCCCCCCCCCCCCCCCCCCCCGGCGAACCCCGTCCAGTCCCAGACGCGCCGCCCTCCCCTCTGCTCCCCGCCCTTCTCTCATCAGGGCGGCTCCTCGACATCGCTCCGCCCTTTCAGGCATCTCGCCCCGGACCGATCCACCGTCCTCGTCGAAGCCGCGCGGCCACGACTCACCAAGTCAGCAGGTCCTGACTGCCTTCGTTCGCGCCCCTTTTCCAGTCTCAACAAGCTCCGGAAGCATCCGCTGCCGCACTAGGCCGCGCTTTCCGCCCCCCGCCGTTTTCGTCTGTCGCTTGGGGGAGGGGCAAATTCCGCGGAGATGTCGGTGCTCATCGTCACCAGCTTGGGCGACATCGAGGTGGATCTCCACACCACCCAGTGCCCCCTCACCACCAAAAACTTCCTCAAACTCTGCAAGTAAGCACCCTGGACGTTTTCTATGTCTGAGTAACACTGGTTGGATAACTGTTTTTTTTGTTTAATTGATGGGTTATCTACTACTCTATCGAGCGTCCGAGGGCTCCTCTATCACGGGACTGAGTAGGTGGATGAATCATGGTTGATGGTATTCAGAGCTGCAACGGGTGTGGATTGACCGTTTAGTTGATGGAGCTAGTAGTTTTTTTTTTAAGAGAATGATGGAGCTGCTAGATACCGAGAACCTGTATCTGTGGCTGAATTACCTCTAATACTATTTTTTCTTTACTTTCAAGCGTCTTTAGCAGTTTAGCTGCTTAAGGTTCCAGTACTGCTTATCTGTTTCATGAACCTCTAAAACAGAGACTGATTCCTTACTCATATACTTTGATAAACCAGAATGAAGTATTACAATGGGTGTCTTTTCCACAAAGTGGAGAAAGATTTCATAGCACAAACTGGTGACCCAACTGGAACCGGGACTGGGGGTGATTCTGTATACAAGTAAGCACGTCTCTTGATTTAACTTTTGGTATGTGTCTTGTTCAGTCCATTTACTTCTCATATAAAGGTCCACCCCCTTCTTTTATTTATCGAGTTGCTGCTCACTGCATCATAGATTAACTAAAATATTTGACAATTGTCATGCATTGATGTTCTTGGTATAAGCCTTTCTTATCCGCTCCTTCAGTTTGCTACGTAGTGATTGCTGTCGTATATAGCCTGAAAACTGTATATTGTATTTTCAGATTTCTTTATGGTGATCAAGCTCGGTTCTTTGATGATGAGATCCGTCCGGAGTTGAGGCATTCAAAAACTGGAACCATTGCTATGGCAGGTGCTGGTGAAAATTGCAATGCCTCACAAGTACAGTTCCTTCCTAGACTCTACTTTGGTTATCAATAATTAATGTTTTCATTTTTCATGTTCTGATTGGTACTTCTTGATATGTATTTTTGTTTTTAGTTCTACATTACCTTGCGGGATGATGTGGACTACCTTGATGATAAACACACTGTAAGTAGTACATTATTCCATTGAGTGATATATTTTCTCTTATGAACAAATTCCTTTATCTGCAACAATTCGTTTGTGTGTCGTTTGAACAATAGGTGTTTGGGATGGTTGCTGAAGGTTTTGATACGCTGATGAAGATAAATGAAGCTTACGTTGATAATAATGGAAGACCATTCAAGGACATAAGGTTCAATATTGCCTCAGTTACAAAATAAACACTTAAAGCCGCTTCTTCTCTAGCATCAGTTTTCTGCTTTGTTGCTTCCTCTTTATTGGTTTCTGAACTTCCATAATATAACCGTTTGCAGGATCAAACATACATATGTATTGGATGATCCTTTTGATGATCCACCACAGCTTTCTGAACTTGTTCCTGAGAATTCTCCCACAGGAAAGCCACGTGATGAGGTAACTCGACTGTTCTAATCTGACTAATCATGTTCATTTTGTCAATGATCACCAAATCTAATCACATGGCATAACCTCATTTTTTCATTTGTTCATTTAACATCTGTCAAGATTTATGTTGTCTATCAAAAATTTCAATTTATTTGTCCATGTATCTGCTTTCAGTTTTTTTTTTCAGATCTCGACCATGGCATACTTGCAGCTATCGAGTGTACTTTCATTTTTATTTTCAAATTTAGCCATTGCATGTTCATTCAGGGTTGAATTTTCCATGGTTGTTCTCTACTGTTTAAGCTACAGATCGATCGTGTTTTAGCCCTGTACAAATGGTCTATAATGCAAGCCATAGCAGTCTTTTCAATGTGAATATATCATGATCCTCTCTTTCATTGTGAATACACAGGTTGCAGAAGAGCGCTTAGAGGATAGCTGGGTCCCTATGGATGAAACAGTGGCTCCTGAAGAACTTGATGAGCTGATCCGTTTTAGGGAAGCACATACAAATGCAGTAATTCTTGAGGGCGTAAGTTCTGATACCAAAACAAAATGTCATCTTATTCATCTGTAGTTTACTACTGAATCCATAATTTTGACTGATTAATGTCTTGTTTTGTCCAGGTGGGTGATATCCCAGATGCTGAGATCAAACCGCCAGAAAATGTCTTATTTGTTTGCAAACTCAACCCAGTAACACAAGTTAGTATTAGTTCCTAATTAGCTGCCCTTCTTTGTACCTTTTTTGTCAATGTTTTCATCCTTATTTGGTGAAACCATCTATATTTGACAAATTGGATTTTTGAAAAAAAATTCCACTTCTGTAGCTATATTGCTGAACATTTTAGAAAATGTATCTGAAACTATCAAATTCCACTTCTATAATTTTGCTCAAAAGTAATTATCATTTTGCAGGATGAAGATTTATACACAATCTTTTCTCGTTTTGGAACTGTGACATCGTGAGTGCCTTTCTTAGCACTAGTCTCAGTATGCATCTCCCTGTATATACCCTTTTTTCAATTTCATATTCCTAATTCTTGCTTGCAGAGCTGAAATAATTCGTGACTACAAGACTGGAGATAGCTTATGCTATGCTTTTATCGGTACCTATCATTCCTAGAAAACTACTTATTATGTTGGCATTCGTTAAGAAAGTGTTATAATGAGTACCACTGTGATATTTGGCAACTTGTTTATTTTTGTTCATTACACAATAGTGTTGCTTTGTGTAGCTGCCCCTGGCATGTAGTCTGTTCCATGAGCTGTGCTTAACATGTATGTGTTAGGCCTCTTAGTTCAGTATCTATGAACATTAACCAGGGTTGCTGATTGTATAATGGATAAACAGAGGTTGAAAGGACATCAAATAGTATAAGAGAAAAAAGAGTTACATTTTGTATTATTTTCTGTTCTTTTTAATAAGAATCTGCATCCCCACTGCACCCTCTGAAGAAGTACAATCGTAGTTCAAGAGCCATATTGTTTGTTGATAATATCTCGGAAAGATTTTTTTTCTTCACCCTGATTATTTATGCATAGTTGATTAATATGACATGCTAACAGTTTCACTTGATGATCTTTTCTCAGAATTCGAGACAAAGGAAGCCTGTGAACGGGCATTTTTCAAGGTCAGTAGCTCATACTCCCATGTCAATGTTTTTACAGTGGCACTCCTAGCATCTGTTTGCTGGCAACTGGCATATAACAGTACCAACATCAACGTCGCATTTTGGTCCTAAACAAGTTGTCATGGGCTAGCGGCGAAACCCAACAAGAAAGTGTATTTGTCCGCTGGCATACTTTATTGGTTACTATTCACTGCGATGCACGATTTTTGCTGGTGCTATGATAGAAATTTTTCCTTGCTATCTTTTATGATCAACGAATCATATTTTGTTTGTCATTTAGTAGTTCCTTTATGAACAATCACCAAAGAATGTTGCTTACTCAGTGGTCTGATTGTAGATGGACAATTGTCTGATTGATGATCGGAGGATCCATGTTGATTTTAGCCAGAGTGTTTCAAAGTTGTGGGGTCAGTTTAGACAAAGCAAAAAAAATGCAAAGAAAGGTAAAATACCTTAAACTATATTATCTTTCTCTCTGTGTGTGTTATATTTTTTTTCTTGCCTGACCCATCTGGTGATAAAATCTATATAAATGATATAATGCTCCATTGAAGATGGGTGCTTCAAGTGTGGCGCCCCTGATCACCTAGCCAGGGACTGCAACCAAGATAGTGACCAGAAAGACAAAGGTCCCAATTATGTTTTGAAGGATGAAAATACACAGCGTGGTGGGAATCACCGGCGAAGGTAACTCCACCGTTTTTTCCTCCTGACAAGCATCTTTGCACATTGTCTCATGCCTTGATAATTTTATCATTTTGCAGTTATGATCTAGTATTTGACGAAGAAGATGTTGATTATCCTGATAAGAAGGATCATGAAAATGGTCATGGAGAAAAAATTGAAAAGGTAGAAGATCGAAGATCAGGGCTACCACATCGGGGCGAACGTGATAGGAACAGCCGTGAGAGAACTCACAGTGGTGACAAGGGAAGTAAGCGTGGTAAAGAAGACGACAGGAGCCGAGGTCAGAGACATGGTGACTACCACAGCTACAACAGATCTGGTGATCGAAGCTCTGCTAGATATGACGATCGTGATTACAGCAGGCACCAGAATCGGAAAAGAGATAGGGAGGGGGATGAAGATTACAAACGAAGGGATAAATTAGATGGTGAGCGGCCCCATAGAGATGACGGCTATGAAAGGAGCGAGCGTCATAGGAGAGATGAAGTCAGCCACAGGAAAAGGAGCCCAGAAAGTAGACATCGCAGAGAAGACAGTGGACAACGTGACAGAAACAATCATTCTGATGATAGGTACAACAAGGAACGAAGGCACAAAGATGGTCGATAGACCTGCTGTATACGACTGTTGTTTTGCATTTGCCTGCTTTAGTTAGATGTTGCTTTTCACAAACTGACATGTATTTGTAGCTCGAAACCCTTTCCGTAAATGTAGCAGCGTGTGTGTAATGATGTTTGTAACACACATATCTATTTCGTCCTTTCCCGTGTAACGACTAATCAATATTTTGTTGTGCCGAAGTGGAACTGCGGATTGTTGCGAAGTTCATTATTTTCTCTTGGAAGTACTCCGTATTATATTTTTCAATGACGTGGTTAATACTAGGTGACGGAAGATGAATTCCATAAGGCTACACTACGATCCATAATAAGAATTCAACGGAAAATAGAGAGATTAGGCATATGGCAAAACTTCTTGCGTAAAACTCCCAGTCAGCACACGCCGGAAGTCAGGCGACCGGTGCCGACACGCCGGAAGTCAGGCGACCGGTGCCGGCAGTCCAGGAGAGAATGCATGTCGATGGAGCAAGCCCTTTTCCAAAAAAATCTTCCGCCTCAAAAAAATCTCCTAGTATCAAACATGGCTATCAGATATGTCATTATGCAATATTATATATAACTTCAAGGTGCAACCAACTCTATGTCAAAAGTGAAGTATGTTTCACATCATACAAAATATTAGATAGCAATTGTAGAAAATGTTGAGTATTATTAAAAAGGTACACGATCCAAAGTTTACCATATAACGCATTTAAGAAAGTCGTAATAAATGACCAGTAGCATAGATAGACCGAAGTATAATTCCAAAACAAAATATCACCAATACAAAAATCTTTGACAGTGTTGTATCCTCTCTTTTAATTTAGTGAAATAAGATTCAAAATGTGTCTTAACATCTTTCTCAATTAGTATGTCTAGAGTCGCTTAGAATACATGTTTCCGGTGGACATCAGGAAAATGATTGTTGCGTGTCTCCTAAGAAAATCAAACAACTCATGCTAATCAATAAGATTTAAATCTTCTACATAAAAATGCAACAAATAGAAGAAGGATTTATTGACCCTACTTATCAATAGTGTTGATAAGGTTGAATAAAAATAATTATCAATATTGCATCTTTTACTGAGAGATACTAGAATACGGAAATTATAATTGGATAGATAACTCGTGCATCTTCAGACTTTAGAACCGTTGGGCCTACTCGGAGTTCATCTGCAAATGTTGAGAACTTCATTTTTTAATACGGATTACTCCACCTCCATTCCATACGAAACAGAGATTCAAGTTTACGTAGAATCAAACTAGCATATCTAGCTTTACTTCTTTATCAGTTACGCTATGTTGTTTGATCCAAAATCTCCTGTGGGGTTACACAAGCTATTCCAGAACATTAAAGATCTAATAACACTTTTAACCACAACAATACCCATAAGCTAGAAATAATAGTAGTTCAGACTCCACCAAAACAGGGCACAAACCGAAATCATAGTGAGAGTGAGCTTCTTCAATCATCGTCCCCCTCTCCCTTTTTGGTCTATGGTGCAGATAATAGGATAGTTCCGCTGTAATTTTTCATGTCTTTGATGGCTGCCTGGAGCAACGCCTCAACACAATCTTTGATAACCAGCTGCAATTCTAGAGAATAAAGACCTGCCCAAAACTTCAGCAGTGAACAAACATAATAAATGATATCACAAGGATTTTTAATCATCTTATCCTCAAAACAGACTTTGTTCCTACAATTCCAAGTAGCCCAACAAATAGTAGCAAATCCTAAAACATGGAACACCTCACCTCCTGGTAGTACAATGTTGATCCATTCCGAGAACTGGTTAACAGAAGTTGACCTTGATGTACTGCCGAGACAACCAACAACAATACCCCAAACGACCTTTATAGTATTGCAAGTGAAGAACAAGTGGTCTAAAGTCTCCAAGTCCTTACAAAAGCAACAAGCAAAATCACCAATCCAGTGTTTGTGAATCATAACCTCCTTAGTAAGAACTAACTTATGTTCAATCAGGCAAAGAAAAGATTTAATACGGGGTAGAAGTATATGTTTCCAGAACTTTTTATAATTCAATTTAGATTCATTGCCCCCTAATTTATCATACAAAGATTTTACTGAAAAATACGAGATTTAGACCAACACCATATGACAGTATCTTCAGTATTGAAAATCGTGCAATGCAAACAGTTAGGTAGACCATGGTTGAAATGAATGGTTCATCCATTCTGAGCATATTGTGCTATAGTGATGAACTTGTTATTGCAGAATTCATACAACATATTATAAATTTGCATCAGAGGTCTTTTTTCAAGGCAAACATCCTGCCAAAACAGAATTTTTTTTATCATTGCCTAATATGAATATTCTACTATTTAAATAAAGGTTTTGAACTTTTAGTAAATCATTCCAAACAGAGGAATCATAATATCTATGCTTAACAACACCCACAGGAGAATTTTTCAAATATTTGGTTTTCACAATGTCTTGTCATAACCCCTACTTAGTCTCCATCTTCCACCACCATTTAGTTAATAGGCATATGTTCATTTTTCTTAGGTCCTTGACCCCTAAACCTCCATGCCTTTTTTTTACAAACAAGATCCCATTTCACTAAATGGTACTCCCTCCTTTCTCAAAAGATTGTCACCTTCTAGTTCATTTTTGTACTAGAAGGTGACAATCTTTCAAGAAAGGAGGGAGTACTTCTTTTTAATGCTCTCCCTACCACAAAAACTTCCTTCTAGCAATATTCATGCGTTCAATAACAGTTTTGGGTAGCAAGAACATCAACATATGATATATGGGTGTACTGGATAGGCTAGCATTAATTAGAACAAATCTACCAGCCAAAGAGAGAAACTACTCTTCCAAAGTTCAATTTTTTTGTTCATTTTAGCTTCCAACGACAACCAATCAACAACATGAAGCCTGTTAGCAGAAATAGGCACACCCAAATATTTTAAAGGAAAAGCTCCAACTTAACAATTAAAGACACTTGCAAAGGCAGTAGCCTGATCCATATCACCCCTAAAACAAACACTTCGCTTTTTTCATAGTTAATTTTTAATTCAGACATCTATTCATAAAAAGTCATCAAGAGTTTCAAATTTTGAGCATCAGCCAAGGTGGCTTTGATACACAAAATCGTATCATCAGCGTATTGTAAAATAGCAACACCCTTATCTGTTAAACCAGTGGCAAGACCAATAATTACCCCATTTTATTTGGCTCTATCAATCATCCTAGTGAGGCAACCAGTCGAAAAATTAAACAGAAGAGGGGAAATATGATCTCCTTGTCTGACCCCTCTGTAGCTTTGGAAGTGAGGGCCAATAATTTCATTAATTTTGACACTTAAAGTCCCATTTTCTAAAATACTTCTGACCCATGCACACCAGGTATCAGAAAATCCCCTCAACTTAAGACAATTAATTAAGAATGCCCAATTTACTTTATCATAAGTTTTTTCAAATTCCAATTTTAAAATCAAACCTTATTCACTTTTTTCATTTTTGAATCATGTAGAATTTCATGTAATGCTAAGACACCATTCATTATATTTTTTTTGGGGTGGGGGGTGAATGTAGATTGAGCTCTGTGAATTAACTTTTGAGCCAACGGTTCAAGTCTTACAGTCATAACTTTAGTAAACCATTTGTAAATGCAGTTTAGTAAGCAAATAGGTCTAAAATGTTGAATCTTTTCTGCATTATTAGTTTTTGGAATCAAAGTGATAATACCGAAATTAGTTCTATAAATATTTAGTTCCCCTTTATGAAAATTCTCAAAAAATGTTCATAATGTCATTTTTTGATAATATTCCAGAATGCTTGATAGAACTCTGTTGGAATGAGATCAGGGCCTCAAGCCTTATTAGTCTTCATACCAAATAGAGTTGTCTTTACTTCCTCTTCCTCAAAAGGTTTTATAAGCTCTCTATTCTCTTCAAAAGTCACCCCCTCCTGATCATTCCATAAGTCACGACTAATTTGGAAGGAGTAACCTCCTGATTTACCAAACAAGGATTTGTAAAAGTCAGTGGCATGTTTGAGGAGATCATTGATTCCAGATATTACATTACTTTCATGTTGCGGAGAAAAAATTGTTCTTTTTCTTCTTTTCCCATTAGCAATTCTATGAAAATATCTTGTATTTTGATCACCCTCCCTTAACCATTTGTCACGGCTACGCCTAGACCAGTATATTTCCTCTTGTCGGTACCCTAAAAACCATACACCCCCTGAGGTTACAAAGATCTCAAGGGAAGGGCATCTACTCAAATTAAAGACCCTCGGGGGCCCACCTGTCAGACATAACCGGACCTGCTTCTCCAAAATGGTTAACCCCTAGGTTGCCACGTGTACTGTTAGACCGGAGCTATTACCCGCAAGGGTGAAGCTCCGGGCTAGGTACTGAAACGGCACCTCCGGACTTAACCCCTGACCGAGAGAAGCTCCGGACCTGACACGTGCCAGGCCACCCCGGAGCTTCCCGCTTCCCACAAGCAAGCTCCGGAGCTGCCACGTGTCCATACGTCGGAGCTGGCCGCTTCAAACCTCCGAGAGACATTGTAACGGCTCCGGATCTTCAAAGGACAGCCGCAGACTTCAAGACCCGATTAATTATCATTAATTCCACGTTAATGATACTTAATCGGACGATCTTAACACCTGTAACGGCACTGTCGGAGCCGTTACAGGGTTATTAACAACAATTAATCTCGTGTATCAATACTAGTAACCGCCAGGGCCACATGTCGGGCCAGGCTGACTTGTAACGGTTTGTCCTTGTACTATAAAAGGACAAACCGACGATACACGAGGGGAGAACTCTCGAACGCTCTGAAGCTCACTAGTTAATACAACACACACACACACCCGTGGAGTAGGGTATTACGCTCAGGCGGCCCGAACCACGTAAACCACTGTGTCACTCGTGTCCAATCGCGTTTCACCTTCTTGAGTCTCCGCGCGCCCAAACCGAACTACAAACTCCTTCAACACTTTAGTAGTGTCAGGGGATCTGCCGACTCCAACAGTCGACAGTTGGCGCGCCAGGTAGGGGGGCCTGAGATCTTCAAGAATGGTGAATTTTGCGGCTGGATCATCCAACGGGCAACCTGCTGCTCAGGCTGTCGGAGGCAATCCCTCCAACATGCAGCCACCGGCAGGAGCCTCAGCACCAGCAGGAGTCACACTCCCACCACCACCATCTTCTCCGGCAAGACATGCCGGACAACATGATGGTGCACCGGCGTCACATTCTGCGCCGGCAAGTCGTGACAACCCAGATGATAGGAAAATTGATCCCGATCTTCCGAAAGGTAATGGATAAGTCGATTGATGTGGAGATCTCGACGTTGATGATCCGAGGCTCTCGAGTAGAACACGAACAGCCCATGCAATCACTACACCACCGCTCCGTTGGTTATCAACCGTGCTTCACACGATTGACCTCGCCAAGAAGGCTAATCCCTGCAAGTGCAACCGAGAACACAAGCAAGAACGTAGAAGAAGCAATCTGAAATTGCTGAATTGGGGTTTCACAAACTGTAGAACAGCGATATTATTAATCTATGCAAAACCCAATTGTTCATGGCGGTTACTATGGAGTATATATAGGTGGGAGGACGTCCAAGGGGGTGTTAGGGTCGTGACCTAACCCTAAGACACGAAAATAATGGACTTAGACTTGATACAAGGCCCAATGGCCCAATACGGTGGCGCAGCACCCTGACAGATTCTGTACTCGATTTTGTTTCGACGATTCCCGTCGACTCCGAAGTAATTTTGACATGGGACCGGAGCCATTGTAAAGTTTATCCTCTCCTCTTTCCGTGCATATGTAGAACGTCCAAAACGGAGTTCGTATGCGTCCTTGGCGTCCGTTTTAGTGCGTACTGCTCCTGGACTCCGAGTTGGTTACAATTTGGAGTTTGGTTCGGTTTCCATCTTCTTTGAACGAATTCTCTGGTCTTCCACGTCCCTAATACTCCCTCCAAGTACTCCTTGAACCTCTCCATGGATCCTAATCACAAATAAATCATTAAGTAGCAATCTATGCTCAAAAACACATAAGGAAATATATAAGAACTAGTTCACCTCTGAAATTAATTGTTGTGTATGAACTCTATTGATTGCATCTTGTATATTCAGCAGAGTGTTGTTTGTATCCATATAAGTGATGTCCTCATCATCCTCCCCTTCTTGAATTGGAGTCGTCCTCGACTCAAGTTCATCTTCTATCATGTGTGGGTCCATATGTGCAACGCCATCAAATCTTCTTGTAAGCATGAAAGGAGGAGGCCAAGGTGGTGGACGGCATAGTGCACCATCTTGATCTTGTCCATCAAATAAGAGTGCACATTCACTTGAGCCAGGATCCCAAACAAATAAACATTGTGTCATGTTTGTAAGTGCAATAATAATATGCATGATCTCATCATTCTCCCCTTCTTTATGACAAGCCGTCCTCGGCTTGCTCGTATGTCCAGCAAAAAGTCTTGCTTTGGGGGTAGAGTTTAGGCCCGAGTGAGCACTGTCCATATTGCACAACTGCAGTGAAAAATGTTTTTGTTGTCCCTGCTGCAAGGAAAAAATACTAGAAAAACTTGACAAGATATTATTAGCGTTAGTACATTCATTTACTTGACCATGTTGTTGTAGCACAAAAGGAGCTTCCTCATTTGAACATACGTAAACTTTATGCACCATAAACACACCACTATGTTCATATTTGCCTATTGCATGAAAAATATTTCTACTTAACAAAGGCAATTCAGATTGGGAAAATATTCTCTTCTTTACTATATCTAGATCACAAAGAGTGTCAAATTCAATATAACCCAAAGTATTTAGAGAAGACAAAAAATTCAGCTCATCATTTTCAGCAGTAGTGGTGATCAAATTATGAATTTCAGCACAAGTAGGTGAATCCAAAACACAATCATCTTGTACATTAACTTGTTTTTGCATAGGTATAATAGAGTTATCAGCACACAACTCTTTCGTAGCGCAATGATCAGCAGGAAAATCAACATGTGACAATGGTGTATAAATAAACGATTCTAATATTTGCTCCTCAAAAATAGCATGATTGGTGGAAAAATTCAGAACATCCAAAAACTTTGTATTTGTAGAATGTTTTGCCTTACCATGTTCAGCAGTGATTTCGAGTGCATTATGAGTTGATCCATCTAAAATTTCACAAGTGTTGTCAAAAGCCTCGTTCTCTTTTGCATCATCTATATTATTTTCTATATTGTCCTGCAAAACGTTAGACACAAAAGGAGGTGCAACAAGAAATTTCTCCTCAAATTTCTGAATTTCTTCTTTGCACATAGATACATTAGCAAAAGTTTCTCGCATAAGAATTTTTGTTTCTTTCCATGTTCGAGGTTTTTCTATATCGCTTAAGTTGTCCCACCAAGTTAATGCACAATCAACTAATGCACTAGAAATATTTCTAATCTTCCTCCTCTCACACATATGACATTTTCCAAAAATTTTATCTAACTCTATTTCCCAAGCAATATATTCATCATAACCAAGACCATCATAAGAAGGAAGAGATGGGAGAATGTAATTACTTCTTGTGGAAGGTGTTATAAAGGTGGTCTGAATGTCATGTGAATCCTTGGTTGATGTTTGATTTTTAGTGAGCAACTCCATCGCCGTCTTCATCATATCCATCATCTCAGCATATAATGCATGATTCTTGCTTTTACCTGACATTGTTAGTAGCAAACAGAAGACAACCCAAAAAAAATTTGTTATCCCTATCAACTACAAAGGATAATGAAAAAGTGGAAGTGGAATCACACACTCTCAAGCGTCTTACCACGCTCTTACAAGTGTTCTTACCGACACTGCAGGTGGCAAACGGTGGCCGGTATGAAGAAACCAATGAAGTGTGGGATGATTGCAAAGGTGTATCGATTCTCCTCAAGAGTAAGGTGTAGCTTGGATGGCACTTTATTTGTAGCAAGGATTAGCAACAATGAAATCAGATAGTAAAGTTGAATAAGTGTCCAAAGTATTTGTCAAAGTTGCTGGCCTAAATGTGTTCCTAGTAGTTCAAGCTAGCAAGACATGAGACAAAACTAGATGACACAAAGAATGCAAGCACTTCTGTTTTTTTGTTGTTTTTTTTCCTCTTTTTTTGTGCGGCTTTTGTTTCTTGTTTTGCACTTGCCTTTTTCTTTTTTCTTCCTTTTTTTTTCAGAATGTGCTGCAAGGGAAGAACACAATGAAAATCAACCCAAGATATCTCGTGTGTCTGTCGCAGATTTTCTGCTCAATCTTCCAAGGACAAATAGGCACACTTATAGGCTCTAAATTGGAAAACTTAGAACAGCAAGATTGTAGATATATCTCTCCTCTTTAATTTCAATATATGGAAGACCTATTTTGGAAAAGAACAATAGGAGATACTGACCCCGAAATACAGACTGTTCAGAATTTTTAGGTCAATAACAGATTCGGATCTAATGCAATTTAGACATCGATAACTATATTTTCTGGGATAATAATGAATATGAAAGTTATAGAGCACTTCTTAAGCTTTCCATAAAGTGCAAGAACACCAAAATCCGAGTTCGTATGAGCAAGATATGATGAAAATACCGAACTGGACAGAGGTGAATCTAATCTGGACGTGATGACGTGATTCAAAAGGATGAATCAACACAATGCAAAACTCAAACTAAGACCAAAAACACTTTCTAAACCAGCAATATGAATCAACAACGGACACAAACTCAACAAAACCAAACTGAATAACAAAGTTGCAAAGGCTCAATGTGGTTTGGACAAAGTAATGAACAGATCTACTAAACTGCAAGTTTTTTTGTGGCTTTTTTGTGGACCCTAGGTATGAAAAACAAAACTAATGTAATGGATAGATGAATTACCTAACGGGCAACCTGGAAATCTGATACCAATTGATAGGAAAATTGATCCCGATCTTCCGAAAGGTAATGGATAAGTCGATTGATGTGGAGATCTCGACGTTGATGATCCGAGGCTCTCGAGTAGAACACGAACAGCCCATGCAATCACTACACCACCGCTCCGTTGGTTATCAACCGTGCTTCACACGATTGACCTCGCCAAGAAGGCTAATCCCTGCAAGTGCAACCGAGAACACAAGCAAGAACGTATAAGAAGCAATCTGAAATTGCTGAATTGGGGTTTCACAAACTGTAGAACAGCGATATTATTAATCTATGCAAAACCCAATTGTTCATGGCGGCTACTATGGAGTATATATAGGTGGGAGGACGTCCAAGGGGGTGTTAGGGTCGTGACCTAACCCTAAGACACGAAAATAATGGACTTAGACTTGATACAAGGCCCAATGGCCCAATACGGTGGCGCAGCACCCTGACAGATTCTGTACTCGATTTTGTTTCGACGATTCCCGTCGACTCCGAAGTAATTTTGACATGGGACCGGAGCCATTGGAAATTTTATCCTCTCCTCTTTCCGTGCATATGTAGAACGTCCAAAACGGAGTTCGTATGCGTCCTTGGCGTCCGTTTTAGTGCGTACTGCTCCTGGACTCCGAGTTGGTTACAATTTGGAGTTTGGTTCGGTTTCCATCTTCTTTGAACGAATTCTCTGGTCTTCCACGTCCCTAATACTCCCTCCAAGTACTCCTTGAACCTCTCCATGGATCCTAATCACAAATAAATCATTAAGTAGCAATCTATGCTCAAAAACACATAAGGAAATATATAAGAACTAGTTCACCTCTGAAATTAATTGTTGTGTATGAACTCTATTGATTGCATCTTGTATATTCAGCAGAGTGTTGTTTGTATCCATATAAGTGATGTCCTCATCACCAGAACACGCGCTCCATGCAGCGCGTGCTCTTCTCCAGCGACCACCACCTCCGGATGCATCTCAAGGTGCCATGGAGCAATGGAGGGCTGATGTTGAGCATTTGGTCGCAGCAGCGGCCGAACGCCTCAACAACCAGGGTCCACCTCCTTCAGGGCGGGCCCCGTCGCAGCGACGGACGTTGTCTGGAAGACTTGGTCCGCATGTCTCCAACAACCGAAGACGAGCTGCGTCACAGCAAGTGACGTCGTTGCCCTCTGGGGCACGACGCACCCATACCGCATCTCGGCTTTCGACACATGACCTCCGGGCGGAGCTTGATCGCCGATACCGTCAACAGGATGGCCGTGTCCACATCGAGCGAGCTCGAGAAAGACGAGATGCTCAAGACCTTTCTACTCTGGAAGGAGTAGGAGGAGGCTGTTCCGCCCTAGCCATGCACCTGCGCATGGTTAGATGGCCACAGAAGTTCCGGCCACACTTGCCGGAAAAATTCGACGGGACTGTCAATCCCGTAGAATTTCTGCAGATATACTCCACTGCGATCCTAGCAGCTGGAGGAAACGAGGCCGTAATGGCCAATTACTTTCCAGTGGCCTTAACTGGGACCGCCAGGTCCTGGTTTATGAGCCTTCCACCCAACTCTATTGACAGTTGGGAGGAGCTGTGCCGTCAGTTCACTGCCAACTTCGGGAGTTCATACACCCGATCGGACACTGAACTGGACCTTTTTGCGATCGTGCAAAAAGGAGGAGAATCTTTGCGGTCATTCATCCAGAGATTCTCTCAGGTACGTAACACAATCCCTTCTATCTCAAGCGCTTCTGTTATTGTGGCATTCAGACAGGGTGTGCGAGACAAGAAGATGTTGGAGAAGCTGGCGATCAAAGAGATCACCAGCGTCACGGAGCTCTTCAGCTTGGCAGACAAATGTGCCAGAGCTGCGGAGGGCCGTGAAATGCACTCCAAACCAGCCTTGGAGGATCATAAAAAATCCTCCAAAGAAGAAGCCGCTACCTCCGGGAGTGGCAAGAAGAAAAAGAATACCAACGGCAAGAAGAAGTCGTCGGCCGGCACATCCAACGTTGCAGCCACTGCAACTCCTGGTGGCCGGGGGCCACGACCCGAGAAGCGACCTCGACCGTCTTCTGAAGACGGTGGCAAATCCAAGATGTGGTGCCCCATTCACAAAACGAGCAGCCACAGACTGGAGGACTGCCGGGAGGTCCAAAACCTTGCCGAGCGCTACCACAAGCGTCGGGAAGGGTCTCCCTTCCGACAGAGGGAGGGAAAACAAAAGGTCGATGAAGCTCCGGCTGAAGAGGAGTTAGGGTTTCAGGACCCCAAAAAGGTTCTGAAAGCCGTCTACACCTCCGTCGACGATGACTCCGACGTCTCCGACAACGAGCGTCGAAAAACCATGAACACCATCTTTGGTAGATCATGGGACATCACTTCTCGTCGTGTCATCAAGACTATGCGACGGGATATGGCTGCTGTAGCTCCTACAGCTAGACCGGAGCCACATCGAAAGTGGATGGACACACCCATCACTTTTGATGCTTCGGACTGTCCTCAAAGCATGGTCGGAGCTGGCCAATTACCCTTGATGGTATCTCCCACCATCAACAACATCCAGCTCCATCATGTCCTGGTAGACGGAGGTTCGGGGCTTAACCTCATCAGCTTCGAAGCTTTCACTAAGCTTCAGCTCAGACCTTCGGACCTCCAGCCCTCTCGACCTTTCTCTGGAGTAGGTCCGGGGGCCATTACTCCACTCGGAGCTATTACTCTCCCCGTTACCTTCGGGACCCGGGAGAAGTATCGCACCGAGAAGTTGGTCTTCGACGTCGCTCAGATCAACTTACCATTCAACGCCATCTTGGGTAGACCTGCCTTGTACAAATTCATGGCAGCTGCTCATTATGGATACCTGGTGTTGAAGATGCCAACACCAGTAGGCGTTGTCCGGATCCGCGGAGATCGCACTGCCGGAGTAACTGCTCTGGAGGAACTCCACGCACTCACCACAGCGCAAGAGGAGGACTCCAGACAGAAGCAAGCTCCACAACCTCCGAGCATTCGTCAACAAGGCTCGACCTCTGCACCCCGTGTGCAGCCAAGCGGCGACACTGACATTCCCGTCAAAGTCGTCCAAATTGGTTCCAATGTCACTCAAACTACCCGCATATCGGGTGGCTTGAACGACAAATAGGAACTCGCGCTCATCACTTTCTTCCGGGCTAACGTTGACGTGTTTGCTTGGCAACCGTCACAAATGCCTGGGATCCCCAGGGAAGTGATTGAGCACAATCTGAAGATTTACCCCGACGCTCGGCCTGTGCATCAGAAACCTCGGAAGCAATCTGTAGAGCGACAGAACTTCATCCGACAAGAAGTGAAGAAGTTGCTTGAAGCCGGATTCATCCGAGAAGTCTACCATCCAAAATGGTTGGCAAACCCAGTCGTTGTGCCCAAGGCCGGCGGGAAACTTCGGATGTGCATCGACTACACCACACTGAATAAGGCATGTCCAAAAGATCCATTCCCACTACCTAGAATAGATCAGATAGTGGATTCCACCTCCGGGTGCGAGTTACTGTGTTTTCTAGACGCATATTCTGGATATCATCAAATCAGGATGTCTAGGGAGGATGAAGAGCATACTTCATTCATCACAGTGGACGGATTGTATTGTTACACAACCATGCCTTTTGGTCTCAAGAATGCAGCTTCAACTTTTGTACGAGCTATGTACAAAACTTTCGAAGAACTCATCAAAGACATAGTGGAAGTGTACGTCGATGACATCGTGGTCAAAGTCAAAAACAAGGAGTCCCTCTTGGACACCTTGCAGGCTGTCTTCGATAAGCTGCGGGCCACCCGCACGAAGCTGAACCCAGACAAGTGCGTCTTCGGGGTTAGTTCCGGAAAGCTTCTTGGTTTCCTGGTAAGTCACCGGGGCATAGAGGCTAATCCGGCGAAGATAAAAGCCATTGAAGACATGCGGCCACCAACCCGCATCAAAGACGTCCAAAAATTAACTGGATGTCTAGCAGCCCTCAGCCGGTTCATTTCAAGACTGGCGGAAAGGGCACTTCCCTTCTTCAAGTTACTGAGGAAGTCCGGACCATTCCAATGGTCTGAAGAAGCAGAGAAGGCATTCCAGGAGCTGAAACAGTTCCTCACCACCCTACCAGTCTTGGTAGCTCCGAACCCTGGTGAGCCTTTATTGCTTTACATTTCAGTTGCTGACGAAGTCGTCAGTATGGTTCTGGTTGCGGAGAGACCGGAACTACCCAATACTCAGGAATCCAGACCCCTTCGGGAGGGTCCGGAGGTTCCTGAAAGCGGGTCTGGGTCCCAGCTCCCAGACTTGAACCCACAAGAAGCCACTTCAGAGGACCCGGATCCCTCCGAGAGGATCCAGGTCATTCCTGAAGAAGCTCCGGGTTCCTCCACCCAGAACCCGGAGGTCCCCGAAGAGAGTCTGGACCCCTCCGAGAAGGTCCGGATCAATGAAGAGGAAGCTCCGGACCCCTCCGGGAGGGTCTGGACCATTCAACGCCCGGTATACTTCATCAGTGAAGTGTTACATGATGCCAAGACTCGATACCTAGAGGTGCATAAACTGCTTTATGCAGTTCTTATTGCCTCAAGGAAGCTTCGACACTATTTCCAAGCTCACAAAGTCTCGGTGGTGACCTCATATCCACTTCGAGCGATCCTGCATAATCCCAATTCAACTGGGAATATTGCAAAGTGGGCAGCGGAATTGGCTGAATTCGACCTTGAATTCATTCCAAGACAAGCAATCAAGAGTCAAGCGTTGGCAGATTTCGTGGCAGAATGGACTCCCTCTCCATTAAACCCTGGGGGCCCCAGCGAGCAGAAGACGGAACCTCAAGTTCCAGCCTTCACTAAGCCTCACCGGACCCTTTACTTCGACGGCTCCATGCAGAAGCAGGGAGCCGGAGCTGGAATCCTTCTCCTCGCACCAACCGGGGAGAAGGTGAAATACATGGTACACCTTGACTTCAAGGCAACCAACAACATGGCGGAGTACGAAGCACTCATCTATGGATTAAAGGTGGCACTATCATATGGTGTCAAGCAGTTGCTGGTCAAAGGAGATTCATAACTTGTCATCAAGCAGGTGAAGG
This sequence comes from Tuctoria greenei, assembly GCA_036927565.1. NCBI lineage: Eukaryota > Viridiplantae > Streptophyta > Magnoliopsida > Poales > Poaceae > Tuctoria > Tuctoria greenei. The sequence continues at coordinate 1,355,982 of JAYESD010000002.1, read as the reverse complement.
GTGAATGCTCCTGCAATAATCTCCAGCTGGCTGCTTACCTCCTTGAAGTCCAGAGGCTTCAGAAGGACTTCGAAGTCCTAGACCTTCACCATGTTCAGCGTGCTCACAACGCTGAAGCTGACGAACTCTCGACCAAGGCGTCAACTGGAGCTCCGGCTCCTGACGGAACCTTTGTCCGGAGGTTGTCAAAACCCACAGTTCAGCCTGCCGAACTGAACGAAGGGGGCGAGATCAGCATCCCGAAGCTGACGGTCCCGATGGCCCTGTTACCATGGCAGCCATCAAGGGTCGTAGGTGCTGCCGGAAGCTCCGAGCAACCCAGCACGCAAGACTCAAATGCTCAAGTTAGTTCCGATGCATGGATCTCGGAGATCCGGAGCTACTTGAAAGACAACATCCTTCCTGACGATGATGTATCCGCTGACCGGGTAGTCAGATTGGCTAAAAGATACACGTTGGTAGAAGGGGATCTCTACCGGCGCGGTGCCAACGGCATCCTAATGCGGTGCATCACAAGGGAAGAAGGCTGCGAACTCCTCGCAGAAATCCATGGAGGCGAGTGTGGGAACCACGCATCTTCCCGCACGCTGGTCGGAAAAGCCTTTCGGCACGGCTTCTACTGGCCTACAGCGCTCCAGGATGCCACTGAGCTAGTGAAGAAATGCAAAGCATGCCAATTTCATGCAAAGCAAATTCATACACCTGCTCAGTCCTTACAAATGATACCTCCTACATGGCCTTTCGCTGTGTGGGGGATGGACATCTTGGGACCCTTCCCAAGAGCCGTCGGAGGTTACAAGTTCCTGTACGTCGCCATCGACAAGTTCACCAAGTGGCCGGAAGCTACTCCCGTTGTGACGATCAACAAACAATCTGCAATCAATTTTCTACAATCCATCGTGAGCAGGTTCGGAGTCCCAAATAAGATCATCACTGATAATGGGACTCAGTTCACAAGCTCCGCATTTCAAGGATATTGCGAAGACCTCGGCATACAAGTTTGCTACGCTTCTGTAGCTCATCCTGCCAGCAATGGACAAGCCGAGAGAGCAAACGCAGAGATCCTTAAAGGACTCAAAACGCGCACTTATGAGCGTTTGAAAAAGCACGGAGCCAATTGGATCGAAGAGCTTCCGCCCACTCTATGGGCCAACAGGACTTCTCCAAGTCGGGCAACCGGAGAAACACCCTTCTTCCTGGTGTACGGAGCTGAAGCGATCCTTCCTCCGGAAATCACCTTGGGTTCCCTCCGAGTCCGGACCTTCGACGAAGCCGCGCAGGACCAGCTCCGGCGTGAAGACCTAGACCTCCTCGAGGAGGGAAGGTGCCAAGCAGCTGTTCGGAATGCCCGATACCGCCAAGCTCTACGGCGCTATCACCAGCGGCATGTACACAACCGACAGCTCGAGGAAGGCGATCTGGTGCTACGGAGAATACTATCCAGAGAAGGGCAAAACAAACTTTCCCCCGGCTGGGAAGGGCCCTTCCGAGTGATCAAAGTATCCCGTCCCGGAAGCGTTCGCTTGGCTACCGAGGATGGGACACCTCTCCCAAATCCTTGGAACATCGAGCACCTCCGTAAGTTTTACACTTAATTCCACGGAGGTGAGTCTTAAGTAACTTGAAATGTATGTTATAGAGTCATTGTACAGAGTCGGGTAGTTCCTCCGGGAGAGCAGCCGGACCTTTCCCGAAAGGTTTGAAAAGCTCATGCAACACTTGATACAGTCTCCGGACTAGAAGTGTGGCTAACTACCCTGGGTTAAACGAGAAACCAAACACACTTAGCCTGGTTCCGTACCCTAAGAGTGTACTTGTTTCCCCTGTACCCCGGACCTATAATGAAAGACATCTTTATGTGAAATAGACTCCACGTGCATTCATTTTTGCATAGGCTCGACATTTTTATTTTTCTCTTTCTTGTCTATAACAGAAACGTGCAATTCTTAAGAAATTCTAGTTTGACCGTGTCGACTGTTGGAGTCGGCAGATCCCCTGACACTACGAAAGTGTTGAAGGAGTTTGTGGTTCGGTGTGGGCGCGCGGAGACTTAAGAAAGTGAAACGCGATTGGACACGAATGACACAGCGGTTTACGTGGTTCGGGCCGCCTGAGCGTAATACCCTACTCCACGGGTGTGTGTGTGTTGTATTAACTTGTGAGCTTGAGTGTTCGAGAGTTCTCTCCCCTCGTGTATCGTCGGTTTGTCCTTTTATAGTACAAGGACAAACCGTTACAAGTCAGCCTGGCCCGACGTGTGGCCCTGGCGGTTATTGGCATTGATACACAAGATTAATTGTTGTTAATGACCCTGTAACGGCTCTGACAGTGCCGTTACAGGTGTTAAGATCATCCGATTAAATATCATTAATGTGGAATTAATGATAATTAATCGGGTCTTGAAGTCCGCGGCTGTCCTTTGGAGATCCGGAGCCGTTACAACGTCTCCCGGGGGTTTAAAGCGGCCAGCTCTGACGTATGGACACGTGGCAGCTCCGGAGCTTGCTCGTGGGAAGCGGGAAGCTCCGGGGCGGCCTGCCACGTGTCAGGTCCGGAGCTTCTCTCGGTCAGGGGTTACCTCCGGAGGTGCCGTTTCAGTACTTGGCCCGGAGCTTCACCCTTGCGGGTAATAGCTCTGGTCTGACAGTACACGTGGCAACCTAGGGGCTAACCATGTTGGAGAAGCGGGTCCGGTTACGTCTGGCAAGTGGGCCCCCGAGGGTCTTCAATTTAAGTAGATGTCCTTCCCTTGAGATTTTTGTAACCTCAGGGGGTGTATGGTTTTTAGGGTACCGACAGTGGCCCCCTGGACCTACCTCCGGGGAAGGCCAACGGGATGAAGTCATTCCGCCGGAGGTGGGTCCATACTTGCGACTCTTGAACTGGGTCTTCAAGGGTCTTCGGAGGTGCCTTTGGCGGGGCTTTACGGTTAAGTCCTGACGCGTGGCGCACCTGAGGCGGCAGATAAGATCTTTGACGTGCGGATCTCTCGCAATTGAAGGTCGTCGGTTCCCGATACGAAAACCATATCGGTTCCGCGCGCCTTGTCAGTCCGCCGCCTTTGGGTTTCCCGCCTCGTGATGACAACTGTTCGCCTGGGTAAGAGCCTCGACTTGATCGTCGGGGTGGTCCTGGGCCCTCTTGTCATCGGCTGGGTTGAATTCTTGAGTAGTATGCTTGACTCTCCTGCAGTTTCCATCCAAGCGTTGCGAGGGCTTACTTAAGAAGGAAAGCGCACCGTCGGGAGTTCTTTACGCTTTCCATCTGTTCTTGCGCTCAAACTCCCAACTCGTGCTTTGCTTCCCTTCTCTCGCCTAGCTGTGCTGCGATGGAGTTGGGTCTGCGTGAGAGTCGTTTGAAGACGGAGAGTGATCTGAAGAAGGTCCGAGCCCTCATGGGGTGGTCGTCGGACTTCTTCAACCGTTCAGTCCGCGCCGGCGGGGAGCTTCCCTTTAAAAAGGAGCACTCCGGCGAAATGGTGTACTTTTCATCGTACGCCATGGTGGGGCTGATCCCACCGTTTTCTTCCTTCTTCTTGATGCTGCTGGACTTCTATGGTCTACAGCTATACCACCTTGGCCCTCGCTCCCTCCTCCTTGTGTCCATCTTTGTCCACTTCTGCGAGATGTGGGTGGGCATCCCTCCCTGCATCGAGCTCTTCCGCACCTTCTTCACCGTCCAAACCACCGGCCGAAGTGACGAGTACCTTGGCTTCTACTACTTTGTGAAGCGCAAGAAGTGCCCGTTCAAGTACCTCCGGTCGTTCCCTTCTGGGAAGTGGGATGACTGGAAGAAAGATTGGGTAGTTGTCCGGGTGGAGGAGCACGAGCGGTTGGAGCTGCCAGACGGTCTGCCCGGCATTGACACGTCGGTGTGGAGCGAAGTTCGGTGCTGGCGGCAGCTTTCGACCCCGTCCTGTCCAGGATCCGCCAATGTGTGGAGGGAGGATTGACTCCCCAGGCGGTGTTCTGCAACTTCCTGTCCAACAGGTGGGCGCCGCTGAAGAGGAGGGAGAAGCTCGCCTGGGCCCTCAACAGCATGATGGACGAAGACCAGGTTGAGACCGGGTTGAAGTCCAACATGGTGGGGAAGTCCTTGGAGTTTCACCTCAAGAAATTCCAGCACGGCATCGATGTAGACGGAGAGTACTTGACTCCGCCACCGGCTTTCCTCCCCCTGAACGTGGAAGTTGAGTTCAGCAGGGAGCTCCGGCGGAAGATGCCCGCGCTTGACGACCTTGGCGTCGTTGAGAGAAGATCGACCGCCCGGTTGGCGATTCCTGGGTTGTCGGAAGGCGGCTCCGCCCCTGTCTCTCAGCCAAGAGCTGAGGTCACCGGCAAGGGCAAGGAGCTGGCGGAGGAGCCGGAGAGCCGGAAGAGGAAGCTGCGACATGCGGTCGGAAGGTCTGTCGGACTTGCTACTTCCCCCCCAGTTTCCCGTCTTCAGGAAGGAAGATCCTCCGCTGCTGTAGCGGCTGTCCCCGTGGTGGGGTCTTTCCGAAGCGCAACTGTTCCGGCGGTGGGATCCTCCCGGAGTGCGGCTGTCCCCGTGATGGGTCCCTCCAGAGGTGCCAGCTCCGGACAGGCGACTCCGGTTCGAGAAGCGGTGAGGGCCTCCAGGTCTAGGAGTTCCTCCCGGTCAAGGAGAGCTCCGACCCGGGAAACGCCCGCGGCTACGACAAGTCCTGGGAGTCCTCCCGGAGCTCCTACGCCGACCGTGGCCAGCCCGGAACGTCCGGGAAAGAGGTTCCGCGCAAGCTGGTGCATGAGCCTCCCAAGGTAATTTTTCTTGCCTACCTCAATTAACTTTTAATTATAGCATCTGTTTGCTCAATTTCTTCATTCTTCATCCGCAGCGTTCCCAAGAAGGGGAGTGAAGCTCTGCCCTCAGCCACAGTGTCTGAGGCTGCGAGGGCTTCTGCTCCAGCCCCGGTGCCGCCCCAGGCGGAGGCTGCGACAGCTCCGGCGCCGGCTGTCGTGGTCATGGACCTCGACTCGTCTCCAGAAGTTCCCGTGGTAGCGCCGGACCACGGGATTGAAGATACACCAGCGGCACCCGCTCCGGAGGTTGAAGCTCCGGGCCCCTGTGCTGCAGAAGTAGATGCTCCGGCTGTCGAGCCGGAGGAAGCAGCGGTCTCGGCTTCAGAGCCGGAAAGTGCTGAAGCCCCGGCGGTTAAGCCGGAGGTAGCTGAAGCCCCGGCGTGCGAGCCGGAAGTTGAAGTGGTCCCGACAATTGAGCCGGTTACTTCTGAAGCTCCGGTCGCAGAGCCGGTAATTATTGGAGCGCCGGCTGCAGAGCCGGTGATTGTGGAGGCGCCGGCTGCAGAGCCGGTGGTCGAAGAGGTGAGGGAGCTTGAGCCTCCCTCAGAAGAAGCGTCCCGGCCGGAGCTAGTGGAGGCGACGACGTCGATGGTACCTGTGGCGGAGCCAGAGTGCCTGAACGAAGTCGCCGGCCCCCAGCCTGAGGGGGCGAATGAAGATTTGGTGGCGGGACCTTCTTCGGTGGCGACTGAGGCCATCGCGGAGGAGGGCCCTAGTGCCTTGGAAGCTCAGGGTTCCGCTCTTGTAGAGTGGGACCCAATTTTTGTAAATGAAGACCCGCTGGAACCAGCGGAGGAGACCCCAGAAGGTCCGGAGCCCATCTCGCTGTCGATGTCCATCGACAACGCTTGCTCCAGTCTGCGCCAAGTCCAACTAGCCTTCTTCCACGAGAGCAAGGTTCTTGAAGAGGAGCGCCAAACCCTTAGGAGGTGGCGTAATAGACTCCAATTCGGAACCAAGCTGGCGCAGTCGAGGATTGCTGAGGACAAGGAATGGATCAGGCGGGAGAAGGTCCGCCTGGAGCTCTGGGGTGAGATGCTGGACGAGAGGGAGAGCATGACTCACAACCTCGACGCCCAATCCCGGGAGTACCATGACCAAGCTAAGGCTGCTAATGACGCGGCCAACGCTCGGTTTGATCAACTCGAGGCCATCAGTACCGCACTCATCAAGCGCCGAGAGGCACTTGAGGGAAGGGAAAAGCGGCTCGAGGATGAGGAGCAAAAACTCCTGGAGCTACGGGATGACGTCTTGCGACGTGAAGAAGAGCTCGCCGAGAAGAAAACTCTGGCGGACAAGGGTATCGAGGAGCGCACTAAAAAATTGGAAGAGCGCTGCCTCGAGGAGGAGGAGAAGACCTGGGTGCGAGGGCAGGAACTCTACGAGTATGAGTGTGCCCTCGTCGCCCGGGAGAAGAAAATAGAGGCTAGGGAGAAAGACCTGGTCGACCGCCGGAACAAGATCCACCTCCGGGAGGAGGAGCTCGGAAGACTCGAAAAGCGGGTTGCTGCGAAGATTCAGCAAAACGCCAAAGAAGTTGAGCGTCTCTCCCGCGAGAATTCGGAGCTGGCGGCGGCCCGGAGGTCCTTGGAAGAGATGAAGGGCCTGAGGAAGACGGACTCCCTGCAAATTTGGGAGTTCCTGAGCAAGGTCGACGATGCGCTAGCGCCGATGGGTTTCAGCCCCGTGCTCCCGGACGATCCGGAGCCGGAGCCGGACCTTGCGCTGCAAGCGTTGGGCGCTGCGGGCAGCAAGCTCTCCAAGGTGGGCGACGTCATCGCAGACCAGTTGGAGGTCGAGGGGCAATCCCTGGCTAGGAACGTCACAGAATATGTGTTGACGTGCTACACTAGCCGGAACCCTCGATTCCCTCTGGATCCGGTGCTTGAAGGCCCCGTTGAAGGAGAAGGCGAAGCTACCCGAGCCAGCGTGTCAGAGGTCGCCCAGAAGGTCGCTGAGTTCTTCCATAGGGTCTAGGACTATCTTTCTTAGCCTTTATTTGTATCTTCTCTTCTTCCTCAATTTTGTAATCCCTTGTCCCCAGATGTAATCTCCGGTCTTCTAATGAAATGAAATCCCCAATTTTTCGTGAATTTCATTTTTTGTCTTCAACATCTTTGTCTTCACTTGGCCCCCTGGTAGATGTGCACAATTTGATTGCGGACATGTACCACAAGGATGTTGAGTTTTGTTGAAGACAAATTTGCTTCGAACTCGTATAGTTTAGGTCCGAAGTTTTCGATAGTGAAGGTCCCTTGAAGTCGTCGGAGCTTAGAAGCTCCGGCACTGTCCACCGTCGGAGCTTAGTAGCTCCGGCAATAGCCTCTACCAACACGTTGAGTGTCGATAGTTAATACTTCAAGGTGTCGGAGCTTAGTAGCTCCGGCAATGACCCTTGCCACGCCTGGTTTGCTGGCAACAGACTCTAGTGATAGAGTCTTCTCACCATCTTTAAGTTAACGCCGGTGGGAGTCGGAGCTTGGTTAACTCCGGTTTTTCTCCATCAATATTGGGTTTATTTTTCCTGCACACTTAAGCCAAGAAAAACACTAAAATTCGTTCCTTATCTATAACTTCGTCGCGGCTTACGGTTCTCAAGAGAATTTCAAGTTGAACACGATTTTTAGTATAATTGGATGAATTGTCTTTTCTTTTAGATCCAATTGTCCATGGACCCACCTTACTTTGGCCTGCCGGGATGTAGGTAGAGTGGCGTACTTAGGGTGCTTGACCAGGCTAAGTCGATAGCGCACTCCGGCCCTAGAATGGCTTGGCGGCTTTCAGGCGAGTTGGCCACAGATGATATTTAAATCTAAAAAATTCGACAATTCAACTCGAATCGTACGTAAATCGGTCTAACTAGAATTTCTTAAGAATTGCACGTTTCTGTTATAGACAAGAAAGGGAAAAATAAAAATGTCGAGCCTTATGCAAAAATGAATGCACGTGGAGTCTATTTCACATGAAGATGTCTTTCATTATAGGTCCGGGGTACAGGGGAAACAAGTACACTCTTAGGGTACGGAACCAGGCTAAGTGTGTTCGGTTTCTCGTTTAACCCAGGGTAGTTAGCTACACTTCTAGTCCGGAGACTGTATCAAGTGTTGCATGAGCTTTCCAAACCTTTCGGGAAAGGTCCGGCTGCTCTCCCGGAGGAACTACCCGACTCTGTACAATGACTCTATAACATACACTTCAAATTACTTAAGACTCACCTTCGTGGAATTAAGTGTAGAACTTACGGAGGTGCTCGATGTTCCAAGGATTTGGGAGAGGTGTCCCATCCTCGGCAGCCAAGCGAACGCTTCCGGGACGGGATACTTTGATCACTCGGAAGGGTCCTTCCCAGCCGGGGGAGAGTTTGTTTTGCCCTTCTCTGGATAGTATTCTCCGTAGCACCAGATCGCCTTCCTCGAGCTGTCGGTTGTGTACATGCCGCTGATGATAGCGCCGTAGAGCTTGGCGATATCGGGCATTCCGAACAGCTGCTTGGCACCTTCCCTCCTCGAGGAGGTCTAGGTCTTCACGCCGGAGCTGGTCCTGCGCGGCTTCGTCGAAGGTCCGGACTCGGAGGGAACCCAAGGTGATTTCCGGAGGAAGGATCGCTTCAGCTCCGTACACTAGGAAGAAGGGTGTTTCTCCGGTTGCCCGACTTGGAGAAGTCCTGTTAGCCCATAGAGTGGGCGGAAGCTCTTCGATCCAATTAGCTCCGTGCTTTTTCAAACGCTCATAAGTACGCGTTTTGAGTCCTTTAAGGATCTCTGCGTTTGCTCTCTCGGCTTGCCCATTGCTGGCAGGATGAGCTACGGAAGCGTAGCAAACTTGTATGCCGAGGTCTTCGCAATATCCTTGAAATGCTGAGCTTGTGAACTGAGTCCCATTATCAGTGATGATCTTGTTTGGGACTCCGAATCTGCTCACGATAGATTGTAGAAAATTGATTGCAGATTGTTTGTTGATCGTCACAACAGGAGTAGCTTCCGGCCACTTGGTGAACTTGTCGATGGCGACGTACAGGAACTTGTAACCTCCGACGGCTCTTGGGAAGGGTCCCAAGATGTCCATCCCCCACACAGCGAAAGGCCACGTAGGAGGTATCATTTGTAAGGGTTGAGCAGGTGTATGAATTTGCTTTGCATGAAATTGGCATGCTTTGCATTTCTTCACTAGCTCAGTAGCATCCTGGAGCGCTGTAGGCCAGTAGAAGCCGTGCCGAAAGGCTTTTCCGACCAGCGTGCGGGAAGACGCGTGGTTCCCACACTCACCTCCATGGATTTCTGCGAGGAGCTCGCAGCCTTCTTCCCTTGTGATGCACCGCATTAGGATGCCGTTGGCACCGCGCCGGTAGAGATCCCCTTCTACCAACGTGTATCTTTTAGCCAATCTGACTACCCGGTCAGCGGATACATCATCGTCAGGAAGGATGTTGTCTTTCAAGTAGTTCCGGATCTCCGAGATCCATGCATCGGAACTGACTTGAGCATTTGAGTCTTGCGTGCTGGGTTGCTCGGAGCTTCCGGCAGCACCTACGACCCTTGATGGCTGCCATGGTAACAGGGCCATCGGGACCGTCAGCTTCGGGATGCTGATCTCGCCCCCTTCGTTCAGTTCGGCAGGCTGAACTGTGGGTTTTGACAACCTCCGGACAAAGGTTCCGTCTGGAGCCGGAGCTCCGGTTGACGCCTTGGTCGAGAGTTCGTCAGCTTCAGCGTTGTGAGCACGCTGAACATGGCGAAGGTCTAGGATTTCGAAGTCCTTCTGAAGCCTTTGGACTTCAAGGAGATAAGCAGCCAGCTGGGGATTATTGCAGGAGCATTCACCCTTCACCTGTTTGATGACAAGTTGTGAATCTCCTTTGACCAGCAACTGCTCGACACCATATGATAGTGCCACCTTTAATCCATATATGAGTGCTTCGTACTCCGCCATGTTGTTGGTTGCCTTGAAGTCAAGGTGCACCATGTATTTCACCTTCTCCCCGGTTGGTGCGAGGAGAAGGATTCCAGCTCCGGCTCCCTGCTTCTGCATGGAGCCGTCGAAGTAAAGGATCCAGTGAGGCTTAGTGAAGGCCGGAACTTGTGGTTCCGTCTTCTGCTCGCTCGGGCCCCCAGGGTTTAATGGAGAGGGAGTCCATTCTGCCACGAAATCTGCCAATGCTTGACTCTTGATTGCTTGTCTTGGAATGAATTCGAGGTCGAATTCAGCCAGTTCCGCTGCCCACTTTGCTATATTCCCAGTTGAATTGGGATTATGCAGGATCGCTCGAAGTGGATATGAGGTTACCACCGAGACTTTGTGAGCTTGGAAATAGTGTCGAAGCTTCCTTGAGGCAATAAGAACTGCGTAGAGCAGCTTATGCACCTCTAGGTATCGAGTCTTGGCATCATGTAACACTTCACTGATGAAGTATACTGGGCGTTGAATGGCCCGGACCCTCCCGGAGGGGTCCGGAGCTTCCTCTCCATTGATCCGGACCCTGTCGGAGGGGTCCAGACTATCTTCGGGGACCTCCGGGTTTTGGGTGGAGGAACCCGGAGCTTCTTCAGGAATGACCTGGATCCTATCGGAAGGATCCGGGTCCTCTGAAATGGCTTCTTGTGGGTTCAAGTCTGGGAGCTGGGACCCAGACCCGCTTTCAGGAACCTCCGGATCCTCCCGAAGGGATCTGGATTCCTGAGTATTGGGTAGTTCCGGTCTCTCCGCAACCAGAACCATACTGACGACTTCGTCAGCTGCTGAAATGTAAAGCAATAAAGGCTCACCAGGGTTCGGAGCTACCAAGACTGGTAGGGTGGTGAGGAACTGTTTCAGCTCCTGGAATGCCTTCTCTGCTTCTTCAGACCATTGGAATGGTCCGGACTTCCTCAGTAACTTGAAGAAGGGAAGTGCCCTTTCCGCCAGTCTTGAAATGAATCGGCTGAGGGCTGCTAGACATCCAGTTAATTTTTGGACGTCTTTGATGCGGGTTGGTGGCCGCATGTCTTCAATGGCTTTTATCTTCGCCGGATTAGCCTCTATGCCCCGGTGACTTACCAGGAAACCAAGAAGCTTTCCGGAACTAACCCCAAATACGCATTTGTCTGGGTTTAGCTTCGTGCGGGTAGCCCGCAGCTTGTCGAAGACAGCCTGTAAGGTGTCCAAGAGGGACTCCTTGTTCTTGACTTTGACCACGATGTCATCAACGTACACTTCCACTATGTCTCTGATGAGTTCTTCGAAAGTTTTGTACATTGCTCGCACAAAAGTTGAAGCTGCATTCTTGAGACCAAAAGGCATGGCTGTGTAACAATACAATCCATCCACTGTGATGAATGAAGTATGTTCTTCATCTTCCCTAGACATCCGGATTTGATGATATCCTGAATATGCGTCTAGAAAACACAGTAACTCGCACCCGGAGGTGGAATCCACTATCTGGTCTATTCTAGGTAGTGGGAATGGATCTTTTGGACATGCCTTATTCAGTGTGGTGTAGTCGATGCACATCCGAAGTTTCCCGCCGGCTTTAGGCACAACGACTGGGTTTGCCAGCCATTTTGGATGGTAGACTTCTCGGATGAATCCGGCTTCGAGCAACTTCTTCACTTCTTGTCGGATGAAGTTCTGTCGCTCTACAGATTGCTTCCGAGGTTTCTGGTGCACAGGCCGAGCGTCAGGGTAAATCTTCAGATTGTGCTCAATCACTTCCCTGGGGATCCCAGGCATTTGTGACGGTTGCCAGGCAAACACGTCAACGTTAGCCCGGAGGAAAGTGATGAGCGCGAGTTCCTATTTGTCGTTCAAGCCACCCGATATGCGGGTAGTTTGAGTGACATCGGAACCAATTTGGACGACTTTGACGGGAATGTCGGTGTCGCCGCTTGGCTGCACACGAGATGCAGAGGTCGAGCCTCGTTGTCGAATGCTCGGAGGTTGTGGAGCTTGCTTCTGTCTGGAGTCCTCTTCTTGCGCTGTGGTGAGTGCATGGAGTTCCTCCAGAGCAGTTACTCCGGCAGTGCGATCTCCACGGATCCGGAGAACGCCTACTGGTGTTGGCATCTTCAACACCAGGTATCCATAATGAGCAGCTGCCATGAATTTGTACAAGGCAGGTCTACCCAAAATGGCGTTGAATGGTAAGTTGATCTGAGCGACGTCAAAGATCAACTTCTCGGTGCGATACTTCTCCCGGGTCCCGAAGGTAACGGGGAGAGTAATAGCTCCGAGTGGAGTGATGGCCCCCGGACCTACTCCGGAGAAAGGTCGAGAGGGCTGGAGGTCCGAAGGTCGGAGCTGAAGCTTAGTGAAAGCTTCGAAGCTGATGAGATTAAGCCCCGAACCTCCATCTACCAGGACATGATGGAGTTGGATGTTGTTGATGGTAGGAGATACCATCAAGGGTAGCTGGCCAGCTCCGACCATGCTTTGAGGACAGTCCGAAGCATCAAAAGTGATGGGTGTGTCCATCCACTTTCGATGTGGCTCCGGTCTAGCTGTAGGAGCTACAGCAGCCATATCCCGTCGCATAGTCTTGATGACACGACGAGAGGTGATGTCCCATGATCCACCAAAGATGGTGTTCATGGTTTTTCGACGCTCGTTGTCGAAGACGTCGGAATCATCGTCGACGGAGGTGTAGACGACTTTCAAGACCTTTTTGGGGTCCTGAAACCCTAACTCCTCTTCAGCCGGAGCTTCATCGACCTTTTGTTTTCCCTCCCTCTGTCGGAAGGGAGACCCTTCCCGGCGCTTGTGGTAGCGCTCGGCAAGGTTTTGGACCTCCCGGCAGTCCTCCAGTCTGTGGCTGCCCGTTTTGTGAATGGGGCACCACATCTTGGGCTTGCCACCGTCTTCAGAAGACGGTCGAGGTCGCTTCTCGGGGCGTGGCCCCCGGCCACCAGGAGTTGCAGCGGCTGCAACGTTGGATGTGCCGGCCGACGGCTTCTTCTTGCCGTTGGTCTTCTTTTTCTTCTTGCCACTCCCGGAGGTAGCGGCTTCTTCTTTGGAGGATTTTTTATGATCCTCCAGGGCTGGTTTGGAGTGCATTTCACGGCCCTCCGCAGCTCTGGCACATTTGTCAGCCAGGCTGAAGAGCTCCGTGACGCTGGTGATCTCTTTGATCGCCAGCTTCTCCAACATCTTCTTGTCTCGTACACCCTGTCTGAATGCTACAATGACAGAAGCGCTTGAGATAGAAGGGATTGTGTTACGTACCTGAGAGAATCTTTGGATGAATGACCGCAAAGATTCTCCTCCTTTTTGCATGACCGCAAAAAGGTCCAGTTCAGTGCCCGGACGGGTGTATGAACTCCCGAAATTGGCGGTGAACTGACGGCACAGCTCCTCCCAACTGTCGATAGAGTTGGGTGGAAGGCTCATAAACCAGGACCTGGCGGTCCCGGTTAAGGCCACTGGAAAGTAATTGGCCATTACGGCCTCGTTTCCTCCAGCTGCTAGGATCGCAGTGGAGTATATCTGTAGAAATTCTACGGGATTGACAGTCCCGTCGAATTTTTCCGGCAAGTGTGGCCGGAACTTCTGTGGCCATCTAACCATGCGCAGGTGCATGGCTAGGGCGGAACAGCCTCCTCCTACTCCTTCCAGAGTAGAAAGGTCTTGAGCATCTCGTCTTTCTCGAGCTCGCTCGATGTGAACACGGCCATCCTGTTGGCGATATCGGCGATCAAGCTCCGCCCGGAGGTCGTGTGTCGAAAGCCGAGATGCAGTATGGGCACGTCGTGCCCCAGAGGGCAACGACGTCACTTGCTGTGACGCAGCTCTTCTCCGGTTGTTGGAGACATGTGGACCAAGTCTTCCAGACAACGTTCGTCGCTGCGACGGGGCCCGCCCTGAAGGAGGTGGACCCTGGTTGTTGAGGCGTTCGGCCGCTGCTGCGACCAAATGCTCAATATCAGCCCTCCATTGCTCCATGGCACCTTGAGATGCATCCGGAGGTGGTGGTCGCTGAAGGAGAGCACGCGCTGCATGGAGCGCATGTTCCGGGTTGTCACGACTTGCCGGTGCAGAATGTGACGCCGGTGCACCATCATGTCGTTCGGCATGTCTTGCCGGAGAAGATGGTGGTGGTGGGAGTGTGACTCCCGCTGGAACTGAGGTTCCTGCCGGTGGCTGCATGTTGGAGGGATTGCCTCCGACAGCCTGAGCAGCAGGTTGCCCATTGGATGATCCAGCCGCAGAATTCACCATTCTTGAAGATCTCAGGCGCCCCCCTACCTGGCGCGCCAACTGTCGACTGTTGGAGTCGGCAGATCCCCTGACACTACGAAAGTGTTGAAGGAGTTTGTGGTTCGGTGTGGGCGCGCGGAGACTTAAGAAAGTGAAACACGATTGGACACGAATGACACAGCGGTTTACGTGGTTCGGGCCGCCTGAGCGTAATACCCTACTCCACGGGTGTGTGTGTGTTGTATTAACTTGTGAGCTTGAGTGTTCGAGAGTTCTCTCCCCTCGTGTATCGTCGGTTTGTCCTTTTATAGTACAAGGACAAACCGTTACAAGTCAGCCTGGCCCGACGTGTGGCCCTGGCGGTTATTGGCATTGATACACAAGATTAATTGTTGTTAATGACCCTGTAACGGCTCTGACAGTGCCGTTACAGGTGTTAAGATCATCCGATTAAATATCATTAATGTGGAATTAATGATAATTAATCGGGTCTTGAAGTCCGCGACTGTCCTTTGGAGATCCGGAGCCGTTACAACGTCTCCCGGGGGTTTAAAGCGGCCAGCTCTGACGTATGGACACGTGGCAGCTCCGGAGCTTGCTCGTGGGAAGCGGGAAGCTCCGGGGCGGCCTGCCACGTGTCAGGTCCGGAGCTTCTCTCGGTCAGGGGTTACCTCCGGAGGTGCCGTTTCAGTACTTGGCCCGGAGCTTCACCCTTGCGGGTAATAGCTCTGGTCTGACAGTACACGTGGCAACCTAGGGGCTAACCATGTTGGAGAAGCGGGTCCGGTTACGTCTGGCAAGTGGGCCCCCGAGGGTCTTCAATTTAAGTAGATGTCCTTCCCTTGAGATTTTTGTAACCTCAGGGGGTGTATGGTTTTTAGGGTACCGACAGACCGGTTTACGTACAATTCGAGTCGAATTGTCGGATTTTTTAGATTTAAATATCGTCTGTGGCCAACTCGCCTGAAAGCCGCCAAGCCATTCTAGGGCCGGAGTGCGCTATCGACTTAGCCTGGTCAAGCACCCTAAGTACGCCACTCTACCTACATCCCGGCAGGCCAAAGTAAGGTGGGTCTATGGACAATTGGATCTAAAAGAAAAGACAATTCATCCAGTCGTACTAAAAATCGTGTTCAACTTAAAATTCTCTTGAGAACCGTAAGCCGCGACGAAGTTATAGATAAGGAACGAATTTTACTATTTTTCTTGGCTTAAGTGTGCAGGAAAAATGAACCCAAAGTTGAGGGAGAAAAACCGGAGCTAACCAAGCTCCGACTCCCACCAGGGCGTCAACCGTCGGCGTTGACTAAAAGATGGTGAGAAGACCCCGTCACTGGAGTCTGTTGCCAACAAACCAAGTGTGGCAAGGGTCATCGCCGGAGCTACTAAGCTCCGACACCTTGGAGTATTAACTATCGACGCTCAACGTGTTGATAGAGGCTATTGCTGGAGCTACTAAGCTCCAGCGATGGACAGTGCCGGAGCTTCTAAGCTCCGACAACTTCAAGGGACCTTCACTATCAAAAACTTCGGACATAGATTCCACAAGTTCGAAGCAAATTCGTCTTCAACAAAACTCAACATCCTTTTGGTACATGTCCACAATCAAATTGTGCACATCTACCAGGGGGCCAAGTGAAGACAAAGATGTTGAAGACAAGAAAATGAAATTCACGAAAAATTGGGGATTTCATTTCATCAGAAGACCGGAGATTACATCTGGAGACAAGGGATTACAAAATAGAGGAAGAAGAGAAGATACAAGTAAAGGCTAAGAGAGATGGTCCTAGACCCTATGGAAGAACTCGGCGACCTTCTGGGCGACCTCCGACACGCTGGCTCGGGTAGCTTCGCCTTCCCCTTCGACGGGGCCTTCAAGCACCGGGTCCAGAGGAAATCGAGGGTTCCGGCTGGTGTAGCACGTCAACACATATTCTGTGACGTTCCTAGCCAGGGATTGCCCCTCGACCTCCAGTTGGTCCGCGATGACGTCGCCCACCTTGGAGAGCTTGCTGCCCGCAGCGCTCAACGCTTGCAACGCAAGGTCCGGCTCCGGCTCCGGATCATCCGGGAGCACGGGGCTGAAACCCATCGGCGCCAGCGCATCGTCAGCCTTGCTCAAGAACTCCCAAATTTGCAGGGAGTCCGCCTTCCTCAGGTTCTTCACCTCTTCCAGGGATCTCCGGGCCGCCGTCAGCTCCGAATTCTCGCGGGAGAGGCGCTCAACTTCTTTGGCGTTCTGCTGGATTTTCGCAGCAACCCGCTTCTCAAGTCTTCCGAGCTCCTCCTCCCGGAGGTGGATCTTGTTTCGGTAGTCAACCAGGTCCTTCTCCCTAGCCTCCGCTTTCTTCTCCCGGGCGATAAGGGCACACTCGTACTCGTAGAGTTCCTGCCCCCGCACCCAGGTCTTCTCCTCCTCCTCGAGGCAGCGCTCTTCCAATTTTTTAGTGCGCTCCTCGAGGCCCTTGTCCGCCAGAGCTGTTTTCTCGGCAAGCTCTTCCTCCCGTCGCAAGACGTCATCCCGTAGCTCCAGGAGTTTTTGCTCCTCATCCTCGAGCCGTCTTTCCCTTCCTTCAAGTGCCTCTCGGCGCTTGATGAGTGCGGTGCTGATGGCCTCGAGCTGATCAAACCGAGCATTGGCCGCGTCGTTAGCAGCCTTTGCTTGGTCATGGAATTCCCGGGATTGAGCATCGAGGGCGTGAGTCATGCTCTCCCTCTCATCCAGCAGCTCACCCCAGAGCTCCAGACGGATCTTCTCCCGCCTAATCCATTCCTTGTCATCCGCAAGCCTCGACTGCGCCAGCTTGGTCTCGAATTGGAGTCGATTACGCCACCGCCTAAGGGTTTGGCGCTCCTCTTCAAGAGCCTTGCTGTCGTGGAAGAAGGCTAGTTGGACTTGACGTAGACTGGAGCAGGCGTTGTCGATGGACATCGACAGCGAGATGGGCTCCGGACCTTCTGGGATCTCCTCCGCTGGTTCCAGCGGATCTTCATTTACAAAAATTGGGTCCCACTCTACGAGAGTGGAACCCCGAGCTTCCAAAGCGCTAGGGCCCTCCTCCGGGATGGCCTCAGTCGCCATCGAAGGAGGTCCCGCCACCAAGTCTTCATCTGCCCCCAGAGGCTGGGGGCCGGCGACTTCGTTCAGGCACTCTGGCTCTGCCACAGGTACCATTGACGTCGTCGCCTCCACTGGCCCCGGCCGGGACACTTCCTCTGAGGGAGGCTCCAGCTCCCTCACCTCTTCAGCCGCCGGCTCTGCGGCCGGCGCTCCAACAATCACCGGCTCTGCGACCGGAACTTCTGAAGTAACCGGCTCAACTGCCGGAACCACTTCAACTTCCGGCTCGCATGACGGGGCTTCATCTACCTCCGGCTCAATCGCCGGAACTTCAGCCCTTTCCGGCTCTGAAGCCGGGACTGCTACTTCCTCCGACTCAATAGTCGGAGCTTCTACTTCTGCAGCACCAGGACCCGGAGCTTCTACCTCTGGAACGTGTGCCGCTGGCGCATCTTCAATCCCGTGGTCCGGCGCTACAACGGGAACTTCTGGAGACGAGTCGAGGTCCATGACCACGACAGCCGGCGCCGGAGCTGTCGCAGCCTCCGCTTGGGGCGGCACCGGAGCTGGAGCAGAAGCCCCCGCAGCCTCAGACACTGTGGCTGAGGGTGGAGCTTCACTCCCCTTCTTGGGAACGCTGCAGATAAAGAACGAAGAAATTGAGCAAATAGATGCTACAATTAAAAGTTAATCGAGGTAAGAAAGAAAAATTACCTTGGGAGGCTCACGCACCAGCTTGTGCGGAACCTCTTTCCCGGACGTTCCGGGCTAGCCACGGTCGGCGTAGGAGCTCCGGGAGGACTCCCAGGACTTGCCGTGGCCGCGGGCGTTTCCCGGGTCGGAGCTCTCCTTGATCGGGAGGAACTCCTGGACCTGGAGGCCCTCACCGCTTCTCGTGCCGGAGTCGCCTGCCCGGAGCTGGCACCTCCGGAGGGATCCACCACGGGGACAGTCGCACTCCGGGAGGATCCCACCGCCGGAACAGTAGCGCTCCGAAAAGACCCCACCACGGGGACAGCCGCCACGGCGGCGGAGGATCTTCCTTCCTGAGGACGGGGAACTGGGGGGAGGTGGCAAGCCCGACGGACCTTCCGTCAGCATGTCGCAGCTTTCTCTTCCGGCTCTCCGGCTCCTCCGCCAGCTCCTTGCCCTTGCCGATGACCTCAGCTCTTGGCTGAGAGACAGGGGCGGAGCCGCCTTCGGACAACCCGGGGATCGCCAACCGGGCGGTTGATCTTCTCTCGACGACGCCAAGGTCGTCAAGCGCGGGCATCTTCCGCCGGAGCTCCCTGCTGAACTCAACTTCCACGTTCAGGGGGAGGAAAGCCGGCGGCGGAGTCAAGTACTCTCCGTCAACATCGATGCCGTGCTGGAATTTCTTGAGGTGAAACTCCAAGGACTTCCCCACGATGCTGGACTTCAACCCGGTCTCAACCCGGTCCTCGTCCATCACGCTGTTGAGGGCCCAGGCGAGCTTCTCCCTCCTCTTCAGCGGCGCCCACCTGTTGGACAAGAAGTTGCAGAACACCGCCTGGGGAGTCAATCCTCCCTCCACACATTGGCGGATCCTGGTCAGGACGGGGTCGAAAGCTGCCGCCAGCACCGGAACTTCGCTCCACACCGACGTGTCAATACCGGGCAGACCATCTGGCAACTCCAACCGCTCATGCTCCTCCACCCGGACGACTACCCAATCTTTCTTCCAGTCATCCCACTTCCCGGAAGGGAATGACCGGAGGTACTTGAACGGGCACTTCTTGCGCTTCACGAAGTAGTAGAAGCCAAGATACTCGTCGCTTCGGCCGGTGGTTTGGACGGTGAAGAAGGTTCAGAAGAGCTCGATGCAGGGAGGGATGCCCACCCACATCTCGCAGAAGTGGACAAAGATGGACACAAGGAGAATGGAGTGAGGGCCAAGGTGGTACAGCTGCAGACCATAGAAGTCCAGCAGCATCAAGAAGAAAGAAGAAAACGGTGGGATCAGCCCCACCATGGCGTACGATGAAAAGTACACCATCTCGCCGGAGTGCTCCTTTTTAAAGGGAAGCTCTCCGCCGGCGCGGATCGAGCGGTTGAAGAAGTCCGAAGACCACCCCATGAGGGCTCGGACCTTCTTCAGATCGTTTTCCGTCTTCAAACGACTCTCACGCAGACCCAACTCCATCGCAGCATAGCTAGGCAAGAGAAGAGGAGCAAAGCACGAGTTGGGAGTTTGAGCGCAAGAACAGATGGAAAGCGTAAAGAACTCCCGACGGTGCGCTTTCCTTCTTAAGTAAGCCCTCGCAACGCTTGGATGGAAACTGCAGGGGAGTCAAGGATACTACTCAAGAATTCAACCCTGCCGATGACAAGAGGGCCCGGGACCACCCTGACGATCAAGTCGAGGTTCTTACCCAGGCGAACGGTTGTCATCACGAGGCGGGAAACCCAAAGGCGGCGATCTGACAAGGCGCGCGGAACCGATACGGTTTTCGTATCGGGAACTGGCGACCTTCAATTGCGAGAGATCCGCACGCCAAAGATCCTATCTGCCGCCTGAGGTGCGCCACGTGTCGGGATTTAACCGTAAAGCCCCGCCAACGGCACCTCCGAAGACCCTTGAAGACCCAGTTCAAGAGTCGCGAGTATGGACCCACCTCCGACGGAATGACTTCACCCCGGTGACTTTCCCCGGAGGTAGGTCCAGGGGTCCACTGTCGGTACCCTAAAAACCATACACCCCCTGAGGTTACAAAGATCTCAAGGGAAGGGCATCTACTCAAATTCAAGACCCTCGGGGGCCCACCTGTCAGACATAACCGGACCTGCTTCTCCAAAATGGTTAACCCCTAGGTTGCCACGTGTACTGTCAGACCGGAGCTATTACCCGCAAGGGTGAAGCTCCGGGCTAGGTACTGAAACGGCACCTCCGGACTTAACCCCTGACCGAGAGAAGCTCCGGACCTGACACGTGTCAGGCCACCCCGGAGCTTCCCGCTTCCCACAAGCAAGCTCCGGAGCTGCCACGTGTCCATACGTCGGAGCTGGCCGCTTCAAACCTCCGAGAGACATTGTAACGGCTCCGGATCTTCAAAGGACAGCCGCGGACTTCAAGACCCGATTAATTATCATTAATTCCACGTTAATGATACTTAATCGGACGATCTTAACACCTGTAACGGCACTGTCGGAGCCGTTACAGGGTTATTAACAACAATTAATCTCGTGTATCAATACTAGTAACCGCCAGGGCCACATGTTGGGTCAGGCTGACTTGTAACGGTTTGTCCTTGTACTATAAAAGGACAAACCGACAATACACGAGGGGAGAACTCTCGAACGCTCTGAAGCTCACTAGTTAATACAACACACACACACACACCCGTGGAGTAGGGTATTACGCTCAGGCGGCCCGAACCACGTAAACCACTGTGTCACTCGTGTCCAATCGCGTTTCACCTTCTTGAGTCTCCGCGCGCCCAAACCGAACTACAAACTCCTTCAACACTTTAGTAGTGTCAGGGGATCTGCCGACTCCAACAGTTGACACCTCTAATTCCCACATTTTGAAAAGCTCAGATTGGATATTTACCTTATTTTGTATTTCTTCATCTAATAAAGTTGAAAACTCTTCTTTTCTCTGAAGCTCTAAGAGGTTGTCTTGTAGATTTTTCCTATTCTTTTTACTCTTCCCGGCTTCATTAAAGCCCCATCCTTTGAAATTTTTCTTAATTTTTTTTAAGTTTCGAAGAGCACTTTACTTAAAGAGTCCTTGTCTTTTGTTGGTTCCCTCCAGATCCTCTCCACATTACTCAAGAAGTCTCGATTTTTCAACCATTAATTTTCAAAGTGGAAGGACAGCATTGTCCCCTCTTTTTTACAGAGGTCAATTAACAACAGGAAAACTTCATTTTTGCAGCACAAGATGATGTGCGTTGGAGAAGTGAAAATAATGCAGCACGGCCACGGTGCTCGGTGGCCCCTTTAATTCTCGACTAGCACTAACTAATTTGGATGCGAGCGAGGCTAATAACTTGGCAATCGAAATAAACTACATATGGAGAAAAAAAGAGAGGTAGTTGAGGTCACCAGCGGTTCCTTTCGGAGGCGACGGGCACGGGTGGCCATCGGCGGTGGCAGAGGAGAAGACGACGCCGCTCGGTAAGAAAGTCGGGTGGCCATCGGCGGTGGCAGAGGAGGAGAAAACGACGTCGCCGCTCAGGAAGAAAGTCTTTAGTGTATCTCTAGCAGCCTGTCTTCTGTCGTGTGTGGGTATGTACGTACGTGTTGTTGATATAAGCTGAGAGGTCGTGTGTTGGCCGGTGTGCGTACTGGACGCACTGGCAGAGTCAGACGCTTGCCGGGATTTAGCATCGCAGGCAACTGACGCCGCTATCTGCTCACTCGTTCGTTGCGCAGTTCAAAACTGCCCGACGACCCGTTGTCGAAAGGAACGCGAAATATTTGGGCGCCGCAGCGCGATTTCAACAGCCCAAGAGTACTGCAACATATGCATGCACGATCCAAGTGATGACAGTCCAAAACAGCAGAGGCGGGATGGCGTCAGTTTAAAGAATTTTAGGACTGAAGAGCACATCAGAGCTTATAAGCTAGGTGAAAGCCCCTCAAATAAGCAAGGCGGGACTAAAGAGCGCGGCGGAAGGGCACGACAGGTGCCATGCACGCGGCCTGCTACCCTTGCTGGGCCGATGGCCTGGCTGGGCTTTTTTTTTAAAATTTCGTGCTCAGCCCTGAAAAAGAACTAGTCCACCGCTGCCTCTCCCTCAATGACGCGTAGGGCTCAGGTGTTCTTCAATAGATTTAGTTTGATTGTTGTTACTCTATTTTGATCCAATTTGCAAAATAAAAGTTGTTTAACTTCCTCAAAACATGTCCAAATTCGATGATTTTTTTCCTATATTCTTGTAAAATTATTCTACAACTTGGAAGTAATATTAGCAAACTTACAAAGGAAGCTTTTGTATGTTTTTGCAAACCTCAAATTAATTCCTATCGACATATTTTTTCTCTTTTTTCGTATCTCTTCAAAAAAATCTCCAATTGAAATTTTGTATGTATGTACACAATCTATATTTGTACACAATGAAATTTTTTATTATTTATTTTCAAGCACTCACACATATGTCACTTCACATTACTCCTCATTTTACTCAAAAGATCATTTGAAGTATGTCATGCACTAAAATTAAAACACACATTCATTCACCACAAAGTTTACAAAATTCTACAAGAAAATATGGAGGTTGGTATTGTCATTATAAAGCCCACAAGAAAATTCGCTCACAAAATCAATGTAATATTCAAGATATAAAAATGACAAAAACTCTCCAAAACCCTTTTTTTTGTGCTGATCAATTTATTATTTTTTTTCAAACTAAAATTCGATGGGAATATGAAATACAACACCCATATACTTTAGTAAATATTTCAGTTTTTTTGTCCATATATTCCATAAAAAAACTCAAAATTCATATTTCTTTGTTTTTTTATTCCGATCAATATATTATTATTTTGAATGTCAAATTTTGTAATAACATGTAATACAATTCTTTTAACATTCGCCTATTGTTTTCATATTTTTTTTGAATGTTTTTTGTCTTTGCATTCTAAAAGTATCATCTCAATTCAAATTTTAAATGTTGTTGGTGAGCTGCTGTTGGTTGTGGGTTGCGCCTGGTAGGCTGTGCATGGTGGGCCGCGGCTGCTGCTAGTGGGCTGCCTGGTGGGCTGCGGTTGCCGCAGTTGTTTTCTTTTTTCATTTTTTAATTGCTGCTGCTAGGCCGGGCTCGGGCTGGCACGGCCCGAAGGCGGCCCGTCGTGCCCCAGGCCGTGCCTGGGTCTCAATTTTTGGCCGCCGGGCACGAGCCGACCTGTCATGCTTTCGTGCTCGGACCGTTTCGACCCGAAGCACGAACGGGTCGTGCCTGACTGCTTGCCTGTAGTACTTCCTATATAAGTTGTACCAAGGAATTAACAGACTTGACGATTGCAACTCAATATTTATCTCCAACAACTTTTTTTTTTGAACCAAACGGCAGCTGTTTTGCCTCTTTATTACAACAAAAATAAAAGGAGTACAAGCGAGCAGGCAGAAGGGTGCGACGATGAGCAGGGAGAAGGGAGTGGCGGCGGGGAAGGTTGATAATGGTCGAACTGAGGGGAAGCGACGGGGCACGGGCGACTCGAGACTTCGAGAGAATGCCGATTGCGACAGCTGGGTGGGAAAGTGGAACATATTAGAAAACTCTAACCGTGTATATATATATATATATATATATATATATATATATATATATATATTATTGGACTCACTTGTCAGTGGGTACGAGTATACGGGTATGGATATAGGTTTTTACCCGATAAAAAATATCTATTGGATACAATTCGTTATCCAAAACCATAACTGCGGTATAAATTTATACCCATCTCTATTTCAGCTTAGCTGACGGGGCAAATTAAGATGAAACATTTGATAGCGAAGTTTGGTGGACAGCCTGATGTTCCCTTTTATTAATTTCGTGATGTACGGTTTCAGAAGGACGTACGAGAGGAGAAAGAAAAAGTACAGATCCTTCCGATTGCTAGTGAAATTCGTAGGGTCGTTTTCATTTCTCATGTCAGTTTCTGCGCAACCTAGCTGGAGGGGAAACTGTCAGCTAGTAGTCGGTTGGAACATCCACGTTATCAAGCTTACTTCAAAATCTTGGTTATCCGTACTGTATGTGCTACGCGAGATGTACATTGTTCCCCCCTGCTCTGCGCCGCCATTTCACGAGTACCTGATTCTTCAGCGAGCTCGTCACTCACTCGACATCCGATGAGGAGGGCGGGGATGGAATGCGAATGGCGCACCACTGAGGACCTGTCAGGCTTGCGATCTCGGCCAGGATTCATAAATGTGGAAGGAAACGGTACCCAAAAGTAACGGAAAACACAAATACACTCACTGCATTGTATCCTCAAATGTTGGAAGATGCCAATAAGTTCGATCGCTTCACACTGGTATTTCGCATTTCGTTCATCTGACACATCAACCTCGCGGCTTACATACAGTACTTACTCCGTCTCGAAAAGTTTGTTGCTTTTCAGTTTAAAAATAAACTATAAAGCGACAACTTTTTTGAGACGAAAAGATTATTTACTAAGATCTCAAAACCATGGCTAGACTAGAGCTTCAGCCAAAAGAGCGAGATGTATATGTATACGAACTCTCAAAACCAGAGAATAAAATAAAAATAAAAACCTTTAATTAATTCCCAGCAAACGCCAGATGTCAAAACTAAACTGTTGAGCTGCAGGAGGAAATGCGGCCGGATCGCCGGCGAGTTAATCCTTTATATTTACATCACGCTACGAGAAGGCAGGCGGCAG
Organism: Tuctoria greenei; assembly: GCA_036927565.1. Taxonomy (NCBI): domain Eukaryota; kingdom Viridiplantae; phylum Streptophyta; class Magnoliopsida; order Poales; family Poaceae; genus Tuctoria; species Tuctoria greenei. Next base: position 1,331,565 of record JAYESD010000002.1, on the reverse strand, counting down.
CACTTGGCGCTGCTGCCATTTTACAGAGGTATTAGGGGGTAAATCTAATATTAATTCCGCCCTCCGTGGAGAAGGACGGGAATGCATGGGAGAGCGCAGTGCAGACGATGCCTAGTAGTAGTAGAGCGCCGCCGCGTCGTCATCTGTAGAGGAGAGCTGGAGCTGGAGGTGGAGCGCGTTGAAGTCGCCCTCTGTGGAGGAGAGCTGGAAGAGGAGCGCGTTGAAGTCGGCGACGGCGCAGGGGATGCGGAGCGCGCCCGGGTGGGCGTACCCGTACTCCTCGGCGGCACGGCGGAGCAGCTGCGCGAACGGCGGGCAACCCAGGAGGTTAGCGCGCACAGCGTAGCGCTCCAGGGTGCCACCCTCCTCGCCGACGCAGATCGGCACGTGGCCCGCCGGCACGCGCGCGCGACCGCACAGACGGCGGGCGCCGGGGAAGGATGCCTTCTTCGTTGTCGGGCGCAGCGACTGGTATGCCGCCCCGGCTTCGGCGTCGGTGGCGGCCACGCGGGAGAGGCGCCTGAGCAGGCGCTTCACGCTCATGTTTGAGAGAGTGCTTTGCTGGTGGAAGGGCTTGTTGTTGGTGAGCGGCGGCGGTGAGAGGGCACTAGCGAAGCGAGCGCTTGTACTGTATTGGTGTGGCTACCCACCTGCCTCCTTCCATATATAAGGGACGAGAGGACGAGACGGGGGAGTGTTGCGTACCTACTTGTTGTGGTTTGGCTGCATTCCTCAGGTGAGGTCAGGGTGGTCTTGGGTGGCTGTGCAGGTGTGGTCCAAGTGCTGCGGCTGTACTCTACCGTACCTTCCCGGAAGGTTCGTGGGAGCAGGGAGATTCCCCGAAGGTTCACTACCAGCCGGGTAAATTCAATGTTCGGTTCATTGTACTCTGTCTCCACACAGGTTCATTTTTGGAGTCCTGAAAGTCAAATTAATTTAGTTATAACCAAGTTTATAGAAACATTTAATTTATAGTATCAAAAGTATCATTATATTCACCACGAATTTTAATTTATAGTACATTTATTTTGTAGTATAAATGCTAATATATTTCTACAAACTTGACAAAAAAATAATTTAACTTTAATTAGCTCCAATAAATAATCTTACACTAAATATCCACTCTGCTCTAGTTAATAAATGAGATGGGACCTGGACCCCGAGCCGAACCATTCTCCGCCTTGGCTGGAAGTAGGATGGAGGTAGGAATGTAAATGAAGTTCGAGCCCCGTGAGCTAATCGAGTTCAAAAGTTCGATTCGAGCTCGACTTGACAGATAAACGAGACGAACTCAAGCTTCATCTCAAACTCACGAGTTTGACGAGCTCGAGCTCGTGATAAGACTCATTTATATAAATTTGTTTTATAATATTATTTGTTCATATTTTATCTTAATTTTTTATTTTTATTTTTTTTAACGAGCTTATCGAACTCGAACTCGAGCTTTTACAAACTTCAACCGAGTTAGTAAACGAGCCGAGCTCGAGCTTAACTGCGGGATCGATCGAATTTTAGGCTCTGACTCGAGTTCTTAACGAGCTCGAGCTTAGCTCAAGCTCCGCTGGTTGACAGCGCTAGATAGAGGGACGGACCATCTGCCCGCCTCCGTCCGCCGCGAGAAGGTGGGAGGAGCCAAGGAGGATCGATTGAAAGCGGGACGGCGCTGCTGCGGGGCCCACCACTAATCTCGCACCCATGGCGATAAGGTACGGAACCGTACACGTACAGGCGACCGGTGCTGCTCCTAAAACCGGTCCGTACTATCTCTCCGGGGATCACGGGCCGCCGTCCTTCATTCCGTTACAGTCCAATTGTTTAGCTGCTTGCCGGCCACGGCCACTGGTGTCTTTAGTTGCTTGTCGTCGACGGCTTAATTTGGGATTATTTTATTCCTACTACATGCCTCTCCAAGTTACTCCAACCAAGTACGTACTCCTGCATCCAGGTGTTTGGGCTTGAATGCCCGGAGAGCCGAGGGAAGCTGTTGGGCCGTCACGGCCGAGGCGAGGGAAAAGGTGCACGGGCCCATTTTATTATGGGCCCCTCCTTTTTTAGCCCAGGTAAAGTGCTAGTGTGCTACTGTAACTTTTATGGGGCTCCCCTCTTTTTCCCCACGGGATTTCTCTTCCAAGTTCACGTTAAATTGTAAAACTGCCTTGGAAAGTCGAAAAGTTTATCTTATCTCACACGAAAAGAGGGGAGAATTTACGTGCCCAAAAAAAAGCATGCAACAAGTAAGAAACGTGCAGATCAGCAGATCCAACAACTGCCGACTGGATCAGAAGCAACTTGCATTGGAAAAGCCATGTTCTTCTTCGAATAGGCTTCCGTGATGGATGTACCTAAACTTTCGCGGAAATTCGTTGATGTCTCACATGAGATAAGAAATCCATCGTCGTTCTTTCAAGTTTTTTAACCTGCCAGTGCAGAGAGACGGCGGTCGGGTAAAAAAGCTTGACCAGAGTTGTCTTACCGGCCGTGAGAGGCGAAGAAAAAGGCGTTGACAGTTTGTGACTGGTAGGGATAAAACGGGGCTGATTTTTCACTGACCGCAGCATCAACTCAACCCATCCATCTCAAGTTTCAGTTTTATTCGCCGCCATCGTAATCGTCAGATCTGCATATATATACCCTGCTGCACGCATTTCCATGCACGAGCTCATTTCACAGGCCCCGGTCAATATCGGCAAGCAGCAGGAACCAGGAATGCATGCATCTGTATGATACTATGAGGTTAAAGGAAGCATATGTTGTTGTGGAAATTAGTAACGGGGGAGGCACGGTTTCTGGAATAGATTCATTTGGCCTGGCGCCGTTTTCATTAATTTGGAAATAAAGCTTGGGGAAGGAAGTGCGCGCGCGCCCTTTCTTGTGTTGAAAAGTGAAATAAAACTGAGAAGAGGAAACTGCATGGGCTAGCTTTTCAGTCTCATGGACAAAGGGTGGACGATGATCGAGTCACACGCACGAGGGGCTAGCTAATCGCAGATGATGATGGTTGAAACATCGATTCACAGTGATCTGACAGGTCTAGACTAGACAGCGTGAGCTCCATGGAAAGGAACTTTCGTCAGCTTGAACGAGCTCGATCGGCATGATGCTAAGAGTAGTAGTGAAGACCGTGTACGAGAGAACAGCCCAACCGGCCGGCCACGTAGGTAGACGTCGTTGGACGATTATTCTAAGTAGCTAAGATATATTCTTTTCTTGTCACAATAATTATCTTTTTGAACAGAATTTTTAGTTCATTTTGAATTAAAAAACTTTGTCAAAAAGACAATTATTGTGAAAAAAAAAAAGAGTATAAGTCTACGTGCATGTACATTAATTCGATGGCGATTGGCGAGGACTCGAAGTTTTAGGCAAGAGATCGACCGAGACCAGCCTGCCACCGCGGCGGAGGTGCTCGTTTCGGTCGACGGGTCGCGGCGCTGCGCTGGATTGCTACCTGGTCGTCGCCGTCGCCGCAGTTGGCAAGTGGCGTGGTGTGGTCACCATGAGCTGCGCGCGGCGCGCTGCGGTCAAGTCGCCGGCCGGTGGAGTCCGACGACGGAGCCGCGTGCCCTGGGGCCGGCCGGCCCGTGCGGCGATCGACCGTTCGATGTGGAGAGGTTGGACGATCGATGATGATGGTGACTCGAATGGCACTAGCTCGCCGTTCTAATTGGAGCTGACGCGGAGTGCGCGCCGGCGGATGATGATCCCGGGAGGGATCAGACGTTCACACGTGCTTCCGTAGCAGTATTTTTTACATGGCGAAACAGGAGACGACCACGGACCACTTCAGTGTATTCGTGGTCGTCTCGTCTCGTCTCGTCTCTTGCTCCAGCCGACAACGATTTCAAGCCCGCCTAGAATTACCAGTTTGCACGTTGCAAACCCTAGAAAGTCCACGGGCCCAGGCCCAGGATGTGCGACCGGCTGTCCTTTAGCTGCCGCATATGTGGTCGGGTTGATTTCAAACCCACTAAACTAAACCCATATCCATGCAACACGACGAGAAGTTGATCACGATCGATGGTAACGTCTACTACGCGCCTACCACGTATACATATGCACGCCGAATGCGTATGTACTGTGCAAGGAAATTCAGGTCGGCTCAACTTTCAAAGATGCTTATGATAGCCAACAGTTTTGACCCTACTGGAAGTCCTTTGACTCCAATTAAGGCACCTCTCTCTCACTCCCCTCATTTTGTTCTCTGTCCGCGCGTGTCATAAAGTCCAAGTCCAGGTCCAACCATTCCATCATCTCTCCAAAGCAGCGCCTATAACTATAAGAAAAGCTCAAGCGCAGAACCAACCGCAGCATGCAGATGAGGGCGCATTACATTAGCTAGTTCATCATCGCCACATATATACACCCATCAGCTGAACATTACCGGCTCCGGCCTGCCTATAAGACGATGATGCGGCGGTTCAGCTTCTCGGACCGCGTCAGCGACGGCAGCGGCAGCAGCGTGCCCCGCGGGTGCGTGCCGGTGCTGGTGTGCGGCGGCTGCGACGGCGGCGGCTACGGCGAACGGTTCGTGGTGAGGGTGGAGGCGCTCCGGCACCCGTCGTTTGCGGCGCTGCTGGAGATGGCGGCGCAGGAGTTCGGGTACAAGCAGGAGGGCGTCCTCCGCGTCCCGTGCGCCGTGCACCACTTCAGGGACGTCCTCACCGCCGTCTCCTCAGCCTCCTCCTCGCCGCGATCCGGGAACTATTCATGATCCATGCAATTAATGGAACATATTAAGATTTTGTTAAATCACGAGCAATCGGTAGCTTAATTAGTTTTGATCTTCTTCTATACTACTCTCTCCTTATCGAATTAATTGACGCTCAGACAACTGACCGCAGTTTACTTTTAGTTCAATAGTTTGTCTGAAACGTCAAACTTTACGATAAGGAGGGAGTAGTTGATTTTTCCTCGCGTTTCTTTTGTTTATTCTGGGTTAATTAGAACAAGACGGTGAGGGCTGCTATATATATGCATCAGAGCATTTTGTTCGCGCGTGTAATTATAATTCGGCCTCCTGTCTGATGTTCAGTGAAAATATAATGAATTGTTCAGTTTTGCATTTCGGTTCATTGGAAACCGACAAATGCAGACACGGAGACAGCCAAATAGACAACAGCAGCCCGAGTGACGGACAGCCGTTGTGGATGCATGGCTCCTACCTAAGCCCTTCTTTAATTTCAGGAAAAATAAACTTACGGAGTAGGGCAGAATCAGTAAACGCGGGTTGATGGTCTAGATTATCAAACGGTCTAGCTGTATGGTGCTCGCCTTGTTTGGAGCCGAGAGTTGCGAAGGCAGCTTTGCAGCTGTGGATTGACCACGCCGTGTGTGGTTGATTAGAAAATTTCGGGAGGAATGAGGATGTGGATATCGTTTGAAATTTCCATGAGTTTTCTTTTCGCGTTCGTCGGTGCAGAAGACATTCATTTTGACTTTTTCTTGCAAGATTCCGTTCTGTTCCTGGAGTAATCTACTCGCACTAACATAATCTGTGCAGATACTCTTGGGCTTGAATATGTCCAAGAGGTGCGACGAGAAAAGTGGGCCTATTTTGTTATGGGCCACTTCCCTTCGTAATTCAACTTTTTAAATCTGATGGAGACATTTAAAGACTCCCGCTTCTGTTCCCGTCTGATCTGAATATCTGTCACCAAACACATGCACCCTGAATCATGTGGTGCGCATTAAAAATTGCCAAATTCCACATCAACCTGCTCAGAACTTGGCTCTGTCGCGGAGTTCCTTGTTTTATTTTACTCGCCCTGTCGTGGAGTTGGGAGTATGAATGAATGAATGCTTCCAAAATCTCAAACCATTGGCTCTAGCTTCCCCTTTGCATTGTGTATGATGGTATGTTCTGCTAACTTATCTACTCCTTGTCGTTTTTGCTGTCCATAGTACACCAAACACAGTACAATGAACGACAGGTAGCCAACTCAAAAGTCAAAACATAGAAATACAAAACATGTACTTGTACTACATCATTACCCCCCCCCCCCCCGATCAGTTAATCTACTACACAGTAACAACGATTTGTGCAAACGTTAATACAAATGAAAACTCAGTTTGTCACGACAACATAGCACTCTTAAACAATTAACATCTACTAGCACCTTACATCACCACAAGCAACCCAATCGGCTGGCACTGACACATGTTAGAAGATATTGGGAATAGTGGCTCCTGCTATGCAGCAACCTCCTCCTCTTCCTCCCCGTAGTCCTCTTCATCCTCAGCCGTTGCATCCTGGTACTGCTGGTACTCAGCCACTAGGTCATTCATGTTGCTCTCGGCCTCAGTGAACTCCATCTCATCCATGCCCTCGCCAGTATACCAATGCAAGAAAGCCTTCCTCCTGAACATGGCCGTGAACTGCTCACTGACTCGGCGGAACATCTCCTGGATGGAGGTGGAGTTGCCAATGAATGTGGATGCCATCTTCAGGCCCTTGGGTGGAATGTCACACACACTTGACTTCACGTTGTTGGGGATCCATTCCACAAAGTATGAAGAGTTCTTGTTCTGCACGTTGAGCATTTGTTCATCCACCTCCTTGGTGCTCATCTTGCCACGGAACATGGCAGACGCTGTGAGGTAGCGGCCATGACGAGGGTCAGCAGCACACATCATGTTCTTGGCATCCCACATCTGCTGGGTCAGCTCTGGCACGGTGAGGGCACGGTACTGCTGGGAGCCACGCGAGGTCAGTGGAGCAAATCCAACCATGAAGAAGTGAAGACGTGGGAACGGAATCAAATTGACAGCAAGCTTCCGGAGGTCAGAATTCAGTTGACCAGGGAAGCGAAGGCAGCATGTAACACCACTCATTGTTGCAGAGATGAGGTGGTTGAGATCACCAACTGCACAAAAACAAAATAAAGGTAAATAGCATGTCAAAGTACAAGTTGTATGCACATAACAAGCAGTACTAACAAATACGTCAAATTATGTAGACCCAGAGCATGTGTCTCTCAGTACACATCTTCTCATAGTGAAATCATTTCGCCACTTTGTAACCAAACAAACAAGTCTTAATATAATAGTGAGGTCCACATCAGACTAGGAAGCATCAAATCAATATCATTGTCCGTCCAATGTGCCTCAAAGTCATAGGATACAGGGCAGCCAAATAAAGTGAATAGACTAAATAAATCTGTACCGCGACTATACAGGCCAAATAACAATGATGCATATGTTTAATGGTGACAAAAAGTATTCAACAAGCATGTTTGAAAAGCATGCTCAACAGTCAACAATTACTCTGCTCGTACAGTTCAGTCATAGAGAAATGAACGCAATGCATTTCATAAAACTACTAGGAGTTAAAAAAAATATGAACCATACATTAACAGGATTTACAGTCCTGTAACAGTAATAGGATATAGGAAAAAGTCTACATAACCCCTCAAAATATGACCTAAGGACTACTTAACCGCCTCAACTTCAAAACCGGATATTTAACCCCCTAACCTATACAAAACCAGGTAATTAATCTCCTAAGGTGGTTTTGAAGGGTGGTTTTACCACATCAGCAGCTTACATGTCATGTCTTGCATATGTGTGTAGTAAGACCCACATGTCAATCAAATAATACAAGCAGCATCCTGTCAACATTTTCTCGCCTCTCAACATATAAGAAACAGATATGCAAAAATGCTCGAAGTTTCTTCATCACATAAACACGGAGGCGAAGGAAGATTATGCGTAACGGAGAAACAAAAGTGTGTTGTAAATGACATGTGGATGCCACTGTACAACAATTTTCACCACTTCAGCAGCTTATGTGGCAAAACCACTCTTCAAAACCATCTTAGGGGATTAATTACCTGGTTTTGTATAGGTTAGGGGGTTAAATATCCGGTTTTGAAGTTGAGGGGGTTAAGTAGTCCCTAGATCATATTTTGGGGGGTTATGTAGACTTTTTACTAGGATATATCATTTCATATTAAATTATTATTACAGACTGTGCAATCTCATACAGAAAAAAAATGATCACCGAACATGACACAGTAACAATTTACACTAGCAGCTAGAAGCGAGATAATGAAAATGAAAGGTAACAGGATACAGGAATGCAGGCATGAAACATGAAAAATAAGCCATTCCGCACTTACAGGTTGGTGTTGCGAGTTTGAGTGTACGGTAGCAGATGTCATAGAGAGCCTCATTGTCAAGCACCATGCACTCATCCGCGTTCTCAACAAGCTGGTGAACGGAGAGCGTAGCATTGTACGGCTCCACAACTGTATCAGACCATCCGCAGCGGTTCCCTCTAAAACTTACTCTATCCCTCTATACTTCCAGTATATACTCTATACTTCCAGCATTTCTCTCTAGACACTTACTCTATACTTCCAGTAATCTACTCTATATTTACAGTTCAGTAAGCTTTACAGTGAACCACTGCGGATGGTCTCAGAAACCTTGGGCGAGGGGAAGACAGAGAACGTCAACATCATCCTGTCCGGGTACTCCTCCCTGATTTTGGAGATGAGCAAGGTGCCCATTCCAGAACCCGTGCCTCCTCCCAGCGAGTGGCAGACCTGGAACCCTGCAGCAAGGAGGAATGCACAACAGGTCATCGAAGGTAATAAGAATGAACTAGAAGGTGACAATCTTTTGAGAAATGAGGGAGTACTAAGCTGGTAATTACCGGAGGTACAGTCATTTGGAATTACAAGGAACCAGCAAAATGACCACAGATTAACCGCCCGATTCGTCCAAAATCGAATGAACTGCACAGATCTAGGTCGAAGAGAGGAGGCAAGCAATCAAGCTTGAGATCGAGTTACCCTTATAGTACCTTGAAGACAGTCGCAGTTCTCGGCCTCCTTGCGGACGACGTCGAGCACGGAGTCGATGAGCTCGGCGCCCTCGGTGTAGTGCCCCTTGGCCCAGTTGTTCCCGGCGCCGGACTGGCCGAAGACGAAGTTGTCGGGGCGGAAGATCTGGCCGTACGGGCCGGAGCGCACGGAGTCCATGGTGCCGGGCTCGAGGTCCATGAGCACGGCGCGCGGGACGAAGCGGCCGCCGCTGGCCTCGTTGTAGTAGACGTTGATGCGCTCGAGCTGGAGGTCGGAGTCGCCGGCGTACTTGCCGGTCTGGTTGATGCCGTGCTCGTCGCAGATGACCTCCCAGAACTTGGCCCCGATCTGGTTGCCGCACTGGCCGCCCTGGATGTGGAGGATCTCCCTCATGGCGGCGGGCGGGGCCTTAAAGTTCTGTTCCGGCGGGCGAGGCGAGGATGTCGTTGGGAGACGGCGGGGCCTTAGGGTTCCGGCGGGCGAGGCGAGGACCGAGGAGGTGGTGGGAGACGGCGGAGGTTGGAGACGTGTGCGAGAAGGGAGGAACCCTGTGGCTGTGAGAGCCTTTTTATTGGAGGAGGGGCACTGCGCGGTAGGCCATTTGAAACCGCTTCTTTCCCGGCTAGAAGAGGTTTCCCTCTGCGTACGGAACTGTGCGGAAGTTCCACATTCTTCTGGAGAAATTTCCTGCGCGTTTTCACTGACACGGTTAAAGATTCAGATAGTTTTGCACACAAGAACAAAAAATGAAAATGTAGAACGAGAAGAACACCGGGATTTCACTTTGCTTGTACTACGTAGTACTGTAGTACAACGGAACAGCTAGCTGCCCGTGTAGTGTTGTTGCCAGCGGCCAGCCGGGCATACTGTTGGAAAGGCGCAAAGCTCACGTCGCAGTTCACGTGAAAAGCGCGGGGCGGCGTCACGGGTCTCGTGAAACCGGACACCACAGGTGAGCTGTCGCAGTTCATGCTCCTATACCTGTATAGTATGTGCTCGATCAAGGAGTAGTTGCAGTGACAATTCGGGAGTACGTGTGTAACAGATTAACTGTGGCTGTCAACAAGAACCGTAGCAAAAGCAAACTGTGTCCGTCCCGGACATTGAAATCGCCAGTTTCCCCGATCGAAACTCCACCAGCATTGATGGTACTGTAACAGACTGGCGAATTTCTAAGATCCGTTTCTGCACCAAAAAATGCAACAGTAACGCGCGCTCCCTACGCATGCTATAACTCGGCGCAACGTACTGCACGATGCCTCGTACGGTAGATCAACTAACTGCAACACCTCTCCCCGATCGACGTCTGTCGCTAGCTCGTCCCCACCAGGTACGTAGCCGCCGCGCGCCGACGTTCAGAGCAAGCTCGTCGCGTCGACCGGCGGAATGGCACGAGCCGGCATCCTTCTCATCCTACTCGTCGTTCTGTGCACGTCGGCGGCCTTCGCGCAGGCGGCCCACGCCGGCGGCCGCCGCGCCCTCGAGCACGAGGTTCGGCAGTCCGGCCTCATCGGTCTCGCCGACGACGAGGTCCATGATGCACATCAGCAAGCCGTGTCGCCGTCCGCAGACGTTGTTGTTCCCGCCGGCGAGCAGGGAGGGGAATACGGCCGCGGCAGCAGCGGCAGCGCCATCGCCGACATCCTGTGGTTCGTGTTCAACTGGGCCAACGAGGCTCCTGACAGCGACAGACGCAAGGACCACTGAAGAAACACTGACATCGCGCGATGAAAAGAAGGAATTAAACGCTTCTTCCCTACTCGATCTGAGCTTGATCCAGTTATTACTAACAATAAAGCTGTTTGCGTAGTTCTCAGAAGCAAGATGGCTGTGTCTTTGCGCTGCGAAAGGGGGCACCGTTAACATTACCTGGAATATGGATCAATTAACAGTTTGGCCCGTCTGCGTTGAGGCCCAGGCAATTTATTTTTTTTGGAAAGATCAAGCCTAGGCAATTAAACGGCTTGATGCTGTGCAGTTCGGTTGGGCCGCTGGACCAAAGGTTTCACCCGCGATCAGCCCATGTTCGCGCTCAAGTAGCGCTGGCACCACTGACCACACCACACCAGCCAACTCTTGTCCGACGATATTGGTCTTCGTCCTCTGGCAAGGTGTCCACGTCACGCACGCCCGCCCGGGCGACTGGTACCTTAGAACTCTGGATCTTTACGGTCGCGCGTGCAGTCTCGAATTCCATAAGCAGAGTGTAAGGAGTAGAAGCGAAGCGACTAGCTTTACTGCATTCAACATAAACAACTAGACAGCCTTCGTGGCACTACTAGTGAAACCTAAGGACGAGTGCTCAGTGAACGCTTGTGTTTCGTTCGTGCGTTCTTGCTGCGTGTTTATCTTTCCTCACAGGCGTTCATTATTGCTGTGTTTATGGCATTTACTAGGTGTTTGAGTGGATTAATGGTTATAGCGTTTGTTTGTTACGTTGGTGGGCTAGTTGGGCTGACTCCAGTAGGCAACCATACCCATGAAATCTCAGCGCGGCCCAAAGTAAGTTTCGTGTTCGTACATGGGCCGTTGTAACGATGGACAGGTGGGCCGGAGGTGCAGCTCGTCCGCAGGCCACGCCAAGAGCGAGCTCAAGCATGAAATAGATTTTTTTTTTTGCATCATCCTAGCCTCTTAAATTCAGTTTTCACCACCACGACCACCAGAACGCACGCGGACGTCAGCGAATCTAGCCAAGCCACGGAGGACGGAGCTGGGTAGGCATTTGTGTACACCAATCACAGTCAATGCTTGACCAATAATACTAGTACTAGTCCACATGCAGGCATCTCGTTCTCGTTACTTGAGCCGGCACGCAACGACGACGCGACGCGAGAGGAATCCGGAAGCAAGCTCCCGTCCCGCGTTACATCGTCCGCGGCAACCCAACCTTCAACCTTCCTCGCGTTTCACCACCGGCAGCATGCAGCAGAACCCAACAAATAAAAATAATCCAGCCAGAGAAGATACGGACGCGGAGGCCCGGCCGACGGTGGGGTGGTGCGCGTCCCGTCGCTCGCCAAAACCGCCACGTCGTACGCGCCTCGAACGGGCCGCGCGCATTACCATTATTAGTTTATGCCGGAGGTGACCGGCCAGCGATGTGGCCTCACGGCGGCCGCCCGGTCGCCCGAATAGATTAGGACCCCCGTACGTGATCCGATCTGCCTCCATGATTTGAGACACGACCGCCCACCGCGCGCTTTGCCCCCAACTCCACTACGGGGGCAGGATCTCTCTCGCTCGCCGCGTCACTTGTCGTCACACTGACACGGGTTGATTAGGTTACTGGTAAATCGAGCGAACGCGAAGCAACGAAGTCTTGCGTGGCAACATGCGACCTCTTTTATGGCGAGGCAAGCATAGGCACCCGAAAGTCAGTACATACCTTAACAAGACAGGTGTCATGTCTAGCTAGCTAACTCTAGCTAATCGATCACGCAGGCGCCATACCAATGATCGGAGCTCACCTGTTGTGCGGTTCGTCATGTGATCTTGATCCAACGGCCGAGCTGAGCTGAGCGGAAGCGAATATTGAAAGAGAGAAATCTACGTGCCTGTCATCGTAAAGGTGGAGAGGACCACCCCAGGAGAGGAGACTGCACTGTACGCGAACCCCGAACAGTTTAGTAGTAGTATCCAGCCATCCAGGTGTTTAGATCTCCGTGTTCTTTTAATTGGCATGCATGGACTTTTTTTGGTAGTGTAGGAGTAGTATGTTACTGGTAATCGATATCTTTGCATTAACTTTTTTTAGGTCCAACAAATATGATGTTGCTATCAACTGTCACGCTCGTGATGATACGGGTAGCGATCTGTCTACCATAGTCTCCGTGAGATCGATCACCTTGAGCTGAATGGTCAGTATCAGATGATGTCCCCCACACGCGCGCGGCTTCCAGATGCACCTGCACCTTGAGCAACTTGGAAGTTTGTGCCAAATGTTAGTAGTAGTACTTGCTTTTCTCCCGAAAGAACACAGGTCGGTGGCCCAGAGAGAGACAGAGACATGCAAAGCTGCAAAGTCTGGATGAATTATAATGGAGACAAGCTACGAATTATTGACACAGTAGGGGTTAGTATTATTAATTACCACCTTCCTACGGCCAACCAAGTGCCACGTTTTGGTTACTGTATGCAAAGATAAGACATCGTCTCTCGCGGCAATTTTTTATTGGAGGCGTGTTATCTCAATCGAATCAAACGCAGGGAGCTCTTGGGTCCCCTCCCTCTGTAAAAACTTCACCATGTCTAGCTGATCTTCTCCCGTCCATAAAGTTGTCCAGATTCAATATTTATTGATATCTTGCTACCTGGACAACAAAAATACAATAAAAAATGTCTGTAGTTGGCGACTGGAAACAAAAGAAAAACTTTGAGAATTGTAGTGAAATTTGTCGAGGACAGTTTGTTCAGAACGCATAGTGGAACTAGTTGGATTATCCGTGCATTTTGTCTAGCTGGAATCAACGAATAAAATATAATAGGATTATTAACAATAAAACTATATTTAAAGTTATATTATATTCGAATACCATGATTTATTAATATGTGACATCGTTATTTTTTTTAATAGCCATTAGTATTGGTTCATTGTATTCGTGATAATAGTGACAGATAACCTATAAATATTGGAGAATTTGGATATTTTTAAGTGATGGCATATTGGTGAGTAATTTGAAAATATATGAAGGGCGGGGTATTTCAATGTAAATTTTCATAATAGCAGTGACTAGTAATTTACAAACTCACTCTACTTTTTAAAAAGCAATAGTGGGTAATTTTTAAAATACATATAGTGGTATTTTTAGTAACTTTTACAATGATAGTTCAGTTGTGAGTATTTTTTATTCCTTTCACTGACATGAAAATTTCTAGATCTTGACAGCAGACATTTAAAGGTTTTTTTGTTGGTTAACAATATGTGTAATAGATTTATTGAAAAAACTTGAGGTTCCACTGAAGCAGTTACTATTTCGGCAAGACCAGACCTTGTCATGTGACAGTTGTGGTTGTGGCAACACAACTGGGAAAAACAAAATCAATACTGCTCTGGTCAGGATTGGGCTTGGGAATGTCCGTCCGCCGATAGATAGATCGCTCCAGTGTCGACATAGTGCGACGCTCCAGTCTACTCAGTGCGGCCACCCATTGCACCCTAAGATCATCCGCAGTAGTATGCTGTAAAGTATATTGAATACACTGTTTCGCATTGTAATTTAGAGTACGTACTGTAAAAACTGAACAAGAATAATATATAGAGTATATTTTAGAGTATACTGGTGCGGATGGTCTAAAGCGTTTTGAATTTTGATTGGAGTTTACATCATAGGAGGAGTACTGCGCGTCGGGGACTTATCAACGAACGAGTTCACACGGACGGATGAAAGTGGAAGGATTGGTCCATGCCTCTTCCTATACCTGTCGTCCTGTTCCGCGCGCCGGTGATCTTGGCAGCCATCAGAACTTCATTAAACTTGCCCACACTCCCATCCATGCACGGTCCAGTTCTAGACTGCATCTGCATGCTGCTGACCTACGATGCTCGCCAGGTACAGTAGCTTCTTTACTCGTGGCGGTCCAGTGCAGATGAACACTATTCTCCACTGAACAGCCCGAACTAATTTATCGAGGCATCGAAAGCTTTCAACGTACATAGACTCACCGGTTCGTACTACTACTAGTTTTGACGCATTGAAGATGGGGTTATCCACGCTTTAGCGCGCACTACAAGCAACTTGTACCATGAAAACTCTCTGTAATTCGAGTAGCTGATGGGCTAGGGGTAGGTCAAAAACACCTCCCGACGACGCTAACTCAAGATCCGGGAAAAGCGGGCGCGTGACGACGATGGTGCCAAGTGGAGCCCATGACGGGACGTGGCGCGTCACCGCGCGATGTCACCGCGTTCCCCCACGACGAGACACCCCTCGTGTGGATGCATGATAAGCTCGCTGGCCCTCGCGCTCCGCCTGCTGTCCGTGTCCTGGCCTGGCCTCCGTTCCGTTCGTCTCCATCCCCAAAAAATGCATGCAATCACAAAACACGGAGCACATGCGTACGGCGCCTAGCTAGCTCTGCTCTGGGAGAAGAAACAAGCCGGGTACTTGTGCACTGCCGGCGCAAGCTTTCATGCCTTGCATCTCGGGGTGCTGCGCTGTGCAGCGTACATTACGTTGTGAATGAAGACGAAGGGCAGTGGTGGCAGCACGGTGAATAGAAGCAAAGTCTCGAGGGCAACTTCGCCAACAACCAATGGTTATCCCCTGGCGTCCATGTCGGGGCGGCGAGCAACACCGGCGGGCCCGCGCGGCCACGCGCCGAACTGCCAGTCGCCAGCGCTCTGCCGCGACCGATCACATCACCATCAAGCTTGACAAGACCCCTCCGTCTGCCACGCGGAAACGGACGCCGAGCTCTCTTCTTTATTCAACCTCACCGAGGACCCGACCGGACCGGACCGACGCGTGCAGAGCCTCAATCAATCACACCTGCGCGGCATCAGCGCGGCGCACGCGGTTCGAGAGGGTGCTATCGCGACGACCACGACGACGTGACACAGATCTTCTGAGCTCATCGGCAGCCGGGACAATGGTGTGAGAACAGTCTTCTGCTAGACGTATGGTATGGTGTCCGGTGACGGACGGCCGATGGGATGGTATAGCTTCACGGACATTTCGTGAAAGGAAATTCTTGCACCGTCGAACACGTCTTTTTCCAGTGTTTACGCGTGGAAAGTGCATGCAGGGTAAGAATTTCCTCACTCCTTTCCAAATTATTTGTCATTAGCACAAACTTTTTAATTCAAAATTGAACTAGAAAACTTGTCCTAACGATAAATAATTTGAGAAGGAAGGAGTCCTTTTTACTAGCCATGAATCACGCCATTCCAATTTGAACGACCTTGTAGTAGCCTGCTTGGGTTGAGTAATGATGGACGCGAGCTACTTGTTGGACGAGGCAAGAAGAGTTTAGGATATTTGATGTCGAAACATGCATGAATTTCCTTGCCATGTCACCGTCGCCACTTTTCACGTGATAACAGCTTCGTTTTCTTACTGATAGTAACATTTCGAGTTCTCTAGCTACTAACCATGTCTCCGTCTTCCATCTAGAAAAACTAGTTCAATGACTTCTACATTTACGCAGCTAGAACGTTCGTCACCAGTCACCTCACCGTCAATTAAGCCCTGTCTCTTGGCATCAAATGCTGGTCGCCGACGGTTAATTATCTGTTCATCTCATATAAGAGATGAGGTGAATGTAATGTTTGCTCCTTACAGTTTGGCGCCATTTCCCTGACCTCGCTGCAACATTTGATTCATCTCTGCCGTGAGTCAATTTGAACCAGTCCTTTCAGTGTAAAGTGATCGCTCTTATTTTATGACGGGTTAGTTTGTCCTCTCGCGTCATATACTGTGCTCCAGCCGGACGAACACTGTTCCGAATTTATGGGCGCCATGGATCCAGCGGTCGAATGGACTGGATTAACCTGCCTGCGGTCTCGCCCAAAGTTATTGTGGTCGAACGAGTCCCAACCGTCACGCTCCAATCGAATTGAACGCCCAATCGCCAATACGTCCTTTCACGTCACTTTTCTTGAAGGCACGTCAGGTCAGGTCATGGCAGCTGCCGATCGTGTCACGTTCGGTGGTGGTGATCGGCGAATCTACCTCCGGCCGGTCGTTGAAATGGGGCGCCAAAAATCGTACCTTTTCGAGTGAGTCCTGAGAGAGAGAGGTTGAAGCGACATGTAATAATAATGTATATAGAACTTGTAAGGTATGCGTTAAAAATGTTACGAATCTCATAATGGCTTTTGGCAGCTGGCGCATAAAATATGTGGCATCAAGAAATGTAAAATAAAATGGAAAGGGTAATATTTGTGATCGATTCGATGTGGCCTGAGCAATTGATGCACTGTTCAGTTGAATGAATATTGAAATGTCAATATATACAAGAAATTTACTGGAGAAAATCATTATGGTTTTGAACCGAAACGCTCTTGTCGCTTGGTGCTGGGAGCAAATAGATGCATGGATCTGACGACACGTGAGACTATTCTCAGAGAGCATATATGCCCTACCATGTGTGTCAAAATGATTGTCGGCCGCCCACAGTCCCACACACGATTCATAAGACAGGTTTTCCTGGCCTTAACAGAACAAATGATCCAAAACAGTTCACTATTCCATGCATGACATGCCATAAATATGAACGGACTTAAAAGTTAAGCAGGACCTACCCGTGCATCCGATCGAGCGACGACAAATATCAACGGCAAAATGAGAAAAAAACCAATAATCAAGATCTACCGCGATTTCTTTTAACTCACTTTTTCGTGTGATTGCAATGTGCGCCGATCATCATTTGGATTCTGGAAATAAAGTGCGGGGGGCATATGCAGTCAAAAGCTGCAAACGATTGCACATTGCACTACCTAAATATTCACACCTGGCATGTGTGCGCTCGAATGCATGTTCCCATGGGTACACCACCACTATATGCGCTGTCGTCCTCTAACCTAGCTATGCGCTTTGCAAGCTTGGACCACTGCTGCTGCTTTGTAGTAGTATGCATGGTGCACGATGGCACGTACAATGGTCAACCCAACAAGAGCCAGCTGCAGGACCTGTGCTCCTGTGTGCTTGGGGAGAAACTTAGAGCTCTGAAACAGTGTAATGGCTTCTTCCAAATGTACCATTCTATTTGCTTGGGGCAATTATGCAGATATGGATTTGAGAGGAAGAGACCAAGGTGAGCACAATGGGTGGGACTGTTTGAAAAGTGGCGGCGCCTTGCTATCTCTGGATGTATGATCCGTTCATGAACAGAAACTCTTCTCACATTGAGACAGGTGTATGCTGCAGCACATGACAGATAAATTTAGTACAAGCTTCTTCGTGCATAAGGTCTGTTCAAAACAGTGTCATCTGAAGTGTTTTTTTATTTACTGTCATAGCATATTCACACATTGACCATGGACTGAACCATGTATCACTGTATATAAACAATCAATTCAATCCCTACCGGCCGTGTAATTCGTGAATCTTTTCAGCGGCCGGTAGATGTGCAAACGATGCAATATATTCTTAGCCAATGGTTATTATGCTCCGGGGCTAGCAATGAGTGCTCCTTTTTCTGGTCTTCAGGAATCAAATGATTTGGGAATCCATTGCCCCTAATCATCAAGCACGAGAAAGGGCACGGAAATCCATGGCCCTTCAATCACCTCGAGCCTGGAAGGGCTGCGAGAAAATTAAAGCACACGCCAACCTTTCAACATGACCATTGACCAAACGTTTCCTCTTTGAGATGAAAAATGGTGGCTGCAGCACGTACATATGTCAATCCATCGCTTCATCACCACGTACGCTTTCCTCTTCTGCCGGAAAGCTTGTGTGTCGTCTGTGGTCAAGGATTTTGATTCGGCCGGCGGCGAACTATAAAGTCGGAGTTAGTAATCGATGTACTACTACACTCTCTGGAATGTACTACAAACGTGCCAAGGATCCACTTGAACGGGCATGAACATGGCTACCACAAGTAAACAACTACAGAAAACCATGGCCACAGTTAACAAAATGACAGTGATCAACGTGCCAAGGATCCTAATCCAAACTCTCGTCCTAAAACCTCGCAGTCTAAGTGATCACAAATCCCCAATGTGGATCCTTCATGGCGTTTGTTGCTTCTCATATTGAGCTTGTCATTAATTACCACAATTTTCGTCACAATCATCTAAGGATAATCGATTACCAGATTGTCACATTAACAAAATTCATCACACTTTCTCACAGTAATAGTTCGGCATTTCCTGTATCATGCTTCTATTGCGTAAAAGAATCATGGCATGTTTATAAATCCAAAGATGGTGTGTCAATAATTAGGATTCAGTGTACTTAAAAAATGTGTTTTCTTTCTTAATCCAATGAAAATTGTTGTCGAACCCTTTTTCAAAAAAAAATGTTGTTGAAATTTGATTTTTGAAGCACAACAACCAATGAGTTTCCTACCATGTACTCGCTCGCTGCCTCTCTCTATAATAGGCATGGAATCAAGATTAATCGTTAACCTTCTTCGCTTTTTAATGTAGCCATCAAATCAAAAAACTGTACAGACTCTCCTTGTCCGATAATTGAGATAATATTGGAGGGCAATACTAACTGTACCCCTGGGAAAAAATTGCTACCGGCCAGTCAAGATGAACTAGCAAGTGATGATTTCTCTCCAATCACTAATACTCCGTATTAGCTATCTGCTGTTAGTCTGAAACTTATAACCATGCGCTGTTCTCTTTGGTCACCATGACTGCCTGATTATATCTAGTGGGTATTTACATTCAGTTTCACAACAAAATGTATTGATACATATTTCGTACATCTAAAAATTAAACAACCTTTTCTTTCAAAAAAAATTAAAGGACCAGATCAGGATTTCCGCTGGGACAAGAATGAATGCATAGAAAAAAACACAGAAAAATGAAGCAAACTGAACAACAACAAGAAGAGAGATGCAATATTTTTTAATAATGAGCACTTTATTTATTAAACTCAAAGCATCCAATCTTAGCAAGAGAGGCCTAAATCTTTTTCTTCCGAAATATTCATATCATCATTACTATGCAACGACAGAGAAACACAACCAAGTAATTAAACATCATAATTAACAGAGTTGTTGCCATGCATGGTACTTAAACATTCGATTACATTATCACCTTTATCATTTCATAACAAACGACCAAATGCAGGTTACTGCAAACCCTACAGTACCAAGTACTACTACTGCTCCGACGATCCAGCAGCACAGCAGGAAATGTAAGCACGGAGAGCAGAAAATCCATGAGGGAACAGCGTATCTTTAGTTGATCGTGATGGCATCAACATTAAGACTAGATAAACCCTCCAGTGTATGGTTGATTAAGCCCTACCTCGCTTTGCTTTACGGTGCGGTCGACTAGTGAAACACGGACAGAGGAAGCATGCATCCCGTCGCGTGCGCCTCAGCCTCCGCCGCCATCTCCAACGCTATCTCATCCCCAGTGCTGCTGATGGAGGCGGTGGAGCTGGCGCCGGTGCCGGTGCCATTGCCATTACCAGGGACCGCGGCACCGTTGCCCGGCACAAAGCTGAAATGCCCGTGCAGGAACTGCGGGTGCGGGATGAAGAAGTGGTGCGTGTGCGCGGGCTCCGGCACAGCGGGATGCTGCTGCTGCACGTCGAGCCTCTCGCTCGACAGGGCCGGCGAGGAGGTGCGCGGCTGAGGCGGGGGAGTGGCCTGCTGCTGTTGCTGCTGCTGCTTCTGCGAGGCGGACGGGCGTTTCCGGCGCTTCTTCTCGTAGGCGATGCCGCGCGCCTTGGCCTGGCTGTCGCGGACCTCGCGGAGGTAGAGGCGCACGGCGCGGGCGCCGAAGGGGTTGGCCTCGGGGCGGCCGCCGTGCTCCTCGAAGGCAGCGCGGAGGCGGCCGACGAGCGCGTCGAGGCTGCCCCAGGCCTGCCTGAGCGGGCAGGGGCACGGCGCCGGCGGTGACGGGTGGCCGAAGAAGGGGCATCCCAGCGCGTGGACCTTGGTCTTGCCGAACTGGTCGAGGTAGCGCAGGAACTCGAGGACGTGCGCGCCGCTGCAGCGGGACAGCTCCAGCGGCGGGCGGTGGTTGCGCAGGTACTGCCCGAACGTGTGCCAGTCCCGCCGCTTCTGCGATTCGTACCGGCTCGGCCGCGGCGCCTCCGCCGCCCCCGATCCCGGGCTGTCCGCCGCGCCACTACCGCCTTGCATGCCTTTGTACTGGCGCCTCAGATCTGCATGCACGGGGGCCAAACAAAGACCTCGATTAACGCCGGCCGGGAACAGAAAACCGAATCAAACGCAGGTTTCCGCCGCCATCAACGAGAGCGAAAAAGTCGTGATGAGCTCTTGGAGAACGAAGCAAGAACTAAACCGTGGAGCTGGTGGAAAGCGTGAGCAGAAAACTAGAAAAAGCCGGAGATTTCGTGGTCCAAGCTTGTGCAGCTTAATTTAAGGGGAACGAAACTAGGTTTTCAAGGGGTGGAAAGAGCTGGTACGGTGCGGATGTGAGGGCATCGCATCCTAATTTCCTGATCTGAGGTCAGCAGCTGCCGCGGCAGGCTGGAAACTGACGCGCAGTGGCTGGCTTTGCAGAGAGAAGGAGTCGTCGAGACGCTCGAATTTAATCAGCAGCAACAGCAGAATCCGCACATCGATCGATCGAACGACCAGTCGGTACTAGCACCACGCACTCACCTGAGCCCCGGACGGCCGATCTCCTGTCACCTCCTCCTCCTCTGATCTGATCGATCGATCACGAAGGCCAAGACGAATAGAGATGCAGTCTGCCTTTTGCGGCGAAGAGCTAGAGATGCAGGCTGTTGCAGGAGTAGGCAAGCAAGACGAAGAGCGTACGCGGAGTGGAGGACGAGACGGAGACGGAGTGGCAGTGGTGGTGGTAGGGTGGCACGAGCGAGTGTACTGTATATAAGCTAGCTAGCTGGGAGCTAAGCTGAGGCTAGCCACTACATTGAGGAGGAGGAGGACGCAGTGGTTGGGGGAGGAGGAAAGGAAGAAAGAGGGAGACGAGGCCGACCGCGCGGTGCCCCCAATCATTTAAGGCCACGGCAGGCGCAACAGTGCCGCCTTGCCTTGCCTGCCTGTTGGGCTCTCCCGTCGTCGCCTCTCTCTCTTCTTGCGGCATCCTGTTGGTTGGCCATCGATGCCGCACAAGTTTGACTAGGTCGCGACAGCGCGGAAGTAGAAAGTATATACTAAAAATTACTTTTATAAAACTATCCACATCAGAGTACTCTCAAGCATACTTTATACGAAAATTTCCTTCATTTTTACAGTACATACTCTAAAATTTTATTACGCTACAATATATATAGTATGTTTTACAGCGTGTCACTGCGGACGGTCTAACAAATTTAAAAATGAATTAGCTGACTCAAACAAAACGACATTTAAAAATGAATTAGCTGACTCAAACAAAACGAACGAAAGGGTGTTGGAACATCCGTGTTTGAAAATTAAAAAAGGGTGTTGGAACATCCGTGTTTGAAAATTAAAAACGAATCTAATATAAAAATTCAAAAAAACTAATCAATTTTATTTCAAAACACCCATACTTTGAAATACACACTAGTATTACACACATGCATATCCATGTGTGTGATGTGAACATCTAGTAAAAACATTTAGGACAATATAGATTAATCACGAGCATCACCCTATAGAAATTAGAAAGACAAGTCGCCGTCGTCGACTGCCGCCGGAGAGAGAGCAGCTCGCCGTCACCATAGCCTTCCCCCACTCCTGAAGCATTGGATCCAGTGAGAGGGCCGTTGCCTGGTCGAATGTATTGGATGATATTCGTGCAGCAGGTTGCGTTCGCTCCGCAAGACCGCAATTCGACCCTCAGCTTTAATTCCGCTATTTCGTCTCTGCTTCCAGAACCATCGACGGCGTTGTGCCCGTTCCAACCTTATCCCCTCCCATATATTCTTATCCAATCCCACCATGGATTCTGCTTCACCGCATGCAGTTGCTACGGCGTTATGGCAGCTGTCCTACATGAATCCACGTCCACAACCCATCTGTAATCCATGCATACACGGAGGAGTAGCAGGTGCCCATTTTATCCCTCAAATCGTTTTTACTTTTTGTTCAGTTAGCGGAGTCTGACCCAGCAGTCCATGGAGTAGTTTAAGAAACCGGTCATAATCTTCTCTCTCTTTCTACACTGGTGTCTTAATGAGGCAACTAAGTTAGATCTCAGGTCAGGGGATGTCGGCCAAGCAACTCCACACGCGTCGGAGCAGATAGCAGCTTGTGCTGATGACTCTCAATCCGTCCGTGCGTGCGCTCCATATCGGCTGTCGCGCAAGCTCCGAGCCGTCATACATGGTCCCTGCAACTCCATGACAATAACTCTAATCTATTTTTGATTTAGAGTTCTAGCTTGTCCAAACAATAATAATTCAAAAACAAAACTGCTAATTTTAGTCGACCATTTAATTTATAGGCCATTATTCTTATTTTGTCGCGTGCTACACTGTGCATGTGCCCCTGTTGATTTGGATTAATTTGTGTTACTTCTTTCTCGGTCGGTCTCGTTTCGTTGTCCCACCTACAGTTTGCATCGTTTCCAGAAAGACCCAGCAGCTGGACGTACGTACGGAGTACTACCATCCATGAACGCACGCTGCTTTGCAGGCCACGGCTAGCGCTGAACATTTCCTCGTCTGAATCTAGCCATCCACCACTGCCAAATACTGTACTCCCTCAGATTGTCACCTTCTAGTTCAAAAATGAACTAGAAGGTGACAATCTTTTAAGAAAGGAGGGAGTATTACCGTACGTCACCCACATTCGATCATACGACTCATACCGTGCGTACGTACTACGTGCATCAAGTAACGTGCACTGATACAGTGTATTGGTACACAACTCTACGTGACATGTGCCAGCATACGCAAGACACACTTTATTGAATATGTGAGTTTATATATGGATGGGTTCCTGAATCCTGGTCGGTCACAGCGAGACTTGATCTGGAGTCGTCGTCTTCTAGCTGCTTGTTTCGTTTCTTCCTTCACCTCGGCTATACGTACTGATCTCGCTCGCACTTTCTTCTGTGCACACGTGTGGATGAATGCAACAAGCGACGCCTGGTCGATGCAGATCTGTTCTTGCGTGTGCAGTGCACCCCCTTTCGCTTCTGGCCTTCTCGGGGAAGCATATGCGCGGCAGCCTTTCAATGAATGGACCAAACTCATCAATACGTACACAGAGGGAGAGGGAGAGAGAGAGTGAGCATGGCCGGACCGGACGGCTGTGCATGCACATGTGACTGACCCATATTTTGTCGATTGCTTTCGTGTTTAAAGTCGCTGCACCCCGCGCGTGTTCTGCTTGCTGGTTCTCTGTCTCTCCGTTTTGGACGATCTCTGAGACCATTCGCAGTGGTTCACTGTAAAGCTTACTGGACTGGAAATATAGAGTAAATTACTGGAAGTATAGAGTAAGTATCCAGAGTGAAATGCTGGAAGTTTAGAGGATACACTGGAAGTATAGAGGGATAGAGTAAGTTTTAGAGGAAACCGCTGCGGATGGTCTGAAACTCGACTCGTTACGTCTCACGTATGGTATGGTGTAACTTTTGCATGTACTCCCTCCGTCTACTAGAAAATACATTTTCACAGACGTCTCCTTATTTTTTTTACAAACGGTTCGTTAAAAGTTACGTCTGTGGTGTCAAATGAGTTAATAACCGTCTGTGATAATAGAATATCACATGCGGTCCGTAACAAACAACCGTCTGTGAAAATGTATTGATTTTCACAGGCGGTCCGTAACAAAAACCGTCTGTGATAATAGTCATTATCACAGGCGGTCCATAACAAACAACCGCCTATGAAAATATAATGATTTTCACAGACGCTCAGTAACAAAAAACCGCATGTGATAATGATGGCCCCTGATTGGTCCATGATTGAATTTTGAGCCTTTTGGGTACCAAAGACCAAGGTTGGGTGTATGAACTAAATATCTCAAGATCCTTTTTACGGCTGTCAAGTGACATTCCTTAGGGTTGGCTTGAAATCTTACACACAAACATACACTCAACATAATATCTGGCCTAGATGCACATAAATAGAGTAGAGATCCAATCATGGAGCGATATACCTTTTGGTCGACGTTAGGTCCATCTTCATTGAGATCCAAGTGGCCATTTGTTGCCATGGGGGTCTTTATGGGCTTTGCTTTGTCCATGCCAAACTTCTTAAGTATGTCCTGCATGTACTTGGTTTGGCTTATGAACGTTCCTTCCTTTTGTTGCCGCACTTGGAATCCCAAGAAGTATTTTAATTCTCTCATCATTGACATTTCAAACCTGTCTGTCGTAATTTTGCTAAATTCCTCAAGAAAAGATTGAATAGTTGACCCAAAGATTATATCATCAACATAAATTTGACAAGTAAAGAGATCATTGTCTAAATTCTTTGTAAATAATGTATAATCTACTTTGCCAATTTGAAAACCATTCTCAATTAAGAAATCTCTAACACACTCATACCAAGCTCTAGGAGCTTGTTTGAGGCCGTAGAGAGCCTTACGCAATTTGAATACGTGGTCGGGGAACTCTTCGTCTTCAAACCCGGGCGGTTGCTCCACGTACTGAAAGCATCTAGGCCCCCCTCATGTAGTATGGTTTTGGTGATTAATGACAACCATTGAACTTTACTAATGAATTTGTAAATGCAAGGTCCCCATAAACACTCAATAAGATGAAATGATCATGTCATTGAAGACCCATAGATACCCAACTTTCGAGATCAAATTCATGAGATAAAAACAAGATGTGAAGGCTCTATGTCTAAGTCACTCAATCAAAAATTGACAACATACAATGCTTAAGAATCATCAGAGAGCCTTGTGGAACAAATGTCTAAGAGGTCTTTCGAGCAAGACACAAAAGATTCACTCAAGACAACTCGTAGCAAACAAAATCAACTCACCGGATCAACCGATGATTTCCAAAATGAACACATCGGTCGAGTTGATTCAACTGAAGAAAAAGACCTCAGACAAATAAACGCACCGGATCATCCGATGTGAAGGGCTCAACAACATCGGTGCATCAGTACAGTTTGCAGTACAATTGGAACAAGTGAAGCACCGGATCATCCGATGTGCAGACTTACACACATCGGTTGATCACTCCAGTAAGCATCAAAATCAAGCAAATTCTAGAGGAAGAGTCACCGGATCATCCGATGAGAAGACTGGGGGCAACATCGGTCTAATAACGGTAATATCTGACACAATGACGTCAGCCAAAGTAATTACACCGATGATAACCAGAGTGGAGACATCGGATCATCCGGTGTTCACGGTAAAGTTCTGTCAGCCTACTTTTCCAACGACTATTTCAGTTAAGCTGGCTATAAAACCCCTCTAACCCAGTCATTTCGACAAGTCTTGATCACCTGAAGCCAACTACACATCCAAGAGCATTCAAGACTATAGAGCATACATTCCCACACTTTTAGATCATCTGTAATAGGCTAGAGAGAAGCTTGTGTGCGTTCTTTCTTTGTGATTGAACTCTCTAGGCTAGTGAGAAGTTGAAGAAGATCGTTCCGGAGCTTGCCAAGGTGTGTGTGGAAGCCCGGAACATCGAAGGTTGTACAAGGCTTGAGCTCCACCTTGCCGGAGATGGCGAACGGAGAAGAATAGTGAAGACTCCATTGTCTCGGTGACATTGGAAGTGGCAAAACCTTTCGGTGGGTGCCACAACGTGGACGTAGGAAGATCCTTGCGATCTTGCCGAACCACGGGATAAACCTTCGTGTCCCCTAGTATTTGCATTTCTCTCCCTCTCTTTACATTATGCAATCTTTACTTCACAAGTTATATCTACGTTGATTGCATAGTTAGAACTGCATTGGAAATTGGGCTTAAGTAGTTCCTTTTTTTAATTGCCTTAAAATTTGAAAGAAAGCCCAATTCACCCCCCTCTTGGGCGTTTCGATCCTTACACGTACACCTCTTCCTTGATTGGTCCGTTGAGGAACGCGCTTTTCACATCCATTTGATACAGCTTGAAATCGTGGTGAGTAGCATATGCAAGTAATATTCTAATAGATTCAAGCCTAGCTACTGGAGCAAAAGTCTCATCGAAATCCAAACCTTCGACTTGTGAGTACCCCTTGGGCACAAGTCGTGCCTTGTTCCTTGTCACCACCCCGTGTTCGTCTTGTTTATTGCGGAAGACCCACTTGGTGCCGACGATGTTTGCATTGGGCCTTGCCACAAGTTCCCACACCTCGTTCCGCTTGAAGTTGTTCAATTCTTCTTGTATTGCCACCACCCAGTCCAGATCCTTCAATGCATCCTCAATCCAGCGTGGTTCCAAAAATGATACAAACGAATAATGCTCACAAAAGTTAGCTATGCGAGATCTAGTGGTTACTCCCTTTTGGATGTCACCGATGATGTTGTCGATTGGGTGATCCCTTTGGACGCATTGGTGTACTCTTGGGTGTGGCACTTGAGGAGTTGTGTCTTCATGATTGTCCGCTTCTCCCCCTAAGTGGTTGCCTTCATTGACTTGTTGATCATCTTCGTACTCTTGTGGTTGATCTTGTGTTAAAGCTCCCCCTTGATTGATGGTCTCCTCTTGTGGTTCATTTTCCTCATGTACGTGTGAAGGTGGCTCTTGTGGTCGAACTTCACCTAGAGCCATTCTTTTCAAGCCTTACAAGGAGCTTCTTCTTTACCTAATTCACATGGATCAACTTGCTGCTTTTGGGAGCCATTAGTCTCATCGAACACTACGTCACATGCTACTTCAACAAGTTCGGAGGCCTTGTTGAAGACACGATACGCGTAAGTGTTCGAATCATAACCAAGCAAGAAACCTTCATCGGACTTCGAAGCGAACTTTGAAGTCCTAGGCTTCTTGTTCAGGATATAACATGGAGAACCGAAAACTCGAAAATATGAAATGTTTGGTTTGTTACCGGTAAGTAGTTCATAGGGAGTCTTCTTGAGTAGTCGATGAAGATAAATTCGATTTGCGGCGTGGCAAGCAGTGTTAATCACTTCCACCCAAAATCGATCCGAAGTCTTGTACTCATCGAGCATTGTTCTTGCCATCTCTATGAGTGTTTGATTCTTTCGTTCGACAACTCCGTTTTGTTGTGGCGAGTATGGCGCTGAAAATTCGTGCTTGATGCCCTCTTCATCAAGGTATTCCTCCACTTGTGTGTCTTGAACTCCGTGCCATTGTCGCTTCGAATACTCTTGATTGTCAATGAAAATTCGTTTTGAGCTCGTTTGAATAACTTCTTGAGTGTTCCTTGTGTTTCTGACTTATCATGCAAAAAGAAAACCCAAGTGAAGCGAGAAAAATCATCAATGATAACTAAACCGTATTTGTTACCGCCGGTGCTTATGTAAGCAATTGGGCCAAACAAGTCCATGTGAATTAGTTCGAGCGGTCTTGTTGTAGTCAAGACGTTCTTTGCGGGATGATGTGCTCCAACTTGCTTCCCGGCTTGGCACGCGCTACAAGGCCTGTCTTTCTAAAAAACAACATCCTTCAAACTGGGGATGTGATCGCCCTTGAGGAGTTTTTGAAGATTCCTCATACCAACATGCGCTAGCCGTCTATGCCACAGCCAACCCATGCTAGTTTTTACAATCAAGCATGTGTCGAGTTCGGCTTTATCCTTGTTGAAGTCAACAAGGTAAAGCTTTCCCTTCAACATACACTTGAATGCAATAGAACCATCACTCCTTCTAGAGACGGTCACACCCTCGTGAGTGAACAAGCAATTATAACCTTTGTCACATAGTTGAGATATGGACAACAGGTTATAATCTAAAGATTCAACATGTAAAACATGAGAAAGTGTGTGTTCAGAGGATATTGCAATTTTACCGGTACCGAGCACCCTTCCTTGACTATTATCTCTAAAGTAGATGCCCTCGTTTGGATCCTCATTCTCTTCATATTCCACGAACATCCTCTTTTCTCCGGTCATGTGGTTGGTGCATCCACTGTCTAGCACCCATTTGGATCCACCGGAGGAATAGGCCCGCAAAAACAAATTATGCTTTGGTTTTAGGTACCCAAGCTTGCTTGGGTCCTTGGAGGTTAGTTACAATACATTTAGGCACCCACACATGGGATTTTGTGTTCCCATGGCGTGGCCCAACATAATGAGCACAGAAATTACCAAGATTATTTCTCATAAATACATAGGAGGCATCAAAAGTTTTGAATAATAGCTGCTATTGTTTATCACCCGGACTAGTCTGAGGGGTCGGACATGTCCGGAGTACCGGACTTGTCCGGACACCAACCGGACTAGTCCAGTATTCGTGTGAGTTCAAGTTTTTATTCTTCGACTTACCAGTTTGAGAGGATATTCCCTTCACAAAATAAATCCTTCCCTTGTTATTCTTATGACTTCCAGCATGCTGCTTTTCATCATAAGAGTAACCAATACCATATTTGACATTTGGAGGTCTTTGGACCAAGTATGCACTACATGCATAGTTGATCTTCTCCTTATCAAATATGCCACATTGGGTAGAAATTTTATCCTTTGTGGAGGTTGACTTCCCTTTCAATCTGGAGTCAGTTTTACTACATGTGCACATATGAACCAATTCAGGTTTAGTGGGTTGAGAAGGTGAGTTTGAAGAGGAGGAAGGTTCACTCAGCTTGAGTGACTCAACTTGCACTTCAAGGATCTTGTTAACCTTGATCAGGTTAGCAAGTTGGTCCTTGATTGCAACATTTGAGTCAGTTAAATCCAAGCAAGCTTTCTTGCTTGAAGCTAACTCAAGCTCTAGTGAATTGTTTTTCTCCTTTTCAAGCTCTAGAAGTTTGTCAAGTTCGACATACTCCTCCTTTTGGGAAATAATCATGTCCTCTTGATGATGAATTAACTTCTCGTTCTCAACAAGTTGATCAAGTAAGAATTTCATTTTTGTTGCAGTTTTCCTATCTAGTCCATTTAGCATATCCTCATCATCACTATCTATTTCATCATCACAGAGTAGGAATGCACGGAAGGGGTTTTGATGATTACCTTGCGTTTATCTTCCTTTGCCATAAGGCAAGTGCCATTTCCCTTCCTTGCACCGAGTGTAGGGAAGAGTGTAGATTTATTGGACGTGCTCTCGATGGCTATGCTAGCCATCTCTTCTTCATCTGATGATGAGGACTCATCGTTTGAGTCCCACTCCTTCCCAATGTGCGCTTGTTCGGCTTGTTTCTTCTTCTTGAAGAATTTCTTAGGTTGAGACTTGGATTCTTTTGTCTTCTTCTTGTTCTCCTCATATGGGCAATCAACTATAAAGTGGTTATACTCACCACAATTATAGCATGCCCGTCTCAACTTTGGCTTCGTTCTTTCCTTTTGCTTGCCTTCACTTGATTTTATCCCTTGTCTTTTCTGCATTATTCTCTTGAACTTTTTCATGAATAATATCATGTCCTCTTCATCTAGCTCACTGCTCTCTTCGTCACTGTATTCCTCTAGTTGTGCTTCTCTTGCTTCTTTGGATAGAGGCTTGAGGGTGGACTTTAAAGCAACCCATTTCTTCTTAGCCGAGGTGAGGTCGGCAATTTCCTTGACGTGCTTTGCTTGTTTTTCCATCATTTCAAAGTTGATAATTTTTCCAAGCAGTTCATCCAGAGTCATCTTTTTGTATCCGGGGCTTTCTCTAATCATAGAACATAGCGTGACATTGCGAGGCATAAAAGCTCTAAGGATGAGCTTTACAACCTCGTGGTCATTCCACTTCTTGCTCCCATATGATCGAACTTTGTTAACGAGTGTCTTCAATCGATTGTACATATCTTGGGGTGACTCGTCTTCCTCAATTGCGAATCTTCCTAGTTCGCCTTCGATCATCTCAATCTTTGCTTCATGCACATGTCGGTCACCTTCATGTGCAGTTTGCAGAGTATCCCATATCTCCTTAGCAATTTCGAGTCCATCCACCTTGGTGAACTCGTCACGACTGAGTGAGGAGGTGATTACAGCTGCGGCTTGAGCATTTCTATGAATGGCCTGCTCTTGGCTTGGGGTGAGCTCTTCGTCGTCATCCGGAATATCTATCCCTGTGCATACAACATGCCATAGACTTGGATTTAGGGAAATCAAATGCATCTTCATATTCTGCCTCCACATTGAGTAATCACTTCCATCGAAGTGTGGGGCTTTTCCAAGTGGGATAGATAAGTAATGGTTGTTATTGGAATTTAGACGATCATAGTTAAAAGGATATCGGGAGTAGTCGGTGTGACTACTCCCCTTCTTCTTCTCTTCAACTTTCGCTTTCCCTTTGGAAAGTACCTTCTTTCCGAGGAGTGCCTTTAGCTCCAACGTCTCCTCATCATCGCCCTCGAAGTCCTGAATGGCTTCGAGGTACTTATCCACTTTTTGGATCTTGTCGTTGTTAACCTCCTCTTGGTTGTTGATTTTGTGGACGTCCTTCATGTCCGACATGATCTCTTCGAGTGATTAGACTCTTTCTTGAAGAACCTGCTCTGATACCAATTGAATGTAGGTCTAGAGGAGGGTGAATAGGCATTTTTGAAATTTGTCGGATCCTGCAACACTCAAAAACCAGTTCAACACCAGAGATATCGGACGAGTCCGGTAAAGTGCGTACTAGTCCGGTGTTCACGGACTAAGTTGATTAAACTTGATTGATTGGTTTGATTCTTTTATGTGTACAGCGGAAATATAGAATCAAACAACAGTTTAAAGGTTATATACTGGATTATATCACACTTTAAGTCTTATGTTCAACAATTTAACGTAAGATGAACAATGTGTATAAAACCCTAGATTGAGTTGTTTAATTAGAATGATGAACACTAAAGCAAGAGACAACGATTTATCCCGTGGTTCGGCTACCACGAAGGCAACCTACGTCCACGTTGAGGAGTCCACAAAAGGACCGGGTCTTCTCCAACCCTACCCTCGTTGGATCGCCACGAAGGCCAATCCTCTTCCACTAATCACAAAGGGGTGAATAACCGAATTCAAGGGGCGTTCTCGCACATTGAGAGATCCCTTAGATTACAAATCACAATGCCACCGAAAACACACTCAAAGTTACAATCGAAACGCAGGAGTGTGGTAGAGAATCAAACCAAGAGCTCAATGTGGTGTTGCAAGTGTCTCTCCAAAGATCTAGAGTGAATCCTCAAGGGATTGGTCGATGTTGCACTTAATTTCATAGAGAGATGTCGTTTTTGAGGCTCTTGGGAGGTGTGACGGCGCTAGGGTTCGAGAGAGTTTGAAATTGGGCCGTGCACCTCTATTTATATGGGGTTTCTAAAAGTTACCGTTAGGATTCAGAAAGTTTGGACTAGTCCGTGGTGGTCACTGGACTAGTCCGGTATGCTGTGTGTAGCAAACCCTAAGTGTCTCGAGATATCGAACTAGTCCGACTGAAAACGGACTTGTCCGATTTCGCTACTAGAAATCTTCGGACTAGTCCGATATCCATCGGACTTGTCCGGACATGTGAAACCCTAAGTGTGTTGGATGACAAGTCCGCACTTGAAGGACTTGTCCGATTTAGATCAGTGGGGTTTTTCGGACTAGTCCGTGTGAATATTGGACTTGTCCGAAGTGGATCAGAAAGGATATCGGACTAGTCTGGTTAATAACGGACTTGTCTTATTTTATGTGACTTGTGTAGTGTTTTGAGGACTAGTCCGCACTGGGGAGGACTAGTCTGTTCTAGTCAGAAAGATATCAGACTTGTCCGATCTGATGCAGAAAGGTTATCGGACTAGTTCGATTGTGATCGGACTAGTCTGCTTCTGTGTAACTCTGTGCAATGTGTGTGTTTAATTATCATTGAGCTCTTGGGGTGTGTTTCCTTAACACACTCCATACACAATAATCTACAACTCCTTTTCCTTGAGCTCATTTCCACTTTGCTCCTCATCACCCCTTCTTTTTGGTATTTTATTCATTTTTCTATTATAGGCATGTATTCATCTCAACAAAGAGATTAGAATCCCAATTGCTTGTCATAAATCATCCAAAACCCACAAGGGAGTCCTAGATGCACTTTCAATCCCCAATCTTTGCCTCTCACCGTTCATGTCCCCAATCTCACCTCTCTTTCCTTCCTCCCCAACCTCGCTCTACCGCAGCTCCGCCTCATCGCTGAAGCGTCAGTAGCCCGCTTCCGCCTTCTTGCCATCCTCACGTCGCGGAGGCCGCACTCCTCACCGATGCCGCAGCCGCGCTCCTCGACCGTCGTGGCAGCCGTGCTGCTCATGCTCATTGCCATTGTGGCAACCACGCTCCTCGCCGTCGCGGCAGCCACGCTCCTCGTCCGCCGCAGGTGTCTTGCTCGATGTCGAGGTTCGTAGATCCAACCTTTAGTCGCAGATCCAGTCGCGATCGTTATTTTTGTTGTAGCCCAGAAGTCGAGCTAGCACGAAGGTGGCGCTACCGAGGTCTGTGGGGAGGCATTGAAGAGCGGCTACAACGGCAGCATCCCTGTCTTCATGGCGTTGAGCTGCTGCATGTGGTGTTGCACGTGATGGTTGTGATGGATTGTAATTTCTGCGATGTATTGCGTTGTAATTTCTGTTGTGTTTTTTTATTGCATCTCTGCAATGTAATTTTGTCTAAATTTTTTAGTCTTTTGTAGATCAAATTGTATTAGCGCAAATTTTGTCTAAATGTTATCATTTTTTGCCTTCTGATTACGACTAGTCACGAACACAATGCATACAGAATATTCTAAAAACTGTCTATGATAACATATTATCACAGGTGGTTGACAGTAAAAAAACAGTATGTGATAATACATTTTCACAGGCGGTTTGCAATAAAAAACCCATTTTCACAGGCGGTCATCAATAAAAAACCGCATGTGAAAATATATTTTCACAAGCGGTCATCAATAAAAAACCGCCTGTGAAAATGCATTTTTACAGGCGGATTTTGCCCCCCCCCGCCTGTGCTAATCGATCATTTTCACAGGCTCTTCGTTACAGGCGGTTTTTAAAACCGTATGTGATAATATATTTAGAGCCGTTTGTGATGAAGCCTTTTGTAGTAGTGCTCTCCATGAAGCGACAAATTCATAGGGATGGAGGGAGTACGAGTGGACTGTTGAAACATTTTGGAGGTTACATGCTCTTTAGCAAGAGGGAGCAAGGAGATAACTTAGCTTAGTGGTTAATTACTCTTAGTAGAATTTGATTTCTGGTGGAAGCGAATTTGAGACTAAATTTCACAGTACTAGATGCAGATACTCTACAAAGGAAGTCGTGTGCGCTAGATTTGGGATGCACTTACGAAAAATGTGAAAGAATGAACGCGCCGCAATATTGGCTTATGAAGTCCGAACCACGGTCGTGTGCTTAGTCATCCAGTTATCGTCGCCTTGTTCTAGACAATAGGTTAGGAGTGTCTATATTTGTACTCGCTTGTAATAAATTGGTCATAACCTCTTTGTAGGGAAAGGTCGAAACTTTTCATTAAAAAAGAAACTACGATCAGGTTAGACCTATAATTCTTTCTAAATTGAATCCAAAATAAATAATCCTATGTGTGTCCTTCGGATTGTAGGGTTGATTCATAGAAATTTTAGATTTATCTATAATAGGACAATATTTAGTTTTTTTTGAATAAAAATATCTTTCTGGAATAATTTGGATGTATAGCAATATACCACGGATATAAATTTACGTAAATCATCGGACAGGACAATATTGAGTTTTTTATGGACTTTTGGGCAGGTCTATTTAAGGAGGATAGGAAGCAAGCAATCAAAAAAGTCGCGAACTGGTTGATGAAGTCTGCAATACGGGTGATGAGGCATCAAAGCAATAGGTTGTGCCTGGAGGCACCAAAAACGCCACAAACTGGAAAGAGAAAGGTGCACTTGATGCTGGAAGAGTGGAAGCACGGAAGATGGGGGCTGCTGAAGAAAGCTGTTAATGCGGTGGTTGTTTCAACTTAATGATGTTGCTGGGTTGTAATAATTTTGAGTACTGTCTGCAGTTTTAGCATGTTGTTGTAGTTAAAAGAGTAGCAGTATTCTCTGCTTAAACCGTTGTTTGTTTGCAGAAATGCTTAGTTTAGAGGGTCTTTTTGAACTAGCCTGTATGGTAAATGCTGCTCAAGGAGCAGAGGGTGTAAGAAACAATTTGATCTGTCTCTTAGAATTTTTCCTGGAGATGGAAGTGGAATATAGTATTCCTTGTAAAAAAGCAATATGATTTTTTTCACATTGTTCCAAGTTTTCTATATCGTGAAGAGCGGCCATTCTATCGAGCAGCAATTGTTGTAGCAGCATAAGTTAAATCTCTCGTCGATTTGTGAACGGGGAAATGGGTAGCCTAAAGACAGGCCGCAGAATTTGAGAAGACGAGAAAAATGGATAAAATGTATCCGCAGTGCGTCTAGTGGGCCCATATCACTTTAATGATTCTCGGCCACAATCAATTGGGCCTCATTGTGTTTATGTCATGGATCGGGCCTAACGTAAAGACCACGAGTGCCATCTTTTGCGCTGTCTGTTTTTGTCTTTTCTTCTCCCCATGTTTTTTGTATAATAGAAAAAATTAAGTAATCTTATTATGAAATCTCAATTCGTGTTTGGACTATATTCTTGTAAAGGAAGGAAGAAAACGGTGAGTCGTTGTTTAAATCATCTACAAACCTTCGGATCTTCAATATATCTCCACCCATGAGGAGGTGAGTCTTACTGGAACGAAGAACTGAATCTGTCAATCAGCAGTCGGCGCAGGAGGTGCTAGATCTGCAGAAAAAATGAAATAAATCATTCGACCAGAAAAGCAACGTATTCCAATGCAAAGAAACCCACGGACGAACATGATCGGATGTGAATGATGCACACCTTGGAGATTCAGAAGGCTCGCATCGGAGGTAGAAGACGAGTTCCTAGCTGTTGGATACAGGATGGACGGTTCACGTGCGTCAAGTGAAGTACACATACCGACTCGGTTAGAAATTAGCGGTTCCCAAACTGTAAATATATAGTAGTTGTACAGGAAGTTGTACCGAATCAAATTGTTTAACTCAACCCTCCCGAAAGCCGCCTTGCTCCTCCAATCCAACCTACCCCGCCCGCCGCCACACAAACTCAGATCCCAGGCGCGGCCAGCGGCGGAGCCCGGCAGCTAGCACCGGCTCGGTCTCGTGCGGGCAGCAGCGGCACGCTCGGCTAGAACGGGGCACAAGCCTGCCGCCTTTGGCTGACCCTCCTCCTCCTCCTCCTCCTGCTTCGACGGAGACAATGGAAGGTGAGAGCTGACCTCTTCCCCCCAATCCTCTAATCCTCCTCATCCATTCCTTTTGTAGTTTACATTTAGACTTGATGTAGAGGAGATGTGGATCCCGTCGAATCCTGCACGGGGGCAGGTTAGGGAAGAATTTTTCTCCCGTGGACAGGGACGGGTAGCCTGCATCCCAACCGTGGACGGGGATGGACATCCAGTATCGACGGAATTTTCACTATGTTTTTACTCGACTAAGACATGTAAAACGAATTGAAATTCTGTTCACGAATCTGTTTCTCGTATATTTTTTTTGGATTGCTAATACCTCTAATAGTCTCGAGCCTTTCGCTTCTGTCTCCTGCTTACTGTCCTGCCAAAATCCAAATAGTTCGATGAATTATTTGTTCCCTGCTTACTCATGTTTCATCGACCCTGTGACCTTTATGTTAGCTCAGCAGCTAATTCTGAATTTCAAAATCTTCCCATACAGATGCCACTAGATTTGATGCGTCACAGTATGCTTTTTTCGGTAACAACGTGATGGAGGAGATTGAACTAGGTGGATTGGACGACGATAGTGACGGTGACCCAGCTTCTGTTGGACTTGATGATGTGGAGCACCCTCGATATAGTGCATTAGAGGTACTGCAATGTTGCAATATCAGATATCTTGTTTCTGAATTTTTAGTGTGATCTTTAACAGTTTATTCCATGCTAGATAGTGCTGCTATGAACAAAAATATAATGGTATACAATTATGACAAATAAGTAATTTCTTATAGCACCGTGAAGATACTGTTTACGGAAATATTATGGGGAACCAAACATTGGTTCATAAGATTGTAAGTAGGCAGCAGTTGTACCGCTGAAATAGTGAAATAAAAGGACATGGCTCTGTGACTCATAAACTGTTACATGTTTTTCAGGTTGAAGATACAAGTTTGTTTTCAGATGTTGATGATCTTGCTAATACATTCTCAAAGGTTTTCTATCTCTGAAACCATAAATTTGCTGCAGAAATGTTCATTAGTTTTTTTTGTAGATTCTTTTCATCGCTTGATGCATGTTTTTTATTAGAGAATTAGACACGTCGTAAATTTAGAGCTATTGAAGCAGTCTATTAAGTTTTTTTCATCAGTTTGGATTTGAAATTTTCTTTCAATATTCATTGTTGTCTGACGATATAACTTTTATACTGTATCCGTGTATTGTTTGCCTCCTGTATACTTATACATAGACTATATATATATATATATATATATATATATATATATATATATATATATATATATATATTTAAAATGTAAATTGTTTAACTCTACCTTTAGTAGCTTTAAAAACATGAATGAAATTTGTTTAAAAACATGAATGAAATTTGTTTCACTACAACTTCTCACTAAACCTACCATCCAATCTTTCCCATAATGTTTGGCTTGTTTAGTTATTGTTCATATGATGACTGGATGCGCAACCTCCCTTTCAGTAAAATACATGTAGTGAAATGGAGACATACTTTCATGTTTGTATAGTTGGTCTAGCTGCATTTTTTTGTTGCTTATGCAATATGATAGCATGACTGACCTGCTTTCTTATTCATTGAAATAAATCATCTTGAGATTATCTCTACGCTAATACCATTTTTTATTTGACCTTATGCGCATTTCACTTTCAGCTGAGAAGAGATGTTAATGAACCACATCATATTGGAGTTACTAATCGCAGTGATTCTTTTTCAAGAGAAAGTGAGTTGTGCCCCTCTGTTTAATATTACGTATAACTTTTTAGTTTATGTATTCAGTGAGCACCTTTGTTATCTTTTTTTGGACTGTGTATGTGGAGTGTGTTGGACCAGGCCCATGTATCTAGCCCTAGGGGCTATTTGTACTCATGACACTCAACCCTAATGGATTATCCCCTTCTATTTTGGTATCAGACTAACCCTAATCTTCTCTCTCCTCTCTCTCCTCCTCTCAGCCGCCGCCCGCCCCGCCGCCGTCCGCGCCGCCCGTCGGCGCCGCCCGACCCGCCACCTGCCGCGTCGCCCGCCGATGGCCGCGCCACCCGCCGGCCTGACGCCGCCTACTACCATCCCAACGCCGCCGCAGGCTCCGAATCCGACGCTGTCCCAGAAGCTGCCGTGCCGCATCGTCGCCTCCACGTGACCCACAACGGCATCGCGACCCAGCAGAGATCGCGGCGCAGACGTTCTCGGAGGACGAGCAGCGTCACCGCGGCGCCATACTTCCCGCGGGGGCTCCCACGCGTATCGTAGCCGCGATGCGCGACCTCCCGATGTCGGGCGCGCCCGTGACTCCAGCTTCGGCGCCCAGTGCGCCAGGCGCCGCCACCGGCGCGGAGCTGCCGCCAGCCGGGCTGCCGCCGGCAGGGCCGCCGCTTCCTCCGTCTCCTCCCTTTCAACGCGCCGCCGCGGTTGGCCCGACGGGGCTCGGATCCATTGTCGGCACGACGAGATCCGCCGCCGCTGGCCCCTTCCCCGCCGCTGCCGGCTCCCTCCCCGCCACCGCCGGGACTAGTCACCTCGGCGCCGCCGCCGACTCCCTCCCTGTCGCTGGGACCCGTCCCGTTGCTATCGGTGCGCCGCCGGCGCCGCCGCTGTGTCCTTGGCCGCCGCAGCCACCGTCGTGTGCTGCCTCCAGATCCGCGTCCCACCTGGCCGCCGCCGGATCCGCGCTCCACCTGGCCGCCGCACCCTGCCTGGGTGCCGCCGCCGCCGGTGCACCGAGCGCCGCCACCGGCCTCACCGGAGCGAGAGCCGCCGTCGCCGCTAGGCCGGCCAATGGTCCTCCCCCCAGCTTCGTCCCCTCGCTGGCTGACCCGCAGCTCCTGGTCGCTGGCCGCCTCCTAGCGCGCGACCGCTCTTGCTATGGTTTCGTGGCCCCCCTCAGCCGCTGTCGGCGCCACTACTTGGACGACCGCTGTTCGACCTCGTTCCGACGTACAGGTGCCCGGACCGGCCGTTGCCTTCTCCGTTGGCACTTCCGCTGGCAGCCTGGGCGTGGTGTCTTCCTCTCTAGCGCCGCCATCGCTGTGGCATGTCGCGACCCGACCTACGCCGTTGGCCTACCTGCGGGGTCTCACGCCGTCCGGTCCTGACTGGGTCGTGGACTCTGGCGCCTCGTATCACACCACCCTTGACACCAGTATACTCTCTTCTACCCGCCCTTCCCACCCTTCTCATCCTTCATCTATCGTTGTTGGGAATGGGTCGGTTCTTCCGGTCACCTCAGTTGGTGACTTGGGTTCGTCGAGTTCCTTTCAGCTCTGTGATGTTCTTGTTGCCCCTGACATCATTCAGCACCTTCTTTGCGTTTGCCGTTTCACTACTGACAACCGTGTTTCCATCGAGTTCGATCCTTTTGGTTTATTCGTGAAGGATCTTACTATTCGGCGTTTTCTTTTTCGCTGTGAGAGTCCGGGACCCCTGTACACGATGCATCTTCCAGCTTTCGCTCCGCCTCTTGCCCTGACTACGACAACCTCTTCGACCATCTGGCATCGTCGGCTTGGCCATTCCGGCATTGATGCAATGTCGAGGTTGTCTGGTAGTTCAGCGATTTCGTGTACTCGGAGTATTCATGAGTCTCTTTGTCATGCCTGTCAGCTGGGCCTCCACGTTCGACTTCCTTTTCCGCACTCTATCACTCGTGTCGAACACATCTTTGATCTGATTCACTGTGATCTTTGGACATCTCCTATTATCAGCGTCTCTGGATATAAGTACTACTTGGTGGTCGTTGATGATTTCTCTCATTATTCGTGGACTTTTCCCTTGCCGCAGAAGTCTGATACTTTCACAACTCTCTCTCACTTCTTCGCTTGTGTGTCCACCCAGTTTGGGCGCACGATTTGGGCGGTCCAGTGCGACAACGGGCGCGAGTTTGATAACTCTGCGTTCCGTGACTTCCTTCTTTCTCACGGTGTTCAGTTCCGCATGTCTTGCCCGTACACTTCTCCTCAGAACGGCAAGGCTGAGCGCATGATTCGGACCACCAACGATGTCATGCGCTCCCTGATGTTCCAGGCTTCTACTCCTGCTCGCTACTGGCGGAGGCGCTTCACACCGCCACCTACCTCATTAATCGCCTTCCTACTAAGGCGATTAGTGCTCCTACTCCTCACTTCGCTTTGTTCGGCACTCCTCCTCTTTACGACCACCTTCGAGTCTTCGGGTGCACTTGCTACCCTAACCTCTCTGCCACCGCTCCTCATAAGCTCGCGTCTCGCTCGACTCGATGTGTCTTCCTTGGGTACTCCCCTAACCATAAGGGTACCGGTGTCTTGATCTTACCACTCGTCGTATCTTGGTCTCTCGACACGTCGTCTTCGACGAGTCCTCTTCTCCTTTTTCCTCTTCGTCCTCTTCGTCCTCTCACTCTGTCGCTGAGTTGGCTTCCCTCTTCCCCACTGACCCCGAGGCCGCTCCTATACAACGACCTTGTTTTTTTACCTCCTGCAGGTTACTCTCCCGCTGTGCCTTATGTGGCACCGGCGTCCCAGACGCCACCAGCTGCGCCACGCGTGGCCCCGGCGTCCCCGACGTCGCCCGCTGCGCCACGCGCGGCCCCGACGTCCCCAACGTCGCCCACTGCGTCACGCGCGGCCGCGGCGTCCCCGACGTCGCCCGCTGCGCCACACGCAGCCCCTGCGTCCCCGACGTCGTCCTCAGCGCCACGCACAGCCCCGACGTCACCCGCTGCGCCATGCGCGGCCCCTACCGTCCCCGACGTCGCCTGCTGCGTCACACCCGATGGTGACCTGACATGCCGCTGGGGTCCTACGGCCGGTGGAGCGGTTCTCCGGGGTCGTCCTCTCCTCGTCGACCTCTCCACCGCCTGCCTCCTCACCCATCTCGCCTATCCCCTCTTCTGTCTGTAGCACCCTCGCCGATCCTCATTGGCGTCGGGCTATGGAAGAAGAGTATGCGGCTCTGCTTGCGAACTAGACCTGGGACCTGGTTCCCCGTCCTGGTCGTGGCAATATTGTCACGGGCAACGCATAAGAGGAAGGCGGATGGGTCTTTGGAGAGGTACAAGGCACGGTGGGTTCTTCCCAGTTTCACGCAGTGCCCCGGCGTCGACTACAACGAGACATTCAACCCGGTGGTTAAGCCGGCGACGGTTCGTACCGTTCTGTCGCTGGCTCTCTCGCGTTCTTGGCCTGTCCACCAGCTGGACGTCAAGAACGCCTTCCTCCACGGGACGCTGACGGAGACGGTGTACTGCAGTCACAGTCAGCCGACAGGGTTCGTTGATTCAGCCCGCCCAGACTTGGTCTGCCGGCTGAACAAGTCTCTATACGGGCTGAAGCAGGCGCCTCGGGCTTGGTACAGTCGGTTCGCCTCCTTCTTGGTCTCGCTCGGCTTCGTCGAGGCCAAGTCGGACATCTCGCTCTTCGTCTACAGGCGCGAGGGTGACACTGTCCACCTCCTCCTGTACGTGGACGACATTGTCCTCACGACATCCAACCCGACTCTCCTTCAACGCACGATCTCTGCCCTGCAGCGCGAGTTCGCGATGAAGGATCTTGGCCAGCTCCATTACTTCCTGGGCGTCGCGGTCGAGCACCGACCGGGCGCTCTGTTCCTCCACCAACGTCAGTACTGCCTGGATATCCTCGAGCGAGCAGGTATGGCTGATTGCAAGCCGTGCTCCACTCCCGTGGACACCCAGGCGAAGGTGTCTTCGACCGACGGTGCACCGGTCGCTGACCCCACATCTTACAGGAGTCTTGCAGGTGCCCTGCAGTACCTCACCTTCACCAGGCCGGATATCTCTTACGCGGTTCAACAGGTGTGCCTCCACATGCATGATTCGCGAGAGCCGCATCTCACGGCGGTGAAGCGGATCCTTCGGTATCTGCGTGGCACCCATGACTACGGCCTTCTTT
Organism: Tuctoria greenei; assembly: GCA_036927565.1. Lineage (NCBI taxonomy): Eukaryota > Viridiplantae > Streptophyta > Magnoliopsida > Poales > Poaceae > Tuctoria > Tuctoria greenei. The sequence goes on along the minus strand of JAYESD010000002.1, from coordinate 1,290,027 downwards.
TGCGGTGCGACTCTGCCTCCGAGCTGGTCGTCTACACCGACGTTGACTGGGCGGGTTGCCCGGACACCCGCCGGTCCACCTCCGGCTACGCCGTCTTCCTGGGAGGCAACCTCGTCTCTTGGTCCTCGAAGCGGCAACCCGTGGTATCCCGCTCGAGTGCCGAAGCAGAGTACCGCGCCATGGCCAACGGCGTGGCAGAGTCTTCCTGGCTTCAGCAGCTGCTTCAGGAGCTCCACTCTCCCCTTGCCCGGAGTACGTTGGTCTACTGCGACAACGTCAGTGCCGTCTACCTCTCCACCAACCCGGTGCAGCATCAGCGCACGAAGCACGTGGAGATTGATCTTCACTTCGTTCGTGAGCGGGTGGCTCTCGGGGAGGTGCGAGTCCTGCACGTTCTGACGTCGTCGCAATTCGCTGACATCTTCACGAAGGGACTCCCTTCAACGGTGTTCACCGAGTTTCGGTCCATGCCGTGGCTAGATGTTGGGACTGGGGGGGGGGGGGTGTTGGACCGTGTATGTGGAGTGTGTTGGGCCAGACCCATGTATCTAGCCCTAGGGGCTATTTGTACTCATGACACTCAACCCTAATGGATTATTTCCTTCTATTTCTTTTCATAGTACTTATATTGGAGATTCAATTATCTCTAGTAAATGATTGTCGTACATACCTTTGCGATACCATTTTTGCCTTACTAACTACCATGGAAAAGACTTTAAGGAAACTTTCATGTAACACATTTGCAATGTTTGTTTTGTAGAATGCTATTCTATTTTATGATGTCCAGTTCCAGTCTGGTAGTGATTGTAAAAATGATTTATTTTGTTTGCCTGTTACATAGCTTTTCACATAAAAAAATTGGGTACACTCACTTTTCATATGATAGCGTGTTAAGTCATGAACTATAACATTCATTTGTCGAATTTCTTTGTTCTAATCTGATATTTCAATTGTATATGGTAATTGGCACAGGTTCTGCTGCAGCTGACTGGGCTCCAGAATTTGAAACCCGGTGCTGGCCTCATCGGTATACACCAGGTGCAAAGCAGGGGCAGGATGGCAATGGATGGTGGCCCCAACAACATAATTCTCCTCGTTTTGCAGATTCCAGATTACATAGGACATCCTCATCCCCTGAGAAACAGGAACAACACAATCCTACTGAGCATGCTCTTGCGCTGCAGCCATCTCCTTTGCACCGGACATCATCTTACCCACGAAAAGAGTCTCAATACAATCCTACTGAAACTATTACTGCTCCATATGGTTCACAGCCCCTGCCTGGTGGATCACCCAATTTACTGCCTGAACAAGCGCATGAGATGAACATGCCATCTTTTAATCAATTTCAGATGCATATGTCCGCACAAAGTGAAGCTCCATTCTCCCTATTTCCTCCTGGAGGGACTTTTCCAGAGCCATTATTGAGTGGAAACAGGGGCCATGTGATTGCAGCAGCCATTTCAACTAAAAGCAGCAGACAACAAAATCATCTGCTGAATAACAGAAAGTTTCCTGGGGAAACTGCTACTATTATGCCAAATTTGGTGCAAAACCATCTGCAACATCCGAATCGAATTGTACCACCTTCAATACCGCCGATGCGACAACAGCATGGAATGCTTCCAATTCAGCAATCTCCGCAACACTTACCAAGAGTGCAAGCACATACGTTTGATCCCCAGCATCCACCTCGAATGATGAAGAGGCTTGATAATTTTGGGATTCCTGAGTTCAATGATCCAAGGGCAAGATTGTCAATGGACCATGGAATGCAGGGTCACCGTTTTCCTCTCCAAGGTTCTGAATATGGTAGTATGAGGATGGATAATAGGAGGCCAAGGTTTCGATCCAGGTATATGTCTACTGTAGAACTTGACAATATTTCAAGAATACAGCATGCTGCCACTCACATAAATGATCCATACATCGATGACTATTACCACCAAGCTTGCCTGGCTAGAAGATCTGTGGGTGCAAGGTTGAAGCATCACTTCTACCCAACCTTGATCCGGGATCCATCCTCTCGTACACGCAGTAGGGATGAGCCACATGCATACCTTAAGGTCGATGCCCTTGGGAGACTCCCATTTTCTTCCATCCGGAGGCCACGTCCACTTCTTGATGTTGAACCAGCTTCAGCATCTGATGGTAACACTCATGAAAAGTCTGTGTCAAAGTCTCTTGACCAGGAACCTATGCTAGCAGCTAGGATCACAATTGAGGATGGGCTCTGCCTACTACTTGATATAGATGATATTGACCGCTTGCTGCAATTTAGCCAACAGCAAGATGGTGGTCTGCAGCTTAGGGACAGAAGGCAGACTCTCCTTGGTCAGCTGGCAGAATCACTACAGTTGGTTGATCCACTAGGTCCCAATAAAGCCACAAATTTGTCACCAAATGATGATTGGGTATTCCTTCGCATTGTTTCTCTACCTAAGGGTCGGAAACTGCTTGCACGCTATATCAACCTTATGGTTCCTGGTAGTGATGTAGCACGGATGGTTTGCATGGCAGTTTTTCGGCATCTGAGATTTGTTTTCGGCAATTTGCCCTTTGACCATGGTTCAGCCGAGACAGTGACAAAACTAGCCAGTGCTGTAGCTGCATGTGTTAATGGGATGGACGTAAGCGGCCTCAGTGCTTGTCTTGCGGCAATTGTGTGCTCTTCAGAGCATCCGCCACTTCGACCGCTTGAGCATGCTGCTGGGGATGGAGCTACCATCATCATAAAGTCTGTCCTGGAGAGGGCAACAGAGCTTTTCACTCAGCAGCTTGCTGCATCAAACTACAGTGTTCCAAACAGAGCTCTATGGCAAGCTTCGTTTAATTCTTTCTTTGGACTGCTCACAAAGTACTGCATAAGTAAATTTGACACGCTGGTTGCAATGCACAGGCACCCTGCTGCTGCAACAGTTATAAGCAGTGAACTGCCAATCGAGCTTTTGCGTGCCAGTCTTCCTCATACAAATGAGCAGCAGCGCAGACTGTTACTTGAGTTTGCCCAACGGACTGTGCCTGTCAGCACCCACAGTTCTCAGGGTGCTTCTGGTGGACACATGTCCTCTGAAACAGTCTCAAGTTGAGGTGGCCATCCAATGTAAAACACTAGACATGGAGAATTTCCCGTTCTGCTCTCCTGTTAATTTGCACAATGAATTGAGCATTCCATGTTCCTGTCACACCAGAGGAGGGGTTGGGCCTGTGTTCCATAAGGAGCATGAGCTACAAATTAATTTGGTTGGAGTATGGACAGGCTCACCTGGATATGTTTCCAGTCTTTCTTGACTTGGGAGTTAGGATACAAAATTAATCTGGTCTTCCCCTGCTTTGTTGTATCACTCAATCAGTTGAACAGCAAAGTTTCCTACAGGGCTGTCTTTCATTGCCCACCGGAGCAAACTCATGTCAGTAGGTTAGAGGCTGTACAAGTGCTCCTGGAAGAGAAAGTTAGGGTTCTTGTTTGGTCATAGAGGCGGTATTATTCAAAGCTGAAGTTGGTACTCTATTTGCAACAGTTCTAGTTGCAGCATTGGAAGTTCTTTACTTTTGAATTTGTACTGGAGATTTGCAATTATGTAACACCCTCTTGCTGTGTTTGGAAACAGCTTTGGTTCTGTAGACTTCTCTGGGCTGGTCTTTTGATTTATTTCTATATCATGTGATATTCTTATAAGTGAATAGAATTAGCTTGTGAAGCGATCTACTTTGATGATGAGCTCGCTGAATTTATGTCCATCATATATCTTTTTTAGTTTACGGGTTCTGTGAACCTTCTCATCTCAGAGGACCAGAGTTTAAGATTTCCTTCCGAGCAAAATATAAATCACATACTCCTTCCGTTAGGACATTCTCCCTCCGACCCAAAAAGCTTATTGTTTTGTACTCTCCCCGTTCTGAAATAATTATTGTTTCAGACAACTAAATGAACTAGAAATGAACTATTAAAGCTTGTCCTAACGACAATTAAAACGAAACAGAGGGAGTAGTTCAAAAATGAACTACAAAGCGATAAACTTTTTGAGATTGAGGAAATACTTTATTAGTTTATTTTTATTTTTTTATTGTTTGAAATGACACTTATTTCAGAACAGAGATTAGACTGTCCGATTGTTTTGATACCGATGGTGCATGTGTTCCGGTAGGCTTTGTAGTTTTTTTTTATGATGACGTTGGTTTGAGCTAAACATGATGTCATAACGACATCATCTGGATATATACCCGCCACGATTCAAGCTAAGTTTTTTTTAAGAAAAAAAGGGTACTTAGTGTCAAAGTGTCACATGCTAAGGCCGTTGTAATGGTGGGTCTAGTTAGCCCGGGTTATATAACTGGGTCGAAGGGGATAGTTCAATTTTTGGACTGATGTCTCAAGAATTTTTTTTCATTTTAGCACTAATTTATAACAAATTTACATCATTAGTTATCAAAAATTTTATTTTGCCATTCTAACAGCCTTACCGTCCATGGTGTGGACAAGTCGTCCATACCGTAGACGATTGGTCACGTGACGGTCTTTCAGACATCTCAAAATTTCTTAGTCATATTCATTTTTGGATAGCTATTTTACAATATCTAAAGACATATTAAGAAATGTAATTATTTAGAAAAATGTAGTACGAAATGTGTACTACAATTTCTTCAATAACAAAATTAACAAAATATGTCTCCAGGTATTTTAAATTAGCCGTATAAAGTAAATAAAACTTCAGAAATTTGAGCTGCAGAGGAAAATTTGCTGACTTTAGTCACTTTTGGACTGCTATTTTAAGATATCTAGAAACCTCTTTCGGAAATGATGTTATTTAAGTAAATGTATAAAAAAATGTGTACTACCTTATATTAATAATAATATTTACAAAATATGTTTCTAAGTATTTTAAAATAGCCGTTAAAAAGTGATTAAAACTCAGAAAATTTGGATGTCCTAGTGACAGCCCAAATTAATTTTCTGAGTTTTAGTCACTTTTGAGCGGATATTTTAAAATATCTAGATACATATTTTGTAAATTTCTTTATTGGAGTAAATATAGCAAACATTATGTTCTACATTTAATTAAATAGCAACATTTGCGAAAGATGTTTCTAGGTATTCCAAAATAGCCGTCCAAAAGTGAATAAACTTAGCAAATTTGTCTGCAGCTCAAACTTTTTTGAGTTTTATTTACTTTTGTATGGTTATTTTAAAATACTTAGAGACATATTTTGAGAATTTTTTTATTGAAGGAATTATAGTACACATTTCATACTATAATTTGTCCAATAATTATATTTCCAAAATATGTCTGTAGATATTTTAAAATAGTTGTTCAAAAGTGAATATGACTCAAAAATTTTGGAACATTCCAGAGGCCGCCACATGGCCAATCGTCCACGCCTTGGACGGTAAGGCTGTTAGAATGGCAAAATAAATTTTTTAATAGCTAATGATGTAAATTTGTTATAAATTGGTGCTAAAATGGAAAAAAATTCCCCGAGTCAGTGTCTTCACAATTAGTTCGAAATTACAGACCCAATTACACTATGGGCTAAATTGTCCCGCATCAAACTCAGACAAGCAAACTAGGGCCTTTTAGTTGAGGGTAACAATTGCGTTTATTAAGCATGCATTATTTTAAAATACTTAGAGACATATTTTTGAAATGTTGTTAGTAAATAAAATGTAGTAAAGATTGTTATTTACAGTTATCCAATATTAAAATTCCATAAATATCTATCTATGTATTTTTAAAGGGCCGTCAAAATGTGACTAAACTCAGCATATTTGCCTTTGGAGCGCAAACTTGTTGAGTTTTATTCACTTTTAGACGGCTATTTTGAAATACCTAGAGATTTTTTAAAAAATATTGTTATTTAAGAAATTGTAGTACACATTGTCTACAGTATTTTTGTCAATAGAAATATTTCTAAAATATGCCTCTAAGTATTTTAAAATATGCGCCAAAAAGTGAACAAAAACCAGAATTTTTGAAACTGCCACAAGTGCTGCCACGTGGCAAGTCGTCCACGAGGTGAACGATTACCCTGCCACGTGGCAAGTCGTCCACGGTAAGGAGGTTTGTTTGACAAAACAATTTAGGGTAGCTAATATTGTAAATTTGTTATAAAATAATGTTAAAATGGGAAAAAAATCTCAAAGTGTCACATGCTATGGCCGTTGTAATGATGGGCCTAGTTAGTCCGGGTTATATAACTGGGCTGAAGGGGATAGTTCAATTTTTGGGCTGATGTCTCAGGTACCCAAGTCAGTGTCTTCAGATTTAGTCCGAAATTACAGGCCCAATAACACTATGGGCTCAATTGTCCTGCGTCAAACTCGGGCAAGCAAACTAGAGCCTTTTAGTTCAGGGTAACAATTGCGTTTATTGAGCATGCGTTATTTTAAAATACTTAGAGACATATTTTTGAAATGTTATTACTGAATAAAATGTAGTAAAGATTGTTATTTACAGTTATCCAATATTAAAATTCCATAAATATGTATCTATGTATTTTTAAAGGGCCGTCAAAATGTGACTAAGCTCATCAAATTTTCCTGTGCAGCGCAAATTTGTTGAGTTTTATTCACTTTTGGATTGCTATTTTGGAATACCTAGAGATTTGTTTTGAAAATGTTGTTATTTAAGAAATTGTAGTACACATTGTCTACATCATTTCGTCAATAGAAATATTTCTAAAATATGTCTCTAAGTATTTTAAAATATGCGCCAAAAAGTGAACAAAAACCAGAATTTTTGAGACTGCCACAAGTGCTGCCACGTTGCAAGTCGTTCACGAGGTGAACGGTTACCCTGCCACGTGGCAAGTCGTCCATGGTAAGGAGGTTTGTTTGACAAAAAAAATTAGGGTAGCTAATATTGTAAATTTGTTATAAAATAATGTTAAAATGGGAAAAAAATCTCAAAGTGTCTTATGCTATGGCCGTTGTAATGATGGGCCTAGTTAGTCCGGGTTATATAACTGGGCTGAAGGGGATAGTTCAATTTTTGGGCTGATGTCTCAGGTACCCGAGTCAGTGTCTTCAGAATTAGTCCGAAATTAGAGGCCCAATAACACTATGGGCTCAATTGTCCTGCGTCAAACTCGGACAAGCAAACTAGGGCCTTTTAGTTCAGGGTAACAATTGCGTTTATTGAGGATGCATTATTTTAAAATACTTAGAGACTTATTTTTGAAATGTTGTTACTGAATAAAATGTAGTAAAGATTGTTATTTACAGTTATCCAATATTAAAATTCCATATATATTTATCTATGTATTTTTAAAGGGCCGTCAAAATGTGACCAAACTCAGCAAATTTGCCTCTGCAGCGCAAATTTGTTGAGTTTTATTCACTTTTGGATGGCTATTTTGAAATACCTAGAGATTTGTTTTGAAAATGTTGTTATTTAAGAAATTGTAGTACACATTGTCTACAACATTTTCGTCAATAGAAATATTTCTAAAATATGTCTCTAAGTATTTTAAAATATGTGCAAAAAAGTGAACAAAAACCCGAATTTTTGAGACTGCCACAAGTGCTGCCACGTGGCAAGTCATTCACGAGGTGAACGGTTACCCTGCCACGTGGCAAGTCGTCCACGGTAAGGGGGTTTGTTTGAAAAAAAATTTAGGGTAGCTAATATTGTAAATTTGTTATAAAATAATGTTAAAATGGGAAAAAAAATCTCAAAGTGTCACATGTTATGGACGTTGTAATGATGGGCCTAGTTAGTCCGGGTTATATAACTGGGCTGAAGGGGATAGTTCAATTTTTGGGCTGATGTCTCAGGTACCCGAGTCAGTGTCTTCAGAATTAGTCCGAAATTACAGACCCAATAGCACTATGGGCTCAATTGTCCTGCGTCAAACTCGGACAAGCAAACTAGGGCCTTTTAGTTCAGGGTAACAATTGCGTTTATTGAGCATGCATTATTTTAAAATACTTAGAGACTTATTTTTGAAATGTTGTTACTGAATAAAATGTAGTAAAGATTGTTATTTACAGTTATTCAATATTAAAATTCCATAAATATGTATTTATATATTTTTAAAGGGTCGTCAAAATGTGACCAAGCTCAGCAAATTTGCCTCTGTAGCGCAAATTTATTGAGTTTTATTCACTTTTGGATGGTTATTTTGATATACCTAAAGATTTGTTTTGAAAATGTTGTTATTTAAGAAATTGTAGTACACATTATCTACAACATTTTCATCAATAGAAATATTTCTAAAATATGTCTCTAAGTATTTTAAAATATGCGTAAAAAAGTGAACAAAAACCAGAATTTTTGAGACTGCCACAAGTGCTGCCACGTGGCAAGTCGTTTACGAGGTGAACGGTTACTCTGCTACGTGGCAAGTCGTCCACGGTAAGAGGGTTTGTTTGAAAAAAAAATTTAGGATAGCTAATATTGTAAATTTGTTACAAAATAATGTTAAAATGGGAAAAAAAATCTCAAAGTGTCACATGCTATGGCCGTTGTAATGATGGGTCTAGTTAGTTCGGGTTATATAACTGGGCTGAAGGGGATAATTCAATTTTTGGGCTGATGTCGCAGGTACCCGAGTTAGTGTGTTCAGAATTAGTCCGAAATTGCAGGCCCAATAACACTATGGGCTCAATTGTCCTGCGTCAAACTCGGACAAGCAAACTAGGGCCTTTTAGTTCAGGGTAACAATAGCTTATTTGCGACGGCATTTGGCTTATTTGCGACGGCCTCGGCCGTCGCAAATCGTCAGGATTCCTGTAGTGCAAGAAACGAAAAAGCCTCAGCTCGCCGATTGACCAAAGTACTCCGGCGGCGGCGTGGTCGTGGCTAGCTCGATCGGTAACGTCGCCTGGCCTTGCTGTTCGCAGGTCCGTTAAATTTTCATCAGCCATGCATTAATAACTCACTTCCGTGCTCTGCAGCCAGGTGAAAGCCAATGCACATCGAGCGGCGACGGACGAACGAAGCCCTACTCATCAGTACTCAGTAGCATATACTCCCTCCTATGAACTTGTCGCTTTAAAGTTCATTTTTAAAATACAAATCGACAAGTTTATAGGGACAGAGTGAGTAAGTATATATCTCCCGGCAAAGCAGCATACGGAGGCTCTACGCCCCGTCGAGGTTGGGACGGACTGACGGAGGACGATGTTCTCCGGTGAGTCCCGCGCGGTGGAGAGATCGAATACGCAGGCGATGTGGATACGTCTCCGTCGCCTCCTGCAGGGAAGGTATGATCATCCCCATCTTCCTTGGTGTCCAAGTATTGGACAGGCAGGGCGGGCGGGAGAGAGGGACCTGAGTGCAACAACTAGGGTTTCATGGAAATTTCTGCGCGCTACCTCTAGGAAATTACTGTATCTTGCATTCCTTCGCGTGTCAATTAACTTGTCGTTTCTCCACGCGTACGCGCGCGGGTCCGAACGAGCAAAATTCGCTGTGATCGGACGAGATTGCTGCTGCAGCGACTCCCTGTGCGCACTGCGCAGCCGCAGCAAGCACCGTCCATTGATCCCTAACTACTACGCATACTTATCTTGCATCACTTAGCAAAATATAAAAAGGAAAATAAAAGGAGACGTAAGCAAATCTCTTAAACAGAAAGAAAATGAGCATAATTAAGCTGATGTAAAACTGGTGAAATAAGATACATGCATGCCATTCTTTTGTTTGCCTTTGCAGTAGTGCATCTCCCTCTGTTGACGAGCTAGTTCGACCCGTTCTAGTAAGACCATCCGCACCAGCGTACTCTAAAGCATACTCTATACACTATTCTCCTTCAGCTTTTACAGTACGTATTCTAAATTACACTGCAAAACATTGTATCCAATATGCTTTACAGTGTGTCAGTGCGGATGGTCTAAATCTGCTATCATATGTGCCCATTGGACGAATAATTAAGAGATTTGCTTCATTAATTCGTGTTAAGGAGCTATGCAAAGGACAAACACTTTTTTTTGATAAGGAATTTATATTTCCACTTCCATTTCAGGAGTGACCCTAATTAAAAACAGAGATCGGTTTTCATCAGATTACATCCACTGCTCATTGAGCAGGTAGTCATTTTCACCCATCCAAGAGATCTACAGATTCCTTTTACCTCGCATAGCCTACCATTTTCTGGCCGAACTATGTGCCAGCACCCTTGCAAACAGACATACTAGGTTTCAACAAGGGAATACACTTATCCAGGTCTTCAGCTAACACACTAGCCTACAGCAAAGATTCAGATACAAAACAACGAACTAGAGAGGATGATCCAAGATCCCGATATTATTCTTCATGATCACACAGGAGGTGTCTTCGTTTGACGACCATCTCCTAGTCTGCTTCCAGAACAAGACGAGCTTTCCTCCAGCCATACTCCTCTGGATGCAAAGGACAAAAACTAAACTATACACATGATTGAACAGGAAACTACAGGAGAGGGAGCCCACGATATAGCTCGTGTGTTCCTCTGGAGGCAGCTCCGGCAGGCCGCGCGCATAAGTAGCTGCTGTACGTGAGTGCAGCCGTCGTCTCGCCGGAGTGGAGGTCTCAGTTCATGAACCGAAACAACAAACCCGTCCCCAGGATCCATAGCGCATAGGCTGTGAAGAACCACGAGGCCGTAGGGGGCGGCACAGCGAGAGCTTGGGCGGATAGAAGGTACACGGCCGCGGAGATCATCACAGCGACAGCTACGGCTACACCGCGGCCGCGCGGCCACCGCCGCCTCCTCTGCCCACGCCGGTGCGCACCGTTTGCTTCGTGACGACGCGGGGGCGGCGGCGGGGCGGGTGCCTTCCCGTTGCCTCGGCCCGGACGCTGTCTGCCGCTGTCCATCGCTGATTCTAGGCAGCAACGACTGTAATCTGCGACCCTGTCTAGTTCCCTTCCCTCTTCTTGTTCTGTACTATACTTACGCCTTGAGAGGCGTTAAAATCACAGCGCTAATGAAGCCTTTTATCCATGACAATATAAGAGCTTGCCGAGGGAAAAAGAAGGTGAGGCACCGGGTACCGCGTGTTGGTGAAGGTTCCCAGAAACGGCCCGGCAGGAGCGAACTTCTCGGAAGCTTCATTTCTTGCAAAATCAGCATTATTCACTACTCCCTCCTGATTTTATTAGTTGACGTTTCAGACAGCAAACTCAACTAAAAAACAATTAGGAAATCCTGTCTGAACGTCAATTAAAACGATCCAGAGGGAGTACATGATACTCCCCTCATCTCCAAATGTTTGACGTTCCATGAACTAAAATTAGTTTTAAAAACGTCAAACATTTGGGATGGAATATTAGAAAACAAATTAGGGTTGTTTATTGCACTCTTTTATGTAATTTTTCTCAATCCGCGCATAGAGTTTTCTGGTCTAAATTAAACGACGTTTTTTGAGGGTGGAAACAAATTCCTGTCTAAACAATCATATTTGCTAAACAGTCATATTTGAGGCCATTTAGTACAGAACACTCAGGTTATGTCCAAAAAAAAAAACTAAAACACCACCCTTGGCCATTTGGGAGAACTTCTATAGGAGGATAATAACCATCAGACATTTACATATAGAACAGCGTGTGTAGCTAGTAGTTAGCTAACGACAGATTTGACTGCTGCGAGCGAGACAAAAAATCAACATGCTCCAAGCACTTTATCTTAACGATAATCTTACATTGAAAACATATTCGTCATTAGACAAAAAATCTTGATCCCTTTATCATTATAGATTGGGATAAAAAAATAAAAGGGTGTAAAATAGGGGTTAGGACTGAAGTCATGCATGTCCCTACTGGTCCTATTTGGATACCCATCAATGGAGATGGAGTGGGTGTTCATAATAATCAGGCGCTTAGCAAAACATCAGTTATTTACACGATGGATCACGTACTTTTGTAAGTACGTACGTCTCACCTGGACACAGGCCAACCACCCGGCCAGGGGCCAGAGGCCGGTTCTCAGGAACTTGGACATCATCATGTACTTCTTCTATTCTTACATTGTTATTACTAAAAAGTAATTTAAAGTAAACTAATTTATTCTGACAATAATAATTTAGAAACAAAGAAAGCACTATGTTTCGGTTTCATAAAATATTGTCTGAGCGATGATGGTGCAAGAGCGAGACGGATGACGATACGCACTCTATCCGCTTCACAGTACGGAACATCAGGGAAGTGGGCCCACAGGGGCAGTGAGAACCATGGAGACAAATTTTGGCGAAAATTTGGGAATTTCCATTTTTATCGGCGGGTCCGTAAAAAAAACATTTCACTCTTATCACTCAAATTTGTTTGAATTTTATTCAAATTCATTTAAATAAAAAATCTGATATTCCAGAAATTTCGAGAATTTCATCTTTACCGGCCACCTCCGATGTTTTTTGTGTACCTATTTTTTCCTTTGTGGGAACTTGGCCTGTAATGGAGTGACCAGCAGCCGTGCCTTTGGGATCGGGATGGCGCCATGAACGTCTCCTCCATCAGTGAAGACATGATCGGTCAGACCCATCGCTGAAGCACCGAGAAGAAGCCAACTGCTCAGGTAGAACGGTCAGTTCTTCACTTCAGAGTTCATTTTGGCCGCAGCGAACCTGGCAACAGCGCCCACTTACTGAAAAGCATGCATGTCGTCGTTAGAAAAAAAACGTGACAGCCATCCAGCATGCAATACGGATATTGTTTTGACAATTACAGAAAAATTGATGATATATAATCATGTACTCCCTCCATCTCAAAAAGTTTCTCGCTTTGTAGTTCAAAAATGAACTACAAAGTGACAAGCTTTTTGGGACGGAGGGAGTACTTCCTATAAAAATTGATGATATATTGTGATCTCCAACCACGGTTGTGGTTTGAAAGTGGAATAAAAATTCCGTATGCAAAAATGTACTCCCTATAAAAAAACGGAGGGAGTAATAGCATTGATGACAGTTACGATTAAAAATATGTACAAGGAGTGCTATGACCAAGTTCACTCAAACGTACAATATTCGAATGAATAAATTGAGATGTTGAAAATTTTCCCTGCGTGTAATATTTAGCTAGATACTCCATCGGTTTCTTAATATCTGATGTTGATTAACTTGCAAATAGTTCAATCAACATCAAATATTAAGAAACGGAGGGATTAATCTTCCTGGCCCTTGTATGAAATTTCTTTGATTGTGTATGGTTTCATATTGAAGACCTCATATATGGTTTCAGCATATATAAAAATTATAAATACTAGCAAGCAACGCAGAGTAAAAGTAGTTAAATAAGCTTATTTAGATTGTGTAGCGCCTAGCTCAACTGGAAGAAAAGGAAGGCGGTCTGTTGTTATAGTTCCCTCCATTTCCAACAATATATGCTTACTGGAAATCCGGTTGAATTTGTAAATTGATCTGTATATGAATCATTAAACAAGAGTGGTACCGTATAACTTTTTCTACAACAATACACGTCCTCTTGATGGTAACAAGATGGACCAGTATGTGAAATCACACAGCCCTCGGGGAGACAAGGCAGAATATGTATATATGAATGAAAGAGTAACTACGACCTCAATGTGACTCCATGCCCGATCCTATGTCTTTGAGAGATAATGCATATATAGTGTTATTGAGGCTATGGTCGAAGTTCTTTTAAATTACTAAGGTTACATTGATCGCGGTGCTTGGAAAGTCCCATATGGCAGGATTGGTTGACAACTCTAGGAACTAGAAATGGACAGAGCTGAGAATTACAAAACTAGTGCGATTTGACTACTAGCTAGGTGCCACCACTAACAAAAATGATGTTAAGTTTGCATGCTGAGAAAATGGTTAATATCATTCTGGTGTATCCAAAGAACGAGAACTCCGGTTTCTACTAGTTAGCTAGGTTCAAAAAATGATCTTAGATCTAGTAATCCAGTTCTCAATTAATTAAACTACTTGTCAAACCTCAAATTTTCATCCAAGGTAAATCAATTTGCACAGAACGCCCTAGCTAGCCCCTTGTTTGATACTCCCTCCTTCCCTCAATAGATGTCGTTAGGACATCACACCCTAGTTCATTTTTAGTTGTTTAGCTTGTCTGAAATGACATTTATTTTGGAAAGGAGAGAGTAATATAGATACCAGTTTAGGGTATGAACCAACTTGCCTGCGTGCGCCCTATCTGCATGGCACCGTACCATTCTCCACAAAGTAGTGCTTGTTTTAAGAGCTAAAACAATACTCCCTCCGTCCCCATGAACTTCTCGCTTTGTAGTTCAAAAATGAACTACAAAGCGACAAGTTTATGGGGACGGAGGGAGTATATGGTTTTACTGGAGGCTTAGCAAAGTGTGAAAGGGAATCTGGTTCCAATTAGTAACTTGATCTGTATATGAATCATTAAAAAAAGTGCTACGTATATTTTTTATAGAACAATACACGTCCTTGACGGTAACAAGATGGACCAATATGTGAAATCATGCATCCCAGGAAAAGGGGGAGAAAAGGCAGCATATGTGTATATGAATGGAAGAGGAAGAAGTAACTACGGGCTCAATGTGAGTCCATGCCTGATCCTATGCCTTGAGAGATAATGCATAGTGTCATTGAGGCTATGATCGAAGCTCTCCTAAATTACTAAGGTTAAATTGATCGCGGTGCTTGGAAAGTCTCATATGGTAGGATTGGTTGAGAGCTCTAGGAATGTAACTAGAATGGACAGAGCTGAGAGTATACAAAACTAGTGCGATTTGACTACTAGCTAGGTGCCACCACTATCAAAAAATAATGTGAAGTTTGCATGCTGAGAAAATGGTTAATATCATTCTGGTGTATCCAAAGAACGAGAACTCCGGATTCTACTAGTTTTTTTTAGAAAAAAAATTGATTTTATAATTAAGGAAGAGGGGTGCCTAGGTCGGCGGATTACAGAAGAGTTACGAGAAGTTGTCGCTGATAGAGAAGGTGTGTGTGTGGGGGGGGGGGTGTTAGAAGTACAAACAATCTAAACATCTCACTGTTCTGCCGGCTTCTACTAGTTAGCTAGGTGCAAGAAATGATTGTCTTAGATCTAGTAATCCAGTTATCAATTAATTAAACTACTTGTCAAACCTCAAAATTGCATCCAAAGGTAAATCAATTTGCACAGAACGCCCTAGTCCCTTGTTTGATAATATAGATACAGTTTAGGGTATGGACCAACTGGCCTGCGTAGTGCGCCCTATCTGCATGGCACCGTTCCATTCTCCACAAAGTAGTGCTTGTTTAAGGGCCAAAATCCAGTTGATGTTAGATACAGCGAGAAATTAGTTTCCACAGAACTTTCAGACCAGTGTGATGATTATAACAGCAAAAATTTCTATACAATTCCTTCAGTTTAGCGCTTACAGCTTAATTCTTCATCCCCCTAATAATGTTTCCTCAATCAGCCCAATTGCAAGTCAAGATACAGCTGCTGCTAACTAGATGTAATGACAACGGGGGAGCTCGATCTGCTAATCATCAGGACCCAAGGGAAGTTCATAAGATAAACAATACTCCCTCTATCCTTAAAAGAATGATGTTTTGTGAACTAAATTTAGTTCTAAAAACGACATCTTTTTAGGGATGGAGGGAGTATTTATTAACAGGAATAATACTAGCATCTGGGCCCGGATGGGGACACACACCACCCACAAAGCCCCATAGGCACTAGAAATCACTACAGGAATATCGATCACTTACGTCGGCCAGATCAACTTACGTCGGCTGGCCGACGTAAGTAAGTAACTTACGTCGGTCCCTGGTAGCCGACGTAAGTTGAATAAATTACGTCGGCAGACCGACGTAAGTACATGGACCGACAGTAATAAAAATTACCCACGTCGGCCACGGCCCATAGCCGACGTAAGTTAACTGGCCGACGTAAGTTAAGCCTAACTTACGTCGGCTCTGACGTTGGCCGACGTAAGTAAGTCGGGCCGACGTAAGTAGTTGTTTAACCTAACCGCGCGAGCGGTGCGCGCTCTCATTTCACGCGCGCTCTCTTCTCCCAACCGACGCCGCCGCCGCCCCGCCGCCGCCGCCCCGTCGCCGCCCCGCCGTCGCCGCCCGGCCGCCCGACGCCGCCCGGCCGCCAGGTAATCCCTCCCCTCCCCTCCCTCCTCTCCTCCCCGACCCCCCCACCCCACGGGCCGCCGCCGCCCTGCCGCCGCCCTGCCGCCGCCGTCCACCTCCCCATCCCGACGCCGCCCTCCCCGTCGACCTCCCCTCCACGGCCGAGCGCCCCCCTTTGTGACGACCCGTGGCCGCCGGCGTGCCGTCGCCGGGACGTGAGTGCGCCGCAAGGTCGCCGGAGGAGCTGGCCGGCGCGGCAGGTAGGGGACGAGCCCAAGAGATAGAGACGAAGTCTAATTTTTTGTATTCTGATCGATACCCGGTCTGTCTCAGCATGGCTCAGTTACAAACCCCGTAGAGCACTGCCTGGACCCACTGGTCAGGCCACCTCAACATCTGGACCCACTGGTCAGTACCCACACCCACACCAGCACACCTACACCTTAAGTATGTATCACCAGTCGTGACATCTCCCCGCCCTTCAAATGGAGCTTGTCCCCAAGCTCCTGAATGCATGGAACTTGTTCAGAAGAGAATGCCAATCACCAAGGTTGTAAACAATCATCCAAAGACTTCGTGAAATGCCTTGATGAAACTTGTGTGCCACACCTTTTAGTAATGCAGTTAATTAGTGTTGTTTCTGCAGTACCCACGGCCTGTAGGATAAAAGCTGCAGCACCTAATTTCATATCTGAACATTCTATTTCAGTTCCACTATTTTTGTTCCCGGGAGAAGCAAAGAAAACTGACACTTCCTTTAATAGTTCAATATCTTTCATCACTGCAAGTTGACAAATCCTCTCTTGCTGTACAGCATAGTATGGATTAGACCGAGAGAAACCAGCACTCTTCAACATTTGCATAACGTCAGTTTTACTTATATTCTTCCCATCCAAGTAGTATTCATCCTTCACAGCTTGTGCCAGGCAGCCTAACTTGACTGGTAGGATCTTAGCAGGGGTTGCTTTAGAAACAGAGATTGACATCTCATAATGTTCTTTGGCAGGACAAGGTTCCATTAAAGTAGTGAGACCCCCGACCCTCCCCGACCCCCTCCCCCTCACCCTCCCTGACCGCCGGCCCGGACCCGGAGCGCCGCCCCGCCATTCCCGACCGGCCCCGGAGCTTAATTTGCTTATTTTTGCTTAATTTACTTAAATATGCATGAGTGGTTTATTTTATTATGATTAATTTGCTTCATTATGCTTAATTTCCTTATTTTTCCTTAATTTGCTTAAATATGCATTAGTGATTTATTTTATTATGATTAATTTGCTTAGTTATGCATAATTATGCTTAATTTCCTTATTTTTGCTTAATTTGCTTAAATATGCTTAAGTGGTTTATTTTATTATGATTAATTTGCTTAATTATGCATAATTATGCTTAATTTCCTTATTTTTGCTTAATTTGCTTAATTACGCTTAGGTGGTGTATTTAATTATGTTTAATTATGCTTAAATTGCTTAAATTATGGTTACAATTTTATTTTTGATTGCTTGAGTGTTCTAGTACTATATATACATAAATGGGCTTCGGACAGGCTTGACAAGGCCCGACAAGGCCCATTTAGTGGTAAGGTAAAGTATGCGAACGACGACGGTGAGGATGGCAAGCACCTGGAGGACCGTCGCTGGAGTAGGGGTATCGAGGAGAGAAGGGGATCGTCGCGGCTGCCGTATCTGGACTCTGGAGAAGAGAAAGGAAAATGAGTAGGGTTAGGTCGGGGAGGACTTTTATGTGGCCGATCTGAAGTGTGGACTGTCGGATATTATCTGACGGCTCACTCGCCTCAGTCCTCCGCCTCCCCCGATGGCTTAGTCCTCTGCCTCCTTCTCTAAGACCAACTTTACTCTCAGTCTTTCTCTAGTTCTTTCCTCTCTCTTAAATGACCTCAAAATGAAAATGAGCAACGTAACCTATAGCAATGTGTTACCCGTTTCGGATCGGCACGTCTCACATGCCATTGGCATGTGAGACGTGCAGGTTCGGAATTGTCCCTTTTTGGACAGCCTCGGAGTGACCGAGGGGGCGTGGCTTGTGACGAGACGCGGGTCCGGATTTGGACGAGATTTTGGTGGCGTAACCATGTTGTTCTCTGCTGCACCATTTTTGGGCGTGCAGTGGAGAACAGCGGGGTTATGCTGCCGAAATTTCGTTCGAATCCGGATCACGCGTCTCGTCATGAGCACGCTCCGCTCGGTCACTCTTGGGTGGGTTTAGGATCTATCTGCCTAGGTTGTAGGGCCGTGACACATAACATAACAATACATTAACGACAATTTCTTTCGCGTTAAACTGCAAAGTCAAACATGGGCGAAGACCGTAGTTGGATGTACACTGGTTGGAAGAGCAGAACTGGTGGTCACTCAGATGAGTGGTACGCCAAGACAGAAGCTTTTGTGGAACGAGCTTTTTCGTTGTCAAATAGCGATAAGGCGCGGTGCCCATGTACGAAATGCCGAAACGGAACGTTTTTGGACAAAGTGGAACTTACGTTGCACTTGTGTCGAAACGGTTACGTGTCACATTATGAGTTGTGGAACTTCCACGGCGAGACAGCTTCTCAAGCTGTACAAGAAGTGGACGCTGACAATGATGATGCTCAAGAGGTTGATATGATGGATGAGATGCTGGAAGCTATACGACCAGAGCTTACAGAAGATACTCAAACAGCAGAGGTTAAAGAGTTCTTCAAACGTCTCAAAGATTCAGAAGAGGCTCTGCATGAACACACTAAAATGTCAATCCTCAATTTTGTGACTAGACTTATGGCAATTAAGTCTAAGTTCTTCTTTTCTAACAATTGTTACAACATGCTCATCGATTTGTTCAAAGATGCTCTTCCACAACCCAACAAAGTGCCTAAGGATATGTACAACTCGAAGAAAATTCTTTCTGGTCTCGGGATGAAGCACGAAAAGATTGATGTGTGTCCGGACAACTGCATGCTTTTCTGGAGAGAGCATGCCAATGAGAACAAATGTTTGAAATGTGGTCAACCGAGGTTTGTCGAAGTTGTTAATAACGATGGTAATACAGTGACGACGGAAGTCGCACGTAAGCAGCTTCGTTACTTACCTGTGACACCGAGGTTGAAGCGGCTGTTCCTTTCAAAAAAACGGCCAGACACATGAGATGGCACAAAGAAGGTGAGCGTGAGAACAATGGAGTCATGACGCACCCGTCCGATGGTGAGGCATGGAAGGCTCTGGACCGGTTCGACCCAGAATTTGCTCGTGAAGCGAGAAATGTTCGCATCGGGTTGGCGACAGATGGGTTCACGCCGTTCAGCACAAACGCCGCACCATACTCCTGTTGGCCCGTCTTTGTCATTCCGTACAATCTTCCGCCGACCTTTTGCATGAAGAATGAGTTTATGTTTCTTAGCCTCATTGTACCTGGGCCAGATCATCCTGGGTCACGTCTCAACGTGATGTTGAAACCGTTGATCGAAGAGTTGAAAATGTTGTGGACAGGAGTCGAAGCGTACGACTGTTACAAGAAACAGAAATTCAACCTCCGAGTTGCTTATTTGTGGTCCGTTCATGATTTTCCGGCATACGGCATGTTTTCTAGATGGAGCACTCATGGTCGGTTGACGTGTCCGATATGTGCCTCGGACACCGATTGCTTTCGACTTACCCATGGAGGCAAGATATCTTACTTCGATTGTCATAGACGTTGGCTACCTCCGAATCACTTGTTTAGACAACAGAGGAATGTCTTCAGAAAGAACACCGTTGTCACTAAAGGACCACCGAAACGTCTTGACGGGTCAGAAATATCTGATATGTTGGACAAATTGGTGCCAGATGAAGGTCGTTCTGGATATTTCGAAGGTTACGGAGACAAACACAATTGGACTCACATATGTGTACTTTGGGAGTTACCGTATGTGAAGTCGTTGATTCTAAGGCACAACATTGATGTTATGCATCAAGAGCGTAACATGGCCGAATGTATCATAAGCACATGCATGGACATGACGGGCAAAACAAAAGACAATTTAAAGGCTCGAAAGGATCTTGCCGAGCTTTGTAACCGTCAAACTCTTGAGCTCTCCGAAAATGGTGGTAAACCACGCGCTCCTTTCTGTCTTCGACCTAAAGAGAAAAAATAAGTTCTCGAATGGTTGCAAAGGTTGAAATTCCCAGATGGTTACGCAGCTAGTCTGAGACGAGCCGTGAATGTGAAAACGGGAAAGCTCATTGGGTTGAAGAGTCATGATTATCACATAATCATGGAAAGACTTCTGCCTGTTATGTTTCGAGGCTATTTTGACGATGCAGTGTGGAAGGTGTTAGCCGAGCTTAGCCACTTCTATAGGCAACTCTGTGCTAAAGAAATCACGCCAGAGATGATGACTAAATTGGAAAAGGAGGTTCCGGTACTTTTGTGTAAGATGGAAAAAATTTTTCCTCCGGGATTTTTCAATCCAATGCAACATCTCTTAATTCATCTTCCATTTGAAGCGAAAGTGGGCGGTCCCGTGCAATATAGGTGGATGTATCATATTGAAAGATCACTTAGATATCTGAAACCAATGGTTGGTAACAGGGCAAGGGTTGAAGGTTGCATCGCCGAAGCTTTTACTCTTAAGGAAGTAGGATACTTCTCAAGTGTTTACTTTGCAGAGGAAAACAATGTTAATACTTCGGTAATGCGATACAATATAGATGAGCAACCTCCTTGTAGCGATCTCTCCATTTTTGCAACAAGAGGCACTACTGTTGGTAGTTACACTTCGTATGATGTTAGCGAAAAAGAAAGGCGTGCTGCATTCTTCTACATGTACGCTAATATGGAAGAAATGAATGAATATTTCAAGTAAGTATTTCTCCTACACTTATGCTTTTCACCATCTTTTCCGACACATGTATTCTAATAGGTTCTCTTTGTCGTGTAGTATGTTCGACAAGCAAAATTTGAGACATAGACATCAACCCACGAGCAAGCAAATAGAACATATTCGACGGGAAGGAATAAACGGGGGATCTAATTTTCTCTCCTGGTTTCGAGATCATGTAACGTTTTCTCGATAACTAATCAATGTTAACAATGTTTTCTTATAACTTAAGAATGCTTACGTTTTCTAATAATTCCATATCTTGGACAGTGCCAAAAAGATGCCAACGTCCATGAAGATTTGCGACAACTATCCCGTGGAGTGGTTAATGTTAGAAGCTATGGTCGATATGACGTCAACGGCTATCGATTCCGTACAACTCAATTTGAATCTCTTCGTCCTCTCGCGGCAACATGTAATACCGGAGTTGTGATGAGGGCAATCGATTCGCAAGATCATGAAACGCAGTACTACGGGATTATTAAAAAAATCCTTGAATTCACTTTTGTCGCAAACAAGCCAATTCGAGCGGTATTCTTTGACTGCGAATGGTTTGATTCCATTCGTGGAATTCGAGTAAACGAATTTGGCATGGTCGAAGTAAAACACAAGGAACGGTTGAAAGGATTCGATTCATTAGTTCTTGCACACCAAGTAGAGCAAGTGTACTATCTACCTTATCCATGCAATAAATTCAAAGCTTGGTGGGTGGTACATAAGGTGAATCCTCGTGAGCGGTTATACGCTCCAGGAGATGATGATTATCACGACGAAGCTGAGGTTGATTGTGTCTACCAAGAGGAAGAGTTGCCAGACTCCTTCTCAGTCGAGCCCGGTGTAGGACTTGATAACTTAGTTGGAGACGCTCAAGATATCGAGGCTGGCACGGAAGCGGAAACAGAATCAGAATCAGAATCTGAAGATATCGATGACATAGTCGAACCTGCTGATTTGCGTAAACGAAAACGATATGCGCAACAAGAAGATCGATGGGCTGGTTTAAGGAGTAGGGTGCATGATCGTGATGTTGATGAATTTTGAAGTAACGTTTTATTCACTAATCTAACATTAATTTTGTATATTATCTTTGTATATTAATCATTTATTCCTTGCAATAGGATGTCGTCAAAGGGGAAGGGGAAGGGGAAGCCAGTGAGAGGGTTTGAGCCGCCAGCAGACCCTTGCTCAGGGAGCTCGTTCCGTTCTAGTCGACGTGAGCTCTTTCTGGCACACGCTCCACCCTCAGCTGTTGTGTGCTTTCAGCGGAGAGAGGTAAACTTTAGTTACTATAAAGTTATTTTTGAAATTGCAATTGTTATTAATTATTAATAAAGTCATTCCTTTTGTGCAGTCTGGCTCAGAGACTTCTGAGTCTGAGTCAGAGTCTGAGGCTAGGGGGCCGCTACAGGAGCCCGACTCAGAGGCTAGGGGGCCCTCTAGCGCTAGCCTCCCTTCGGAGCCGGCTAGCGCTAGCCTCCCTGGGCAGCCCTCTACCACTAGCCTTCCTGGAGGCTCCGGGGGGTCTGCAGAGCCTTCAGGGTCACAGGACGCGGCAGCGTCGCAGCAGAGGCGACGGACGAGGAGGACCCACTTTGCGGCTCCTCCTCCGGTTACTACTCAGCGGACCACGATCCGTCCCGTTGGAGACAGGTATAAAAACTGTAAATAGTATACTAAATATTAGATGTTGTTTTTTCTTTACTTAATGATTTAATATATTTTGTAGATGTTGGTACGACTTCTCGTTCACGGGGGCCGAGAAGCACCACAGGCAGGTTAACAGTGTCCTCGGTGCTATCGTCAAGTTGCACTACCCCGGTGTAATTGACGGTTTTCCTGCCCTGTCGTGGGATGACTACGCTCGGGTCTCTCACCCGGTGCACGGCACGGTTCAGGGAGCCGTGTGGCATGATTTTATGGTAAGTTTAACTGTTTCGTTTTTTCAACTCCTTTGAATTCTTAATTGCATATCACTAAAATATTTGTTTGCTTAAAGTTGAGGTACCAAGTAGAGGAGCCGGGCATGGAGGACCACGCGAGACGCGTGTTCCATTACAACGCTCGGAAGCTCACGACGGCGGCGTTGTCATACGCTCAGATTCAGGCCGTCAACGCTTACTACAAGCGGCACCCCCGGGAGCAGGAGCAGGAGCAGCAAAGGGGTGTCTTTAGGAAGGACTCGGACTCCTACTTGACAGAGGAGCAGTACGCGGAGGTAAGTTTTTAATATTGTTAAATATTTACAATATCTACGTATGTTAACCGCGTTGATGAAAATGAAATATGTGCAGGTTAGTATTTCCTGGTTACAGGGTAACATCGAGGCGTACTTAGCTCTCTGTCGGTACTGGGCTAGCGACGCTTTTATCAACAAGTCCACGAAGGCTAGACAGTGCCGCATGGGGTCCGAGGGCAAGCACAACTATGGCGGTGACGGCTACTTGCGTTTGGCTAAACGCATGGTAAGTACCTTTTTATTTTATTTATGTGTTCTTAATATATTATTTATCTCACTAACACGGATGTACAGGAGCGAGAGCTGGGTCATGAGCCGACCCCGACCCAGGTTTGGAAGAGAGGTCACAAGGGAAGTGACCCTTCTCAGCCAGGGCAGTGTAGTCAGGTCGCAGCCGACCGACTGGTAAGTTTTCGAAATTCATCAATTTCATTATAACTAATACTATTATTGACATACTTACAAGATTTATTTGTTTTGTAGACAAAGTACGCGCAGGAGGTCGCGAAGATACACGGTGCGGATTACGATTGGGAAAGCGCGCCGATCGACCCCCAAGCCGCGTACGCAAGCGGAGGCGGGAAGGCCCACGGACGGTGAGTTCTTCGTGTGTTTCATTTCTTTTTCAATTAATCTTCTTCTACTTAGTGTTTTCATTCTTTTGCAGGTTTGCCATTTTCGATGGAGTTGTCGACTCGTGGTCGACGCGACCTTTGAGAGGCGCTTCATCGTCGCAGGCTTCGACCGCTGGGACCAGTGGTCGTCTCTCGCAGACGCAGCTGGAGCTCCAGGCCATGAGGGAGTCGCTGACTCAAACTCAGGCAGAGCTGGAGAGGACGAGGGAGGAGCAGCAGAGGACGGCCTTAATGATGGCCCAGATGCAAGCAACGATGGCGGTAAGTAATTTAAAGTACCGTAGTTAAATTTCACAGCACTTAATAACATATATCTGCTAATATCTTGCAATGGCAGGCTCTTGCTCGACAAAGCGGTCAGGACATCCAGATTCCTACGCTTCCGCCACAGCAGACACCGGAGCAGGTAATATTGTCTATACCTAGGAGTTTGATTCCCTTTTCATTATGTTAAAAAGTTATTTGCATCACATTTAATCCTAATTATGATTCTTTTGCAGGGTTCCGGAACGCGTCGAGATCCCGGAGGCAGTGGAGGGGGTAGCGTGTAGACACTGGAGCAGGTGAGAAACTCTCTTTAAGTGTATCTAATCAAGCTTTAGTAGTTTTTGGTCATGGTAGAAATGATTAGTATATAGTGAATAAGTTGTCAGTGCTTCCATTTAACAAAAGGGCTAGTGATTATCGCTGATGTTTCCTTCTTATGTCGAAACTGATGTTCACTGAGTTAACAAAGGGCTAGTGCTTCCATTTAACTAGTGATATAGTACATTACTTCATTTGAAACTACATCATGCTTTCTTCTTTTGTCACTGATGTTCTTGGCCTCTTATGTTATCACTGAGTTGACATTGATGCTTACTAGTGATTATGTTTCTTTTGCAGGGATCCGGAACGTGCCGAGAAGATCCCGGAGGTAATGGAGGGGCTAGCGTGTAGCCCGGTGGTTGTTGATGTTGATTGTTGCAAATTGTGTTGTTGTTGATATTTTGAACTATATATTGAAACTGTTATGTTGTGTATGATATTATTTGTTTGTTCTGTGTTCTCGCCATCGAGCGAGGTAGTCAGTTTCTGTTTTTAAAAAAAAAATCGAAAACTTAACTTACGTCGGCTACGGGCAGGCCGACGTAAGTTAGCCCAGGTTAACTTACGTCGGTCAGGACATACCGACGTAAGTTAAACCACTAAACTTACGTCGGTTTGACCAGGCCGACGTAAGTTACAGCACTTTACTTACGTCGGCCTGCCCAAGCCGACGTAAGTCCTCAGGCCCAGCCCAAGGCCCATCTCGACACTTAACTTACGTCGGCTTCCGAAGACCGACGTAATTAAGTTAACTTACGTCGGTGGCCGACGTAAGTCACCTTAATTACGTCCAAATGCCTACGTCGGCTGAAAGCCGACGTAATTAAGGGAAAACCGACGTAATTAAGTTACTTACGTCGGTTTAAGTCTTACTTAGCCGACGTAAGTGACCCTTCTTCGTAGTGAATGAACTAATCGTGGGGCACACACAAAATTAGGACGAACTAGAAGAAATCCCTCAGAAACCCCTCAACGCGGGAAGCAATCCTCGCACCGCCGCCGAGCGTGAGCAGCGCGAGCGCAGTGCCGACGGTGAACAACACGAAGCCCAGGAAGATGTGCTCCGGGTTCGTGGATCTGTTCAGGACCGTGCCGTAGATCATCATGCTGCAGCCCCAGGCCAAAAGGAAGGCAGCGGCCTGAAGCCGTCGGTCTCCCGGCTGCAGGACGCCACCTTCGTCGCCGGCGGCGGCGGCGGCGGGGCCGTCAGGGATCTCGTGCGTCGAGCCCGGTGGTGCCATCTACTACCTTGGTCTTTTTTTGTCCCCCGACGCGATGGCTTCGTTGGTGTCTTGGATGGCTGGATTGCTCTTGCTGAGTGGCCAACCGGCCACTTTGTAGAGCAGAGCACCACCCGTTGACTCTTGCTCCGAAGGGCGGTGCGTGCCGCGGTGGCTGTAGAGAGGAAGAGCGTGGGAGTTTCGGCTCACAGAATGTGGGCCGGATGAATGTTAGACACGCTTTTAAATGGGCCTTCGTGTATGAGTAGGCAGCCCAGTAACTTTATGGGCCTCACACGTGTAGGTGTCGGTCGGTCAACCAGGGCCCCCTCCCCGTGATTGTGACTGAACCAGAGATCCAGATCTGATTGAAACTCTGACATTGATAGGGCGCGGAAATCTTCTACCATGGTGATCAAATCCTGATGCTTCTTTCTCGAAACTGAGAGATGTACTCCTGCCAGAATTACTCTTGGTTTGAGTTTGATCCATCGCTCATGCAAGCCCAGGTGCTGTGCTGCCAAAGGACCTTGCTGATTCATCTTCTCTTCTCTCACCGCAAGAGGCACGAAGGTGAAAACACAAGCAAGATGCAGCATGGCCAAAAAAAAGGATGGCGAAGAAAACGCTGGAGCATGTTCGAATTAGAGCATGCATGAGCAGTCACAAACACCAAAAAGAGGAGCGACGTACATGTTGGCCGAGCTGGAGCACGACACACGGGCACGGCGGACGACATATGGTGGCGCTCCAGCTAGCGGCGGCGGCGACCCCGGTAAAGTTGACCTGAGGAGCGTAGCCCGCTAGCTGGTGCCCGACCGAGGATGATGAATGGTAGAGGGCGCCGAGGAGTAGGTCAGATATGGAGTACGCCTCTCTCTGCCTGCTTGGTCGCCGCGTGTGGCTAGAAAATCCGCACGCAACACAGCGTCGTGAATCTATCAACCACTCGTCCATGGCTGGTGGTGATGGTGGACGTACTGGTGGGGCGCCACGAAGCCAGGATACAAAACTATCCAGCGTCTGTGAGTACGATCGATCGATGTAGACCGAGTCCAACGCCAGAATAGTTCATCGAAATTCATAGCTCCCGTCTTCAACGCCAGATGAGTGTCTTGCTATGGTCTTTAATTTAGACGCCAGGGCAGGTTGGGCCGGCAAACACCGGGCCGGGTCGGTACCACGAAGCCAGGGTTAGTTGGGCGGGCAAACTCGCGATGGACCAAAGTTGGGAGTCAAACTGCCAAGGAATCGGGCCATCGGAATACAAGGGCGAAGCGTTAGCTCCGAACGCTCAGTCCTCAGTGATCAATTACGACTCAGAGCCAAGTGGAAAACGAGGTTTCCTTTCCTGACCTTTCCCTCGGAACGAGGTTATGGTCATTTTGTTACAGACCACGTTTGGCTTCGTTTAGTGAGAACAGTTCAACAACGGGACCTGGTGAGCAGCTCACACTGGGACTGTAACAACACAACACAGCTCTTCCATGGCGACCACGTCATCGGTACATGCATACGAACAGAGCAAGCCGGGACAAACAACGTTAGAAAGAAGAGAAACAAACAAGAAGCAGAGGTTACAGCTGATCCTTATTGACCGGCACAAGCAATACCCTGGATCGAGTGGCCGCCCACTGCATGCTTGTGCCGTTGTGCGAGGTGAAGCTAGTTCCATGGCATGAACAAGCGCCTGAGGACGGCGTTGGCCATGGCGGCGGTGGTGATCATTGCTCCTTGCGGGCGCCGTTCCGCCGCCGCCGCCACGAGCGCCAGCAGGAGCCACACGCCAAGCAACCACAGAACGAGGCCGACAATGGCGCCCTGCGTGGCGTTGGCTGGCGTGTTCTCGGCCACCGTTGAGGCGGTGACGGCGGCGGTGCCCCAAAGCATAAGCACTTGCGCGTGTTCCATGAGAAGTTCGCGTCGGACGACTCGATTGATGGCGGCCGGCCGGACGTTCCGCGCCGGGTGGTTAGGCATCGCTCCTTGGTTGTTGGCCATTGTCGTGGGCGTCTCGAGCTCAGACCTTGGATGTGCTCGGCTATGCTATTGATCGCTCTACTCCTGGTTGGCCCTGATAGGATGTGTTTGTTATTGGGTGCCCTTTTGGCCTTTTATAACGATACAACTTTTTCTCTTCTTCCTAGTTTTGCAGCCTACGCAGCTAAATGGTTGCCTAGAGGTACTCATGTACGCTACACGTGTCCAATTCTTTTCACGCCCTACTCAGTCAAGGAATCGTCGTGTTGTCCAAGGGAAGAAAATCTTCCTTCGTCGACGAGTGATGGATGAACAATAATGTATATTAGACTTAGATATTCGGCGTCATATGCGGTTTCCGAGATGAGGATGAACAGCCCTCCAAGTACCGTGGCTTTCTGCCAGTCATATAGACGAGATAGTCACAAACAATCGTTATCACCCGAGATTATGATAATATAAGTACTGCGGATAGCGACGTTCTGATGTCTTTTTTTAAAAACACATCGGCGAGACGAAATCAACACATTGCCTTGGCAAGAACAAGCCACGGCAAGAGGTACCCACTCCCACTGCAGGGAGCCAACGACAGACCGCGCAAGTCATTAGAGATGCGGCGACTTCCCTTACACTAGAGAAGCGGGGGAAGCGCCGCGCCTATGTCAACGCGACTTCCCTTCCATTACAGGGAGCTAGCCGAGAGCCAATGTAAGGGAAGTCACCGCATGAGTTTCAAGGACAAACTGCGGCGACTTTCTTCTCGTAAACAGACTTGAGTTTCACGGCACCATTGAGAACGCGGGGAAGGCGCGGCGCCCATGTCCGCGAGAGGGCCACCGGCCGCAGGGAGGAGCTAGCCGAGAGCCAATGTCAAGGTGCACGCGGTTAACTGTAAAAAAAAAGGATAATTTAATCGAAACAAAATACTCCCTCTGGATCGTTTTAATTGATGTCCAGACAGGATTTCCTAATTGTTTTTAGTTGATTTTGCTGTCTGAAACGTCAACTAATAAAATCAGGAGGGAGTACACGGTTAATTATAAATTATAATTAAAATCATTTTTCAGTTTTGCATATTACGGTTAACTGTTTTTTTTGTTTTGACGTTGCATTAACCGAGCTATCAATTTAACCAAAATTTCAACCCACCCTACTCCACAACCCATAAAAACAAAGCCTAATAAGTACTAACTTCCAACGAATTGTGATGTTATGATTCTTTTAAATTATGTTCGTTTACCAATTATTCAGAACCATTTTTTTTCTAAACCGAATTAACTGAACAGAACAAAATAAATTAACCGAATGCCCAGACCTAGCTGCAACGGCTTGAAAAAGAATGTACTCCCCCTTCTGCGGTTGAAGCCGCTGTTTTCGTGGTGACGATGGAGTGCACAAAATGTTGGTTAGGCAGGACGTAACCGGTGGCGAACACAAGCATACGTCCCCTGGTCCTCTGAAACGGCGGAAGCAAAGAAGCAGAGCGAGCCGGGAACGGAGAGAAAAGGAAAACGACGAGAGTCTCCTGCTCTATCCGATTGATTAGCAAACGGGAGCCAAAGCGGTATCCGTGCTGCACCCGTGTGCATGCATGGTCAGCTAGTTCCACGGACCTGGATTGGTTTCAAATTCCTTTTAAAATTCCAAGTTATGCAAATTTGTACCGACCGTTACTGTGAGGTGGTACAGCTGATACAAAAGCCACGCGGCCTAACCCGCCAATATCTGAATACTAGGCCCGTTACCGGTCCGGCCACGCGAACCGCGCAACAACTGTGAGGTTGGGCCGCTAACGAGCATTGGCGGACCTGGTCCAAGCAAGGAAAGCATGGTCCGCTAGTAAGGTTCTCCCTGGCCCAGTCCACCCAACCCAACCACCGTGTTTTTCCGGAGTCCCAAAAATCGCGATGCGTCCTGCCTTTTCCGCCTCCAACCTGTCGCCGTCCTTCTGATGTCTCCAGATCCCTGAACCCCCCTGCTGTTTACTTACGAAATACCCTCTCCTTATCTTTTTAATTGACGTTTCAAACAAAGATTTGAACTTAAAAAGAACTAGGTTGTGCTGTCCTAACGTCAATTAAAAGAATTTAGAGGGAGTAGCAAAAATCTGAAGACCGTCTGGTCCCGACAGCCAAGTGGCGCACTTCAACCCAGCTCAGCGCTCCAGCTGACCAGCTCTCCAGCCACATCACAGTATCACACAAGGTACGGGCACCACTGCTCTGGAATCCAGATCCATTCCATGACAGCAATTATTAACAGCACCTGCTTGCTAGGCCATACCTGTTTCACTGAAACTAAACCAACCCAACGGAACAAATCTCTGGCCAAATGCCATATCAATTCGATGTTTTGTCATTATCTTAACAAAAAAAATGCAGGAGCAACATGGGATTAGCAGCAGGCTACCACTAGCACTAGCTCAAGCAGAGGAAGAGGTCAGGACAGGCTGTCGTGTCGTCCTCCCGGCCCGTCTCCGTTCCTGCGTCATGACAACCTGCTCCTCGCCGCTCGCTACCGTCCAAGCTAGCGTTCAATAAACAAACCGGCGACATAATTGCAGTTGTTTAATCTTCTGCCTCCGTCTAATCGGCTTGTCGCCTGAATTTTCTATGCCAGGCCGTCAGCGCCGCTGCTTCTCGGCGGTGGGGCAACAAGTCACGGCGTCCGGCCGGGCAGCGGAGGTGGCGGTGGCGCCATGCCATAACTAACACCATGGTCGTGGCGGTCGTCAGATCAGGTGGCCATCGCGTTGTACTGCAGGTGTTGCGCGAGCCCGGGTGATGGCAGCTGCAGGGCTCAAACTGCCCGGAATGACCGAGCGTTCAGAACCGTAAATACGTGAAACAAATATAGTGAAACTTGAGATGCGTGGATCTGTGGCATCATCAATGGAGTGTATCGACACACACCAAGAACGAACAGTACCAACTGCACCACACACTAGTAATAGACTAGCAAGTAATCTACAGAGTAGGCTACAAATACACTCATGGGTGGGCTGGTGGCATCATCGCTGGAACACTGGCACTGTGGGCTCTCCCGTTCCCTGCTCATTAAACTACGCACCTGCATCGCCATGGCTGCAGTCTACTGACGACCAGAGAGCAACCCTGGCTTCATTACGCCCATGCACCACGCTCACCGCTTCTGCAAGCGATCGATCGCGGCGATGCTTGGGGCGATGCCTTTTCCGCGAGTTAACAAAAGGCGGGTGGTGGGTGCACGAATATTTAGAGGCCAGCGCATGCGGCACAGTGCGTTGCCCGGATCCAGAACAGATCAAACCGGGCCTGGTTCGATCAGACAGCCCGGTTCGGTCTCTCTTTCTCTCAACCGCTCCACGCTCCCCTGAATGAACCGGCCAGCATTTACTGGCGACATTTGTTGACTCCGAGGCAGGCACATAATAACCCCACACAATGTGAGTGGTTGCGTTGCATGTGAGCGGAGGATTTTCCGTCGCTCTGCCCTAGAAATGCTGCCGTGGTTTGCATGCGGTTCAAACTTCAAACCAACCACAACCACCTGCTAATGGAACAGTAGCCGATCTGAATAATGTTGTGGTTACTCCTAGTAGAGCAGAAGTATTCATCAGCATCGTTGTGTGAGAAATCTTTTCATGTTCTTCTTGCAAACAACCTAGTAATAATCAGGTGCCACGGTAACAGTTTTTTTTTTTTGAGATGGCATAAAAAGGTGAACAAAACTCGAGATTTACAGTCGAGCAAAAAAAAAAAGGAAAAGAAGGAAGAACAGTCAATTGATTAGACCTCCTGCTGCTATCCTCTCTCACGCGTAATGACAAGCCTTTCCGCGAGCAAGACAAACACAAGGTCAAAATTAGCCGGAGGATCTCGGCAGCTCCGCGCTCCACCCATGCTGCGGCGGCGTCTGCGTCTTCCGCCCCAGCGACGACCGTGACCTCGCCGCGGCGGAGGATTCCTTCGCTGCCGAATTGGAGTCCTTCCTGTCCTTGAAGAAGCCGCACACGGGCACGTTAACGTTGAGCACCACCGGCGCCACGCGTACGCCGGACGAGTAGGACCGGTCCACGGCGCGGGTGGTTGACCGGCTCCTGGACGACGCTGCGTGGAGGCTGCACGGGGAGCTGGAGCTGCGTTCCAGGCTGTGGAACACGATCTTGCCGAACAAGTTCATGCGAGGCGAGTCCCCGGAGGGGCAGCGTCGTGGCGGTGGCGGGGGAGACGGGCCTCGCCGCGCAGGGCCGCGGGTGGAGCTGGAGGTGGAGTGGCGGTGCTGGGAGGAGGGGACGAGCCGGATGCGGGGCGGGTTGGGGTCGGCGGAGTCGAGGGAGAGGCGGGGGATGTCGTCGTGGTCGTGCCCGCCGGACGAGGACGACGAGGAGGAGAGCGAGAAGCGGGATGACGCGAGCGACAGCGACGCCTCCGAGTCCGAGCTGTCGCGGAGGAGCGGCGCCGAGGAGAGGTCCGACGACGCCGCGGCGCCTGACGAGCGGCCGTTGTTCCGCTGGAGCAGGAGCTTGAGCGACCTCGCCGCCGCCGAGTTCATTGCCCTTGCCGGGGTCTTCGCCGTCGGTGGAGCTGACGGGGACGGCTTCGGGCTGGGGCTCTGCGCGGCCGCTCTCTTGAGCCCAAGCAGCTCCCGCCACCGGCTCGAGCAGCTGGGCGCCCTGGGCGAGAAAGCGTAGGGGTCCGTGCCATCAGCAGCGATGACCGCCGCAGCACGGGACGGCTTGACCGGCTGATCCGCCTGCGCAAGCATTGTTGCTCCTGCCTCCACCTGAGCCGGTGCCGGCAGCGCGGTCTCCGGATCCGGCGAAGGCGCCGCCTTTCTCAACGGCAGCAGCTTCCCGTCAGCGAACAGCTCGTCTGCCGAGAGCATGGTGGCCGAACCACCTAGACTGAACTCGAAATCAATGAAGTCCTTCGAGATCGCAGGCTCCGGCGTGACCCTCGTGCTCACAGCCACGGCGCCCAGCACGTGGGACGACGACGACGACGACACGGCCGGCTCGTCGTCCGCCGCCGCGTCACGGCTGAAGGACACACGCGGGCTAAGCCAGCCGTACGGCACCGCGGCGGCGGCATTATTGATGTTACTCGCGACGGCGGTGGTCATGACTGGCGTCTACTCAGCGCATGAATGTCAGGAGCACTGCGCCTTGCTACGACACTGCTGGTACGGCGGTAGCTAAAGAGATCCTATACGGCGTTGTTGGCGGTGGGTGGGCGGGGAGCAGAGCAAGCCGGGCGGTCCGTGTGATGAGCCGGGTAAAGGTGGTAAAGGCTCGCTTATATAAGCTGGCACGGGTGAAACCGCGGAGATGGCGTTGTTCGCGGAAGGAAGCGGATGGATGGGTGGCCTTTGGGCTTGGGCGAGGCGAGGGTGATCCGGGTGCGCGCAGAGGCGTCGTCGGTTTTCGGGTTCAAATTTGTTAATTCACGGCACCGTCCACACACACAGGCTACAGCTACGGCCAGGGAAGATACAGAGGGGACTGCCCCTGCAGTGCAGTGGTTTGTTTGCGATCGATGCGTTTCTGCCACGGCTAGGAGGCTGACGAGCAGATCTGATCAACGTGGGTTCTGAACTGTGTGAAATGCTACATCACGCGGTTTTTTTATAATTAATGGGCTTGGCCCAATACTAATTCAAAAATAAATCTAAAAAATCTCAAAGACCCATTAAGGCAAGAGGGAGTGGTATTAAATATTTAGTCTCACATGAGAAGTGGAAGTGGAACAACCCCTACATATAAGGGAGATTGCTCTTCCACTCCTTGAGTGAGAGAGAAGAGAGGAAGAGAGGGGTGACCCACGCGCGCTCCTCCTCCTCCTCCTCGCTCGCTCGCCTGGCCCCGCACGCGCTCGTGTGAATTTGAACCGAACCCAGATTTTATATTTTTGCAAAAAATTAAATTGAGCTTTTGGGCTTCCGAATTTTTGGAGCTACTCGAGACAGAGTCCAGGTCGTTGGAGACGGACGCGTTTACGACTGCGGAGTCAGTTCAGATCCAGATCATCCGAATCGTCTACTGCATCCCGAGCGCCGGCGTACAACGACGATCGGGAGAGCAGGTCTCCGGAACCATTCGCCCTTGCGATCCTGCACCGGGAGAGAGCGAATAAGGTTTTCGGGAAGCGCTTCGCGCGACTGCTCGCGTTCTTCATCACGGCACGTCTAACGAGGACATCGGGCGCTACGGCTCAACGTCGTCACCAATGCCTGCAGCGTTTGTTCGCCGTCGGATCTACAGCGGTGCATCCGCCTTCAAATCGGTACGCGTTATTTCTCACCCCGTTTGTCTGCCGACCGCTGCTGTTTTCTCGTGTTTACCGAAATTGTTCAGTAAATTGCCTCCTATTTTTCTAACAATCCAAAAACCTTATTAGGCAATTTCCTGAGTTGAACATGATGACTCTAGCCGATGCACTAAGGTCGGAGAAATTCTCTGGCGTGCACTTGAAAAGGTGGCAAGTTAAGGTCACGTTCTGGCTCCAATCGCTTAAGATCTTCTGGGTAACCGAGGGCATGCCTCAAGGTCCTTTGTCTGTTGAAGAACAGACAAAGTTTGAGGAAGTCAATTCTGCCATGAGAGGATGCATCTTAAGTGTTCTTGATAATAAACTCTGTGATGTCTATCTGACAGTCACAAATGAGAAGGAGCTCTGGGATGCACTTAACGCTAAGTATGGTGCAGCCGATGCAGGCGGTGAACTGTATATCATGGAGAATTTTCATGATTATAAGATGGTTAACAACTGTCATGTAATTAAACAAGCTCATGGAATACAGTGTCTTGCGAGAGAGCTCAATCTCCTTACCTTTACCCGACAAGTTTGTGGCTGGGTGCATTATTGCAAAGTTACCTCCATCATGGAGGAACTTCGCCACAACTCTCAAACACAAGAGACAGGAAATATCAGTTGAAAACCTGATAGCATCTCTTGATGCTGAGGAGAAGACTCAGGCTAAGGACGCTACTGAGAAAGGAGGCGAGGGTCAATCTAGCGCCAATGCTAATATGGTGCAGAAACCCAATGTCAAAAACAAAGGGAACAAGTCTCTATTCATGCCAAACAAAACTACTACTTTCAAGAAGAAGAAGTCAAACAAAACCAATGATGGTTGCTGCTACACCTGTGGGGAGAAGGGACATATTTCTAAGAACTGTCTTGAGAGAGGATGTCGACTGTTGGAGTCGGCAGATCTCCTGATACTGCTAAAGTGTTGAAGGAGTTTGTGGTTCGGTGTGGGCGCGCGGAGACTCAAGAAGGTGAATTGCAGTTTAACACAGGAGACACAAGGATTTACGTGGTTCGGGCCGCCTGACCGTAATACCCTACTCCACGGGTGAGTTGGTGTTGTATTAGCTCGTCACGTATGATCGCTTGTCAACGTCTGTGAACGTCCCCGAGTGTATCGTCGGCCTGTCCTTTTATAGTACAAGGACAGGCCGTTACAAGCTAGCCTGGCCCGACATGTGGCCCCGGCGATTACTAGTATTGATACACAATTAATTGTTGTTAATGATCCTGTAACGGGCTCTGACAGTGCCGTTACTGGTGTTAAGATCGTCCGTTTAAGTGTCATTAATATGGCATTAATGACATTTAATCGGGTCTTGAAGTCTTTGGCTCTCCTTTGAAGATCCGGAGCTATTACAAGGTCTTCCGGAGGTTAGAGGCTGGTAGGTCCGACGATTTGACACGTGTCAGCTCCGGAGCTCGCTGTGGGAAGCAGGTAGCTCCGGGGCTATTAGACACGTGTCAGGTCCGGAGCTTCTCTCGGTCTGGGGTTAAGTCCAGAGGTGTCGTTTCGGTACGTGGCCCGGAGCTTCCCCCTTGTGGGTGGTAGCTCCGGATTAGTCGTACACGTGACGACCCAGGGATTAACCATGTTGGAGAAGCGGGTCCGGTCATGTCTGACAAGTGGACCTCCGAGGGTCTTCAAACCAAATAGATGGCTTTTCTTTGAAATCTTTGTAACTTCAAGGGGTGTACGATTTTTAGGGTACCGACAGGGGAGATCGCAAAGGGAAAAAGAATGTCAACATCGTGACATTCAGCAATGCAGTCTGTTTCTCAAACACCATCTTGATGATTTGATACGGGTGCTAATGTTCATGTATGTTCTGATATGTCCATGCTTACTTCTTACCAGTTCGTCCGAGATTCCGCCGTCCTAATGGGGAATGGGTCACATGCTTCTGTTCGTGGTGTTGGCGCGGTCGATCTGAAGTTCACTTCGGGAAATATTGTCCAGCTGAAGAACGTGCAACATGTCCCTACTATGAACAAGAATCTTGTTAGCAGTACCCTTCTATGCAGAGATGGATTTAAAATAGTTTTAGAGTCCAATAAAATAGTTGTGTTTAAGTATGGACAATTTATTGGTAAAAACTATGAATGCGGAAGCCCGTTCCGCTTTTCTCTTTTGGAGTTTAATAACAAGTCAGTAAACCATATTTGTGGCGGTATTAATGATGATGTAAGTGTTTGACATTCTCGTTTATGTCACGTTAATTTTGGTTTAATGAATCGACTATCCAGTCTCAAAATAATTCCGGAATTCACTATTGTCAAATGTTCTAAGTGTCATAGTTGTGTGCAGTCAAAACAACCTCGAAAGCCTCGCAAGGCAGCCGAGGAGAGAAATTTGGCACCATTAGAACTCATACATTCTGATCCATGCGAGATGAATGGTGTGTTGACAAAAGGTGGAAAGAAATATTTTATGACATTAATAGACGATTCTACTAGATTCTGCTATGTTTACTTGTTGCAAACTAAAGATGAAGCTTTAGACTAATTTAAAATCTATAGATCTGAAGTAGAAACTCAATTAGAGAGAAAGATCAAACGTCTTAGGTCAGATCATGGTGGTGAGTATTTTCCCAAAATATTTGATGATTTTTGTGCGGAACACGGTATTATACATGAGAGGACGCCTCCCTATTCACCCCAATCAAACGGGATAGCTGAGAGGAAAAACCGCACACTGCGTGACTTGGTGAATGTTGAAAGCATCTAGGCCCCATGAGGTACGGTTTCGGTGATTAATGACAACCATTCGATATTACTAATGAATTTGTGAATGCAAGGTCTCAATAACACTCAATCAAACGAAATCAAAATTACATTGGAGACCCATATAAAATCAATGAATGAGATCAAATCAAATCGTATGAAGACAAGAAGTGAAAGCTCTAACTTGATATCACTCAATGCTTGAAGACAATCAAAACAACATTTCAAACAAGTGTCAAAGAGGTCACAAGTTCAAATTCCAAAAGAACAACTCAAAACAACTCGAAGTCAACAAGTTGAACACACCGGATCATCCGATGGTCCTTGAGTTGACACACATCGGTCGAGTTGGTTCAACTGAAGAAGAAGACCTCAGACAAATGCACTCACCGGATCATCCGATGTGAGTGGCTCAGTGACATCGGTCCATCATCACAGATTGCAATACCATTGGACCGAGTGAAGCACCGGATCATCCGATGTGCAGACTTACACACATCGGTCGATCACTCCAGTAAGCCTCAAGATCAAGCAAAATTCTGGAGGAAGAGCCACCGGATCATCCGATGAGAAGACAGATCAACATCGGTCTAACAACGGTCATATCTGACACAGTGACATCAGCTAATTTGGCTTTGACCGATGATAACTGAAGGGGAGACATCGGATCATCCGGTGTTCGCAGAGAAGTGATGTCAGCCTACTTTTCCAACGGCTATCT
Source organism: Tuctoria greenei (assembly GCA_036927565.1). Taxonomy (NCBI): domain Eukaryota; kingdom Viridiplantae; phylum Streptophyta; class Magnoliopsida; order Poales; family Poaceae; genus Tuctoria; species Tuctoria greenei. Next base: position 1,252,781 of record JAYESD010000002.1, on the reverse strand, counting down.
CGTGGAGGCTGGCTATTTATACCCCTTCAACCTGTCAAATCGACAAGACTTGAAGCCCAGACATACTCTACACATCCTAGAGCATTCAAGCAATAGAGCTACCACTTTCACATCAATTGTTCATCATTTGTACACCAAGAGATAGGCTAGAACTAGCTAGAGATAGTGCTTGGGTGCCTCCATTCTTGGTGATTGGAGTCTCTAGTGTAGTGAGAGCACTAAGGGAGTGTCCCTTGGTGTGTGCGACTTCCGGAGCTTGCCAAGAGGATTGTGGAAGCCCGGAGGATCCCAAAAGTGTACAAGGCTTGAGCTCCACCTTGCCGAGGTTGGCGAACGGAGAAGAATAGTGAAGAAGCCCCTTGTCTCGGTGACTTGGGAGTGGCAAAACCCTTCGGTGGGTGCCACAACGTGGATGTAGGAAGATCCTTGTGATCTTACCGAACCACGGGATAAACTCCGTGTCCCTTGAGCGTTTGCATCCCTCTCCCTTTTACTCTTATGCAATCTTCATTCCGCAACTTTACGTTACATTGATTGCATAGTTTAATTGCATAGGGAATTGGGCTTGAGGTTGTTAGTTCTTAATCGTTTTAAAATTTGAAAGAAAGCCCAATTCACCCCCCCCTCTTGGGCATTTCGATCCTTACAAATGTCATGTTAGACACGTCCAGTTTATCTAAGGCATGGTGGGGGGAGGCTCTATTGACTTCATGTCATGTCCTAAACCGCGTTCTAAACAAGAATAAAGAGAAAATCCCCTATGAGGAGTGGGTTAAGAGAAAACCATCACTATCATACTTGCGTACTTGGGGATGTTTGACAAAAGTCAATGTTCCAATATCAAGAAACGCAAGCTGAGACCAAAAACAATGTATTGTGTCTTTCTAGACTATGCTCATCGGAGGATCACATATAGATTTTTAGTAGTCAAATCTGAAGTATCTGATATGCATGTTGATACTATTATGGAATCTCGTGATGCAACATTTTTTGAAAATATTTTTCGCATGAAAGATATGCATAACACTGTTAGGATCTCTTCTGAAATTTGTCCTGGATCCACCACAACTAGCGAGGTTCTTGATACACCACTTGAGAATATCCCAGAGGAGGATCACAATGAAATAACTCAGTCGAGTAAGAGATCACGGATTGCAAAATCCTTCGGTGATGATTTCATTGTGTACCATGTGGACGATACACCTAGATCCATAGCAGAGGCATATGCATCACCTGATGCAGATGACTGGAAAGAAGCAGTTTATAGTGAGATGGGCTCAATTCTTTCTAATGGAACCTAAGAGTTAACTGAACGACCATACGGGTGCAAACCAGTAGGCTGCAAGTGGGTGTTCAAGAAGAAGCTCGGGTCTGACGGTACTATTGAAAAGTACAAGTCGAGACTAGTTGCTAAGGGTTATACTCAAAAGGAAGGTGAATACTATTTTGACACCTATTCACCTGTCGCCAGAATGGCGACAATTCATGTACTACTTTCTATGGCTGCCTCTTATGGTCTAATTATCTATCAAATGGATGTGAAGACAACTTTCCTTAATGGAGAGTTGGAAGAGGAAATTTATATGGAACAGTCTGATGGGTTCGTAGTAAAAGGTGAAGAGACAAAGGTGTGCAAATTGTTGAAATCCTTGTATGGTCTGAAACAAGCACCTAAGCAATGACATGAAAAGTTTGATAGAACTTTGACGTCTGCTGACTTTGTCATTAATGAGGCTGATCGGTGCGTGTACTATCGCCATGATGGGGGCGATAGCATTATATTATGCTTGTATGTGGATGATATACTCATTTTTGGTACGAGCATTAATATAATTTTTGAGGTCAAGTCTTTTCTATCAAAGTATTTTGATAGGAAAGATCTGGAAGAAGCTAATGTTATTTTGAACATTAAGTTGAATAAGGATGAGAGTGGAATTACTTTAAGTCAATCCCACTATGTTGAGAAAATCTTGAGCCGGTTCGCCTTTATAGATAGCAAGATTTCTCCAATGTATTATGATCCCAACATGATACTTAGAAAGAACAAGAAAGAGTCAAGAGATCAACTCAGATATTCTCAGATGATCGGTTCACTCATTTACCTAGCTAGCGCAACCCGTCCTGATATCTCGTTTACTGTGAGCAAACTGAGCAGGTTCATGTCAAACCCGGGTACAGATCATTGGCATGCACTTGAAAGGGTTATGCATTACCTGAGAGGTACAATGAGTTATGGAATTCACTATACTGGGCATTCGGCCGTGCCTGTGGGTTATAGTGATTCAAACTGAATCTCTGATGTTGATGAACTCTATGCCACGAGTGGATATGTGTTCACTCTATCTGGTGGCGCTATATCATGGAGGTCTTGCAAACAGACCATTTTAACGAGGTCAATCATGGAAGCAAAACTCACCGCTTTAGAGACCGCCACTGCAGAGGCAGAATGGCTGCGAGAGCTCTTGATGGATTTGCCTATAGTTGTGTCGGTGGTGTGGATCCGGCAGATCCCCCGACACTACTAAAGTGTTAGAGGAGTTTGATGTTCGGTGTGGGCGCACGGAGATTCAAGAAGGTGAATTGTAAATGACACAGGAGACACGAATATTTACGTGGTTCGGGCCGCCTGAGCGTAATACCCTACTCCACGGGATGTGTTGGTGTTGTATTGGTCGTCTGAGCTCAAAATGAGTTCAGATTGTAGAATGAGCGTCTCGTGTATCGAGCCTATCTAGGGCGTGTGGAGTCTCCTATGTATCGTCGGCCTGTCCTTTTATAGTACAAGGGCAGGCCGTTACAAGTTAGCCTGGCTCGACATGTGGCCCCGTCGGTTACTGATATTGATACACATTCAACACGTTTAATTGCCCTTAATGACCGAGTTATGGGCTTTGACAGCACTGTTACTGGTAATTAAGGTCGTTCGATCGTGTGTCATTAATATGGTATTAATGACACTTAATCCGGTCTTGAAGTTCTTGATTCCCCTTCGAAGATTCGGAGCCGTTGTGGAGTCTTCCGGAGGTTAGAGGCTGAAGAACCGACGGTTGGACACGTGGCAGCTCTGGAGCATACTGGGGGAAACAAATAGCTCCGGAGCTACCTGACACGCGTCAGTTCTGGAGCTTCCCTCGGTCCGGGGTTAGGTCCGGGGTGCCATTTCGATACATAGTCCGGAGCTTCCCCCTTGTGGGTGGTAGCTCCGGTTTGATAGTACACGTGGCGACCCTGGGACTAACCATGTTGGAGAAGCGGGTCCGGTTATGTCTGACATGTGGGCCTCCGAAGGTCTTCAAATCAAGTAGATGACTTTCCCTAGAGATCTTTATAATCTCAAGGGGTGTATGGTTCCCAGGCTACTGACAAGTTGAGAAACCATTGTCGGTAATCCTTATGAACTGTGACAATCAGACGGTGATTGCCAAAGTGACCAGTTCTAAGGATAATGCAAAATCATCAAGACACGTCAAGAGACGTTTAAAATCTGTCAGGAAAATGAGAAACGCCGGAGTTATTACTGTTTCGTACATACAGACAAACAAAAACCTGGCAGATCCCTTTACGAAGGGTCTATCACGTAATGTGATAGAAAGTGCATCGAGAGAGATGAGTTTGAGACCAGTTGATGTGACACCATAGTAGTAACCCAACCTATGTGATCGGAGATCCCGTGAATTAGGACATGAGCCCCGACTGTCTAACGTTGCAGTCTGTGAGATTTGGTTGATCTCTGAAAAGCTCATGAAGAGACCAGTGAGTAAGACGCATATGCTCCACCTGCGGGGTAGACTACTGGTAGTCAAGTACTGGTAATGGTCTTTAGGTGAAGTCAGTTCACAGAAAACTTGCAATTCAAGGCGTAGTCCATTGTTCAAGTTGTGACCTAATGAAATTTGAGGATCTAGGCAGAAGTTCAATTTCACAGTCTCTGCCGAAAACACTAGTATGTCAAACAAGAAACGAAAATGACCTCTCTCCTAATATCTTTGAGATCTGGTGGGGGATTGTTGGAATTAATGGGCTTGACCTAATACTAATTCAGAAATAAATCCTAGAAAATCTCAAAAACCCATTAGGGCAAGAGGGAGTGGTGCTAAGTGTTTAGTCTCACATGAGAAGTGGAAGTGGAGCAACCCCTACATATAAGGGAGGTTGCTCTTTCACTGCTTGAGTGAGAGAGAAGAGAGGAAGAGAGGGGTGGCCCACGCGCGCTCCTTCTCCTCCTCCTCCTCGCTCGCTCGCCACGCCACGCCACGCCTCGCCCCGCCCCGCCCCGCCCCGCACACACGCGCGCGCTCATGTGTTCGTGTGAATTCGAGCCTCGAGCCGAGCATAAATTTTATATATTTGTATAAAATTAAATTGGACTTTGGGTTTTTGGGCTTCCGAATTTTTGGAGCTACTCGAGACAGAGTCCAAGTCGTTGGAGACGCACGCGTTTACGACTGCAGAGTCAGTTCGGATCCAGATCCTCCGGATCGCATACGAACCGCCTCCGTGGGACTTTATAAATACGGGTGTGCGCCGTACGTCAGAGGACAACCCACGATCAGATTGTTCCCACATTCGCGTTCCTTGCGCCGCCGTCTAGTCTACTCCATTCCGAGCGCCGGCGTGCAACGACGATCGGGAGAGCAGGTCTCCGGAACCGCTCGCCCTTGCGATCCTGTACCGGGAGAGGGCGAATAAGGTTTTTGGGAAGCACTCCGCGCAACTGCTCGCGTTCTTCACCACGGCTCGTCTACCGAGGAGATTGAGCGCTGCGACTCAACGTCGTCACCAACGCGTGCAACGGCTGTTCTCCGTCGGATCTACAACGGTGCGTTCGGCTTCAAATCGGTACGCGTTATTTCTCGTCCCGTTTGTCTGCCGACCGCTACTGTTTTCTCGTGTTTTCCGTAATTGTTCAGTAAATTGCCGCCTATTTTTCTAACAGTTTTGCGACGAGACGGGATAAGATGGAAGCTGGGAAGTGGAATCAGGTTTTGAACCCGTTGCGCTGAGAAGCCGGAGTTCACCTTATATAACCTCATATCGACATTTACTTCACCGAAGTACTAATATTTGGAATTGGACGTGTCACCAGTTAAAAAAAAATGTTTGAACATGCCCGCTTTTTTATCCCTAGTTAAAACAAAACTCAGCTCTATATATACACTCCTTTATATATAAACACGAAGGATGGCCTATGATGGTCATTATGGGGCATTCTGTTCAACAATCCTGACGGATATCCGGCAAGCAGGCTCACGGGAGCGCACAGATGGCTGAAGACAAACATTTGACGGAGGGACTACAGTACATGAAGACACCAGAGGATTATATTACTCCCCAAGTACATGTGGTTCGTTCCGGGTAAATTAAGGAACCTTCGTCGCAAACGCCCTGCAGCTGGGTAAATGCCGATCCATTCAGAGTTCAGAACTTTGGCCGGGAGCTCGCTCTTGGCTTACGTGGATTAGTATATTGTACTAGTAGTAGTCGTCGTCTAGTCGCATCATCTTACTGATCTCTACGTGGCCTCGGCCTCTTCTCGGTGGCTTCTTCTCTCCTCGCTACTAGTGCACGGGCACGGCCGGCATTGGGAGTGTGAGTGAGTGACCTCTTTTTACGCTAGCTCTGGTGCAGTGCGTGTGGTTTCCGACGACACGGTCCGCACCGAGCCTGACGTCCTTCTCCCGAGGACGAGGCGCTCGCGCTGTCCATCGCGCTGTTAAGAGCAAGGATAATAGAGTAGTCGGTTGCAGGCTGTAACTCAATGCCATGTCACTTTAGAGTCAACAGTTTAGCCTTCTTATATAATAGACTAGCTATTAGATTGACTGGAAAGTGATTGGAATAAATGCACTGTTTTCCCCACCCCCAATCGCATGCAGACACGTCGATAGAGTCACCTCGTAAATGCTGCTGCGCCTGGCTACTATTCTGGAGCCTGCAGCTCTCTCTCTCTTCTTTACTCCCTCATCCACGTAAGCAATATGCTGATGTGGATTCTTTTGAGCCAGCTGACTAGGCTCTATTATACCTGCTCTAAGTGTTGACCGCCCCTCGCCCGAGGCCCGCGCGCCGGCCAACGGCGACCCCCCAGTGCGACGGTGGCGCTGCTGATGCGTCGTCTCCGGCCACCGAGCCGGCCGGTGGTCCAAGGATCGAGACCATGACCTAACGAAAACGATGACGGGAGGGCCGCGGTTTCCCGCCAACGAACCCAGTACGTAATGGCCGGCGTCGGGGACCCCTGCTGCTGAGTGCTGACTGAGATGGTGAGCAACGTGTGTGCTCCCCTTGCTCGATCCCTGTGCGCGGAGGGAGCTGGCACTGGCAAGCTTGTTGGTGCGCGAGGTGGCAATCATGAACCTCTCTTTCGGAATGACCATCATGCCCTCTCCTGTCGTTTTCCATGCAGCCCAACTGCTGTAGCTACTGGTAGTACAACTCCGTACTACTGCTACGCTAGGCTACGGTAGCAGCAAAAATTACATGCAAATCAGCAAGACGAGAGGCACCAGGGGCATGCAAAGCAGAATCGAGTACGACTCCGTCCGGCCCGGCTGGTTGCTGTCCGCATCGACCGATCGACGTAGTAAAAGTACCCTTAAGTGCACTGCAGATACATAGCCGTCACGTACCCGTGGCCACGGATTCGACGATACCCGCCTGCAAAAAGGCAGATTCGACGTACCCGTGGCCACCGACGAGCTCTGCCTGACACGACGGCGGAGGTAGAAAGTTACGCCCGTCCGGGTACGTACTTACCGTACTCTGGTGTTGGAGCACCTGAGCCAGTGGTAGCGCGCATGGCCGCGGGGCGAGGACGACGCGACCTCTCCGCCGGCCGCCGCCACGGCAAGCGCTCCTCAGTCCTGACCCCATGGCAGAAATAATAATCCAAAGTGAAACGCGTGCTGACCAACCCTTTTGGCTACATACCAGCATCCTACCGCAAGCTTGTCGTGCACGAGGACCGGAAAGCAGCGTACGTGCCCCGGCGCCTGTCCATTATCTTCACACATCTACGCATACAGATCAATATTTTTGAGCTCGCGTCCATGTGATGCGATGTTTGTGGTGAAAGATGCTAAGCTTTTCGATTTGACCGGCCCGCGCCCCTCGCAAAAGGGACAAGCACACTTGTAGGCTGCAGAACATGGACGCGTCGTGTGATGATCCCTTTCCCGCCTCATATCCATGTCCTGATGCCCCCCTCTCTCTAGCTAATTATCTCAAAGTTGTCATGATAAATACTCCCTATGTTTCTAGTGTCAAATATTTTGAAACAGAGGCACTAGTATTTTTGTTTGCCTTTCCAAAAGGGAGACCAAAAGGCATTTGAGACTGTTAAAGACAACGCCCGAGGACAGCTTAATTAAACTCCCAGCTATGACAGACAGCTGATCAAGGCAAGGACACTTGAGACATGCTGCAAATAAGAGACGAGATCATCCACGTGCAAGCAATGCAATGCAAGAACCTTTTGACTGATGCACGACACGATACACTCTCAAGACCGGCAAGTACAGAGCAGCATGATGACATGATTAGGTATCTAGGTTCTAGTAGTATATATAGTATGTTCAACTGCTTGATGTAGTAGTGGTTTGGATCTAAGCCAAATTAATGGTGTTTCCTCTCTATGAATACGGGCAGCCAAGTGTCCAGCTGCGCTCCTCGCGTCGCTGGCGCCGACGAGATCTATTTATCGACAACGTACACAGTTTCTCACTCGGTCCCTGCTACCGGCCAGCAAGCTGCGAACGCCACCACCGTCCTCCCGCTACAAGTCCGCGCGCGCGATCCAGCGGCACCGGAATTGGTCACGAGAACACCGCGCGCGTGTCGTCGTTCATTCGCGTGCTCCAACGGCCAAGCTCAAATCGGCATTGCTGATCTAACGGCGTGCATGGGTACACGAAGATGAGAATTGAGAGTCCAGCGCGCGATCGGTCGTCAGACGACGCATGGTGGGGGCTCTGTGCAAGTGTAAGCGGACAATGCTGCAGGTCGAACCGTGGCCCCCCTGTGCCCCTGCGCCTGCCACTCACATGCGCGCGATACGATCCATGCATTGGGTCTCACATGCTTGCTCTGCTCTGCATCGCCAGCCAGCACCACTGCACAGTAAGGCTTCCATCTGTTTTCTGGAGCCGGCCGGCCGGTTGGCCTGCTGCTCGATCGATCGGAGGAACAGTCTTATGTCGTCTCAAGGGAAGGGAACGAACAGCTTCGATCATCATCTCACCTCGTCGCTGTCAAAATAGTCTCATCGGTACGTACGGTGTGCGAGCGAGCGAGGCCTCAGACTGCCAGGTGCCCACACGTACAGTACGGTGGCGGCCGTATATATGCGTGCGTACGTTGCAGTGCAGAGTGCATCCATGTACGGCTTGTTAGTTCTCTTCAGCCTGTAGCACTGGCACTCTACTGCCGTACGTGACTGACGAGATGGACGCCTCGTACGCCGAAGACTACGCTCACGTACTGTTTCCCGTGTTTCGTGCCGGGTGCTCTCTCTGCTCTGTAGCCGCCGCGTGCTGCTGTGACTGTGTCGCCGTCGGTCAGGACGGACGCTCAGTCACGGGCCTTTTCCTCATAAAAAGGGCCGAGGCTATGGGCTTTTGCAGGCCGTTCAAAGACCCTCGTCATGGGCCTAGTTTTCAGCCTGCAACACAGGCGAGTGCCGTAGTTCTCGCTGGAATTTTTTTCGAAAGGCCAGTTCTCGCTGGCTAGAGAGAGCATCTGCTGGAGTGGAGTGAAGGATTGGGTTACAGCGTGGTACTGATGTCATCTGATAAGCACAGTACTTGGAGATTGATCTTTTTTTTTTCTGAATTTTGCACGGTCAGTAGCTCACTAGTTGTAGCTTGGGCACCGAACGCGCGCCGAGAAGAGAACTACCATTTCGCACGTAGGGCTGCAAATGGTGATGAGTGACTGGACTGCCGATCAATTTCTCTTCACCATATACTCCCTCCTTATCGTTTTGTTTGTCGTTTCAGACAAACATGTGAACTGCAAATGAATTGAAACATGATGTCTTAACGTCAAATAAAAAGATAATGAGAGAGTAATTGTTTATCGTTGCACGGGTGCACAAAGTCAGTCAGTCATATCAGCAACCTAATACTAAACCCTAGTGGATCGCGAGAAACCCGGGGGATATGCATTGTGGTTGGCCGGTTGAGATCCTTTTGTTTCGTTTGACCAATAAATAAATAAATAAAAGAAACTTGTTTCCAGGTGACCTCAGCGCGTGCCGAATTTTCTGTTTCAGAGAAACGAGGGAGGCGGGCCGGATTAGGTAAACCTGCAGCCGGCTTTCTACCAATAAATGTCTTGTTCTTCATCATCGGCGCACGAATGGGTCCGATCATCGATTCGTGATCGAAAAGCTTTTTGTGTGCGCCTGCTGCCCTCTTGTTCTTCATGCAGCTTCAGGTTTCGACCCAGCGAGGCAGCCTCTGTATGCGTTCTTCCACCTGACGACAGAAGAAAACAGAGGAGTTTGCAGCGTAGGTAACAGTCGTTGTCCCTTACACTGGCACCAAATAATCAACGTTTGCCGAACCTACAGTCGGATAATTAACGCCGGTAGAGAGTGATGTATCCATCGCCGGCGTGCGGTGCTTAAGATACAACAGTAACGACGACAGTCCACTTCAGCTGATAGACAGATGACTCTGATACACAAGGAATTGATTTGTCATGTCACACATAGTTCTTCACACTCATTATTAAGAAAAGAGGCAGTTTACTATTCTGGCAGTGACCATCAGAGTTGATCGCAGAGATCTTGAGCTCTGTCTCTGCTTCCATCCCCGGCCACTGGTGATGCACAGCCTATGAATTGAATATCTTGTAGCATCTGTAGGATAACGATCCAAAAACCAAGAAAGCAGTTCTGGCCGTATTGCTAATGTTCCATTTATCACTGAATGAGCTGATGAAGAGTCTTTTTTTTTGTCCACGTGTTTTCTTGCTGGTGAAAAAGATGTGCATTATTCTGTATTTCTTTCCGATGAAAACCGGACAGCACTGAAGACAACGGTTGTTGCGATCTTCACATCGTCTGACCTGACTAAAATTCTGTCCTGCTTCAAAATGATGTGTCGGCACGGTGAGTTCAGAGAAGAAGCAAAACTACGTGTGCAGATTAAGTAATGCATAATCAGGGTCGCTGCTAGTAACCTGTACTAGATGGGTGAAGCTTCAGAATGACACTTCCTTGTTTTCCATCATTCCAATATAGTTTCAGGCACACGCGAACCAAATTGCCCATACGCGTGTGTTCGTGTGCCCACCTAACTACATTGACTCTCATTTCCGGTCCCCAAAGGTCAAAAGATTTTTTATTTGTTGCATATTCTGGAAATGATTATTATATGCTTATCTCTCCTCATCGGCGACCTACCATCTCTCATTCTCTCCTGTGTGAATATACCTGCTGACGGCGTCGCAAACCATATTCAAAATCAAGTGGCAAACTGTCTTGTCCTGATGGTCATAGGTAGCCAGTGAGATTTGACCCGGTTGATTAAGCAATAATATTATTTTGCTTCCAAAATCCAGGGATTTCTTCACATTATTTATTCTGGAACTCCGGTTCAGAATCTTGCAGCCTTGCTTTCAAGCAGAGGGGAAAATCTAGCAGCCACCAGAGAGTTCACTGGTAGCGAAACACTGGTCTTTCCTGCGTAAATGAGGTGCTTTAACACCTGTATTTCGGTCAAACTATGCAAATCTCAATTATGGATGTACTTGTGATAGAAAGATGCTTGAAAAATTAAAATAAAAGTATTCGTTGTGCAGGAAGCAGTGACCATAATGAAGACTGCGGCTTGCTTTCCGATGCACGTATCTATCCTCTTGCATGGTTGTTGAATGACAAATTGACGGCTCTTTCTCCTTTCCGCCGTCCATTTATTCTTACTGTATTTTCCTCCACGGGAACAGATGCCTGCTCCAGTTCGATTAGCAGCTGCGATTGCTCGCCACGATGCCTCGACGGTGTAGACGAAACGATCATCAGAGGCTCGCGCGGCAGCTTAAAGATGAAGGAATCGCCGCAAATGTCTCCATCGATCTTCATGATCAATCTGGCCACATGGCGTCTCGTGACACGTGGACCCAACGGAACGGAGGGGCCGTGTCCAAAAGCCCGTGCCGCGCGCCGGGGCCCTTGCTTGTGTGTCGTCCTTTGCACAATAGCAGCTACTGCTGCACTGCTGCCCCAGCTGGTGAAACACCGGCACTCCAGCGCGATCGCACTAAAGTTTCATGCATCGAATCAGTTCAAACCAAATCCATATAGGATACAGTATCATGAAAACATGAAGCCATCGAATGGTAAAGTTTGTTTCCAATTAAGCAGTAGCATTTGGCGCGAGGGGAACAGTACAGCTGCATTGTCTGCCCCAAATTAAACGGGGGCCTGGAACCTGCCCATGTTATCGCGCAATCATGTTGTTCATGATCCTCCTGTAAATTGGTCCATCAAAGAAGTAGTGATAGGAAAGAGACGCCAGAAACCGAGCCATCACACAGCAACAAGAATGAGGATGACGACGCGATCGATATCTGATAGGCCCCAGTAGTGTGCCCAGCATCAGATAATAATGGCCCATGCTCTTACACAACACCGTGGAATGATTTGTCAGCAGCAGCAGCAAACAAGGGAGGGGAGGGAGGCCATCTCCCCCAGGCCAGCACGTCACGCTTCAGATTTTCAGAAGGTGGCCGTCACTGCATCATGTAACAGTACGTGAGCGCGTCAGCGTCACCACTCACCGCGTCCTGATGGCCACTAGCCCTGCGTCTTCGTCTCCGTCGGATCAGGATCCGACGGCGGCTGAGTGGGTGGTCCCTGCCCCTATCTTCGATCCCGGTCGTCCGATCGTAATCGGATGGCGACAGGCGGGGCGTGCATGTGCAGGCCATGTGTCGCCGGCCAAGTGGTGGGCCACTTGTACCCACGTGTCCGGCCGGATCGCTTACGGCTAGGGGACGTGCACTGCCCGTGGCCGTGACGTGTGCCGGCCTGGCCTGTTTGGCCGGCTTGACCAGGCCGATGCGTCTGTTACTGCTACAGTTTAGTCTATAGCGAAATTCACCAACGAGTCCTCGGAGAATTCTGTCCCACAGAATATCTAACATTTTAACGTACTCTTTCCGTTTCAAAAAGTTTGTCGCTTTGTAATACAAAAAAGAACTATAAATTGATAAACTTTTTAGAACGGAAGGAGTATATTCTCCCTAAAAAACCATTTGAACGTATGTTTTATTTTTTTATTTTAAAATACTATTTTTATTTTATTTTTAATTTAAAATAAACTAAAAATTTTAATCTAATGATACAAATTTAAGAAAAAGGTAGATGCTACTACATTATTTAATGATGGTTACAAATAATCGGGTCTGCCTGCGTGTAGACCGGGCTAGAGTTTCACCATCCGTAGGGTTCTAGGTTAATTACACGGGAACGGTAACTAGTCTGTATGTACGTGGTGGTGAGTCATATACGTATTCCACCCGCAACGTACACCGAGTTTTCAAAAATACGTATCCGACCTACGTTGACATCGCGCGCTTGTCGGTAATTAATCATTCACCGTCCCGTTCTGTATTCGCACGTGCTAATTAATCTGCCTCTCCGCCTTGTCCTTGTCGAAAAAAAAAAAGATTAATCTGCCTCTCCAGCTCGTAACAAACACAAGGTAACGAGTTCCCTGATGGAATCGATAATGAGCTTTAGGGTTCGTTAAAACTGAAGATTTGCAAGTAAAGATGGAGCAGCTGGGAGCACGTATAGATCTCTCTCTCTTTTTTTGTAAAGTGCTTTTCGGCTAACTGATTTAAATAAAAGATGCGGTGCGTAGCTGCGGTATGGAATGGGATGCTGGCGAACTGAATAGTTGTTTCGGCAAGAATATCTCATGGCTTTTACCGGTACCTGCTTTACAAAATGCAAGATCGGATGGGTATCTCGATCCCCATATCGATCTTCCCCATCCCTGCTTAATTTGCCCGTGCCTTGAGCTGTTGTGTGCTACTACTTGGCATTTGCAAGCATAAATACGTCAAGGATTTAATGCGGTGCAATATACTCCCTCCGTTTCGTTTTAATTGTCGTTAGGACAACCTTCGTTAGTTCATTTCTAGTTCATTTGGTTGTCTGAAACGATAATTATTTCAGAACGGAGGGAGTATATCGTTATGCGTACTCAAATTTGTATAGAGCAAGTAAGCGGTGCACTTGTTGTATATATGAGCTCTAAAAGAAAATTAGTACGCTAGACGACCAAGAACACTGATATTTTTTTTCCTAGCCTATGTGAACGCGAACCCCGACTCGGTGCACAACAGCGCATGCTGAATTATCTGCCGATGGGCGAGAGATCTCAAATGACTCTTCAATTTGCGAACTCGAATTAATTAGGCGAAGCAAGCTGAGATATTAATCGGTCGGCCGAGCCGCTGTTAGGTGATTAGGTTGTTGGTGTTAATTGGGATGGCGCGCTCGCATGCGTCGCGTGGGCGTGCATCAGCCCGGCGATGAGCATGACATGATCAGCGCGCGTCTGAGCTCACGGCGCCCGGCCTAACAAGGCGTGCCACCTGGCTTCTGGCACACTGCCCAAGAGAAAACTCTCTCTCTCTCTCTCAATCTCTAAGTTGACCAGCTGTGCAGTGCTCTTATTATATACTCACCCTCCTCACCCCCCTTGCGCTTCAGCCGCTTAAATTTCTCTTGGAAGAAGAGGTCGTCGAATCAATCTTCCTAGTCCAGCAGGAGCAGCTCAAGACCTGCAACTGCAGGAAGAAGACGAGTCCTTGAGCTATGGCGGCCATGAATTCGCTGAGCATGGTGGAGGCCAGGCTTCCTCCGGGGTTCAGGTTCCATCCGCGCGACGACGAGCTCGTGCTCGACTACCTAGCCAAGAAGCTCTACGGGGGCGGCGGCAGCTCGGTGGTGATGAGCATCTACGGCTGTCCGACGATGGTAGACGTCGATCTGAACAAGTGCGAGCCCTGGGACCTGCCTGGTAAGAACTAGGACTCTTGTCTATGCGTGTCTTGCGAGTTATGCATCATCTGCTAAAGATCATTCGCTCACATGCATAATTCTCTGCGCGCGAATTATATCGAGATTTCTCCATGGCAAGCTATGTTGCGCTACATGCATGGACGATTCTTTTTCGCCCTTGTCCGTTTAATTTGGTTGCTTTTTCCCCGGCCTTTTGAGAACAATATTCTTTTGGGACCGGGGTTTTGATTTTGTTATGTTAATTATGTATTCCTTTTTCCAATGATTGGTCTCTTGTTCTGTTGATTATTTTTTAACGAGATACTACGATCTCTGATCTGTTCTAACTAACATACAAGTATACCTATATCCAAGAATTATTTGCTGTTCTTTTATGTTCTGTAAGGTTTTCAATCATGCAAATGCCCATATCCTGTTGTTGATTCATCTACAGGATTCTTGAATTTAAGATATCAGAACCTGCCACACCTTCTCTCCATTATTAACTAGTCTCTATTCCAAGAAAAATATCATTGCTCTTTTCCTACATCCCTGCATGTTTCTCCTTCAAATGGCACAAAGTACAATATGTGAAAATTCATTATTGCATCGAAATCTAAGATGAATACCAAAGTACTGCGTACATATGCTAGCTAGTTGAACCTTCCCCACTCCGAGCCATAACTGAAGCGACCGTGACATCCTCCTGCAACTCTCTCATCAAGTTGCAAGTTGCAACTATATGTATGACTTCTATACCGCGAGAATTCTATTTTTTTCTCTACTTCAATTAATTCTCTTCCTCTTTTGTCTTCTTTTTGGGATTGCCCATGACCTCGTCTTTGCTTTTTGCTGGAGCATTTAAGCTTCTATTTTTATGGCTGTCTCCTCCTTTTGATAAAAAGTATTGATCAAAGACATGGAATAAAAATAAAAAGAACAAAGCTAGCTAGGCCCTCTCAGAATGCATTGGAACCTGAAGATAGATAGTTTGCAAGAACTCAAATTCTTCCATATTTTATAGAAGTTCCTAGTTCTGGAGGTCCAGCTAGCTAGTGTAATATGTGAATCCACAAAATCTACAACGAGGACAACATTCACACGTCTAGTTCGCCTCCTTTTGTCCCCTTCCCTTCCCCGTAACAGAAGGATATTCGCACTGCAAGGGTTTGTTTGGCCCCATCTTGGCCTTCTCCTCATCTGTCCCTATTCCTGCCATGTTATCAAATATTCCCTCACTTTGCCTCATCCACAAATGGAACTAGCAGCCAAAGGATAAGGACAAACACCAAAAGAAGGACTCTCACTTCTATACTTTAGGCTAATGGAGACATATATATTGGCCTTATTTTATTTTTATTTATTTACAAGATTAATAATAGGAAATCGACCACATATCCCTGTTTATGAGCTATGATATTTAACCAAATACGGAAAGGATATAGACAACAGTGTCATTTAATATCAATTCAATAGCCCATTTTCTAAATATTGTTTATTTTTTGTTTGTTGACTAATTTATTTTTTCTTTAATTCAGATATTGCATGCATTGGTGGAAAAGAGTGGTACTTCTACAGCCTCAGGGATAGAAAGTATGCCACCGGCCAACGAACAAATAGAGCAACTGAATCAGGCTATTGGAAAGCCACCGGGAAAGACCGTCTAATAAACAGGAAAGGGTTGCTTGTTGGTATGCGCAAAACCCTTGTATTTTACCAAGGTAGAGCCCCAAAGGGGAAGAAGACCGAGTGGGTTATGCATGAATTTCGTATGGAGGGACAAGGTGATCCCATGAATTTACCTTTCAAGGTAATCAGTTTTGTTGTTGCTTGGTTGATGCCAGCTAGAGTTACACTTTTTTTACTTGATTGTATTTGTTTTTAACCAGTACATTAATTAGGTTTCAAATCTGATCAAAATTTATTCAATTCATATATAATGCATACAAGAAGGGAGAAAACTAGAAAAATGTTTGGGCAATGAGAAATGAAGCTCAACAGGTTGATCATCCCGTGGATATATAGAGCCAGTACCCTCTAGCTAAATAATCCGAATTGTCATTCTTAAGTAGAACATATACATACGTGAACAAAAAAAATATGTTCATGAAGTATTCAGACACTGCATGATAAGGTAGCTGACTAGTTCTTCATTCATATAGTATTTGCATAATCACATGTAGTGGATAATGCAATGGCAGCTCATTATACATACATCTCTCCTATCATGTATTAATTCAAGATGGAGAGAAAAAATATATACAAACACAAAATTCACTGCAAAATTCACTGTCAATATAGGTGTCATTTCAATAATAAAGTATGTGTGGTTGTGGGTCAATACAACTCATCAGTAGTACACATAGTTTGCTTTGAAAACAACAGTTGTATTAATTTTTTGAGGAAGAACAGCTGTATTAATTAATGCCAATTAAGAGTTTTGTACTTTCTATTCTGTACTTGTTTGTTTCATTCCTAATTTATGACTCACTACCATGCCAGCTACTTATGAGTTTACATATTATTATTAAATTATATAACTTAATAGATGCATGTGCAGCTCTTGCCCCTCACGCCAAAATTTCTCCATGTACCATGTCTCTTTCCATTCATTTTCAGGCCATATGCATACATCCTATAAAGGAAAATCAAACATACCATATGCAATTTTCTTGTAGCAAGACCTTTCATGAGTTCAGTACATACATGTTCCAGTGGCTTAACCGTTCTTCGTAACATTGCATTTAAACAGGAGGACTGGGTCTTGTGTAGGGTTTTCTACAAGAGTAGGGCAACAATTGCCAAGCCACCCACGGGGAGTAGCAGCTACAATGTTGACACAGCCACAACTTCATTGCCTCCCCTAATTGACAACTACAATATTTCCTTTGATCAGCCTGGCTCAGTGCAAAATCTAGAGGGTTATGAGCAAGTGCCCTGCTTCTCCAATAATCCCTCGCAGCCATCGTCATCCATGAACGTTCTGATGTCGTCAGCCATGGCAGCTGATCAGGAAAAACATGTGGGGAAGTCAATAAAGGATGTGTTGATGAGCCAGTTCGTCAGATTGGAAGGCAACGTGAAGAGGGAAGCTCCTCAAAGTAATTTTTCTCGGGATGGATTTGAGTATTTAGCAGAGAGTGGCTTCACACATATGTGGAATTCGTTAAATTAGTTGATTTTCTAGGAACTGTATGGTATTGCAAAGTAGGATAACATGGAGTAAAGACGACCTGGGGGTGTGTGTGCCTGTATGTGTGCTATTGCATGTAGTTGTAGCAGAAATAAAGTGTGCCATATGAGCTCATATTTGTCAAAGACAAAAAGGATATGGTGTAAACACATTATTTCTGTATTGCGGACACAATATAAAAAATAGGAACTTTATAAATAATACAACGAATAGAATCTTATGGTACTTTTGTCTATTATTCGCATTTGTACAACTTGCTCTAGACAGGTCCAAATATAGATTATTGTTCGATACTGCTCATCATATTACGTCTCTTCCAAGGGAATATGCATACAAGTAGTACCATTTTTATTTCATGGTATGAGATTTAATTAAAATATGTAAGCTGAACAAATAATGTTTTTAATTAATTCGCTTGTGAGTGTTCCAGCTATGGAAAAGTGCCTCACTTTATTGATCGTCAATTCACATGGACATAATTCCTTTATTTGAACTAGTATTTAACTGTTGCCTGCTCCCTTAACCTGAATTTAATTGCAGAAGGAACTTACTCCCTCCGTCTAAAAAAGTTTGTCACGTTTTGTAGTTCAAAAATGAACTACAAAGCGACACACTTTTTAGTACGGATGTAATATATTTAAAAATATCATAAGTTGCTAGTTATTCAATTATACTGTTTTCATGAAGTTGTCACCAAATCTACATGCCACTATATTTATTTACTGTGGCTACATACTCTGAATTATATTTAGCAGAACCTGTTTTTCCCAAGTGGGTATAAGAAAGACAAAGACATCTCGTAACTGGTGATACTTTTATGTATCCTTCGGAAAAGATTTATTATTTTCTTGAACGAACGAAAGAGATTTAAGTTCACGCGTATCTGGTGTTGGCCTGATAGTAAACTGTCGTTACTGACTGCGCGCAGGAGGAAGCCGCATAGAAAACGCTAAATACATCATTAGCTAGCTCCATATAAAAATACATGCTTGCTCGATCGTAGCTAATGTGTCATGAACTGGCCATATGTTTCGATCATTCGCTGATGACAAGTTGACTCTGCCACATGATGCGTATTAATATGCAATACTCCCTCCATCTCTAAAAGGATGTCGTTTTTAACACTAAATTTAGTGTTAAAAACGACATCTTTTTAGGGATGGAGGGAGTATATCATATCACTTCTAATCGTGCGTGCACGAGAAATTTCAAGCTTGTAAATATATAAGACTTCCTTTGAAGCAAATAAAAAGATTTAGTACTAACAATGGAGTATTTCCCCGTTTCTTTTTATTTGTCATTGACTAGTTCAAAAAACCGGTGATAAATAAAAGTAAACGGAGGGAGTATATGCCACCTAAACCAATTAATTAATGAATTCATGTACTTGGGCGTGTACTTGTATCTGAAGCCAGACTTCCGGTGCTGTGGACACATGGGAACAGTTCGTGCATGCTGATGATCAATGACGCTGTTGCAAAATTGCTACTGGATACGTACTCTCTCTATTCCCATGAACTTGTCGCTTTGTAGTTCATTTTGAACTACAAAGCGACAAGTTCATGGGCACAGAGAGGGAGTATATCTGAGCACAGACGAGTGAGACAAGCTAGCAGGGAACCAAGTACTATACTACTGTTATGGATGATCCATATGGTGACGGAGTGCATTATTCTTATTAGAGAGTACTATAGCTTCTAGGGTACGTCCTCCTGTGCTGGTAATTCTTCCCCCAACTACCTGCATCTAACTGCCTACCTACCTGCCTAGCTAGCGAGCTCTTTATAAAAGGTTCTACACACGTAAGGCTGCTACTGAATAAAAAAACTAATTAAATTTCAACTTGCAACTAGAAGAAGGACAGTTTCTTTCTTTTTCTGAGCTTGATATCGTTGCCCTTTCTAGTTGTGTCTAAGAAAGAAGCAGCTGGATAGCTATATTACTCGAGAAAGATTGATCTTTTCACTGTTTTCAAGAAGAACAGCGACCGATGGGCCGCAGGAGAATCCTGCTAAACAACGATCAGGCCCAGATTTTGGCCTTGAAGTTGGTCGATATTCCAGTCGATCCAATCAACGAAATTAAATTTCCGGCCCACTCATATGAACTGGGCTGGAATCCCAAATAAGGCCTTGTCGTTTGAACTTCGACAACATCTTGAGTTTTTTTTTTTTTGAGGAAACAACAGCTTGATTAGACCGTTGGATACAAGATCTACTGCCGGAACCTTGATCATCGCACATCATGACGTTACTGTAATGATTATCTGTGCATGTATTATTTTTAAATTAACCATTCTCCATTTTTTATTCAAGAGGTTACGCACCAATGCAGCTCGATCGAATGCTATGTCTTTAGGACATGACGACCTTCAGCTGGAACTCCTCCCCAACGGCCAGTGACAGCCCCGCCACGCGAGCGACGCCGGAACCCCCGCTCCGCCGGTATCCGTGGCTGAGGCGGGTCGAGTTGTTTGTCGTCTTGACGCCGTTGACGTACACGGCGAACTTCTTCGGCAGCAACATCGACTGCAGCCCCACGAACACCACCTTCCCGATGACCAGCCTCCGGCTCGGCCCGTACGAGTTGTGCACCACGTGCGACCTCAACTTGACGCGTCCGCCATGATCCGTCGCGCAGGTGAATCTGACCAGGATCCACTCGCCGCGTGCACCGGCCATCTCGGGCGACTCGCCGTCGTCCAGGAACAGCTCCCCGCGGGCCGTGTCATCCTCGCCGAGCGCGACCAGGAGGTGGAACGGGGTCCGGCGCGCGTTGGACGTCGTCATCCCCGGGCGCTGCAGGGGCAGGATGCTGCCGCCGGCCACGTGCACGTTCACCGTGTCGGCGGGGGCCGGGAGCGTGACGTGCTTGCCGCCGGTGCCCGAGGCAACAACGGCGAGGGAGTAGTCGTAGATGCTGAACCACCGGCCGGCCGGGAAGTAGGCGTCGACGGTGGTGGCGCCCTGCTCGAGGACCGGCGACACGAGCACGCCGCGGCCGAGCAGGAACTGCCGGTCCACGCCGTACGCGGTCACGTCCTTGGGGTAGGAGAAGAAGAGCGGCCGCGCGATGGGCGCCCCCGTGGTGTGCGCCTCGTACATGAGCGTGTAGATGTACGGCAGCAGCCGGTACCGCAGCCCAAGCGCCTTCCTCGCCGACCGCGCCACCGACTCCCACAGGTAAAGCTCTTGTCGCATGGTGCCCAGATTCGTGTGGTCTCTCGAGAACGGGTAGAACGCGCCAAGCTTCAGTACGGGCAAAACACACAAAAAGATCTTAATTAGACTCAGCTAAAATGCGCAAGCGGAGATGATGACACGTCGAGCTGGGTGAAAAGGACGATGCGTACCTGGATCCAGCGGCTGCAGAGCTCCTCGGTGGTGTTGCCGGCGAAGCCGCAGATGTCGGCGCCGACCATGGGAATGCCGAAGAGCCCGAAGCTGAGTACGGTGTTGATGGAGTAGCGGAGGTCGTCCCACGTCGCGGAGTTGTCGCCGGTCCAGTGCGCGGTGTACCTGCCGGACCCGACGAACGTCGAGCGGCTGAGCACGAAGGGCCGGCGGCCGGTGTCCCTCAGCAGCGCGTTGTACGTGGCCCGCGCCTCGAGGAATCCGTAGAGGTTGTGCGCGTCGTACTCGGTCACGCCGCCGTAGTGCACGGCGGAGGCCGGCACCGTCTTGTTGATGATGGGACGGCGCGTGCCGGCGTTGTTAATGCGGTACGGCGGGTCGTCCAGCGCGTTGAGCGGCTCCGGGTCGACGAAGTTGGAGATCTCGTTCATGTCGATCCACAGCCCGTCGACGGGGATGGTCCGCCGGAACAGGGAGATCTCGCGCGCCCAGTACTCGTTGGCACGCGGGTCCAGGAAGTCCGGGAAGGACACGTTGCCCGGCCACACCTGGCCAACGTAGTTGCTGCCGTTCCGCTTCAGGAAGACGTCCTGTTTCATTCCACGAATATATGACCCGTACGTCGAGTTGGTACTGATCCCTGCATATCATCACCACCATCCATACGATCAATGGAACGCAATGAAAATTTTCAACCCAATTTCTGTTTGATTTAATCGTCGTCAGCATCTGGATCATCATGTTGCCGCGAGGTCGTTGATGGCGCGACATGTACCTGGGTCTAGAATGATAACGTATTTCTGGCCGTTCTGGTGAAGCCGGTCGACGAACCGCCGCAATGGAACGGCCGGGAAGTTCACCGGACTGAGCGTGAAGTCCTTCAACGCGTCCATGTAGTCGGAGTCAGTCCACATCACCTCCAAAGGGATCCTGGCCTTGGCGTAGCCTGCGACGACGCCCTCCACGTCAGCCAGGTTCTTGTATCCGTATCTGCACTGGTGAAACCCTGCAACGAAAGAAACGGAGCACGATCGAAGATGAGCTGCAGGCGCGAGAAACACAGTGTACTAGCAATGAAGGTACTGGTTCAGTGAGGCGTACCGAATGACCAGTACGGCATGGGCACCGGGCGACCGATGAGCTGAGTGTACTGGTCCACGACGTCGAGCGGGGCGGGACCAGCGAAGAAGTAGAAGTCGAGCACGCCACCGATGACCCTGTAGGTGAGGTACGACCCGCCGTACTCGACGTCCATGCCGTTGCTGTTGAGCAGGAGCACGCCGTGCGCGGCGCCACCGGACCGCAGGTCGAGGTAGAACGGGTGGGAGCCGTAGAGGTTGACGTCCAGGTTCATGGAGCCGATGTCCGCGTTCCACAGCGTGAACGTCTCGCCGCGCTGCAGCCGGAACGTGCGCTTGGTGTGCTCGCCCAGCCCGTACAGCGAGGACGACGCCCGGTCGTCCGCCGCTGGCAGCGCCGTGGTCAGCTCCAGGTACCTGTCCTTGAAGACGAGCGTGGGGGAGGTGTCGAAGAGGACGTCGCCGCTGGAGCGGCGGGAGACGGTGAAGCGGAACGGGGCGGCGTGGAGGGTGAAGGCCAGGTCGGAGGTGGCGGCGGACAGGACGCGCGTGCGTGGCGGGGAGGCGGCGCCCGTGGATGCGTCGTCGAGGGAGACGATGTACTCCTGGCGAGGGATGAGGTCCTGCGGAACCTCCCATCGCGGATGGTCGGCGTCGGTGATGCGTACGTGCAGTCGGCTGTCCGTCTCAAGGCTGCATTGCATGCCAGCCGGAGTGGCAGAACGTACGTTTAGCCTTTTAGCTTATCGAGGATGGTTAGTGTTAATTATGAATTGAATTATAGACAAAAAGGATTCAAGGACCAAACAGTTCGCATACCATGGATGATGTACGTACCCAATCTAATGCAGGGAGGAAGTACTTGCCTTGCGGTTAGGCTGAGCCTCTGGATGTCGGGTCCGAGCTCCGCTCTCTCGCCGTCACCGGCGAGCACCAGCCGGGCAGACAACCGGCCGCTGGAGCCGGAGACCGACGCGACACGGTACCCGCCGCCGGCGGAGCTCTCTGCACCGCTCCACGGGACGGCGAGGACGAAGGCGAGGAGCAGAGCAAGCTGCTGCGTGTTCGACCCCATCACGTGCTAGCTGAGCTGAAGATGCGGTCGAGGAGCAGGAAGCGGCTGAAGCTTAAGTAGGTAGCGGTGGCTTGCCAACTGGCAGCGTGAAGTGCACGAACGAGCCAGAAGCCTGGAAGGCTAGAACCGATGGTGACAGCCGGGCTCTTTTGTCTTCAGTGGTATAATGCGGTGGCAGCTGACGGTTTCACCGGGGTCCAGTCCAGTCCGGGGAGGAGGAGGTCACGCTGGCGTGTAAGGCTAAGCTGTTTCCATTCGTGGAATGTCTTCGCTGCTGAAGGATCGATGACGAAATTATGTCGTTGCTTGTCCTTTTCTACGCTGAGTAAAAGGCGATGATCTGTTCAAGGATATGACGAAACGATGTCGTTGCTTGTTTCCATTGGCTTCTTAATTCTACGCTAAAAGGGGATGACCTTTTGGCATTTTAACGGCAAGAGTCCTGCGTCACACGCAGCACAGGCACAGCACCGACCCAAAAAAGCTTTGGTGCGACAAAGACGTCTCAATCACAACAGCCAGTGATCCTGAATTCCGCGGCAACTCGTGGGCCGCAAGTGTTTATTATGGGCGAAGAACTCTCAAACCCAGTAAGAACAACCGTCGTCCGGGCCTATGATGACGAGTA